>OU015748.1:98412339-98441811 GCA_907169655.1 Acomys percivali
CACACACACACACAAATTCTCACATAGTCTTTAAAGAAATTAAAAGCATCTGTTTCAATGTCAAAGTAAATTCAGAAATAAATGTTAAGGAAATCTGAAGGTCAGCCACAGCAAATGTTTTCTACTAAAATGAGCACTCTCTATTGGAAGATGCTACATAAAAACACTGAGTCATTAAACAAGGGCTCTGATGTCAACATTCTAAATGAATGAGGTCATGGAAAGAGGCAAAGACCTCAGGATAATAGACTCCATGTGAGGATCATAGGGGTAGACATGTTGACAGTTTTCAATATGCTTTCCTTACCTGCTGATCCAGTCAACCTCATTATTTTATATTAATCAAATTGAGTATAGCTTTAGAAAATGAACTTAAGGTCTGGAGATATATTTAATGTGAAAATGTCTATGTTCTATCTAAGAATTAATGAAACTGAATTTCTGAGACTAATGCTCAAGGTATTCTATTGTGTGACTCTTCTGAATCACATTGATGACATAAGAACTGATGACAAAATCATGGAGAAGTAAACAAGCTGTATTGTCCACTTTTTTTTTCATCCAACTATATTAACACTCATTCACTTCTTCACATATGAAATACTTAATGGCTCCCTCTTCTTCAGCAAATTTAACGATGTCCTCACTTTGGAGTACTATGTGGTGAGTCACGTAAGGACATCACATACAAGAGAATCTGACAGGCTGCACAACAGTGCTGTTCCACAGAGTATGGACTAGCAGCTAGAAGGCATTTTTAAAAGATGCTGAGAAGATTTTATAGCTAGTGTAGAAGGTTTCAGCAGTAAGCACAGTATTATCCTATCAGAAAAGTCTGTTATCTCTTGTGCAATAACTCCAGGATAACACAGACTGCTTCTAAGAGTGACCGACTCCTAGCAATAAGACCTTACACATCACAGTTATTCACCATTAACTATGGTGCTACAGCCAGGTTGCCATCCCCAAAACAACTTGGATGACTCATATAATCCTTACTGAAATGATGCTGTTGTATTTCTCTGTTGACTATTTATGGAAGGAGGCAAACATTTACGTTCTCATATGAGACTTCTTCTGTTACCTAAATCTTTTAAAATATGTGTTCATTGTGCTTTCTTAAAATATATTTGCATTAGTTGGGCACATTTATGTAGCACGTAGTAATATAGCAATTTCATCATTTCCCCCTCGAGTCTTTTACATAGTGTCTAGACTTACAGACACATCAGATCTGGGCTACGTCCTCTTTCTGGTTATTCTAAGCCACAGTGCATCATTCTTTACGATGTGTTAAAATGAGATAATCCAAAGTGTCTCTGTCACACAGTACAAACCAAAAACAATTAGCATATACTTTAGCACACCAATTTAGTTTAAAAAAAAACAACCTAGGTATTATGAAGATTTGGAGTTATAGAAACATGAATACAAAAATTGCTATTACCTGGCTAATTTCATGGCCCAAAACTAAAACTTTAAAAATTAGTTAAAAAAAAACACTGAGAAATATTGCATGCAGCTTATGTATACGTTTCTCTTAATGCTTTAGAACTTTTTGCAGAATGGATGCTCAAAAATAGGGAGAAAGATGATAGACCATTTATATATATATATATATATTATATATATATATATATAATATATATATATATTATTAAAAGGACAAACAGAAAGATCAGTTTATTGTGAGACTTATGGGTACCTAAAAGCAAAATTAAAATGGCTTAAGATGGTTGCCTTCTGCTTGAGCCAATCTTTCCAAAGCTCAAATTAGTCACACTTGACTTATTTCTGCGTGGCTAAAATATTTCTCTTATTTTAGTAGATTAAAAAAACAAGCCGGGCATGGTGGCACACGCCTTTAATCTCAGTACTCTGGATGCAGAGGCAGGCTGATCGCTGTGAGTTCAAGGCCAGCCTGGTCTACAAAGCGAGTCCAGGACAGTCAAGGCTACACAGAGAACCTGTCTCGGAAACAAACAAACAAACAAACAAACAAAACCAATTGTAATTGGTTAAATACGTAGAAAGTTTTTATTTCTTGCACTTTATTGCAAATATATAGACTACCATCACCAAAATACCTAGCATTAAACTTAACTTCTTATTCTTAAGTTCATTTTGAGACGTATCATTATTACAAATAGATTAAAAATAATATCTCCTTTTTGCTACATGACTTATTCCACCTATAAATGTCTTCCAACTGCATTTATATTGCAAATGACAGTATTTCCTTCTTTATCGTGGGCATATATTTATTGTGTGTCTATACCACATTTACTGTATGCCTTCATCCACATCCTGAAATGCTCAACCAAAGATAGAAAATAGCATACATTAATGAGCTACATTTTACTTTTTTATGATGCATGTATATGAAAATATTATGTAGCACACGATAAATGCATCTAACTTTTATTCTGGTGTTTAAGTTAACTCATTAATTAGCCAATTTAAGACATTGTCAATATTTTCTCTAACTGAATAACTGTTAAAAATAAGCCACTGTGATACTCATGAAATTGGATGTTAATAATTGCACAATGTACATTAGCAAATGAATGAGTTATTAGCCTGAGGAAATACTACAACAGTATAAAAGTTTTTAAAGTATGTATAAGAAGGTATAAGAATAATTCAAAGTCAAATATTCAAATTCAAATTTGGAATGAAATGGCTAATTTACATACCTATAAACACTCTATAGTTTATGAAAGCATGCACGTTTATACCTACTTCTTTTTAATTCAGAAAACTAATTACTAATTTAATAACACAGCTTCCTACCTGATGACAGAATGTTTCCTAAATTTAACCCTAAGTTTTTGCTAATTTAACTGTAGAATGCTAATGAGTACAATGCTGTACTAAGAATGAAAAGGCAATGTAGGGAAAAGAAACAAGACTACTTTTTGACAATCTCATTTCTCTCTGCATTCCACAAATGTAACTCAATTCATCCAGAAAATTCTGTGATCTTAGTTTCTCTTTTTGAACTATGTACTCAAAGGCAGAACAAAGTTTATGTTTCATGTATCAATAAATTTCTCACTTGAAATGAGTTACACTGCTCTAAATGGTCCTCTGTTCTTCATCTCTTTTGATAGAGAAAGAAGGTAAGTTCATAGCTGAATTCTCCATAGCAGTGGTAAAATTGCAGGTCATTTTGTCCGAGAAAATAATTGGCAAAAATACAAGCAGCCATAAAAAAAATAGAGAAGAATTGATAAGGATGAAGGATATAATGTAAAGAATCAATAAGTACTAAAATCATAATTTATCTGATAAATATTGAAACAATTTCGAGAGATTATCAGTCACGTGGGTGCATAAGCAAGATAAGTGAAATTTAGGTTTATTTTATTTTATTATAATTTATTCACATTAAATCCAGATTGTAACCACCTTGCTCTTATCTCCCTGTCCCCACCCTCCCTCCCTCTTTTGCCTTATTCCCTTCTCCTAGACCTTTGACAGGTGGGGTCCCCCCCCACCATCTGTCCAAAGCCTTACAGGTCTCATCTCCTTCTTCTGTGTTCCCACAGGGCCTATCCACCAAGCAGCAGCGATCAAATCATGGGCATCAGAGTTCTTGTCAGAGGCAGTCCCCCGTTCTCCACTCCTTCCACATATGGAGAATGAACTGCCTAGTGGCTACATCTGAACAAGGGATCTAGGATCCTATAAGGAATTCTTTGGATAAAAGTACTAAACTTTTTCTTTCCATTTTGTAAGGATATTTAGGCCAGAATAAATACCAAATCAACCTCAGTAGATAACATTTACCTTGTGATTTCCCTCTAGAAAGGGAACCAGTCAAATTAAAAAAGGATTTGAAATCTTATAGAGGAGAATGCTGTAAAGTTCCTTTATTCTTTTTCTTGAAAATATATCTAGTAATATAGTTCTTAAAATAACTACAGAAATGTAACAATCATGAGTTCTAGATACTATTGTAAGAGTGTATTGTATGAAAACTAAACCTCCTTTGTGCACATCTCCAGGAATTGATTTTGCACATGAAATAGAATCCTGTGAATCAAAATTGAGTATCCAACATACCTTGGAAGAGGCCAGATTACAAATAGTGAGCAATGGCTAGGCTAGCAGCTATTGCTCCAAATTACACTTCCTGTAAGTTGTGATGATGCTGACTCTTTTATTTTCTGACGATCATTAAATGAAATAAAGTTCACCCAGTTGAGAGGTGCCTGCCAACAAAATATGCCCAAAACAGTGCTACATTCTCTGTTGCCTTTCTGTTATTTCAGAGTCCATATGGAAATAGTCTAAAAATGCACCCCGTGAATTCTTTCCTTTGTTCACATTTTGGAAATCTTGTTCTGTTTGATCTTTTTTTGGCTTGACTCAATAAAGTTATTTGATAGGTCTGCAATTTGTTCTTACAGGAATAACTAAAGGTGTCATCTATGTACACTTGTCATAATGTCCCAGAATCTGTCACCCAAAATAGATGACAGAAGTTGGCTTCCATGACTGTGGAGTTCGCTTTGCATTATGTCTCTAGGAAAGTTGAAAAAAAAAAAAAACAGGACTTTTTGAAATTCCTAAGGATATTACGTTAAATTGGTGGTTGTCGTGAGACGAGTTTACAGTAACTACTATGTTCCATAAATACAATGATTAATTTAAGGATAAGATATACCTAATTATATTTCTGATATGGTGGAAGAAAGAAATTTGACTAGTTGTTCTTATATTAAATAAGTCCTATTAATGAGACAAAGTTTGTGAAATGGAAAGAAATTCTTTGAAATTCCTTAGGCTAGAAGCCTTATGCAATTAGCTGACTTTCTAAAGTGGAAGGCAATTTAGTTTTACATTCATTCATTATTTTTGCACACCTTCACAAGCATGTGCCATGGGTGTGGAGCTGGAGGGCAGCTTGTGTGGTGTCGGCTTTCTTCTTCTGTCACTGTACCAGGTATTGAACTCAGGCCTCAGGGTTGGTAGCAAGTGTTTGCCCTTACTCACAGAGCCACCTTACTTCTTTGTTTGTTTGTTTGTTAAGCATGGTATCATTATGTAGCTTATGCCTGATAGTTCACAATCACTTCATACCCACAGACTCTATCACCCATCTACTGTCATGTGTGTGTGTGTGTGTGTGTGTGTATGCCTGTGTGTGGGCGCGCGCATGCGCATAAACACACACACAAAATCTTTATTTAAAAAGTTAAATTTTGAAAATTTCTTATTAACTAATTGGTTTCCATATTGCTTATCAAATTTTTTTCTTTAGAGTTAGCAATTTCCCCATCTTGTAAGGTCCCCATATTTCCGTATGCCTCAGTGCTTAAGCTATCCCATGTCCCACTATTCATTTGCCTACTATATATTTTCATTTATCACTTTACTGTCTATTCCTAGGCCCTCTCTTCTCTCATCCCATTCTCATCCTCATGCCCAATTCCTCTCTACCCCCGGCTCCTTCTCAGAGAAGGGGAGGCACCCAAGGGATACGAACCAACCCTGGCATCTCAAGTCACATCAGGACTAAGAGCATCATTTCCCAGTAAGGCCAGACAGGCAGCCCAGCTAGGAGAAAGGGAGCCAAAGGCAGAAAACAGTCAGAGACAGCCCCTACTTCCATTGTTAGAGGACCCACATGTTGACCAATTTTCACAGGGATTGGTCTGTGTAGGGAAGAAGTCTAGGCCCACTCCATGCATGTTCTTTGGTTGGTGATTTCCAGATTTGTGAACCCCAATCAGCCCAGGTTAGTTTACTCTGTAGGTCTTCTTGTGTTGTCCTTGGAGGCCCACCACGGCTCCCTCAGTCCTTCCACCCATTCTTCCACAAAACTCAAGCTCAGCATATTGTTTGGCTGTGGGTCTCTGCATTTGTTTCCATCATATGCTGCATGAAGTCTGTCAAAAGACTAGGCTCTTGTCTGCAAGCATAGCAGAGTATAATTAATAGTATCAGAGTCTGGCTTTCTTTAATGGGCTGGGTATCAAGTTCAACCAGTCATTGGTTTGCATTCCCCCTCAGTTTCCGCTCCATTTTTACCTATACTTCTGGTAGATGAGACAAATTTTGTGTCAAAGGTTTTATGGTTGGATTGATGTCACTCTCCTCCAGTGGAAAGCCCATCTGGATACAGGAAGTAGTAACTTCAGGCTCCACATCCCCTACAGGTTGGAGTCTTAGCTATAGTCACCCCTATATACTCCAGGGCACATTGCGTGTCCCAGAAATGGCTTGCCCAACAATTTCTGTTCTATATCCCAGTGCTCCCACCTCACACACCCCTGCTCTCCCCACGTCAGATCCCCACGCCCATTATCCTCCCACCACCCCTCCCACTCAGCCCCCTCCCTCCATCTACTTCAGTTGTCTACTTCATTTCCTCTTCTGAGTAAGATTTAAGCCTCCTCCCTTGGGCCTTCATTGGATGGATCTGTGGATTGCAGCATGGGCATCCTATACTTTTTTTTTTACTAATATCCACTATTAAATGAGTACATACCACATGTGTCTTTCTGGGTCTGGGATACCTCACTCAGCATGATATTTTCTAGTTCATTCCATCTGACTACAAATTGTTTTATGTCTTTGCATTTAACAGTGGAATTGTATTCCATTGTGTAAATGTATACCATGGTTCCTTTATCCATTCTTTAGTTGAGGGACATCTGGTTTGTTCCCAGTTTCTGTCTATTATGAATGAATAAAGCTACTATGAATATAGTTGAGCTCTCCTCACTTTAGATTCTCAATCTCATTTCCCTCAGCACTCTCTCTCCTATCTTGTTCCTTTTCTTCAAGTACTTCCCCTATTCTGTTTCCTCTTCTCAGTGAGATTCATGCATCCTCCCTTGGGCCCTCCCTGTCACATAGCATCTTTGGGTCTCTGAATTGTAGTATGTTTATCCTGTACTATATGGTTAATATCTGCTTGTAAGTGAGTATATACTATGTGTGTCTTTCTTGACCTGGGTTACCTTACTCAGGATAATCTTTCCTAGTTCAATCCATTTGCCTGCAAATTTCATGATTTCCTTGTTTTTAATAGGTGATAGGTATACCATCATGTAAATATCCCACACTTTCTTTATCAAATCTTGAGTTGAGGGACATCTGATATCTGGGTTTTCAATTTCTAGCTATTACAAATAAAGCTACTATGAACATAGTTGAGCAATTATTCTTGTATAATGGGACAACCTTTGGGTCTATACCCAGAAGTCATATATCTGAGTCTTGAGATAGAGATATTCCCAATCTTCTGAAAATTTCCCTCAACCAAAGAATGGATAAAGAAATCGTGGTACATTTATATAATGGAATACTATTCAGCTATTAAAGCAAGTAATTCATGAATTTTTCATGGATAGAACTAGAAAATACCATCCTGAGTGAAGTAACCCAGACTCAGAAAGACACACATGGTATCTACTCACTTATAAATGGATTTTAGCCATTTTATACAGGATAAACATACTATAATCCACAGAACCCAAAGAAGATAATTAATAATGATGACTCAAGGGAGGATGATTAAATTTCACTCAGAGGGGGAAATAGAATAGGTGGCAGAAGTGTGTGAAGAGAGAAAATAAGTTAGAAGAGGAAATGCAAAGAGAAATGATGGTAATGATCAGACCTGGGAAGAGCAGAGGCAGGAGGACATAGGGCTTACAGAGAGAAGACTAAGAATGGACAGAGGCATCTCTGTGACAAACCGGGGACCTTAGACAGGGTAGGCTTCTGGAAGGCTATGGGGGTGATTCTACATGAGACTCATAGTAGCAGGGGTCATGGAGACTTAACAGGCCACGATGTAACCAGACACAACTCTCAGGGAAAAGGGAACACCAACCCACACACACACACACAAAACTTCAATCCTATCTACAAGATGTGCAGGGATTAAGATAGATCACAGATTGAGAGAATGTCCAACCAATGCCTGGCCCAACCTGAGACACACCCCATAGGAGAAAGCTAGCCCCTGACGCTATTAATGATACTCTGCTCTGCTTGCAGACAGGAGCCTAGCCTAGCTGTCCTTTAAGAGGCTATAGCCAGCAGGGCTCCAAACTGATGTGGAGACTCACAGCAAACATTGTAGAAGCACAGGGAGTCTTGTGGAAAAGTGGGGAGATGTATAGAAGGGGCTGGAGGTAACAGGGGCTATACAAGAAGACTAATAGAGCAACTATCTAGGGCCAAAAGGGGCTTGCAGAGACTGAAGCACCAACTAAGGTCCATACATAGACTGGACCTAGGCCCCATGTACAGATGTAGTGGATGGGCAACTTGGTCTTCATGTGTGTCCCCTAGTAAGAGGAGTGGGGGCTCTCTCTGAACTGGACTCCATTGCCTGCTGAGGACGAGCCTAAGGAGTGAATTTGGAGGAGAGGAAGAAGAGGTTAAGGTTTGTCATTCACTTTCCTATTTCTTGGCCTGAGTGATAATGATTGATCTTAATCAGGGCTTCCCACACCTCTGCATCTTTGTGTAATTCTTACAAGTAAAGATATTTTTTTTACTGCTTTTGCATTCTGTACCATGCAACTAATTGGTGATCAGCATGAACTCACTGGCTTTAATTTTATTACTGAAATAAAACGTCTCTGAGAATTGAATTGTATTATATAGTATTTTATAAAGAAGTTTTTTATTTCAGAAAATAACTCTATCAGAATAACTTGTATCGTGTTATTCCTATGGTATTATAAAGAACAATAATTATTTAGATGATATATACCTTCTAATACTATTTTCCAGTCACTTATAATTTTGTTACTAGTTTCCTATAATTGTTGGGTTTTTTAAATTAGTTCTTTCACTTCTTGAAATAAAAGTTTTAATACTGCAAATTTGGATGATACTATTATCATATCCTTGTTACAAAAGAGAATTTATATTCTTCATAGGTTGTTGTTTTGGAGACTCATTAATTAATATAAACTGTTAAACTACTTATACATATTTATTAATTTAGTTGTTAATCAATAATTATCCATTGCTTACTTTGTTAAAAAATTATTTGGGCTTATAGTATATACTATGTGCATTAGGGTAGGTACACTGCCATTTTTGTGAAGAAGTTAAATATGTCTACAAATTACTAAGATCCTTTCAGGTAATAACAGATGATTGGATAATAGAAACTAATGTGTTTTGGCACATTGTTGTAGAACAAGGAAGGCCTCTGACAGGGATATAAGCTAAGATATGCCTGACAAGGTTGTTCCAGTGACACAGGAAACATTTTAGGTTAAGGAAAGGAAAAATATCTCCAAGAACAAAATACAATGGAGCTAAAATATAAACAACTGGAGTGAGTGATGTAGGTATAAGATAAAGGCAGGAATGGGGAAAATGCAGAGGTCTTTAGAAACAAGTGCAGTACACTCCAGTGAATAAGTTTACACGCTATTCAGTTTTATTTGCAGATTTCATAGTTATCCCATTATAAATGCTTTTCTTAATGATGCTCCACTATTTACTGTTCCCCTGCACAGTTTCTTTTAAGTACTATATATTCTCCCATCATGACATAATCTATCCTGAAAATGTCTTCTCTCCAGATAAAAATTTTCTTTGATTCAGATATTTCCCCTCCACAAATATTTTATTGATAATCATCGCAATCAACAAATCTTGAAACTGGTTAGAATTTTCTAAACTTTATTAAACTATTATTAATCCATTTCAAATGTTTATGTTTAGTGTGCACATCCTAATGTGGTTGGACATATCTATATATCCATAATATGTTACCAAAGCAAAGGCACTAAGGATGTACATCTCCAATCTCAAATATCCGTGTACTATACATTCTTGTGTGTTTTAAGTATGTTAATGCTTATGTTAAACACACTTTATGTTTAATTTTAGATTAACTTTATGCTGTGTCAAACTGGAACAAACTATCTAGATTTTTTTATTTAGATGAATAAGGTTACTAATTTCTCCAAATGTTTAAAAAAAAAAAAGGTATTTAGTCAAACTAAATTAAAATAAAAATACAATGAGAACCCATTCTGAATTACAACATTCCCAAATGAATAAACCATCAATAAACCATAGATGAAGAAATGAATTTTATTCTAAATAGAAAGGAGGTTTGAAACAGATGGAATCTTTAATGAGTAGGATGATAAAATCTAATCAAGTTTTAGCAAACAAGATTGAGTGGTTAAAAAATCAGACTTGATTGTATATTGCTAGACTCTAGGGTCGGCATATTCTGGAGAAGATTTGATTGAATTTATGGAAATACAAATTCCTAAGTTACTGGGGACTGAGACATGCAGTGATCTAATTAGAGTAAAAGGGCATTTTAGATGCCATGAACAACTCCAGAAATCACAGAAAACAAGCTGCTCCAACATTTAAAACTGCTGATACAAAGAATGTATAGGCATTTCCACACAAGGAAGATAAAGCACTTCTTAAAACAGCCATTGTTTCTGCCAATCTTATGAGAGCAGGTACATGAGAGATAAATCTTCCACTTATTGGTGCTTTGCAGAAAAGAACTGTGATAAACAAAGCCTGCAGGGAAATTCTTACCTAAGAGAGTCAGCCTTTGTCCTTCCGGCTCTTGCCAAGATCTGTGTTAATAAGATTTAACAGCAGCATATCATCCTCTGAAAGTCACAACAGTCTACTTGACCTTCTGTGTAAAATACTCACAACCATCTCATGTTGTGAGTCTTGGGTGCCAGAACTTATATTTTGGGTTTTTTTTATTCATTTGCTTTACACTATATATAAAAATAAATACCTATAAATAAATGTATGTATACTTATTTATTATAGATGTGTAGATAATTAATGAATATGAATATATGTACAAGTACACAGTGTGTGTATATGTGTGTGTGTGTGTGTGTGTGTGTGTGTGTGTGTGTGTGTGTGTTTTCCTCTCCATTGCAGCAATTATTACCTATATTTTGAACAGGAAGGGTTTGTAACTGCCAAATTGAAGATTCAAAATTTTTACCTTAAGACATAACCTTGTTGCTTTTCATTTAGAGCATTTTATTTCATTATATTGAAAATAGATTTTTTGGGGGCTGGAGAAATGAGTCAGTGGTTAAGAGCACCGCCTACTCTTCCAGAGTTCCTGAGTTCCATTCCCAGCAACCACATGGTGGCTCACAACCATATATAATGTTATCTGATACCCTCTTCTCTTCTATAAATAAAGCATTCATATACAAGAAATACAATAAATAAATCTTTTTAAAAAAGAAAATAGATTTTTTCCTCATATCATGTACCTTATTAGAGTTTCTCCTCCCTCGACTCCTTCCATTTCCTTCCCACAACCCACCTCATTCATATCTGCTCCCTTTCTGTCTCTCATAAAAAAAAAACAAGGATGCTTCTTAGAGATAATAATAAAATATAATAAAATAAAATGAAAAGTAACAACCAAGATTGAACAAAACAACTGAACAAGAAAAGAGTGGAGGGAAAAGCACAGGAAATACGAAGCACTGATATTCATACCCAGGAATACCATAAAAACACTAACGTGGAAGGCATTATATACACAGGAAGCTGGTACAGACCCAAGAAAGCCCAGTGTATGCGATTCCTGTCCCTGTGAGTTCGTACTTGCTTTGATCATGTTGATTTAGAGAGTCTTGTTTTCTTGGTGTCCTTCATGACCTCTGGATCTTACATACTTGCCCCCCTTTTCCACAGGGTCACATGAGCCATGAGTAGAGGGATTGAAGAAACATTATGTTTAAGGATGAGTATTCCAAGGTCTCTCACTCTCTGCATAGTGGCTGGCTATGGATCTCTGTATTTGTTGACATCTACTGCAGAAGGCAGCTTTTCTAATAGTGGCTGAGCAAAGCACTAACCTAGGAGTATAGCACAGTGTCATAAGGAGTCATATTATTGCTGCTTTTACTCTATATCAGTAGTATTTGGTTTTATCCTTGATCACTGGATTATCTAGTCTTAGGTTCTTGGTCACCCACCAATGCACTGTCATGTGTGGGTTCCATCTTCTAGAGAGGGCCTTAAGTCAACTCTATATCAGTAGTATTTGGATTTACCCTTGATCACTCGATTATCTAGTCTTAGGTTCTTAGTCACCAATGCACTGTCATGTGTGAGTTCCATCTTCTAGAGAGGGTCTTAAGTCAAATAAGATATCAATTGGTTACTCCCAAAAGATTTTTTTTTTTTTGGTTTTTCTAGACTGGGTTTCTCTGTGTAGCCTTGACTGTCCTGGACTCACTTTGTAGTCCAGGCTGGCCTCGAACTCACAGCGATCTGCCTGCCTCTGCCTCCCGAGTGCTGGGATTAAAGGAGTGTGCCACCACGCCCGGCTCCAAAAGATTTATACAGCAATTGCACTATCAAATCTTGCAGGCAAAGCACCATTGTATATTAAAGAGTCTGTGGCTGGGTTGGTGTTTATATATCTTTTGTTACTGTGCATACTACATTGCTGCACCAAAAACACTAGCACATAGGAGTGAATGCTTTATGCTGTTCCCAGCTTAAATTTTACATATTCAGGGAGGTCCTGTCTTCAACATTGGGGCCTTGTTATCAATTTGTAAAGAGAAATCTATAGCCTTGGCTACAACCTAGGTTGCTTGGAGATTCCCACTAAGCCTACTTTGGCCAAGAAAAAAATTTCATGTAACCCAGTCCCAGTAATGCAAGCTTCATTTGGTGACAAGAGATGTAAAGTTGGGCCTTTGTCTCCCCTGTTGTTTGGAAATTTCATTTAGATTATTTTCATACAATTTGTGGAATCCTCTACTGTATGATGTTTCTCTATAACCCATTCAATGGCCATTAATTTCAATTTGTCTCCCAATATCCTTGCCCTTGTTTCCTTCGCTCTCCCAACCCAGTTGATATTCCCATTTAAGACCCCCTCAATCCAACCTATCCATAACTATGAACTATATTTCTCTTTGCATTCCACAGATATCTGTCTGCCCTAGGACCTTTCTTTACCTAACATCCCTTATTGATATTGAACACACCTAAAATGTTTCTCAGCCAATCGAGTTTTCTCTTTTGAGAAGTCTCAGTTTAGATCTGTACCCATTTATTAATTGGCTTATTGCTTCCTTGGCATCTAGTTTTTCCAGTTCTTTATATATTTTGAGTATTACCCTCTCTCAGGTGTGTAGTGGGCAAATCTTTTTTCCTATTCTGTAGGTTGCCACTTTTTCTGAATGAGTGTATCCCATGCTGTGCAGATGGTCTTCTGTTTCATGGCATCTCGTTTTTTAAATTGTTGATCTAAGTACCTGACTTAATAATGTTCTGTTCAAAATATTTTGTCTTAGTTCAATGAGTTCAAGGCTATTCTTCATTTACTTTTTTATCAGGTTCAAAATGTCTGGTTTTATGTTCAAGTATCCAATCCATTTGGAGTTTACTTTTCTGCAGAAGGATCCATGTTGATTCCTCTGCATACAGCTATCCAGTTTGATTGGCACCATTTTATTAAAACTATATTTTATTTTTTTCATTAGTTTCTGGCTTCTTTGTCATAAACCAGGTGTACATAGGTGTAATAACTTGTTTCTTGGCCTTCAGTTTGATTGCATTATTCAACTTATCTGATTTTGTGTTGATACCATGTTGTTTTATTACTATAGTTTTATAGTACAACATGGAATCTGTAGGAAATAGTGATTATTCCAGCAGTTATTTTATTATTCAGGAGGATACAGCGGGTGGTCCGCTACACAGCTGGATATGAGACTGAAAGAGTGGACTTAGGGGAGACAAGGAAGAAGTATAGCTCTGTAGTTAGCTTACCTGTTTCACTGGGTAGAGTATCACTGAGAACTTTTAAAGACACATCTAGACTTGATACCCTATGAGCATATAAAGGGGGAGGAAGTCCCCCTCAGTCACAGTCATAGGGGAGGGGAGTAAGGGGAAAGTGGGAGGGAGGGAGGAATGGGAGGATACAAGGGATGGGATAGCCATTGAGATGTAATATGAATAAATTAATAAAATAAAAATTAAAAAAGGACACATCTAGAGTTTGTTGCATTCACATTTTTGAAGCTATTCTTCTCTCTTTTATTAGTTAGTCTACATTTCTGTTCCAATGAAAATGCATATTATTTCTGGTATTCTTTGTGGTAACCCAAGATGTCTCACTCATTCAAAGGTGCAATTTTTCAAACACATTTTGGTATAGCCAGTCCAATGTGAGAAAACTTTTTCTTATAATGGTAAAACTTAACCTCTTCAACATCTACCATATAAGTGTTTACAACTATGTTACAGTTATAAAGGGGATATCTTCATGAAATACATGTTCTCAAAGCCAAAGGAGTTGTGTGGAATAGAAGCCAGAAAGATTTCAAGAGCAAAGATTAGATGCTACCACAGTAATTTATCCATACACAACAGGACTTATGTACATATGAACTTAAAGAGACTGGAAACATGCATATCATCATCATCATCATTTTTTTAAAGCCAAGAGTGTTCCCAACACCGAGAGGTGGAAGTGGAAAAAGAACACCTTCAAAATCCAAGAAGCTATCTCCAATTGACAACTGCTTGCAAAGGAAAAACTATTTCTCTAGTGGAGTCTGATTGGGTATAATAATCACACTTAAGGGTAAACCCCCTGTACAGCAGTAGATGCCCACAGAAAATAAATCAAATAATACCTATGTAGATACTATCTCTCATATTGTTTTGCTTGGGCACTTTTTTCTCTTACTGGTCCTTTGATTGTATTATTTTGTTTCAAGTTTTGTGTTTTTATGAAGTTTTATTGGTTTTTTTGTTGATGTTTTGTTTTGATTTGGCTTGTTTGTTTCTTTTTCTGAGTGTGTGTATGCATTTCTTGAGCTTTTCCATTGTTTTTAATTATTATTTTGGCTGTTTGTTGTGTAAAGAAAGAGAGAAAGAAAGAACGTGAAGCTGTGGGGAGAATATTTGATGAGCTGGGAGAAAAACTGTGATCAGAATATATTTTTTAAAAATTTTCAGTAACCAAGCTACTCCAAAAGATAGAAATGGATGGAACATTACCAAATTCATTCTATGAGGCCATAGTCACATTGATACCTAAATCTCACAAAGACTCAACAAAGAAAGAGAATTTCAGACCAATTTCTCTTATGAACATCGATGCAAAAATACTAAATAAAATTCTTGCAAAATGAATACAGGAACACATCAAAGATATCATTCATCATGACCAAGTAGACTTTATTCCAGCATGCAGGGATGGCTTAACATAGAGAAATCCATCAATGTAATCCATCATATAAACAAACTGAAGATAAAAAATGCAGAGAAAGCATTTGATAAAATCCAACACCCATTCATATTTAAAGATTTAAAGAGATCGGGGCTACAAGGCACTTTCTTCAACATAATAAAGGCTATATACAGCAAGCCAATAGCCAAAATCAAAGTAAATGGTGAGATACTCAAGGAAACTCCTCTAAAATCGGGAACAAGGCAAGACTGCCCACTCTGTCCATATCTCTTCAATATAGTACTCGAAGTTCTAGCCAGAGCAATAAGACAACAAAAGGAGATCAAGGGTATCCAAATGGGAAAAGAGGAAGTCAAATTATCCCCATTTGCAGATGATATGATAGTGTACATAAGTGACCCTCAAAATTCCACTAGAGAACTCCTACAGCTGAAAAAACCTTCAGCAAATTGGCTGGATATAAAATTAACTCAAAAAAGTCTGTAGCCTTCCTATACACAAATGACAAGCTTGCAGAGGAAGAAATTAGGAAAACCACACCCTTCACATTAGCCACAAGCAATATAAAATATCTAGGAGTTACTCTAACTAAGCAAGTGAAGGACTCGTTTGAAAAAAATTTCAAAACTCTGAAGAAAGAGATTGAAGATAACATGAGAAGATGGAATGATCTTCCTTGCTCATGGATCGGGAGAATTAACATAGTAAAAAGGGCCATCCTACCAAAAGCAATCTACAGATTCAATGCAATCCCTATGAAAATACCTACACAATTTTTTAAAGACATTGAAAGTTCAATTCTGAACTTCATATGGAAAAACAAAAAACCCAGAATAGCAAAAACAATCTTGTACAATAAAAGGTGCTCAGGAGGATTCTCCCTACCTGATCTCAAATTGTACTATAAAGCAATAGTAATTAAAACAGCATGGTACTGGCACAGCAACAGGATGGTTGATCAGTGGAATCAAATCAAAGACCCAGATATGAATCCACACACATATGGTCCCTTGATTTTTGACAAAGAAGCCAAATCCATTCAATTGAAGAGTATAGCATCATCAACAAATGGTGCTGGTCTAACTGGAGGTCTATGTGTAAAAAAATGCACCTGGACCCATATTTGTCACCTTGCACAAAACTCAAATCCAAGTGGATAAAGACCTCAACATAAAACCAGAGACACTAAGTCACTTAGAAGAAAAAGTGTGGAAGAGCCTGGAACATATTGGCACAGGAGACAACTTCCTGAACAGAACACCAACAGCCCAGGCCTTAATGTTAGCAATTAATAAATGGGACCTCATGAGGCTGAGAAGCTTCTGTATGGCAGGAGACACTTTCAAGAGAAAAAAGTGACAGCCTACAGACTGGGAAAAGATCTTCACCAACCCTACATCTGACAAAGGTCTAATATCCAAAATATATAAAGAACTCAAGAAATTAAACACCACCAAACCAAATAACCCAATAGAGAAAAGGGGCTCAGAACTAAACAGAGAATTCTCAATAGAGGAACATCAAATGGTGGAGAAACACATAAAGAAAAACTCAACCTTCTTAGTCATCAGGGAAATGCAAATCAAAACAACTCTGAGATTCCATCTTACACCCATCAGAATGGCTAAGATCAAAAAATCAAGTGACACCACATGCTGGTGAGGATGTGGAGAGAGAGGAACACTCCTTCATTGCTGGTGGGAATGCAAACTAGTACAGCCACTTTGGAAATCTATCTGGTGTTATCTCAGAAAACTGGGAATAGGGCTTCCTCAAGACCCAGCTATTCCACTCCTTGGAATATACCTGGAAGATGCTCCAGCACACAACAACAAAATTTGCTCAACCATGTTCATAGCAGCCTTATTCATAATAGCCAGATCATGGAAACAGCCTAAATGTCCCTCAGTAGAAGAATGGATAAAGAAACTGTGGTTCATATACACTATGGAATACTACTCAGCTATTAAAAACAAGAAATCCCGAAATTTGTGGACAAATGGATTGAGCTAGAGATGATCATAACGAGTGAGTTAACCCAGAAGCAGAAAGACTCAAATGGTATATACTCACTTATATCTGCATACTAGCCCAAGGGGCATGTCCCATGAAACCCTTCCCTTACTAGGAAACTGGGACCGAGGGGAGGACATCCTATTGGGACTCTAGATGAGAGAAACATGGGAGAATAGCAAAGTAGAAGGATCCAGAGGGTCCTAGAATCCTACGAGTAGAACATTATGATAGGCAGATTTGGGCCCAGGGGTCCTGCTCAAACTAAGGCACCAGCCAAGGACAATACAGGTGGTAAAATTTAAACCCCTACCCAGATCTATTCAATAGACAGAACATTCTCCACAGTTGAGTGGAGAGTGGCGTATGACTTTCACACGAACTCTGGTGTCTCACATTTGATCATGTCCCCTGGAGGGGGAGACCTGGTGGCACTCAGAGGAAGGATAGCAGGTTACCAAGAAGAGACTTGATACCCTATGAGCATATACATGGGGAGGTAATCCCCCTAGGAACAGTAATAGTGGAGGGGAATAAGGGGAAAATGGGAGGGAGGGAGGAAAGGGAGGATACAAGGGATGAGATAACCATTAAGGTGTAACAAGAATAAATTAATAAAAAAAATATAAAAATTTTCAGTAACAAAAGAAGAGAACATTTTCTGATTAACCCTTAAAAGCTTTCATGTCTATTGGACCCTCCCCAGTACCTTACTGTCACTACTTATTGTACCAAATGTAAATTTCTTTCTACTAATTTTTATGTTTTGATGGTTTAGGATTCAGAACAAACTTTAAAGTTGCTATCCATCAGTTTGGTTTGTCCAATATGACGCTTCTCCTTTCACAGACATCTTTTTGTTTGAAGGACTTTCCCTAGAGTATCTTTCTTCCACCCTTCGGTCATTTCTAGTTCTGACTGATATATTTCCAGTTTTCCTAAAAGAAAAGTAGATTTATGAAGCTGTGTCTCTTATCATACTACAACCTTCAGCTTAAAAGTCTTTCTGCTCCAGGGACACGCACACCCCTTTACCCATCCTTACATCTGATGAAGGCAAACAGCTTACTCCTTTTTTTGCTATTAGCTCTGTCTCTGTCCACTCAGTTTCATGAGCCTGATTCAACTTGCTCAATTTATAAAACAAGAACACTTTTCCTACAGGTCCTGTAAATCATTCAGAACATCTCCAACTTCAAGTTCACAAACTTTAACACCTCCTTCTATAAACACCCTGGGACAGCAATCCACTGACCACAATCTTCTTCTTCTGGAGTCTCCTGCAAAGAGGTAATTCATCTTTAGAAACAGTCTAAAATCTGAAACAAATCTATCTATTTTTAATTAAGGATGCCTAAACTTTTCTTCCAAAAGGGCATGCTGATGCTGCTTGCCACATGTAGCAATGGAGAGTCAGTGCTTTGTTGTTTTTTGTTTTGTTCTGTTTTTGTCTTTTTTTAAAAATTATTGTTACTTTTATTGAATGTCTATGATTTACAGGTCGTGTACCAAAATCTCTCTCCTCCCCCCCCCCCAGTAAAATTAAACAAACAGACAAACAAAAAAAAATCTTGTCATGAAAGCAGTAGTGTGTCACGCAGTATAGCCTTTTGTCCCCATACGTTTACTTCAAAATGTTCATTGTTACGAGTCATGAGTCTGGTTTGAGGCCTACACTATCATTACTGGATCCTCCCTGGGACTGCTGTTGGATAGCCCATTGCTGCCATGTGTCAAGGAGATTCTTAATCTTGGAATCTGCACATCTGGCCCCTTCATGTGCTCCAGCAGGTCATACATGGGGTAGATGTTCGGGTGAAGTCTACTCGGGGCCCTGAATCAGGACCTGCTCCCTTGTCCTTAGGGCAGGGCCGGCTCTCCGATTCCGGTGTCTTCGGGGCAGGGCCAGCTCACAGGCTCCTGTGCCATCAGGGCAGGGCTGGCTCTCCTGCTCCTGTGTCCTCAGAGAGTCAGTGCTTTCTGAAGTGCTATGGTACGTGGTTAATTTGAAATTGCAGAGAATGAAGTCCTATTTCACTTTCAGATTGATTTATTGGCTTTGGTGCTAAAATGCAAATTGAAGCTCTGCCTTCAATCTCTAAAAAATAAAATGAAACAAATAACAAAAAAACCCTGCATCTTCAAATACTTAAGACAAGGTTCACTTTAATACTACTTTCATCTGTTTTTTTCACATTTACTCCTGCCTAATGCATGATGTGTCAGTAATCCAATTTAAATAGAGGACAGATGTATGAAACAGCTGGACTCTGTTTCAAGCAGGTATTCTAAAAATGTGTTCACTCTCATGTCCTCAGTACTCAGAACACTATTGCCTAACACATACAGATAATCAAGACATTTATTCTCTATACAGTTATAATCAATACATTAATTAAATAAGTAACATAAATATAGAGAATATTTTCTATGTGCCAAATTAAATTCAGAATAATATTGATTAGTAGACAGGGTGGTTTTGTTTTGTTTTGTTTTTTACAATTTCTTCATTAGAAATATATTAATGTACCTTAACATTACTAACATTGCTAGGCTGTTTTGCTTTGTTATGATTTTCTTTTATTTCTGCCTTCACCTACCTTGTATTGAATTCTATTATATTAGTTTTACCCAAGTTAGTTTTCAACATTTTCCTTTTGCACTTAATTTTCTTACATGAAAGTCTTTTTGTTTAAAACCTTTCTGAATCATGATCCTATAACAAGTTGTACTAGGCTTTTTTTCAACTTCATGTCATCCACCTGTATTATTTAAATAATTTCCTGGGAAAATAGTAAAAAAAAAAAAAAAGCATTGAGATTTATTTTGTCTATATTTCAAACATTTTGTTTAGAAACCTCAATAGTTTTCCTAACACATTTACTCCTCTGATATCTTCCTGAAAGTCTCATATTTTTCATAAGCTGCCATCATGTCCTTATTGCATACTAATTAAAATTTACTCATGGTTCAATTTCACAAGATATAGCTGCCCAATCATTGACCAAAAAAATGTGTTCATTTACTAACAAAATTGTTTTTACAGAGGCCATAAATTCATAATTACTGGTAGATAGTATTTAGTGCTTTGGTAAAAAATACTGCTATTGGTATGAATTGAGTACAACCATATGTACTTCAAGTCAGTACTAAGATAGAATATTCCTAAGGTAATTTTTGATCACAAACCAAAATTCAAGGGGAAAAAAGCTTGGAAACACCAGGTGAGAGGGATAGATGTTTAAGCCCAAGCCTAGAGATAAAGTTGTCCTTGGCCAATTTAAAGGACAGCAAGAACAACAGTACAGCTGATTCATGGGAACACCAGATCTGAGCCAATTAATTGTCCAGAACTTGCTAGATATGAGTAAAAAAATTCTTATGTATTCATGTAGTCATATTGTTGCCTTGCTGCTTTTCCTTTTTTTATTTTTTTTTTTTAATAAGCAGAGCAAACAAAGAAATGATGTGAAATATGAGGCTGATCGCAGACAGGCCCTGCCTCTAGTATTGCTTTGAACAATAACTTGAATACTTGAAGACCTAACTCCATTCTTCATTTTCTTTTTAAATTTAAATTAATTTTGTTTACATGTTTCTCTCTCATACAATACATCTCAATTGCAGCTTCCCTCCAATCTTACCTACCAATCCTCCCCCACACCTCCTATCTCCTTCAAATCAACTGATCCTTATTTCTCTTCAGAAGGGAGTAGGACTCTCAGTAGTATCAACCAAACTCAGCATCATAACAAGACACATGGAAACATAATATGCTACTGTCTTTTTAAAAATGTAATCACTTTACAGCCTGATCCCAGGCCCAGCCCTCCTGCCCTCCTACTTCCCCCTCTTCTTCTCAGAGAAGGGAGCTCCCAATGGTGTGCCAACCCACCCTGGCACCTCGAGTTACAGCAAGACTAAGTGCATCCTCTCCCACTGAGGTTGGACAAGGCAGTCCAGCTAGGGGAAAGGGATCCAAAGGTAGGCAACATGGTTAGGGACAGCCTGTGCTCCCTTGTTAGGGGACTCATATGCAGCCAAGCATACGTGTGGGGGTCTACGTACAGCCCATGCATGCTCTTTGATTGGTGATTCAGTCCATGTGTGTCCCAATGGGCCCATGTTAGTTGACTCTGTACGTCTTCTTGTGGTATTCTTGACCTCCCTTGCTCCCTCAATCCTCTCATTCTTCCGTAAAACTCCCCGAGCTTGGCCTGTCATTTGGCTGTGGGTCTCTGCATCTGTTTCCGTGAGCTGTTAAATGAAGCCTCTCAGAGGACAGTAATGCTAGGTACCTGTCTAAGCATAGGAGAGCATCGTTAATAGTGTCAGGGGTTGGCTCTCTCCCATGAGGTGGGTCAGGTTGGACTTGTTATTGCTTGGCCAGGCCCTCAACCTCTGCTCCATCTTTATCCCCATATTTCTTGTAGACAAGACAATTTTGGGTTGAAGGCTTTGTCAATGGGTTGGTGATCCACTGCTCCATTGGATGTCCCACCCAGCTATAGGAAGAGGTGACTTCAGGTACCATATCCCCACTGCTAGAAGTCTCACCTAGGGTTCATGCTTATAGACTCCCAGGAACATTCCTTGTTCCAGAGATATCCCTTCCCACTAATTTTTAAAAATAAATCATTTGTTTTGTGCATGTGTGTATGTGTGTTTTAAAGATTTATTTATTTATTGTGTATGGTGTTCTGCCTTCATATAACTCCTGCAGGCCAGAAAAGGGCACCAGACCTCATTATAGATGGTTGTGAGCCACCATGTGGTTGCTGGGAATTGAACTCAGGACCTTCAGAAGAGTCAGTGTTCTTAACCTCTGAGCCATCTCTCCAGTCCCCCCTTTCCAATAACTTTTGTTCTCTCTCCTGGTCCTTCTCCCCACAGTACTTCATCACTACTCTCCCTATACCTCATCACCACCTCTGCTACCCTCCCCACACCCTCTCCCACCCAGTTCCCTCCATCCCGCTATTTCAGATGTTTATTTATTCAAGCATCTTCCCTTGGGTCCCCTTGCTTTCTTTGGGTCTGTGGATTATACATGGTTATCTGGCTTTTATGGTTAATATCCACTTATAAGTGGGTATATACCATGTTTGTCTTTCTGGGTTTGTGTTATACTCAAAAGATGCTCCACCATAACTTAAGAACATTTGATCAATTATGTTCACAACAGCTTTATTTGTAATAGCCAAAACTGGATGTACCTAGATGTCCCTCAACCAAAAAATGGATAAAGAAAATGTTTGCATAATGTTTGCATAATGGAATACTACTCTTTGTTTTTCATCAAAAACAAAGACGTGCAATTTGTAGGTAAAATACTACTTTCTTCAACTTAATTTCACCAAATTTTTAGAAAAAGACATTTTGAAAATCCTAGACATATTTTTTATGGAAATACAAAACTAGTAACTAAAGACATGCCTCAACTAGGTTTTGGGGTTTGGTTTTATTTTTTATTTTTTGTTTTGTTTTGTTTTGTTTGTTTGTGTTTTGAAGCTGAACAACTCTTTTTGAATAAAAAATAGGGCAAAATATAAATTAAGAAATTAAAGATTTCAAAACTCAATGAAAATGGATGCACAGCATATTCAAACTTATGGAATCCAATGAAGGCTATTCTAAGAGGCAAGTTCATAGCATTAAGTGCCTACATGAAAACAATGGAGAATTTTCTTCTTTTTTACTTTTTTATTAATTTATTTATTTTGCATCTAAATTGTTATCCCATCCCTTGTATCCTCCCGTTCCACCCTCACTCCAGCTTTCACCCGATTCCCCTCACCTATATCTGTGACTGAGGGAGACCTCCTCCCTCTCTATATGATCATAGGGTATCAAATCTCTTCTTAATAGCCTGTTATCCTTCCTCTGAGTGCCAGAATATACCCAGAAGATGTTCCAGCACACAACAACCATATTCATAGCAGCCTTATTCATAACAGCCAGACATGGAAACAGCCTAAGTATCCCTCAGTGGAAGAATGGATAAAAAAAAAAAACTGTGGTACATTTACACTATGGAATACTACTCAGCTATTAAAAACAAGGAATTCCTGAAATTTGTGGACAAATGGATGGAACTAGAAAGGATCATAATGACTAAGTTAACCCAGAAGCAGAAAGACTCAAATGCTATATACACACTTATAATTGGACACTAACCCAAAAGGCATGTTCCATGAAAGTCTTTACTTACCAGGAAATTGGAATAGATGTGATGACATCCAATTGGGACATTGGGTGAGAGAAGCATGGGAGAATGGGGAAATAGAAGGATCCAGAGGGTCCTAGAAACCTACAAGAAGAAAATTATGATGGGTAGATCTGGGCCCAGGGGTTCTGCCCAAACTATGGCACCAACCAAGGACAATACATGCATTAAACATCAAACCTCTACCCAGATCTAGCCAATGGACAGGATAGTCTCCACAGTTGAGTGGAGAGCAGGGACTGACTTTCACACGAACTCTGGTGCCCCATATTTGACCCTGCTCCCTGGATGGGGAGGCCTGGTGCCACTCAGAAGAAGGATAGGTTTTGGGTTTTGATTGTTTGTTTTTATTTATTTTTCACATTTTAGCTTTACTGAATTTTTCTCTTTTCTTTTTATTTATTTTATTTTTTTGTATGTATTTAACGGTGTAATTATCTACTAAGTTTATTTATTTAGCCATTCTAGGGATCAAATCAAGGTGGAGATGTGCCATACACCAGACAAATGCCTATTACTGCACATCAAGCCCATAAACTACTAGACTATTGGAAGGAAGAAAATACAGTCAGTTTATTATAATTTACATATGATGACCTCTAAGTATTGGGTACAGCATAAATTTGACTTACTTAATGAAATTCATATTTGTTGTTTGAGGCTTTCTGTGCCACTCCATTGCCCCTAAGTCTAACTCTCTTACTTTTTTTTTAACACTTTATTCAGCATACTCCTAATCTTTTCCAAAGAAATCTCACCTGCCATTACTTCTAAATAGTTGGTCTAGACAGACATTGATTGCATCATTCAAAAGAATCATAAATAGGTGAAACATAATTTAATTTTATTTATTGATGGTCCACGTAGTATATTCATCTGCCAAATTTAGAGTGATTTTTTCTCAGTAATTATACGATATAATTTAATAACCAAGTGAATTTGAATGCTCTAAGAATTAGTAATTAAAGAAATTCATTTATTAATAACCATGAAAACCTTTGATATTGAGGAGAGATCTACATAAGACACATAATCAAAAACATAACCAAAGTTTGGTTCGTTTTACCTTTATAGTTTAAATTCAAAGTTAATGGTTTGAACACTAATATAAGTTAATGAGACTTGCATGGGAGGAAAGCTATATGTGTATGCTGTCAATTCAAGCACAATGAACTGATTAAAATGAAGACAATAGAAAAAAAACTTTCAAAATCTGAGTGAAGAAACACTTTGCATAATCAAAGATTTTCATCACAGGCAATATGATGAAAATGACATTAACTTTAATTCTCCAAGCAGATCTCTAGAAATAAATACATATGTAAAATTCAGAATGCCTTTCAAAAGATGTACAGAGAGTCATTCAACCAAGTTAAAAGTCTTTGTCAACAGATAACACTGTCCTCTATTTTTTCACTTGTAGTACATGAGTGATATACAACAAGTGACATTTTCAGTGAGACAAGATACCAACAATAGAAATTTCAGGAACAAAACCATCTATGTGAAGGTATAAGCTACACAAAAGACGCCAAAGCATTTCTAGAAAATGCGTGGTAACAAGCACAGTAGGTGTTGTGGTGTTCTGCACAGACACCATTTACCTTCACTGCTGAAGCAACTAGCTATGAACAAAATAATGAAATGGGTGTACTTAGTTTTCAGCAGCGTTGTTTTCTTTTGTGGCTTTTTTTTTTCCTTTGTACTGGTCTCACATTACATCCTAGCATGGCCTAGACCTCTTTGAAGTAGTCCTGCCTCACAGTTCTGAATTATATGGCTTGAGTAGATTTTAACCTTGCTTTTTTTTAACTGTTAATATCTCTTTGCTTCTGGATGCCCTCTGTTCAGATGTTAAATAAAGTCCAGCTTCGTCATGGCCTCCTATTGCATTGTACTTGTCAGACTCCTCATTTCAATGTGAAATTAATTACTGCATTCTCATTTTATACTTATTATATTATACTCATTTTATACTTATTATACCTCAGCAATCCTGTCTTCTGTTCCCTCCAGATTCTCCTGACCTTCACTTAACAGGTATCCTATAAAAAGGTGGGTCTCCAGTTCTAGCATCAACTGAATCCCTCAGAGCCCTTGTTAAAACACTTACCTTGCAGCCTCCTGAAAAGGTCTGACTCACTGGGAGCATTTCCAGTAGGTTCCCAGACAATGTTGACACTGCTAGCCTAGGGACCATTTCTGAAAAACACAGCTTTAGAACACATACACGTTCATTCATGTTTAGCCATAAATGGGGAGTAGAACCATCCTGTGGTCATAGTAAAAAGAGATAAATACAATTCATTTTAATGACGGCATCTCTCAACACACAGAGCATGTCCACCAGGTAATAAGCATTTGACAGCACTTTCTTAAACGAATATGAATACAAAATTGCAAAACTATAGTACTTTTTTTTTGCATGAGTTATTACAAGTCCAAAAAAGTAACTAGAGCAGAAGTGGATGTCACCTGTCTTGTGCCAATCTCACTCAATCTGAATAAAAGTGCAAGAGATTATAAACAGTGGCAATGATAATATTAATACATGCCACTTCCAAAAGGAGCATCTTGAAGATTGCAAAGCATTTCTATATCCCAAACCCACTGGGGTTAGAGTAAATAACACATTTTGAGCTTCTGAACACTAGTTAAAATGTCCCAGAGTGTGTGCGCGCGCAACATGTGCCCCAGACTCATTGACTTCTATCAGCAGGGAAGGCTTTCTCAGGTGGTCAGCAACCAGAATGCTTTGCACTTAACAGCCAACATTCAAACAACCCTCATTACCCTTCCCTGCTAGGGAAGGCCGCCATTCCTGGCTTACAGAAAGGCATTCTGTAGTGTACATATTAAAGCAGGACAAAATCCTTAAAGGTACAGCCTGCCGAAAATTCTGTTCAGAGCCAAATTAAAAATAGTGTGAGCCAGAGCCATCAAAACCCATGAATGGAGAAGATATCATTTAAGAAAAGGCAGATAGCAAAAAGACTCCTCAAAAAAAGTTGTCCTAACTGGATACATTATTTTGATCACTAAATATTTTATTTGGAAATAAAAAGCTGTGGATATTGGCATAGTACCATGAGCTGTCAGTGCAATGCTCAAATACTTTCTGATGAGGTGACAATGTGCATGGAACTTGTATTTGTACTGTACCAAGAAACATTTCTTTCTGAGTATTTTTGAACTGATTCCAGTCCTCAGCTCTAATACCCTGTGATCTCCGGAACATATGCCCAGTTCTCAGATATCGAGAGAAATGGAGCCTTAGAGCCCGTACTTGAATTCAAATCCAGGGCACATTCTAAATCTACATCTGTCTTCTTTAGTATTTCGCAATTAAATCCTTTACTAAGCTATTCCACTCCTTGGAATATACCCAGAAGATGCACCAGCACACAGCAAGAAAATTTGCTCAACCATGTTCATAGCAGCCTTATTCATAATAGCCAGATCATGGAAACAGCGTAAATGTCCCTCAGTAGAAGAATGGATAAAGAAACTGTGGTACATATACACTATGGAATACTACTCAGCTATTACAAACAAGGAATTCCCGAAATTTGTGGACAAATGGATTGAGCTAGAGATGATCATAATGAGTGAGTTAACCCAGAAGCAGAAAGACTCAAATGGTATATACTCACTTATATCTGCATACTAGCCCAATGGGCATGTCCCATGTAAGCCTTCCCTTACCAGGAAACTGGGACCGAGGGGAGGACATCCTATTTGGACTCTAGATGAGAGAGCAATGGGAGACTAGCAATGTAGAAGGATCCAGTGGGTCCTAGAATCCTACAAGTAGAACATTATGATAGGCAGATTTGGGTCATGGGGTCCCACTCAAACTAAGGCACTAGCCAAGGACAATACAGGTGGTAAAATTTAAACCCCTACCCAGATCTAGCCAATGGTCAGAACAGTCTCCACACTTGAGTGGAGAGTGGGATATGACTTTCTCATGTACTCTGGTGCCTCACATTTGACTATGTCCCCTGGCGGGGGAGACCTAGTGGCACTCAGAGGAAGGACAGCAGATCACTGAGAAGAGACTTGATACCCTATGAGCATATACAGAGGGAGGTAATCCCTCTGAGGAACAGTCATAGGGGAGGGGAATAAGGGGAAAATGGGAGGGAGGGGAGAATGGGAGGATACAAGGGATGGGATAACCATAGAGATGTAACAAGAATAAATTAATAAAAAATAAATAAATAAATAAATAAATAAATAAATAAATTTAAAAAAGAATTTAAGGAGAAGGCACAGCTTGATCTGGGGAGGAGGTGAAGTTCCCTACTTTAGATAATATAGACAAGTCTGTTCATCAGGCAGCATTACACTCTAGATGATTTTTCTGCACATGTGTCCTGAAATATCCCCACCTCCATTCACATGCAAATTTATGGAACAGTGCTAACCTTAGAGGCAGGATCCTGAGTGACAAATAAAACCAATGTAACCTCTCACCAAGATTCAGAGAGGGGGGTCTTAGGGTGCACTGCTTATGTATTACAATGATACAGGTGACTAATTTTAGAGTAATGACTCCCCTTTTCAGTGTAGCTGATGCTTTATTATATCTCTTAGTATTTTAATTTCATATTAGTTTAAAATATTTTAATGATTCTAAAATATAATTGTGAAATTGTAATTGAAGCTCTTTTAAAATTGAGTCACTGTTGTTCATAAGAAGCAGCCTAAGTCATCTAAATATTTCATAGAATTCATTCTTCACTCTTAC
Organism: Acomys percivali; assembly: GCA_907169655.1. Classification (NCBI taxonomy): domain Eukaryota; kingdom Metazoa; phylum Chordata; class Mammalia; order Rodentia; family Muridae; genus Acomys; species Acomys percivali. Next base: position 98,440,561 of record OU015748.1, read on the forward strand.
CTTACAACCTGACTGCAATTGTTCCTCCCTATCCTCCTACCACCCCTCTCCTACTTACTGCCTCCTCCAGAGACATTTCTTCTTCATTCCCCTTCAGAAAAGAGCAGACATTCAAAGGGTACCAAGCCTTCATATGAGGGATGGACAAGGCAACCCGGTAGGAATAGAGTACCAAGGGCAAACAGAAGAGTCAGAAATACCCAACCTCCCCCTGTTAGGAGTCCCACAAGAACTCCAAGCGTACAAGCAGAAGACTCAGGTCAGACACATACAGACCTTGTGGTTATCGCTTGCTTCAGTCTCTGTGAGCCCCTATGAGCCCTGCTTAGCTGATTCTGTAGGCCATGTTCTTGTGGTAGCCATGACACCTCTGGCTTCTATATTCCTTCCTCGTCTTCTGTGGGATTTCCCGAACTCTGCATGTTTTGGCTGTGGGTCTCTGCATCTGTGTCCCATAAATTCTAAGGAGTTTCCAGGGCACTAGTTTTCTATATTGCTCCCAACCCCCCCCCCCCGCGCCAATTTCAGTTGTCTGTCCCAGTACTCTGGCCCTCTATTCCTCCCTGGGGGGTCACCTGAACCCTCCGGTTTTCAGTCTGACTCAACTGCAGTGCTGAAAAATTTATATTATTTTCCTTTCTTAGGGCTTGAACATCTCTTGTTAGTTGGCTTCTCTGGGTTTGTGGATTGTAGCATGATTGTTCTTTACTTAACAGCTAGTATCCACTTACAAGTGAGGACATACCATGTTCATCTTTTTGGGTCTGGGTTACATCACTCAGTATGACATTTTGTATTTCTAACAATTTGACTATAAATTTCATGGTGTCATTATTTAATAGCTGGCTAATTCATAATAGCCGGAAATTTGAAACAACTTTGATGTTCATCTGAATCGGAATATGTGAAGATTGAAGATGACTTAATTATTTATTACACCCACCCGCAGATGCACCGTGGATCCAGAAAACATCAACACTGGATGGATTGGGCTTTATCAGCTCCAGCTTTAACCAGCACAATAGCAATTTAAAGGGTCATATTTTTCCATAATTAAAATTTTGGGGTGCATTATTGTGCTAATTATAATTCTGCATCCATTTTGAATGAGTTTAATTTTTCTCATATGTGAAGCACAGTTTAGTCACTCTGGTTTTGTTGTTGTTGTTGTTGTTTTGTCTTTTTGTTTGTTCATTTGTTTCTCTTTTTTTTTTTTTTTTTTTTTTTTTTTTTTTTTTTTTTTTTTTTTTT
>OU015748.1:98441821-98452880 GCA_907169655.1 Acomys percivali
TTTTTTTTTTTTTTTTTTTTTTTTTTTTTTTTTTTTTTTTTTTTTTTGTTTTTTTTTTTTTTTTTTTTTTTTTTTTTTTTTTTTTTTTTTTTTTTTGAGACACGGTTTCTCTGTGTAGCCTTGACTGCCCTAGACTCTCTTTGTAGACCAGGCTGGCCATGAACTCACAGCGATCCACCTGCCTCTGCCCCCCACGTGCTGGGATTAGAGCCATGCACCACCACTGCCCAGCCAGTTTAGTCACTCTTCATACAGCACAGTTCTCTGCCTCTTCCCAGTTATTTGATCTCTGTCATGTGGACCTCTGCTTCACATAATAAATATCTATAAAATCCTATGTAGAGAATTCTGGACACCACTGCTCGACTCAGCCCGTTGACTCCACAGCTCTCTCAGACTGCTCAGACTTACAACAGAAACCACACCTCACTAGACATGCGACTCCACAGAACACATGCATAGTTGATCTAAAATTTAGAATCTTGCGGGAGAGAGATGAGTGTGATCAAATTGGATTGCATGAAATTATCAAAGAACTAATGAAAATTATTTTTAAAAGCATGAAGAGTAGACCAGATAATACTATGTACATCAATAAAGTCTTCAGCATATGGACTCACACATTCTAATGTCTGCCCAAGGATGTGTTGTCTCAGACTGCTTGCCCATCCTGTCTGGTTGAATGGTGTGCGGCCTGCTCCGGATGTCATTTGTAAGTACTGGCTTGCTTGATTTTCTGAGTTTTGTTCTTTCTCCTCTGTGAAAACATTTGTTTTAAAACATCCATACCTTAGTGATTATTTTATTATAAATCTAGTTAGCTCATAAAGGGTAATTTAATATAAAAAACTCAGGAAAACAAAAGGAGGAATATAGACAGCTTTTGCCAGGGGAAGGAAGATTACCCTGAAGATTGATAGTGAACTATGTGATAAAATGTGATAAAACTATATGACCAAGATTTTAGTTCTTCTTACATGGTTCTGCACATGTTAAAATTCTTAGTACTTCATACACAAAGCAACTTAACTGCATTTTTTCTTTTTCTGAAGTTTTTTTTTTTTTTTACTAAAGCAGAATTTTATTTTTTGATCTCTCCTTTTTCTCCCCCCCCCTTCCCAGCTGCCGTCCCTCTAAGATCTTCCACAGTCTCCCCACACTCTCAAGTAGATAACTTCTTTTTCTTTGATTAATATTGTCATACACACCCAAAGATGCAGACACACAAACATAAACATATATTTAATTGTCATTAATAACTGATATAGATTGACAATAATTTCAAATGCATCCTTAGGATATTATGTGGGGAAAATTTTTAAACGTTCATAACTTGCTAAAAGTAATCTGATAAGAATACTTTCTTAATTCTAGAAGTTGAATCCAGAGTGAAACTTACAAATATACAAGTATTCATCATGGTTAATTATTCCACTTATGTGATTTAATGCTCAGATAACAAATGAAATATAGCAGTTGGATTTTTAATATGCACACCTCTTTCTTAGTTTTCAGAAACTATTTTGATAGAATTTTATTAAAATTATTACATATAATTATCAACATTAAATTCAGTTTGTTGATCAAGAGTATACTAGAATGCACTGTACTTTTAATTACTAATATCCACTTTTACTCTCAAATGCATCATTGTCTGGAGAGCAAATTGCCCATCCTCCTGCATTCACCTCAAGTCTTTTATTCCTTTACATTTTGGCTTTAACATTGTTCTCTCTCTCTGAATTTCCTTTGTTCATTTATCTGACAATCCCTATTCATCCTTTAGGTACAAATAAAATCCTAACAATGCACAGTTAATTTTTAAATTAACTCTGTTTCTGTAACTCTACCATGTGTCTGTGTGACTGTTATTTACTGGGATAATCATGTTTAACTTCATAATAAGCCGCCCTGATGCAGATTTCTGAAAGCAATATATTATAATATACTTTCCTAATATCTTTTTCCTTTTATCATATATTCACTGCATGACAAGTGTTAGTCCTACACAGCAAACCATATAAGATTACTTTAATTTGTTACAAGCTATAAAAATATACAACGCAACCTCAATTTCTTTTAATTAACAAAGGAAATAACATTGGATTGTGTAATTTATACCACATTTAAATCCTAAAAGCCGATGCTCAATGTATCCACCAAAGTTGTTTCAAAAGACATCACTCTATGTTTTGAGAGCACATTTCTCTTTAATTTGCAGACTTCAAAAGACTCACAGGATAAGAACTATGTGATATAAATATAAAACCCTGATGCAAAAGTAAGTGAATGATACTTTGACCTCATGAATGACCTTTGAAAACCAATGAGCAAATGCAAAGCATTTGCATTTGTATTTACATAGTGCCCATTCTGGTGGACTCTGAATTACACATATCTAAAATCCAGTGAAAAGTAATTGCAGAAAGGTGTTCCAATTCTGTCTCTCAGGAAGTGCTTAGTAGTATCAAGGAGGAGCCAAGGCCTCTCCTCACTTCAATAAGAATTCAAGAATTAGATAATTCAATATTATTTCATTCATTAAATAAAATATATATTTATTTACTACTGTTTATTTATTCACATGTTTATTTATTGCAGTGTTGTGGATGGAATCCAAGCAGGTCCTTACACATACTAGACAAACACTATACTATACCCTTTAGCTCAATACTTTATTTTGAATATTTCTTCTTCTTCTTTTTATGATTAATTTATAGAAGGTGTATGAACCAACCCTTTACACTGACAAAACTCTGATTACCGTTTTCCTTTGATACAGATGTCTGACCTCAGTAAAATTATCCCAAGGCTTTTATTCCATAATTAGAATACCATTTCATTTGCTAAGAATAGCTCTCCAGAGTGAGGGATGACATGATGTATGGGTGTGAAGCGCAGGACTGAATTTTATATTGAGATGTCATTATGAAGTTTAAGTAGCTGACCACAGAAAAAGACAAAGGAAACAAACAGAGCAAAATTCAGAGTCATCTTGAGCCAGCTCTAAAGCCTAAGCTTCACAAATTTTAACCAGAATTTCTATTCAAGAAGAGAAATTACCCCAGTTGATTTGAACTTATAATGTGTTTGCAGGATATTTATTAGTCCTTCATCTTCTAGTGGTAATGCTCTAATATTCAGGCTTTGGATTACACAGGACTAAGTTTGGAGAAACCATAGCACTCAGAGCTCAGGGAACTGTAAGGAGAACCTAGAACCCATTAAGAAGAGTGAGCTGCCCATAGATTATTTGTCAAAGATTCCAACAATTTACATGGAAGAGAGTCATATATGCAATGAACCAAGTGTTCCCCTTGGAGATAATTGGAGCCACACAAGGAGACTGTTAAGGATGGCGGATCTGGACCCAGGGGTCCAGTTTTATCAACCACCAAGGACAATGCATGCAGTAAACCTAGACCCCCCCCCCCCCCCGTTCAGATCTAGCCACTGGACAGCTCGTTCTCCATGGTTATGCAGAGAGTGAGACTGCCTCTGACATGGACTCTGATGTCCCCTATTTGACCACTTCCCCTCGGTGGGGAGGCCTGGGAGTCTGGGGAAGCAGGCTATTCTAATGAGACCTGAGATGCTGCTGTCATATGGGTGGGGGAGGAGGTTCCCTTCTGTCAGAGGTCTAGGGGAGGGCAATAGGGGCCAAAGAATGAGAGAGGGAGGACACAGAAAGATACAAGTGAGGAGATAATAAGTGGGATGTAATCTGAATAAGTTATAATAAATTAAAATTTAAAAGAAAAAAAAGAGAAATGTGATAGGATGAAAATGAAAAGAAAATAGACAATCCATATAAGCCCATATCTTCTCCTTATTCCTTTCTGTCCTCAATGGAGCCCATAGAAGAGAAATAAAAAGGTCAAAATTAAGATGGGTAGGTGGAAAATATAGCAGTAAACTTCGAACCCCTACACAGTCTAGCCGATGGACAGGACATTCTCCACCGTTAAGTGGAGAAGGGGATCTGACTTTCACACAAACTCTGGTGCCCCATATCGGACCATGTCCCTTGGATGGGGAGGCCTGGTGGCACTCAGAGGAAAGATAATAAGTCACCAAGAAGAGACTCGATACCCTAGGAGCATATACAGGAGGAGGAGGTCCCCCTCAGTCACAGACATAGGGGAAGGGAGTAGAGGGGGAAACAGGAGGGAGGAAAGAAAGGGAGGATACAAGGGATGGGCTAACAATGGAGATGTAATATGAATAAATTAATAAATTAATTAATTAATTAAAAAAAAGAATACATTCAAATTAATGATGTTTAAATAAGATGATGTGCTACATGTTCAGGGAAAAATCAGATTCATATGAGGTTTCTTAATTTTAAATGAAATTATTTTACTCTCCCAAGCTCTGTGTGAAGATAAGTAACTCCATTTCTCATTTAGTTATTAAATTCACCTCCACCTGTTTCCCCTTGAACTAAATGTCTGACATCTACTACATTGTCTGGGGCTTCACAAGTGGCTCTCACTCCGAAGGTAAAAACCTCTCTTCCTGGATCCTGCTGTTGTGTTTTCATTTGCTTTCGAGGTGAGCCCTATTTCGAAAAGGCTGTACAGACTTTCCTTGAGTGTCCTCTTCCAACTATTTTCAATTCTTGAGTCTGGATGAAAAGATAAACATTATCACAGTTTTGATCCTTAGGGAGAATTCACCAAAAATCAGTCAAAAAATAACCCTTACAAGAACATTTAAAACAGGGCTTTAAAATTTCTGGAACACGCTTTCTCCTCAAGTCTGTGCTTTCTGGCAAGGCAGAGTTTTAGTGTGGATCAAGGGCTTCCTTAACTGCTGCCTCCCGGAATTATTAGTGTCCCCAGTAATGGTGAGACCCAAGCATGAAAAACCTCCTAGAGAAAGCACAGAATGCTTTGTTCTGTTTTTATTAAATATAGATATTCTCTCATGCACTACATCTCAACCACGGTTTCCTGTCTGTTGTTCCTCCTAACTATGCCCAACCTGCCTTCTCCTGAAGACACATTCCCTCTCTATTTCCTCCCCAGAAAAGAGCAAGCATCTGAGAGATAGCAACCAAACAGGAAAAACACTATACAATAAGACAAGGCAAAAAGCCTCCCGAACAAGGCTGGACAAGGCAACTGAAAGCTAGAGAAAGTCTCAAGGGCAAGCCAAAAAGTCAGAGACACATCCACTTTCACTGTTAGAAGTCTCACAAGAACACCAAGCTAACAGCCGTTTTATATACACAGCCTGATGCAGGTCCATGCAGGCCCTGTGCTTGCCACTTCAGTACCCTGTAAGCCTTGCTTGGTTAATTTGATGTGCCCTGTTCTCCTGTTCTCGAGCCCCTCTGATTCTTTCCCCCATTCTTGTACAAGATCCCCCAATCTCCAAGGGAGAGTAGACTTTCCCTGCATTATATATTGCTTGGAATCTCTGGACCTACTCCGACGTGTTGGCAGACAAAGCCTGTCTGATGCCGACTGGACAGTGTACCAATCATTAAGTTGCAGAATATCAGTAGGAATCATCTCACTGGGGATTTGTTTGTTTGTTTGTTTAGTTGGTTGGTTTGGGGTTTTTGTTTAGTCATTGTCGTCATTGTCATTGTTGTTGTTGTTGTTCTTTTGTTTTGTTTTATTTATTTATTTTGCCAGCAGTGTTTGGTTCTACCTAGGACTCTGAGCTATCCAGTGTCGGGTTCCTGGATATCCAGGCATTGTTGGGAACTGCCTCCCTCTGATGAGGTGGTCCTCAAGTTAAACCAAACCTTGGTGACCACTCACACATGTTCTGTGCAGCCGCTGCCTCAGCCACCAGGAATTTGCAGAATGGCAAATCGAAGGCTCACTCTCTATGTAAACATTACAAAATAACTTTTTTTTTTTTCGATTCAGGGTTTCTCTGTGGAGCCCTAACTGTCCTGGACTCACTTTAGACCAGGCTGGCCTCGAACTTAAAGAGTTCCGTTTGCCTCTGCCTCCCAAGCACTGGGTTTAAAGACATGCACCACCATGCCTAGAACAAAATACCTCTCAATTTTAAACAAACAGTTTAAATTAATTTATCTAGACTATATCTCTTATGATCTTCAAAATTATTCTTTTATGTGTTTTCAACTATTGGAGACAACTAGAACATGTTTTTTGTATGTCTTATTTTATGGCTGTATTTGAAAATAGGAGAGATCAGATATGCTATGTATTTGGTGGACTTGAAAATACGTTCAAAGCAATATTGAATCTTGGCATTTCACAAAGTTTGCTGCAAGCCCATGAGGGTACAACAAAAAGAAATTCACTATTTTTAGATCTTAGAAAATCACTCTTAGAGGTGACTTTATTTAATGAAATACAACATTATTTTCAACTCCTTTTGGTTCAATGACACTTAGTTTATTTTTGATTGAAGTTGCTATAGAAATACTGTTCAAGCTAGATAGTAAAGTTGTTGGGCTTTTTTTTTGGGGGGGGGAGGGCTTTTTTTTTCCTGTGTAAAACTAGAGCATGAAGCACACAGGGGTTGAGCATCCATTGTGCACCTTCCTTCTATTGCCTTTTGAAGTAGGCTCTCTGGAAGTCACTAAAGGTACCTGAATTGGTTTCATTTATTGGAATTCATCTGGGAAAAGTGGGTTGCCTGGTGTGAGCATCTTTATCTCCAAAGAATGCCCCCAATAATGAGAATAATAAAGAGACTTTCTTCTATTTCCAATGCCAACTCCTGTACTTACATTATTATATTTACTCCTTACAAGTCCCTATGAATTAGAGTTTATAGTTTCCCCATTGGTCAAAAACTGATTCATGATCAGAAAACTTTTTATTAATTTTGATCCAACGCCAAGGAGGAAGGGAAAGATTGGAGTTGTAAAACTCAACCTAGCCTCCTACTTGGGCTCACTGCTTTTCACACACAGAAAGGCAGCTTGTTTCCTGTGACACAGGCTTTATTAACTTCCGTCTTAACATCTTGGAGGACAAGATGACCATATAGTCTGAAGAGGGTAGTTCTGGCACCTCAGTTGAAAGGGTAATCTTTCTTCAAGTCTGTGGTAAATCAAGTGACTTATCTATATTATAGAGAACTCTTAAAATAGTCTGTTTATTTACTTTTAAATGCACAGATTTAAAAAAAATAAAAAATAAAACAATGGATATTGTGGAGTCATTTTATACTTGCAATCAAAGAAACTTCTTTCACTATGGTGATCTCTCCCTCCCCCCCCTTCCCCCCCTCTCCCCCCCCCCCCCCCCCCTCTCTCTCTCTCTCTCTCTCTCCTTCTCCCTCTCCTCCTTCATTTGTGTGTGTGTGAGTCTATCTGTCTGTTTCCTTCTCCATCTCTGAATAGTCATCAAGCTGGATTAGAGAAAAATATTTATAAGATATGATTATGATACTTAACTGAAGCTAGAACATACTGAATAAGTTCTATCCTTTTGAATATTTTCTTTTTACTTTTTCTTCCCCAAAGACCTTTCGGAACAAAGCCTGAAAACCAAATAGGATGAAAAATATCCAAAATGTTCTTGTGACTTTTAATTTATTTTCTAAACCAATAGCCAACCATGTCTCATAAAAAGTCATTAGAAGACACCCCGAGGCAAATTTTTTACATTAGTGTAGAAATATTCAGTGATTGCTTTGAAAATCAAACATCTATACATTTAAAGGATTACATTAATGACTCCAGGGTAACACTCTATTAAACCTTTATTTATCCCTTTAGAATATTTAGGAACATGTAGATTAGTCACATTCATGTCTGGAAAATGTCTAGCTATACGGTCATCCAATCTCCTCAGTTTATTCCACTAAAAAGATTCAAAATTCATTATAATTCCTTTGAATATTTAACTTTTTATTCTTTGTTTTATACTATATATCATATATATTGTTTTTATATAACATACAGCATTTTCACAAGTGTGAAGATTTATTCTACCACTTACAACCTAGTTATGTCTACTTCCCATGTGTTTTATACAATATTTTCTTCTCAGTATTTTATGGGGTTCTAGCCAATATCATTTCATACAGTGTATAATTTTTTACTCATTTTTCTATCAATTAATTCATGCTTTCACTTAAAATGTAACATGAAACAGCAATAATGATGATGAAAATTCACAATAAAACATCTAATTTATGCTTAATTTACTTATTCCTTATTTCTCCAGGCTATACCTATACACAAATATGCAAATGAAAACATTCTTTTCAGAACACATTTCTCTCCTTAAATTACAATATGATAGAAACAGTAAACCAAATGGATTTCAATTGTAATTCCTAGATTCATTCAACAAATAACATTATTTCCTTGAACTAAGCAAAACTCTACCATCAATGTGGTTGCTTACAAAACATATATGTGGGCTATTTTTTCTTAGTTTCTCAACTTCACTACTGTTATGGTAAATAATATGTGGCATGATGCTACATTACATTAGTTTGGATATGACAATAAAAATAATTTTGAAATATTTAATAGTTCTTATAGTAGGAAATAAATACTCAATCCAAAGAATACATTTTCTTTGTTTAGATTTATTTTTAGTCTTCTTAATAGGTAATAAAGATTGTTAAAATGGTTTTGAAAACAAGTGGAATTAAATTCAAAGTACAATGGAAATCACAAATAAATTTAATATTATTATGCTCCATTTTAATTACCTGCAGTTAATATAATAAAATGATTTTAAGTAAGATTTTTCATTAAATATTGGTTATATTTCAAAACTAAGTACTAGACTCTCAAGACTTATAGCCCCTTTAAAAATTTTATATGTTGAAATTCTATCCTCCAAAGTGATAATATTTGAAGATAAGGATATAAAGAGGAAGCTAGGTCATGAAGGCACAAAGTCATCATTGTAATTAGTCCTCTTACAAAAATGATTTCATTGGGTCACTTGTCCCCTTTTATCATATAAAGATACAAGAAGTCATTGTTTATGGACAAAGGAGAGAGTTCTGACTATTCACCAAAGGTGCTAGAGGCTTGACCTTGGATTTCCAGCATCTAGAATTGCAAAATAGTATCTAAGGTTGAAAACCTACCAGCTTATAATTGTTTACAAAGGAACTCAAAAGGTTATAGTAATAGAAAGCTTTTGCTCTAAGCAGTAAATAAAACAATTCAATAAAACACATATGCTATTTGGATTTCGTTGACGTAAACCAAGTTAATGATTTTATTTAAAAGATGTTACAGTTTTATAATTATGTTACTTTGCCAATCCTTGTTTCCTGTTTATGCTTGTGATTCTGCCTGGCCGTAAAAGCCCATTTAAATTGAAAAGGGTTGACTTTATAACTATCTGAAAGAATATTGTGTGTCCCAGTCATAACATAGTCATTCATGTCTCTGGCAGGAATATTGTTTTCTGTTATAAATGTACGACAACAGGAGTTCAAATGAAGCTCTTTTTCATGCGTTTAAACTCTTGCTCTAAGGATTTTAAACAATGGCTCTTTTGCCATAATTTGTGCACAAAGTCTGAAGATAATATGAAGGAAAGCAATAATAAGACATGTGAGATTTCTAAATGACTGAGAAGCTGGGTCCAAAATAATTACTGAAAGTGTTGAGTAAGCATTGGATGTGTTTCTCAATGCCCATCATCCTTGTTCTCAACTGCATGCTCTTCCACTGTCTATCAAGTTCTATGACATATTACTTTGGTAGAATTAATCATAAATGGAATTTAAGGAAGATGTCATATTGTACCATGATGTCACTAATGATAACATGTTCTGCAAACCACACAGATTCTCTTACAATTATCCTATATTAAATTCATAATTAAGTCATTTGGGATAAAGCAATCTCTGGCTCACCTAGTCTGGCTAAAATACTCAGGATACCTTTAACTTTGGTGTTCTTCTCTGCTGGCTTCCTGGGGACACATTCTGCTGCCCTGAGCTTCTCACTATCCCCAACCTCCCCTGTCAGGCTCTCTGCTTGTAGCCACCAAGCCAGATACCCCAGCATCATACAGGAACATCAAGGGACAACCAGGTGGCTAAAGGAAAGTGTAAAAACACAATCAACCAGAGACAAGGCAATATGGCAACCAAAGAGTACAGATATCCTATTATGGCAAACCCTGTTATCCTAATACAATTGAAGCAAGAGAAAATGAACTTATTTCCAATCTTATAAAGATGATAGAGAACTTTAAAGAAAAATGAATAAATCCTGTAAAGAAATACAGGAAAATACAATTAAACAGATGGGGCTGAAAAATACTGTTCAAGACCTGAAAGTGAAATTAGAAGCAATAAATGTAACACAAACTGAGGGAATTCTGGAGATATAAAACCTAGGGAAGAGAACAAAACCAATAGGAGTAAGCATCACCCACAGAAAACAAGAGATGGAAGAGAGAGCCTCACCTATAGAAGATACAATAGAAGAAATTGATCTATCAGTGAAAGAAAATCTTAAATCTAAATAATTCCTGATGCAAAAAGTGCAAGGATGCAATGAAAAGATATAGCCTACAAATAAGAGGAATAAAAGAAGGTAAAGAGTCCCAGCTCAGAGAACCAGAAAACATTTTCAACAAAATCACAGAAGAAAAATTCCCTCTAAACATAGATAAACACCAATTTGATTCAACCACAAAAGAAAATCTTCCTACCATATAATAATCAAAAACCTAAATCCACAAAAAAAAAGAAAGAATATTAAAAGTTGCAAGAGGAAAAGGCCAAGTAACATACAAAGGCAGATCTACCAAACTTTACACTAGACTTCTCAACTGAGCAAGAAGGGCCTGGGTAACCCCTAAGAGACAACAGATGCCAACCAGTATTACTATGTCCAGAAAAACTCTCAATCATCATAGACAGAGAAAACAAGACATTCCAAAATAAAGTCACATTTAAACTATAATCTATTCACAAAGCCAGGCTTACAGAAAATACTAGAAGGAAAAAAAAACAAACCCAAGGAGGTTAACTACATCCAAGAAAACATAGAAAATAATTTCATCCCAGCAAAAACAAAAGGGAAGCACACACACACACACACACACACACACACACACACACACACACACAC
>OU015748.1:98453755-98480912 GCA_907169655.1 Acomys percivali
AGAAAGAAAGAAAGAAAGAAAGAAAGAAAGAAAGAAAGAAAGAAAGAAAGAAATTGAAGACTTTCTAGAATTCAATGAAAATGAGGGCACAACATACCCAAACCTATGGGACACAATGAAAGCAGTGCCAAGAGGAAAGTTCATAGCACTAACTGGCTTCATTAAGTAATTGGCGAGATCTCACACTGGTGATGTGATAGCAAAGCTAACAGGGCTAGAACAAAAAGAAGTAAATACACTCAAGAGGAATAGATGTCAGGAGATAGTCAAACTCAGGCTAAAACAAACAAAATAGAAACAAAGACAACAGGACAAACAATCAAGAAATCCAACCAAGAGTTGGTTCTTTGAGAAAGTTAGCAAGATAGAAAAACCCTTACCCAAGCCAACTAAAAGGGAGAGAGACAGTATCCAAATTAACAAAATCAGAAACGAAAAGGGGGACATAACAACAGACACCAAAGGAAAACCAAAGAATCAATGGGTCATATTTTAAAAACCTATATGCCAAAAAAATTGGAGAACCTAAATGAAATAGATACGTTTCTAGATAGATACCATTTACCAAAGTTAAATCCAGATCAGGTAAATTATTTGAATAGTCCTGTACCCCTCAAGAAATAGAAGCAGTCATTAAAATCTCTCAACCAAAAACAACCCAGGGCCAGATAGCTTTAGTGCAGAATTCTACCAGACTTTCTTTTTTTTAAACTGTATCCAGCGTTATTAAAGATGCTTTTCATAAACAATCATGGTATTTCAGGCAGGATGTAGGCAGACAATCATTAACAGTATACAAGAACTTCCAAATTCCTTTCTTGTTTAGACTGCCACAATCAGAAATCCACTATAAAGCCCAATGAAATCTCCATTCAATGCTTTGAAAAGGGGGAAGTAGCTTAGAGTGAGGGTTGACATCTCACATTAAGGATGTTGTTTAACAACTTTCCACAGGCTGACCCTGACTTTCAGGAAATGAAATGGAAATGGCAGAATTATCAATCTGAAGATCCACAATCTTTTATAAAAGGGACCACCGCTTTTCTGAGGACACTTAATGACATCACTGCAAAGCCCAGATTGCCCAATAGACTGGAAAAACAATTTGGGGGTCAGGTTCCAACAGGTCTTCCGGCTTTAAGGGAGTTAAGTTGATGTTGATGGTACGGGGTAGGAGGATAAAAAGTGAATTTAGTTTTCCCCCATCACAAGGCATTTTGTGCCATGGTGGCCAAATATGTCAACACCAGGATGCCTCTTGGGAGCCTACAGGTGCCTTTGAAAATTATCAGGGAAAGATGTTTTCCATCATCAATCGAGCTTGGGAAACATTATGTTAGTGACACACATTCCTCCCCCCCCCCCAACAATGAAGTGTTCTGTGTGCTAACATCATAGCTTTAAAACAAAAAGTAAAACAAAATTCTGCTTTTATAAAACTTGATAAAAAATAGTATTTCAAACTGTACAGTCACTAGAAGTACACAGTTATCAAAAATGCACATACATCACTTGGCATCTCCTGCACCTTCAACTTTCTGTACTTGGTCGGTTTTGGCATCTCCATTTTCCACGGGATTATTCGCACCTTACCCGCATCAGCTTTCCCCTTCTTCCCCTTGGGCACCTTCTCTCCCTTCTTAGGCTTGGGCCCTGGCATTGGAGGAGCAGGTTTAGCAGACAACCGAGCAGATCTTCTCTGTGGCTCATCTTTCACCTTGGCTTTACCTCCTTTAGCATCCCCTTCGGCCTTTCTTTTGGACAAGGCGGCGATGGGAGGATGTCAGCGCTGAACGCGAGGGATACAGTGGTGCGCGGGGTTTGGTCCGCCCTGGGGTCACTCTCAATACTTCTTCACACTGCTCCCAGATTTTCAAAGAAGAGCTAACACCAATACGCCTCAAACTATTTCACAAAACAGAAACATAAGGAACATTTCCAGACTCATTCTATGAGGCCATAGTCACTCTGATATGTAAACCACATGAAGACTCAACAACAACAAAAGTTTCAGACAAGAATTTCAGACAAATCTCCCTTATAAACATTGATGCGAAAATATACAATAAAATACCTGGAGACAGAATCTATGAGCACATAAAATATATTATCCACCGTGATCATGGAGGCTTCATCCTAGGGATGCAGGGATGGTTCAATATATGAAATCCATCAACATAATCCATCATGTAAACAAACTGAAAGAAAAAACCCACTTGGTCATCTCACGAGATGTTGAAAAAGCCTTTTTAAAAAATCCAGTACTCCTTCATGTTAAAAGTACTGGAGTGATCTGGGATACAAGTCATGTACTTAAACACAATAAAGAAAATATATAGCAAGCCAAGAGCCATCATCAAATTAAATGAAAAGAACTTAAAGCAATTCCACTAAAATCAGGGTCAAGAAAAGGCTGCCCATTCTATCCATATCTTTTTAACATAGTACTTGAAATTCTATCTAGAGCAATAAGACAACAAAAGGAGATAGTGGGGAAACAAATTGGAAAGGAAGAAGACAAAGTATCTCTATTTGCAGACAATATGCTAGTATATATAAGTGATTGCCAAAGTTCTACCTGGAAACTCCAAGAGCAGATAAACAGCTTCAGCCAAGTGTCTGGGTACAAAATTAACTCGAAAAAGTTAATAGCCCTCCTTTATACAAAAGATAAACAGGCAGAGAAAGAAATTAGGGAAGCAATACCCTTCACAATAACAACAAATAATATATAATATCTTGGTGTAACTCCAACCAAGCAAATGAAAGACCTAAACAACAACAACAACAACAACAACAACAACAACAACAACAACAATTCAAGCTGCTGAAAAAAGAAATTGAAGAAGATATCAGTAGATGTAAAGATCTCCAATGCTCATGAATCAGTAGAATTAACAAAGTAAAAATGTCCATTTACCAAATACAATTTGCAGATTCAATGAAATTGCCATCAAAATGCCCACACAATTCTTTACAGATTTGGAAAGAGTAAATTTCATCTTCAAGTGGAAAGATAAATAACACCAGGATAGCTAAGGCAATTCTGTAAAATAACAGATCTTCTGGAGGTATCTCCCTCCCTGATCTCAAGCTGTACTGTAGAGCAACGGTAATAAAAACTGCTTGATACTGGCATAGAAACATATTGGTGGATCAATGGAATTGAGTTTAAGACCCAGAAATAAACTCACACACCTGTAGACACTTGATCTTTGACAAAGAATCAAAAATCATACAATGGAGGAAAAAAAAAAAGATCTTCAGCAAACGGTGCTGGTCTCATTGAGTCTTTGCATGTAGAAGAATGCAAATATATCTATCCTTATCACCCTGCACAAAAATCAAGTCCAAGTGGATTAAAGACCTCAACAACAAAAATAACAAGATACACTAAATCTATTAGATGAGAAAGTGAACAAAAACCTTGAATTCTTTGGTACAGAAGACAACTTTCTGAACAGAAAACCAACAGCTCAGTCACTAAAACAAACAATTAATAAAGGAGATTTCATGAAACTAAAAATCTTCTGCAAGTCAAAGGACACTGATAATAAAACAAAATGGCAGCCTATAGAGTAGGCAAAGATCTTCACCAACTTTACTTCTGACAGAGGGAATTCTCAACAGAGGAATCTCTAATGACCGAGAAGCAGTTGAAAAAATGTTCAACATCCTTAGTAATTAGGGAAAGGCAAATCAAAACAACTCTGTGATTGCAGATCAAAACAACTTTGACATTCCATCTTATACCTGTCAGAATGTCTAAAGTAAAAAAAACTCAAGCTGTTGAGCATGGGAAACAATGGAAACACTTCTCCATTACCGGTGATAGTACAAACTTTTACAACCACTGTGTAAACCATTCTGAAGCTTTCTGGAGAAAATCAGGAATATATCTACCTCAAGACCCTACCTCTCCTGGGTATATACCCAAAAGATGTTCCACCTTACCACAAGGACACTTGCTCAACTATGTTCATAATAGCTTTACTTGTAATACCCAGAATCTGGGAACAAATTAGATGTCCTTCAACTAAAGAATGGATAAAGAAAATGTGCAGCATTTATACAATGGAATGCTTAGCCATTTAAAACAAAGAAACCATTAAATTCGCAGGCACATGTATGGGACTAGTAAAAAGATCATCCTGAGTGAGGTAACTGAGACCAAGAAAGACACATGATATGTGCTCACTTATAAGCAGATATTAACTGTATAGGACAGGATAACTATGATATAACCCATAGACCCAAAGAGACCAATGACTACTCAAGGGAAAATGCTTGAATCTCACTCAGAACAGGAAATAAAGTAGACATCTGAGGCAGCATATAGGAAGAAAACTGAATAGGAGAGGGGGTAGGGAGGTTAATGGAGGTGAGGATCAAATGAGCAAAGAGTGGGGATGAGAGGAAGATTGAGAGAAAGAATGGAAATCGTTAGCGGGAGGTCATCTCTGGGTCAGGGGATTGGCCTGGAGTCTATGAGGTTGACCTTAGCTGGGATTCCTAGTAGCTGGTGTTATTGAGCATGAGGTGGACACCTCCGTAGCCAGGGACCCCAGCAGAGGGATGGAGACACCAAACCACCTATGAAAATTTCTACCCAAAATGTGCCTTGCCTATAGTAAGTGTAGGAGTAATGATGGAACAGAGATTAAAGGAATGGCTAGCCAATGATGGCCCAACTTGAAACCATCCCACAGGACAAAGATATGCCTTCTCATTATTACTGATACTCTGGTATGCTTGCAGATAGGAGCTAGCATCACTGTCTTCTGAGATTATTAATCCAGAAGATGGAAACAGAAACAGGGACCCACACCGAAACAATAGTGCTGTGGAAGAGTGGCAGGAAGGACAGAGGGAGCAGAAGGCATCAAGAACACCATGAGAAGACCTAGAGTCAACTAACCTGGCCACATGGGAGCACATAGAGACTGAACCACCAAACAAAGAACCTAGACCCCTTACACATATGTAATAGATATTCAATGTGGTCAACGTGTGGGTCCCCTGATAATGGGAGTAGGAGCTGTCTCCAACTGTTGCCTACCACTGGGTCCCTTTATCCTAACAGGGCTGCTTTCTCAGGACCCAGTGAGAGAGGATGCACTTAGTCCTGCTGTGACTCGTACTGGGGGGCGGGGGGAGTTGATACCCATGAGGGATACCCCTTCTCTGAGAAGGAGTGAGAGGAATGGGAAGAGAAGGGCATAGGGTGGGACTGGAAGGAGAGGAGGGAGGGGGCAGTTATCAGGCTGTACAATGATTGCATAAATAAATAAATGGAAAATAAAAGAATATCCTTAACCTGGTTTAATAATATTAGAATTTAGGACCCAGTGAAGTTACTGTTTTCTCTTTATGAATTCTGGAGTGGCTAAGACTACTCTCCCTATGGTTATTATGACTATAGCCCTAGCTATGACTATAGTCAGGGTAGTACAAATTTTGAGAAGAGCCATCAGTGTGGTGGAACTACAAGTCTTACTGAAAAGCTGCAGGAGTGCAGACTGAAGGCACATTCCTAGTTTGGATGTGCAATGAACACAATTATATATCCAGTTTCACTAGGCAAACCTTCGTGGCCTGTTCCATGTACATAGTATTTAAATTCCCCCTTGAAACTACTTTCCTGTTTACTATTCTAGAGTGCTAGTTGTAGGCACTCGGGGCCAGAGCTTATTTTATTTTATTAGGGGCTGATTTTATCTCCCGATTACCCTGTACTAGATCGATCTCAGGGTTGGCTTCCTGCTGACACTCTACAACCTGGATTTGTGGACTCTGGTTGGAAGGAGTAAACTATACCCTAGGAAACTGGTGTCACCTCTCATCACCTTTTTAAATTTCGTACAACTTGTGTCATACATTTCCAATAGTGAATGTGCTAATTTTACTGTACTTTTTTGGCAACTTTTTGGGAATTTAATGTATTTGCGTGATATTTTACATTTGTCCTGATTTTGGGATGACTTGGATATTGAAGCTATCTAAGGTTTGAAACAAAAAATTTAAAAATACCAATACCCATGCCTGAGTAAGTGCAGCCTACTCTGTGAGAGCTTCCTCGGTGTGGGACACGAGGTGTTCTGTGACTAAGGTCCATTGAAGTGGGGGCTCTTCAACTGCTTGGTCCTTTGACTTGTTTACCTACCTCTTTGTGCCCATAGCCTCTATATCTAGATATCCTGGCATTTATTCTATCCTCCATAGCCTCAGTTTCTGTTCAGCCACCCGCAAATGCCTGTTGAAGTGCTGGGGATCTCCTGCTGGAAGTGAGGCCAAACACAAGCACTACGTACCTACAGGATGCTGACTGAGGTGGCCTGGATCCCCACTGTTCCACAGCTTCTTCCTTCTGGGAAAAAGACCCTATATAACCAGAGATCTGCCCTACAGGGTTCCTCATTCTCTGCGGCCTTCAGTCTCTAGGATGTTTGGGATGAGAGTATAGAGGTTGATCCCACTTGGCTATTTAGGCTTATGTTCCACAATCTCACTGGCATAGATGGCCCATGTTTGAGTCCAAAGCAGTTCTGTCTCTATTCAAGTCTCCAAGCATTCATGTTATGTACCTATAGAACCCTTTCCGAGCTGTAACAAATCCAAACATCTGCTAAGGACTGAGCTTAAAACTGAAGTGTCAGGAGTAAGAGAGATTCCTCCTTGTTGGTTGGTTTTTGTCTCTTGAGATCTGAGCTTTGTATAACAACCACTTTGGCGTAAAGTAATTTCCAGTTTGGTAATTCCCTTAAATAAATTGAGGGAGAACTTTTAAAAAATTAGCCTATCAATGTAAAGCATAGACTTGTTGCACATATTTGGCCACATAATAAACATCAACCCTTTTTCCAAAGAGTTTGATGTCTCCTATGTATATGCCAAAATATTTAAATGGGCATAGTTTTCTCCCCCCTGGGTTTTCACATCATACAAACAAAATTATATTCTTTTAATTGTTTAATAAAACATGGGCTGGTTCCTGTCATTTTGAAGTAAATAAAAAAATATAGAACATAGAAAGCACTTGTTTGAGGCCTTGTAGATAATCACAAATCTAATGTTTCAACAAAATCATTTGTTGGTAAATTTAGACATTTTATAATTAGGCAAGTAAGTAGAAGAGATGATAGGTAGATAGATGAATGTATGGATGAATAGATAGATGAAAATATATAGAGATAGATAGGTAGAGAGATAGATGATAGATTGATATAGATAATAGATGATAAATCAATCACTACATATGTTTTTAAGAACAGAACATGTTAACTGTATTCCCTTTTTATTATTCTAATACAAACAGGTTCTTTTGTATAATGTAAGAGGTCATTCTTTAAAAGAAATACGCTGTCTCTATGGATTTTCAAATAGTATTTAAGGCACTGTACTTTTCTTCATTTTAAGTTGAACATGATTTTTAATTTGAACCTCTGAGACTAGTCTAATTAGTGCACATAAAAAACATAACATAACATGTGTCTTAATATGCAGAGACTAAACTAAATTCTCCCACACTAAGATATATTTTTTGGCAAGAACGTGAGGTTCTGCTGCTCTCCAAAACTATAACAAATACCTGTATTTGAACTTGCTACTCTCTTGATAAATTTACTGCCTAGGGGAGCCCTTCCCAGACTGTCTAACTCAGCAACAAGATTACTAGAACATGCCCATGAAGTACCCTATGGAAAATGCTTGCATGCCTTAGCATGTTCTTAAGCATGACACCAACCAACTATGAATGGGGTCCTACCAACATGATCAGACACAGCTACCACTCATTATTTCTCAATACAAAATGTGATGCAAAAAAACCTCAAAGACATACAATTCCACATATGTGACTTCTCTCTCAGGAACATATACATATTGTTCCTTTTGTCTCTCCCATATCAACATCAATTAAATGTCCTACACATCCCTCTAGCCTTGTTTCATGTATTAATATTTTCATACTACTCTTAATTGAGATAATTGGAAAGCACCATAATGATATACACCTCAGTTCTGTCTAATGAATAATATTGAAATAAATTATTCAGGTTAACAAATATAAATTATTTTTGATTCACAAATGGGTGACAGAATAATCCATGCAAAAATCACAGTAGCTAACATGTCACCCCCTTTTATTTTCTAGAGCCATGATTTTCACAGAAACAATAGTTCATATGGCAGCCATGCCAGCTGTAAGCTGAGTTGTGCATACAAAGTCTGAACTCAAGGGATTTGAATATTTTATAATGCAAGACAAAGAAACAAAAACATGCTTACTCTTCTCTTCTGTTCCACATTGTCATATTTGTATACAACCATGTAAATAAGTATGCCATTTTCTCTAGGAGATATAAATGCTATCTTCTAATATGTACAAATATTATTTAAAAGAGTTATAGTAATAAAAATAATCAATTACAAAATTTAGGCAATATCTTTTAAGTGAATAAGTCACTTTGAAGTATCTAAACATATTATTACGTATAAAATAATTAAGCTAAAAGAGTTGAATGACATTTAACTTCATATAACAACCTATTGAAATGGTGTTCTAAAGAACTGTGTGAAATGTTTTGCCAATTGAGCATTTACTCCTCTTCCACTTATCTGATGTTTCAATAGTTAATTTTTCACTGAAGTACAAACTGTACATAACAGGATTGAGAAAGTGCAGATATTCACTTTATACATTATAGGACAAGGTTAGAATGTACTTAGGAAGAGTTACAATAAGAGATTTAGAGAATTTCATTTGAATAAGTGGATTAAATATGCACAGGTGAAAATGACTGATCCAAGATGAGTTATTTTTTCTTTATTACTCACTAGTGCAAAATAGTCAGAAAGTGAACTCTGTATCTATTTGGAAAATTGGATTGTTACATACCATTATTTCTCAATTTAACTGCAATCAAATCTGAGGATATTTTTCTTTCCCTGAACTGAACTCCTAAGAATTAGAATCATCTACAACACTGGTTCTTAGCCTTTCTAATTCTGTGAGTCTAACCCTTTTAAATACTTTCTCATGTTGTAGTGACCACCAACCAACTAAATTATTTTGGCACCACTTCATAATTGTAATTTTGGTGCTGTTATGAATTATAATGTAAATAAATACCTGATATGCAGGATATGTGACATGTAACCCATGTGGGGATCACAACCCACAGAATTGCTGCTCTACATAATGTGAAAGCTAAAACATTTTAATGGAATTGAAACTCAGTTAACTGGATATTGTAAGGCCAGAAAAATAACACAATTCTAAAAAAAAAAAAAAAAAAAAAATGAGGAAAAAAAGTCACCAAAGCTGTCAAGATGTGACCACTGGTACAAAGGGCACTGTTTAGGAAGCATGCTACACAGGAGGGATTTCATGCCTGGTGCTTTAAATCTGTTCAAAAGCCAATGACCTGTGATAGCATGGGGTCCAGGGGAGAACTTACTTTCATTGTTTTGCTAAATAGCTTATAAGGTCAATATTCATTCAAGATATTTCTGTTCAGTGTTACCCATATGTTTGTTCTGCTCTCAGTTATAGTGAGAAATGCATCTTTTTGCAGTAAGTAGTAACTCATAAAGAGATTCATAACTGGTTAGAAGGTTAAGGATAAATCACTCCGAGTGTTCACCTCTGCACATATCATCTATGTTCATCTCCCTCTCTCAGAAAGTTCATGGAAATTTGTGGAAGAAGAGACAGAATATATGTAAAACTAGCATATGGAGAAGCTATGATATGCTAACTTCTGTGCAGGCATAGCTGTTGCACACATCAAGGCACAACAGCTGTAGTCACCTTCATAGGACCTTAAAAAAAGCCAAGATATTAAAAATTCCAGTAAAAATGGAAAAGGGATGTGTTCTAGGAGATGGAGATAACCTTTGGGGCTGTGGCTTCTGGTAGGTTGCTTACACTTAAGGGATGACCACATGCCCATGTGCATTTGGGCATCATTAATTGGTTTCAGTGGGTTATAAATAAATTAAAAATAGTTGACAGGAAATAGAAAAATATGGAATAAAGGTCACTAGAGAGGCTTAAAGTGAGATAGTCGTGAATTGATCAAACAGTATATCCAGTAAAAAGGTGTGAGACTTTCATATAATAAAATGTTATTTATAAATCATAAAATTATTTTGTATACCTTTTAGACATACCTTAGCATCATTATAACTACTTAAAATCTGAGTGTAATTTGGTAGAAAATGACAATGGACTAAAATTCTTTAAAATCATGTCAAGTTTAAGTCATTATATCCAACTGAAACATTTTTAAGCCTGTTTAAAAAAAACAACAACAAACAACAACAAAAATTTAAAAAAATAGAATAAAATAAAACCCAAGCAACTTCACCAGCACTTAGTAGTTAGATAGGTCTCCAGTACAGTCACAGAAAAGGTGAAGAAAGACTGTGAGAGACAGGTGATTGGGGAATTTGCTATGAGATTTTGTCTCTTAGAAACATTAGCAGCTACACACATAAAGTCTCATCAACACGACTGCCCAAATACGAGGTAAACAAACATGCAAAACGGGATGGAGAAAAGCTCACAAGGCCTCAGTCATATAGGAAGAAGCATGGACACTTAAGGAAAGATAGGAGCAGAAGTGGTCCTGACCAGAGAAAAGCACACTGATTGATTGTCCAGTGTGAAATGGTCAGACTTAAAAACACACAAGTAATATTATACAGACTTAACGAGTACTGTTTAGAAATGCATATACTACACATGGATGTATGCAATCCCAATTAGTGAATAAAGAAGATATGAATTTAAAGTAGACCAGGGAACAGTATATGTGAGAGTTTGAAAGTAGGAAAGGGAAATTAGAAATGCTGTAATCTAAGTATAACTTCAAAAGGGAAACAACTTAATAAAAATCAAAATGGGCTTAAGAAGCAAAGTAAGTGACAACGACAACTGAAAAGAGCAGCAAGTGCAGCTAAAATGTTTAGGAAATACATTATTATCTCATTATTTTTATTCTGGAAGTGTGTCTTATTGTTGATGTTAGGTACTTCAGACAAAAGAATTCATCTCTCCCAATAAGAATTTATGACTGTACATAGGGGAGGGGAGTAGGGAGGAAATGGGAGGGAGTGAGGAATGGGAGGATACAAGGGATGGGATAACTTTTGAGATGTAAAATGAATGAATTAATAAAAAAATTTTAATAGGGAATTTATGTCTGGAAAAGAGTAACAAAATTTTCTTGACAGTAGATTTAAAGTAAGGAGAACACAGCAAATGTGAAGATTCTTGAAGGTCTCAGTTCTTGGGTTAATATCTGTAGTCAAAGAAGTTTTCAAATTAAGCCATTGTCTGGAGGAATTTATAATCAAGTGTGAAATAAAACAGATATAGAAAAAGCTAACAGCACACTACTAGTTAGCACATTTTTATTCACTTATTGGAAATCGACTTTAAGGTTTCTTTATGTGTGTTTAACTCCACTGCCTGAACATAAGCTCTCTGAACGCAGATAGACCCTCCCTTTAGCAGATTGGGAACATACAAGGAACAGTACAAACACAAAATATCAAGTAAAGCTGGTACCACTCGGAAACCAGGCTTTCCACAGCAGAGTTAGGCTTGTCTTAACTGCCGTTATGGGAGGATTCAACATGTACCTTAGTAACCAACTCAAGCTAATTAAAACAGAATGTATGTCACCTGTACGCGAAAGTGTATTGACTCGTAAAAATTGGGTGTACCGATTACTATTGGTTCATTCTGACTTCTGAAAATATCTCTTGCCATTGAAGAGGCGGAATTTCTGCCAGACCTTGCAACCAAATTGATATATGCCTTGAGAACACTTAAACCACATACCAAGTATGCTGTCCTAGTCTGTACTCAGCCTGCTTAATTTTGACTTGCTTTTAAGAAAGCAGTCTAGTCATCTTCATAGCATGCCTTGTGCTTCCCCCTTAACCAGCTTTTTCAATACATGTTAAATGTATCATTTTGTTTTTAAGTATGTACTCTTCTATCCCCTTCACCTAAAGTTATGTATGTGTGTATGCATACATGCATGTATGTATGAATTCGTGTTGTACTAAACATTTTCTGAAAGGAACCTACAGTTTCAAAGCCGCCACAAATACAATAAAAGCCCACAAATGTTGGCAGTAATGTGTGGATTTAAGTTAATAGTATCTGACTGTAGGTTTGAGTGTGGGTCAGCTGGGTCAGTAAAGCAACCTCTTCACTTCTGGGTTTTTAGAAAAAAGTGTTCTTAATTCCTTTCATGTGACCTATTTTTATGTCACTTTAAAAAATATAGAGTAAAGCCTTTTAGTAGGGACAGACAGGGTTCAAGGACATCAGTATCAGATATGCACAACAGAAAAGCAACATGGGCAGGTTACAGATGCAAGGCATGGACAAATTGGGAAAAAGTGAGTAACTAAAATTTGGGCTTGCTTTTGATCAAACTACTCCAAGAGGAAGTCTCCTAGTTTTTTAATTTGATAGACACATAAAGCAAGTATAAAGATATGAGATTTCATGATGTATATACTTTCAGAATTAATAGTATACA
The DNA here is from genome assembly GCA_907169655.1 of Acomys percivali. NCBI lineage: Eukaryota > Metazoa > Chordata > Mammalia > Rodentia > Muridae > Acomys > Acomys percivali. The sequence continues at coordinate 98,466,319 of OU015748.1, forward strand.
TTTCCCCCTAAGTCCACATCATCATCATCATCATCATCAAGTTAGTGTCATAAAAATGAACATGATGAGAGATTCACACCATAGACATGAACACAAGCTATGAAAATTGTCCTCCTCCATTTTTCCTTTGAGAACAAAATTTTACAGTTATGAGTGAAGCACAGGTTATAAGCCATAGAATCATGTCCTCCAATTTGCCCTCTGATGGCTAAGCTATCTCATCTTACATGAAGTCATTGACAATTAAAGTGCTATTAATATTGTCAATGTTCTTTTTGTCTGAAACTATTTTTTTACACTGTAGGCCTTAATTATAAGTTATATGTACTCGAGTCAACTCTAAAATCAAATTTTACTTGATGAGGAAATGTTCAGAATAATTTATTAAGTCCTCATTTTAAAATACTTCTAAATTGCAAGAATAAGGGAAGCCTTCAAGGCATGCTTATAAAGATAAGGCAGTTTGGTTTTTAGAATACCAAAGAGACGTACAGCCATATCATCAATATTGCTTATCTCAATCTAATTAGCTCCTTCTTACTCACTCTCTCATAGGACTGAGCATTTTATTGTACTTTAAATTCTTCTCTGCATCTTCTACTTTTCTCCCTCAATCAGATTCACTCATTAAGTCTCATTTATTTAGAAATCTCTATTTCTTCACTCCCTGTCCTTGTGCTTCCACTTACAGCACTCTGCTTTGACTTTTTTTGCTTTATTAGGAATAAAGTTTATTAGCTTAGTCCTACTAATGGTTAGGAATAGTGGTTGTTTTTGCCTACCAGTAATAATAATTTGAAATGCTCAAAACTGACTAATTTTTTTGAGACGAGGTCTTGAGGCCAGGTTGACCTCTAACATTCCATATAGCCAAGGATGAACTTGGACACTCAATCTTCCTGTCAGCCTCTCCTAAATGCTAGAGGTGTGTTTCACAATGCCCAATTTACACAGAAATGTCATCAAACTCAGGGCTTTGTAAATACTTTGCCAACTGCACTACCACATCCCCAGGTACTTAAAATGACTAATTATTGATTTTGTAACTCTTTTAAATTCAAATTAAAAATGGTTTACCTCAATAAATGTGATTGTTTCTGGATTCACTAGTTCATTATTTCATTTACTGCTTTGCTTGGGACATCAATTACATATAAGATATATACCTCTGTGTTAGTTGGTGTCCACTTGACACAAACAAGAGTCACCTTGGATTAAGGAACTTCAACTGAGAAATTGTCTTAACTATATTAGCCTTTAAGTATGTCTATAGGGCATGATGATGATGATGATGATGATGATGATGATGATGATGGTTTTCCAATACAGGGTTTCTCTGTGTAGTCTTGGCTGTCCTAGACTCACTTTGTAGACCAGGCTGGCCTCACACTCACAGCAATTCGCCTGCCTCTGCCTCCTGGGTACTAGGATTAAAGGCATGTGCCACCATGCTCAGCTAGGGCATTTTATTAATTACTAGTTAGTATATGAGGGGCCAGCTTCTGTAGTCAATGTCATCCTTGAGAAGGTGGTCTTGAATGTATGTATAAAAAAGGCAGTTGAGCAAGCCAGAGAGAGAGCAAGCCAGAAAGCACTGTTAATCAATGATCTCTGACTGAGTTACTTCACCCAGGTTCCTTCCTTGGGTTCCTGTCTTGAGTCTGTCAGAGATGTATAATAATAATTGAAGCCAAATAAAATGTTTCTTCATCAAATTGCTTTTGGCCCTGGTGTTTGTCACTCCAAATAAAAGCAAAAAGCGTAACTAGAGAGTGAGGTATTGCTGTGATGGACTTGACCACATGGGTTTGGAGATATTCGTGAAAGGATTTAGAGCTATGGGCTGGAAGGCAGTTAAATGTTCAGAACCTACTAAGTTGTTATCCGTATAGGTAGGTTGAGAGAGGTGCAAAAATGAATGAGGCCTGGCGTATGAATTCTTAGAGAGAAATCACATGATGATTTTTACTAAGAAACTTTGGTTTCTACTCATCTGGTGCTTCACATTCAGCTGCGGTTGGCAGAGGATTCTCACCAATAAGCGAACCCTTCTTTTTACTCAGACTATCAGCTGTTTGTTTCTGAGAATGAAAAAGTCAACTGTGATTAGTGAGACAACATATTAGAAAGCTTTTCTCCAGGAAAAACAGACAGAGCTGTGGTCTAGGAGGGATGGTAGAAAAACTGCATCTCAACTGGTACCTGAACTTGTTAGAGTTTCTTTCCCAGATCATAATAGGTTTTGAAGGCATAAAGTTGATATGGAAATAAGTCAAGGCTTGGCAATTTGTGGCAAGTTTGAAGTCCTAGAAGAGAATCTAGGATGATAGAGTTGAGGGCACAGCCTTATTTGTAGTGGAGGCAATAGGATTAAAGTCCATATGGCCTAATATCCAAAATATATAAAGAACTCAAGAAATTAAACACCACCAAACCAAATAACCCAATTGAGAAATGGGGCTTGGAACTAAACAGAGAATTCTCAACAGAGGAATATTGAATGGCTGAGAAACACTTAAAGAAATGCTCAACCTCCTTAGTCATCAGGGAAATGCAAATCAAAACGACACTGAGATTCCATCTTACACCCATCAGAATGGCTAAGATCAAAAACTCAAGCGACACCACATGCTGTCGAGGATGTGGAGAGAGAGGAACACTCCTTCATTGCTGGTGGGAATGCAAACTAGTACAACCACTTTGGAAAGCTATCTGGCACTTTCTCAGAAAAATGGGAATAGGGCTTCCTCAAGACCCAGCTATTCCATCCTTGGAATATACCCAGAAGATGCTCCAGCACACTACAAGAACATTTATTCAACCATGTTCATAGAAGCCTTATTCATAATAGCCAGAACATGATAACAGCCTAAGTGTCCCTCAGTAGAAGAATGGATAAAGAAACTGTGATACCTTTACACTATGGAATACTACTCAGCTATTAAAAACAAGGAATTCCCGAAATTTGTGAACAAATGGATTGAGCTAGAAATGATCATAATGAGTGAGTTAACCCAGAAGCAGAAAGACTCAAATGGTATATACTCAATTATATCTGGACACTAACCCAAGGGGCATGTCCCATGAAAGTCTTCACTTACCAGGAAAGTGGAACAGAGGGGAGGACATCCTATTGGGACTCCTGGTGAGAGAAGCATGGGAGAATGGGGAAATAGAAGGACTCAGAGGGTCCTAGAAACCTACAAGTAGAACATTATGATAGGCAGATTTGGGCACAGGGGTCCAGCTCAAACTAAGGCACCAGCCAAGGACAATACAGGTGGTAAAATTTAAACCCCTACCCAGATCTAGCCAATGGACAGAACATTCTCCACAGTTGAGTGAAGAGTGGGGTATGACTTTCACACGAACTCTGGTGCCTCATATTTGACCACGTCCCCTGGAGGGGGAGACCTGGTGGCACTCAGAGGAAGGACAGCAGGTCACCGAGAAGAGACTTGATACCCTATGAGCAAATACATGGGGAGAAAATCCCCCTCAGGAACAGACATAGGGGAGGGAAATAAGGGGAAAATGGGAGGGAGGGAAGAATGGGAGGATACAAGGGATGGGATAACCATTGAGATGTAACAAGAATAAATTAATAAAAAATTGAAAAAAAAAGAAATCAAGAAATTAAACACCACCAAGCCAAATAATTCAATTAAAAATGGGGCATAGAGCTAAACAAAGAATTCTCAACAGAGGAATATCGAATGGCTGAGAAACACTAAAATGCTGAACGTCCTTAGCCGTCAGAGAAATACAAATTAAGACAACACTGAGATTCCATCTTATTCCCATCAAAATGGCTGAGATAAAAAAACTCAAGCGACAGCACATGCTGGTAGGAGGACAAACTTGTACAACTACTTTGGAAATCAAACTGGTGCTTTCTCAGAAAATTGGGAATAGGAATACCTAGCTATCTTACTCCTTGGCATGTACCTGAAAGATGCCCTGCCACACAGCAAGGACATTTGCTCAACTTTGTTCATAACAGCCTTGTTTGTAATAGCCATAATCTGGAAATGACCTAGATGTGCCCCAGTCAAAGAATGGATAAAGAAACTGCAGTACATTTACACAATAGAATACTACTTAGCTACTAAAAACAAGGAAATCTTGAAATTGGCAAGCAAATGGGTAGAACTAGAAATGATCATCCCAAGTGAGATAACCCAGACCCAGAAAGACACACATGGTATATAATCACTTATAAGTGGATATTAGCCTAACATGGATGTCCTCTGAGAGTCTTCACTCAGCGGGGGATGGGGACATATGCTAGGACTGGATGTTGGACTCCAGGTGAGAGGGGTATGGAGGAATAGGGAGATAGAAAGACCCAGAGAGTCTAGAAGCCTCACAAGAAGACCATCCAGGCTGGTAGATTTGGACCCAGGGGGTCCATTAGGGCTGTTGTACCAACCAAGGACAGTGCATGCAGTAAACCTAGAGCTCCTATTCAGATCTATCCAATGGACAGTGCATTCTCCATGCGTGTGGGGAGAGCAGGGACTGCCTTTGCCATGAACTCTGGTGGCCCCTATTTGACCACTTCCCCTTGGTGGGGATGTCTGGTGGCACTCAGGGGAAGAGGAAGCAGGGGATCCTGATAGGGCCTGATAGTCTGTGACCATATGGTAGTGGAGGAGGTCCCCTTCTGTCACAGGCCTAGGGGAAGGGAGTAGGGTGAATGAGGGAGGAAGGGAATGGAAAGATATAAGTGAGGGAATTACAATCGGGATATAATCTGAATAAATTATTTTTAAATGAAAAAAATTAACTAATTAATAATGATGCATTCATGTATTAAGTTGAAAAGAGGTTGACAATGTTCTTAAGACATGTAGCACTTTTCAAATGATAAGATTACAGAGACAGTTTGCTACCAAAAAGTCACCCAAAACTCTCTATAACATTGGAGCATCATTTTCATCCTTCTGACCCAATATATCAGCCAGACATATTTGTGAGGCAGGAACTATTGAGGACTTCCTTACCCTGTCTTGACAGAGACTGGCCATCTAAGCTTGCCCTACTAACCTGCACTCCCGGTACACTCAGGTAATCAAGTTTATTCCTTCTCAAGTCTCTGATGGGGTTGAAGTCCAGGTAGCTTAGTTTTACAATGAACCTTAGTTGTTTAGGGGTTAAGATGTTTTTAGGTGTAGACAGATGTTTTAAGTTGGTAATGACAAGAAGTGATGGAGATTGATTTACATTCAGAATTTTAGACTCATCAAAATAAGAAAGATGTTTTCTTCAATGCTATCTATCACATACAAACAGCCGAAATACTAAGAATGCAACATTTATGTAATTTCTGATTATATCGTGGTTCTTCTTACTATAGGTAGTTAAAGGAAAATAAAGAAAAATGAAAAAGAGAAAAAAAAAGAAATAAGTAACATTTTGATATATGTATGTACCACATTTTCATTATTCATTCATGATTTGGAGGATATTGAGATTGTATTTTATACAATTGTGAATAAATTGGCATTGAACATGGCTAAACAAAGAATTAAGAAGGGGAACTACTTTCAAAGCTACTTTTTTAAGACAGTATATAGTAGTGCCTAGGATAAAAAGATGATTATAGATGTTCACTACTTTTTTTTACCACTGTGGTAAAACATGCAACCCAGGAAACATACAGAAGGAAGTTTTTATGAGCCCATCACCATCACATTGGAGAAGTATGGCAACAGACCCAAGTTTTTCTTTGGGATGGAAGATTGAGACAGGATCCATCCTTGTAACTTGATATGTAACTCGGGCTGCCGTCAAATTCACAGAGCTCTTGCTGCCTCTGTCTCCAACATTATTTTGGGAAGATATAGTTATTTGAACCTATTCACATTTTATTTGAAGATACTTTTCAGAATTAAATTCTAGTTTTCATGATGTTTTCTTTAGAATTAAGAAAAATGTTAGTGATAATACCCTTGATGATTGATTTTTATTATCAAAAAGTTACAAAGAGATTTATAAATATTTACATTAGCTAAATAAAATTTTGCTTTCAAGACAATTACATCCTCATTGGCATTCTGATGTTCATGGTAATTAGAATGTTAAACAGTTTTAGAACATTTCACCAAATTTATATATGAAAAGAGTGTGTTATAAAGACTTTTTAAATTTCCTCAAGGGACAGATTATTCAATTTTTTTTATTTATTATTTGATTGCTTACTTTTTAAAAAGCTAATTTGGGTATAAGCCACATAAGTAAAGTCTATTTCGTAGGCACCTGAGGATTTGGACTACAATGTTACTAATTCTAAATGGACTAAGTTTACTAAGTATCATTTGACAAGCCGGAGCACTGAATACAAAAAAGAAAATACTTATTTTCTGTCTGGCTATGAAAACAATGATTTAAGATTCTTTTTATAAAGCACATATGCTCAAAAGATAATAAAGGTAACCACCAAAATCTCCTAAGGAAGATGATATATGTAGATGTGTGTATGTGTGTATGTATGTATATAGATAGGTAGATAGATAGATCAATCGATGGATAAATAGATAGATAGATAGGTAGGTAGATATAGATATACACACACATACACAATGTATAGAAAGACTCTGGTATCTTGGTAGAATTCAGATATTTTATTTTATGGATTACTTTGTTTTGCATTATTGTGCTCTAGTGTTTTAAGGAAACAATGTTCATTAGTGAAGGTTTGTATTCAGTGGATGAGGCCAACAGTATGCACTAGACTGTGCAGATCTTTGGCTTTACATTCATCTACGGGTACAGTGTGATGAAAACTTACTGTTTTTAAAGTGTCACTCATGTATGTGGCTTTATGTACTATACATAAGAAAAGTAAAAGCAGGAGTAAAGACAGAGCACTAGTCATTATTTCTCAATATCCAACATCTACCCCATGCAAATAAAATTAAAGATGGAAAGGTTATTTCTTTGTTTTATTTTGTTTTTAAGAATTACCCTAAGCATTTATCACTTGCTTTGTCTTTGATCAGTTACAATGCTCTTTAAATTTTAGTATGGGCACTGTAATCTATTAATAATACTTTAGACAAAACAAATACATTAAACTCCATGGACCACTAAATAACATCTTGTTGCTTAGAAAATCTACCAAAGCAATGGTAGCCATATTTACTTAACCTCTTCTGGACATATCAAACATAATTTATAAGAAAAAGATTGAGCATTAAATGCTACCTTTGTTACGTGGTCAACAGCATTGGGAAGACTGTGTCAACTATCAGTGGTTTTGTCCTTATGTTCATCAGCTAATGAAAACAGATATGTTAACGATTGGGTCATTAAATAATACTTGAAATGACTTTTTTCCTGCGCATTTTGTTTTACTATATGAGAGATTTTACTGCCAAAGATACAGAGAATCTGATTTTATCTAAGTAATGACCAGATAATGATGGAGATAGTATTCTGAAAAGTGAAAAGTGACATTAAGACAGCATCTCTTGACTTCTATTGCTAAAGAAATCTATGATGAAGAAAAACCAAATTTACCATAGTGCAATATTGAAAACGAATGGGAATGAACAATATAGAATTAAAATTACAGATATTGAGACTGGTTAAATACACTGGCTACATTTTCAGAGAATCTGGGTTCAATTCCCAACACCCAAGTCAGTTCATAACTGCCTGTAACCCCAGGGAATCAAATGGCTCCTTCTGCACTAGACATGTATGTAGCACACAGTCTATAGGTAGACAAAATATTCATATAAATGTGTATGTGTATATATACATATATGTATATATGTAAACAGGAAAGTAGACATATATGTATGTAACAACAATTATTATTATAAAGGATCATGAATTTGAAGAGAAGAAAAGGGATAGATGAAAGAGTTTGGAGGAAAGAAGGGAAAGGAAAAATGATGTAAATATTATAATCTCAAAAATAAAAGAAAATTTTAGTCTAAAATATTATAACTATTTCTACATTGTTTGTGTAATAACATAAATGTATATGTACAAAAATAATTTTAAAAATCTTGATTGTTTCATTGGTTATTTTTGATGTAGGTAGTTTATTTTGCATATATATGCAATAATAGAAATGTATATATAAAAATAAAAAATTAACTAAAAATGAAAGAAATCCCAGCTCCCCTCATTATGTGGGACCCACATAATGAAGACCAAGCTGCCCATCAGGTACATCTGTGTAGGAGCCCTATGTCCAATCCATGCACAGTCCTTAATTGGTGCTTAAGTTTCTGAAAGCACTTCTGAGCCCTGGTTAACTGGCTCTGTTCATCTTCTTGTGGAGCTCCTATTCCCTCCAGGTTTTTCTATTCTTCCCCACCCATGCCCCTTTTCCACAAGATTTGCTACACTTTGCCAAATGATTGACTGTGAGTCTCAGCATCTGTTGCAATCCTCTGGTTGGTGGTCCAGTCTCTACGAGGTCCCATGGGCACAGGTTATTTGCCTCTGTAGATCTTCTTGTGTCCTTGACCCCTCCAGCTCCTTCAATCCTTCCCCAAAGTCTTCCACAGGGCTCTCTGATTTCTGCCTGATGTTCAGCTGTGGATGGGAAGTCTTGCCTACACTGGGCAGTAATTTCCCAACTTGGAATGAATTAGTAAAGAAACTGAGCTGAGTTTAAGCATGCATTCATCACTGCTTTCTGTCATTGATGCTGATGTTATGTGACTAACACTTTGAAGTTACTGGCAGAACACCTGGTCTCTAATCTGGAACTGTGAGCTAAAATAACCCCTTATCTCTTTAAGTGTTAAGTCAGAATTATTTTACCACAGCAGAATGAAAAGAAAGGCCAAAGACCTGATATAATGTAATACTCCAGGAAAGTTATGGAGTAAGCACTGGAACACAAGGCCATAAATTATGGAGTTCCATTTATTTCTCTATCTGGCAATGGCAGCCCTTTAACATCAGAGAATACACACCCACTGAGGGTGGATTTTCTTTCCTCTGTCTACAAGCTCACATTAAAATGCTACTAGGATTTCATTAATCTAGACAACAGTTTCCCTATAACTAATTGATTTTTTTATTTGTAACTGCACTTTACATTCCCCTGAGATCACTAAACAAACTAGGAATCCCCTGCCCCTGAAATCTGAGATTAGTTATTATCATCATGAGTTTCCTTTTCCTTTTCAGTAGTGACTTATTTTTATTTTCCATAGTTATTATTTTGACCATTAATTTTACTTTTTGTGGGATACAATATTTTAGGACATTTATGAATCACAATAGGATGTTTTGATTCATATATACATTGCATAGTGGTAGGTTACATTAATTAGAAAATCCATAAAGAAATTATGAAAATTTAAAGTGATATATATTCTAATTATCTTTGTTCAGTATTTTAACACTGAAAATCTAGAGAAGGAAAGGGAGCCTCATTAATCTCACTGTGCTGCTTTCCATGCCCGGTTCACATTCTTAATTTCACTACATCATTTTCTTTCGTTTTTCTTGTTTAATTTTACTATTAAATAAATAATGTGCAGTTTTACTTAGCAACTTATTTACTACATTTTCTTCATAATTAAACAAATGGATAAACGTTTTAATAGTTTCATAGTATTACTTTATGTACCTGTACTACAGCATCTATTTATCAACTTACTATGCTTCTACTAGAGTACAGCAATAGTTTTGTGTAAGATGTATCCATTTTTGTATCGTCTATGAGCTTTTTGTTTCCTTAACACAAATCTTCTGTGTTGGTATTTTTAAGACATGTGCAATATACAGCCCTTACATATATAATACTTTTGTAAATTATTAAAACATACAGCAATAGCTATTTAAGTCATGGTTTGACTATATGAAAAGTCTAAATAATGGCCAGAGTGATAGCACACTAGCTACAGTGTTTTCTATGCAATGTAACTTAATGAAGTCCATCTGCATAGCACACATAGAAAAGCCTGACGTGATTTCCTGATTTCCTGTCCTTGTAACTCTAACACCAGAGAGATGGAGACAGATCTTCTATACTCACTGGACACCAACACAGCATATTTGACAAGCTTCAGGGCCATGGGATCTTGTTTTAGAAAACAAAGTAGATAGTGACTGAGGGGTGACAAATGTCTGATCCTTGATGTCAATATGCATTTGCACATATGTACATATGCTCCCCAAGCATGAACACACACACACACACACACACACACACACACACACACACACAAAGTTAAAATGTACCTCTTTAAAGTAAATATGGCTATGCTCAGCTCCCGTGTAATGGAATACGCAGTAGGGTATTAAGAATATGATTGTTCAAGAAATGGAGATACACAGGGAGAGGCAGTAACACAGGTGATTTTTATGTGGGTGACATTTTAACAGTTTTGAATGCAGGTAACGTCTTCTCAGCAAGAGCCAAATCACTGATTAGGGTTTGTAATAGGAGGTGAATACTATCCAAGGGAAGAAAAGAGAAAAGACCACTACTAGAGGGCAGAGGGTTCTGGGAATGAACTTTGACATCTCTATATCATTTTGCCCTGGAGGGATTTCTGGTCTGCAGAGATCTAAAGAACATCAGTGGTTTGGGTATATATAGCCCTGAGATTTTATCAAATCTATGGGTATTAGATGTTAGGTACAGTTTCTCTGGGCACACAAATTCAACAGTGATGAATTGCTAATTATTTTCATTTGTGCTATTGTAAAAGTAAATTTTATTTGACAGATGTAATTGTTGTCTTGGAGGCGTACTGCCTTTGTCTGCTAAGCTAGTCCTAGATTTGGAAGCTTTTAGCCTCTGTACAATCTAATCTAGCCTGAGAATATTTTTCAGCCTCTGAGACTTACTACAGAGTAAGCTTACCATTTCCAGCTCTTTCTGAACTCTGGTTGCCTAGTTCAACTAAGTTGGTCTGGCTCAAACTCCCCTTCAAGCTGACTGATGCAAACTGTCTTCTCTCAGCTTCTGACTGATTTGCTCTACTTGGCCTCGAACTAATGCTAACTATCTATTCTAATCTTCTGGCTCCTTCTCATTCTCTGGTTTGTTCTGTCATCACCTGTGTCTAGTTTGTTCTCTCTTCAACCTGTCTTTGTAAAACTCTCCAAGTAAAACTGCCTTCCCTTTTCCTCTCCGCTGCTCTTTCTTAAGTCTTCTCTCTTTCCCCTGCTGTTCTCTTGAGAATAGGGTATATCCTATTCTGTCAAATATTTCTGATTCATCATTATGTTTGCCCCTCAACTACATATCACTTTCAAACACAGATGCTTCCTTCTATAAACTAACCTTACTTATACAGTTTTGGATTAAACATGTGTACTAAATGCATGTCTGTATTCTAGCCAGGGTGATTAAAAGTGTTTAGTAATGCTGTGTCTATATTCCAGCCAGAGAGATTAACGGTGTGCTGGATTAAAATTTCTCTACATGGTATGTCTTAAAAATTGTATGTAAAAGAGTTTAAGATTATCAATAGAAGGCATGTCAGGTAAGACATTGCAATCTCTTGTGAAGAAGCCAATGGCTTATGGGGTCAGTGTGTAAAAGCCATGGTTCCTTTATCCAATTTTTTACCCATGTAACAGATAGTTCTTCAATTAAGCTTACTTCAGAGTAGAGTCTTATTAGGACCCCATTCTTGTGAGATTGCAAAGCATATGTGCTCACTTATACTTGTGAATCCATAATAATGTAAAAAGTACATGTTTCTTACTCTACATTTTAAAACTCCTACTGGGAAAAAACACACTGAGCTTACTAATAAGCTTTCCCTAACTCATTTCCACTTTGCTGTTAGTAATAGTACTATGAAACTGTAACAACAGGAGTTATTAATCATTTGCTTAATGTTAATCATTTTTCCAAATATGCTTCCCCCAAGTTTTTACTTCTTTGACATTTTCTTATGCATTCTGACAGGTTTTTTTTTTACACACTATCAATAATAGTCCTCAACCCGGAGTTTTACAACCATCCATTACGAAGTTAATTGTATGCTGGATTTATATTTTCTTTATCACAGCTGTCAGTGAAATAAAATACTTTTTTTCCTCCAAGGACAAAAGAGGCTCTTATTTAGAATGTATCAAAAATGGAAAATCATGCTCACAAAAGTTGCTTTGCTCTAATTTATGGGTCCTCCCTCATTTGATTTTCATCATATACTATAGTCCTTTTTCTACTTGTGTATGATGAACGTTCCACTAGGCATCTCTGTGATAGATTTGGGTGATACACAGTCAGACTTTTGAAAGCATATAGGCAGTGAATCAGCAGAATATCAGACTAGGCAGAGCTACAGACAAAATCTCCACCAAAACATTGAGAAACAGGCGCAATCCGGAACCAGTTTTATCCAAGTCTGGAAAGCAGTCAAAGGTATCCAGCAACTGAGCAAGCTTCAGCACCCAGCTCTGGATAAGGAACAGAACGGCAAGACAGAAGATCAATAGGAAGAATACAAACGAGACAGTGCGCTGACCAAGCCTGCCAAGCTGAGCAAAGGATGTTACCTACTTTTACATAAATGCAACAAAAATATCTGACAAAAAAGGGCACCAATGGTTTGTTTTACCCAAAATAACCATATTCAGAGAGTTGAGTCTGTGATGACTTGCATACTTAGATAAGATACCATGGTGACAGAAGTGTGTAGCACAAGAGGCTATCATCAGACTATGACAGGAAATAGAGAGATAGAAAGGGAAAAGATACTCCCACAAGGACACAATCACAGATACTTCCTCCAGCTAAGCACTATCTATTAAAAATTTCAGACCTCCCAAAATATCACTATCACCTGGGAAACAAGCATTCAAGACATGAGCTTCATATTCAAAATTTAATACCCCTTTACTCCCAAAGTCGTGTGAACATCTCATAGTCTACTTACAAAGGCCTAATATAAATCCAAAGCTGCTAAAATGTCAAAGTCCCAAGGCTCTATTGGGATCCAAGGCAATTTCTTAACTATGAACTTGCTTTCAAGATCCAATGGCACAGAATGAACACTCCCATTTCAAAGGGAGAGAGATGGAGAAATGATAACCAAAGCAATACTGATTGCCATAAAATAAAATATTAAGTCTATAGCCCACATCTCTCTTCCTGTAAATATGGTGTTGTGGTATGAGCTCCAAAACGCTTCTTACACAGAGTCTCTGCACTGTTTTCATTTGTTTGCTGCCTTGTTTGTTTGTTTTTTGAGCTTTTGGTGCCTTGGTCAAATAATTAAAAGACACTGACAAAGTTTAAAAAGTCACAAGAAATGTTTCTCAAAAACAAAGCAATAATACATATCTCTTATGCTACAAAAGAACAGTGGGCTCCATGAGTTAGTGTATTCAAGGAGATCAGTTATTCTTTGTAGATTCCATTTATGACATCATAAAGGAGGATATTGCTCCATGCCTAGAGAAGGTGGTTATGTTTTGATAAACATGCGAGTGGTGTGGAAGTTGTTTTTTTTTTTTTTATTCACTATGTCCTATCCCATGATGCAGCTGATTTTAATCATAGGAACATCCAATTACTTAGCATAAAATAGTTTCTAGGAGATTTTTTTCCTGTGAGTTAATTCTGAAAATCCACTGCACAAAACTTGCTTTTGTTCATATGCCCCAAACCAATTCAGGCTCGATCAAACTTCTTTTTCCTATTACTATTGCAAAAAAAAAAAAAAAAATGCTGCAAAGGAAAATGAAAACAAAAGATCACTTACTAAAAAGTGTCAGGGAGAATTAACTTAACCCATTATTTGGATCGATGCAACTGTGTGTGTGTGCAGCGTGACATAGTTGAGGGTGCTAGTTTTCAAGGTGCACTGATAGGTTGATATGTATATAGTCAAAAGCGGTTTAGTCCTAGCTTGCTAAAATTTTACTGTGATTGTGTACCTCAGCCCATCTCCTATTGTCTTACAGTTTATGTGGCCTATTTCACTGTCAGTTATTTTCTTCATCAGATGTATCAGGGTCCTAACATCTCCAGCTTCCCAAAGTCTGTGTTGCATGTTGGACTTAATTGTCATAGTTTTATGCATCCCTCACTCTGGGCCTCTAGCTATTACTCTGTACTTGCCACACCCTCTATGGCCTTCATATCTACCTTCCAAATCTTGGAATGAGCCTTGATGGCCTATAATCCTTGAAATTCATAAGCCCATAAAACCAGCTCATGTGGAGAATGTAAATTTTTTTCTGTCAGCTTAAGCAGGAGCTGAGGATCCATTGATTTGATGGTAGCTGTTGAGGACTCTGAATGCCTAAATGAAGGAATCTGCAAAGACAGTTCCCAACATGATTGTTTGAATGAAGCACACAGAAAGGCCTCTTTTATCAAAAGAAAGTGGTGGTGAGTGTAAACATGTTTTTTGTGTTGATCTCAAATGTGGGATGTGAAACAGACTTGTGTGAGGGTGTGTGGTGTTGTGTGCTGGAAACAGACTTGTGTGAGGGTATGCAGTGTTTGTCTGTTGGAAACAGACTTGTGAGAGAACATGTGGTGTTTTTCCACTAGAAGAGGAGTTGCCCCTTGTGGCAGCATGGTCTTTGCCAACTGATAAGCACACACACACACACACACACACACACACACACACACACACACACAC
>OU015748.1:98480922-98505309 GCA_907169655.1 Acomys percivali
ACACACACACACACACACACACACACACACACACACACACACACACAAACACGAGCCCAAAACAAGAATCTGGGCTTTTTGGTTCTGGTATTGCTTCCTGTTGTTTGGCATTTCATTGCTTTGCTCACGACGTTCCTAGAGAGAAATGATGCAGAAAATGCTTCAAGGTTCCAGTGATTGCAGTGACTTTTGCTGAATTGCTGGTTCGCTGTTTAATGGATCTGCAGGAATCCTGACAACTATGAGTGGAATCTCTCCGAGGAACTAAGTCTAAAAGAGTCTTCTCCTGTTCCCATTAATCTTTTTTCTCTTATCTAGGGTAGGTGGGTTGGAAGGGAGGCATAAGCATTAAATAACCTCAAATAAAGTAGATTGGAAAAACTTCAAAGCCTACAGGAAGTCATACAAATAATTGCATGATTTTTGTACGCAGGAGCCTTTGTGTGTAAGGTCTAGCAAATTCCTAAGGAGCCCTAGAGATAGATTCCCTATTATTATTCTAGTACAAAGTGTTTGGTATGCCCTCACCATATTTTTCCCAACTGTCAATTTTCCCCTATTATAGACATCTTCTGTGCTTTTCATATCTTTCTAAGGTGAACTCGCTGACAGTTCTCACTCTAACTGTGGATGAAAGCAGCAAAAAATAATCACGCCACAATCTGTATTCTCTTCTGCCTTTAAAATTATGCTATCCATGGGCTAGATCTGGGTAGGGGTTTAAATTTTACCGCCTGTATTGTCCTTGGCTAGTGCCTTAGTTTGAGCGGGACCCAGATCTAGCCCATGGACAGGACAGTCTCCACACTTGAGTGGAGAGAGGGATATGACTTTCTCATGTACTCTGGTGCCTCACATTTGACTATGTCCCCTGGCGGGGGAGACCTAGTGGCACTCAGAGGAAGGACAGCAGGTCACCGAGAAGAGACTTGATACCCTATGAGCATATACAGGAGGAGGTAATCCCTCTGAGGAACAGTCATAGGGGAGGGGAATAAGGGGAAAATGGGAGGGAAGGGAGAATGGGAGGATACAAGGGATGGGATAACCATAGAGATGTAACAAGAATAAATTAATTTAAAAAAAAAGAGAAAAAAATAAAATAAAATAATTAAAAAAATTATGCTATCAAATTAATTAGTGCATCATTTTAAACTCAGACTCATTCACAATCTCAGAGTATGTACAAAATATAGATACTTTTTTTTTTGCTAGTGTATAAAAGGGTTTATCTGTTATCCAGTTTTTACTGCAATCCTCATATCTCCTGAAATGTCATGCCACTGGCTTTCCTTGTAATTGGACTTTTAACTTTCTACCAAATTTGCCCATATAGCTATGCTTAGGCAATTTTAAGCTTTTTATATCTTATTTTAACCTACTTTGTCAAGATCTTACAAGTAGTCTTTACAACCAGGTCCTAAAGTTTTAAGTGTCACAGACTAGGTTTAATCAATAGAGCAACCCAGTTCCATAGGAGCAAATACTTGTCTTAGTCAATTTTTATTAATATGACTAAATATGTGACAGAAACAACTTTAAATTTTTATTTTTTACCTTATGGTTTCATATGGTTCTACCCATAATAAGTTGGCACCATGCTCTTGGTATAATGTATTGCATTTAATAGTCACACCATAACACAGTCATAATTACACAGCCAAAACCAGAAAAATATGAAATTATTTCTTGTATGAAAGAAATCCAACTTATATCATAAGTTACATTATAAACAAAACTCAATAAAACTAAAAATAGTTAAATCATGCAAAATACCTTTCACTGCAGTTGACTGGGGGGCAGAAATTAACAGGACACACTGAACATTCACGAATAAGTTGGCTTTAAACACAACATTCTTAACCAGTCACTGTGTCAGAGAAGATCACAGAAAAAAATATACATCCAAAAGCTGCAAAACAATAGCGATGCTCAGACAGACATATATACTTATAAACCTTTTATGAGAAAGATAAAAAATCTCAAATAATCTATTCTTGTTCATTTGGGATCATATAGAAGAAAGAAGAAATGTAATAATAAAGATTATGATAGAGATAGCACAGTGTTTCTACTGTTAGTGGAATAAAATATCTTTACCCACAAAGAAAATAAATGTGGATAACTAAAATTAGATTAAAAGTGACATAACTACTAAACACACAGAAATACATAGAGATGTGAGGAAAGATGATGGATAAACACACACCCGAAGTTAGAGAATGTAGATGAGATAGACAGCACCCGTAGTAGGTGCGTCACAAATGCCTCTAACTCCAGCTCGTGAGGTGCCCAACTCCACTCTACATTTCCCCGATGCCTGTACTCATGTAATCATACACAGGTCTACATAAGCACATTATTAAACGTAAAAATAAATATTTTTTTAAAGATTTGAGGGAAAACAACCTTCCATTTCTCTTTTGAATTAAAGGTGCAGGTAATATTGTGTGGGGAAAGTTGTCAGACTATTTTTCGGATGAGTTGGAGAGGAGGGAACAGGCTGTGGATTTTACAAAACCACATTGTATTAGTGTATAACATTCTCAGACTATACATCTACAGAAAAATTACATACATGAAAGTTTGACAGCTTATTGGCCGTGACCTGCCATTGCCATTGATTATCATGGGTCCAGACCCGAGCTGAAATATTAAGATGTTCTTCTGAGTCTGGCACAGCCGGCCCTCAGCAGTTTCCGTATACTTGCTCTCATTCTCTGGCCTGCTTTCCTTAAGCTCCAACTTCTATTGCGAAGAGGTTGTAATGGTATCAGCATGCGACTTTGGCTCATTCTTATTGTTATTTTCAGACCTGTAGGACTGCATCACACAAAACCTATAGTACTCTTACTTAACCCTTCAAGCTAAAGTTGAATACATTAGACAATTGCTTCAGCTTGTTTGAGAAATATATGGTTGAGGTCACAGAGTATAAAGCAGTGAAAACATACGGCTCTGAAGTTTGGTCTTATCAAAATAAGAAGCAATAGAGTTACAGTTAAAAAGGCCAGCAGAAGACACACTGCGCTTTCAGGGTGCCTTGCGTTGTGGATAAGAATCTTACGTTAGCCCCTCAAAGTCACTGAGAGAATAGGGTCTGAGACAAACCCCGTGTTCACAGCAGAAGAAAATAGAATAATGTGGCTTTTCTGTGTAAGTGGATTCTACTTAATAATGATTAATAGATTCATTAACATGGAATTAATTGTATCTTAAGGATTAGTGCATCAAGAGCACAGGCTGTTGGAGGACCATTAAGGCTGAGCTGCTTGTCCTTGGCTTTTATTTCCACATGTAGCAGTCTGGCCTCTTAAGGCAAAAATAGAAGTGAAATGAGCATGTAACCATAGAAACCGCATGAGGCAGTTAAAGGAAAAGGCACTTAAGGTGTAAAAACACCAAGTGAATATACAATGCATAACAAAACATTCATGGATGTCAAAATGAAGTATAGGTGTGACTATTGTTCACAAGAGCCTTTGACAGTAATTCCAGCTCATATGGCGATACCTTCCAAGACATAAATTTTAGTGTGTTGCTTCAAAGATAAAATGAGGAGGAAAAAAAACCCACCAGTAATTGTAGTCTTTTAGCATGATACTAAGAATGTAATAGAAAGCACATAAAATTTAATCAAGTTAAATTTAATTTTAAGGGATATTGCAGTCTTTCCTCAATAGTCAAAGAGCTTTGTTGAATATATGAGCAAGTAACAGCACTTTTCAAGAAATAATTTGTTTTTTAAACTATGTAATGTTTTCAGATTGATGGAATGTGCCTATGAGTGTAGGTGCCTCAGGTGGTCAAAGACAGGGCCAGATGCCCAGAAGCTTAACTTTCTGATGTGGTTGTAAGCTACCTAGGTAGGTGCTAGGAATCAAGCAGCAATCACTGTTGCCCACTGAAACATGCCCAGCCCTGGGAGTTTAAGTATCTTTTAAGGAGAATACTAAGTCCCAATCTAGACACATGCTTGAACCTTATGAATAGACTGCTGAGGTCAGAGGGTTTTATAAAACCAAAGACAGATATCTTATTCACTAACTCATTGAGAACCATGTTGTAGTTATGTAGTACTATGAATTAGCGACCTTCCTTCCAAAATCTAAAATAGTTCATTAGCAGAAACATTATGTCCATGTATATGTGGTTTTAGAAATGCAGCCAAATGTAAGGTTTTTCACTGAACAACGTATATTTGCCGTCAAATAAAGGCTACACTAAAATATTTCATAAAATTACCTTTTGCTGATATGTATAAAATGCTCAGTTATATTTAGTATTTAGACTCATGTCCCGTTTCAAAGGTGTTTCATTATATTTATAGTCTATATTTTAAAATATAGTCTTCTCTCATACAATACCATCCTGACTGCAGCTTCTCCTCCGCCCTCTCCTTCCAGGCCTCTTCCCACCTCCCTTCTCACCCACATCTATTATTGCTCCCTTCAGAAAGCGATCAGGCCTCCCAGGGATATTAATTGAACCCAGCCTAACAAGGTGCAATAAGACTAGGCACAGAGCTACATATCGAGGCAGGACCGCGAAAACCAGTAAGTGAAGGGAAGGGTGCCAATAGCAGGAAAACGTTTCCAAAGTTTTAAGCTCTTTTGTGTTCGAACATTTCCTAAGAGGAATATTCAACCTGTGTATGAAAGTCACTGACAAATGTTTATATTATATTTTCCATTTAATTTTTATTAGAATAATATGTAACAAAAGTTGGGATATTCCTTGCCTTACCATCTTCTCAAAAAAGGGAGAAATCATATGAAAGTAGCACTAAAAACTTTATTCATAATATCTCCAATTTCTAACAGTGTGGCTAATCATAAGTAGATACTTTTTAGCATGTAAAGAAAGGAAAATACCTTAATACATCAAAGAGGCTGTCAATAGATAAAGAGAAAGTGCAGTTGGGGAGCAGTTCGGAGATAAAAATAAGATATTTGAGGGTTTCTGGATTTAACAGCTAAGGCTGATCCACATCCATATCCAATGTATAGCACCAATTTTATATCAGTTTTTAAAAGACAGGAAGTCTATTTTGAAACACTAAAGCTTTTATTTAAATGAGAAATGGAATGCGATGTTTTTATGACTCTGAATACTGTATAGTGTTCAAATCAGAATGTCAATAAAAAATGTAAAACAGCTCTAAAAAGCATCAACAGAAAAGAAAACTTTTGTGTATATGAAACCATCTAGGAATGTATTTTATGGAAATTATCCCAATTTTAAAATTAATCACATTGTCAAAGATAAAACATGCATTTGAAGCCACTGCTTTTTAAGTTCCAAGTCACAAAAGTGAACCTTTAAGAAGCAAATTAAGAGTGCTACACTCCGTTAAGAATAACAGTAAGGGGGAGATCCAAGATGGCGGCAAGCAGTGTGGACCATGTTTGGAAGCTCCAGTGAACAATTCGGGGAATTGCGCAGATTTCTGAGCCAGGAGCACCGGGGTCCCAACACCACGAAGGCAGGAGTGCTCCACGGTTTGGAAGGACCAGGGTGCGGGGGACCTGCGTGCCCCTGCACACAGGAGGAGTGCGGATTTTCTCGGATCAGAGCAGCAGCAGCGACACCAGCGGCACCAGTGGCAGCAGCTGAGGTTTGCAGCTAGGAGCCTTCCAGTGGAGGCGGTTAGTGTGGTGGCTGGTGGGAGTTGCTGCAGGAGAGGGGACTCCGGACGGGATTTGGATAGCATGGAGCAGTGTGACCCAAACTGGACTCGGCAGACAGTTCGGCCCCAGAGTCCCGGGTACAGCTAAGTGCGCAGTGCCATGGAGACGCTGGCTCAGCACAGTAAGCAATTCTGCCCAGGGCAACAGTTCAGCACAACCACGGCTCCCCTGCTGTGAAGCGGCTGGGCGGAGCGCTCAGCAAAACCGCAGTTCGTCTGCTGTGACACAGGCTGGGCACAGCACTCAGGTCCACCAAGGGTGCCAGCTCAGTGCAGCCGCAGTTCACCTGCTGTGACGCAGGCTGGGCGGAGCGCTTGGGTCCACCAGAGGCGCTAACTCACATCAACGAGCAGTTCTGCCCAAGACACTAACTCAGCTTAGCAGGTAGTTTCGGGGCACTGACCCAGGCTGAGGTCAGCACGCAGATTCAGCCCAGAGGCCCTAGCTGGACTTGACAGGCAGATTAGGCCCAGAGATTCTAGCTGAGCAGTGCACACAGGCTCAGCGGCCCCAAGAATCTGGCTGGACTATCCATGCAGTATAGGCCCGAGGTCCTGGGCTGAATTCAGCGTGCAGTGTGGGTCCATAGTCCCTGGCTGAGCTCGGTGCACAATTCTGCCCGGAGACTCGGGTGGAGCTCGGCGTGCAGTTTAGGGCCAGAGTCCCTAACCGTGCTTGGCAGACAGATTGGGCCCACAGATGCTAGTAGAGCTTTTGGCATAGTCCCGGCTCTAAGACTCTGGTTGGACACAGTGTACAGTTTGAATCCAGAATTCCTGGCTGAGCTGGGTAGACTGTTCGGGCCTGAGTCAATAACTGACCACAGCACGAACTTTGGCCAAAGCCCCTAGCTGAGCTCGGTGTGCAGTGCCAGTCCAAAAATTCTGGCTGGACACTGGGTGCATTTTGAGCCCAAAATTTCTAGCTGAGCTCGGCAGATGGTTCAGGTCCTGAGATTCTAGCTGAGCTCGGTGGGTGGTTCGGGCCCAGTGTCCCTGGCTGGACTTGGCAGGGAACCCAGAAGACTGTGGATATCTTGGCCTGACCCAACGCTCATCCAGTGACAAAGAACGATTGCAGGACCCACAACACAGGGGAGCTGAAGATCACTGACTGTGAGAGCCCAAAACGACAGGGCTAACTTCCTGCCATCCACACCAGTGAAGCATCAGGGATTCCAGCCTATGGAAATCGTGAGAAAACAAGTAAATCTATAACCAGAGGCCCTACATCCAACTCGGGAAGCTACCCAACAAAATCAAAGAAGGCAAGATGTCTAAAGGACAATGTAAAAGCATATGCAAAAAATCCCAAAACACCATGGCGTCTCCAGTTTCCAGCTATCCCAAAGAAAACAACCCAGAGAACTCAAATACAACAGAAATACAAGAAAATGACCTCAAATCCTTAATAAGGAGCATATTAATCGAGGAAACAAATAAAATTCATAATCAAATACAGGAAGAAGCAGCCAAACAGGTGAGAGACATAAAAGAAGCACATAGAGTGGAACTGGAAAAATTTAAGGAAAATGCAAATAACCAGATGGAAGAAATTAACAAAACGGTTCAAGCTCTGAAGACCTATAAAGAGGCAATGGAAGAAACTCAGGAATATACAAAAAATCAGGTGAAAGAAATAAAAAAAAATCAGTTCAAGATCTGAAGACGAAAATGGATTCAATGATAAACACACAGACAGAAGAAAAACAAGAACATAAGACCTCAGAGAAGAAGGCGAGCAACACAGAGGTGAGCTTTTCTAACAGAATCCAAGAGATGGAAGAACGAATCAGAACTAGAAGATACAATCACAGATCTTGAAGCAACCATTAAAGAAAAAGCCAAATCTGGAAAAATCCTGACACGAAACATCCAAGAAATTAAGGACACAACGAAAAGAAGAAATCTGAGGATAATAGGCATTGAAGAAAGAGAAGATATCAGACTCCAAGGCCCAGAAACTATTCTCAACAAAATCATAGAAGAAAATTTCCCCAATCTAAAGAAAGAGATACATATAAACATACAAGAGGCCTACAGAACACCAAATAGAATTGATTAGAAAAAGAAAACTGCCCATCACATAATATTCAAAACACAAAATATACAGAACGAAGAAAAAATATTAAAAGCTGCAAGGGAAAAAGGCCAAATAACATTTAATGGCAAACCTATCAGAAATACACCCGACTTCTCAGCAGAGACCATAAAAGCCAGAAGAGCCTGGACAGAGATCCTGCAAACCCTAAGAGAGCACACAGCCAGGCCAGACTACTTTACCCAGAAAAACTATCAATAACCATTGATGGAGAAAACAAAATATTCCATGACAAAAACAAATTCAAACAGTACCTATCCACAAATCCAGCTTTACAGAAGATACTAGAAGGAAAACTCCATCCCAAAGGGTCAAGCTACAACCAAAACTACTCAGGAAATAGGTAACTATACCATGGCAAAAACACAACTACACAAACGCTCGATTGGAAACAACATCAAAATGAAGACTCTTAACAGTCACTAGTCGTTAATATCTCTCAACATCAATGGTCTTAATTCTCCAATAAAAAGACACAGACTAACTGAATGGGTGCATAAACAAGATCCAACATTCTTCTGCATTCAAGAAACACATCTCACCCATAACGATAGGCACCATCTCAGGGTAAAAGGTTGGAAAAAAATATTCCAAGCAAATGGTCACAAGAAGCAAGCAGGCGTAGCCATTTTAATATCAAACAAAATAGACTTTCAACCAAAATTAATCAAAAGGGATACAGAAGGACACTTCATACTCATCAAAGGTAAAGTCAACCAAGATGACATACAATTCTGAACATCTATGCTCCCAATATAAGGGCACCCACATTTGTAAAATATCTGCTAAAAAAACTTAAACCACACATCGATCACCACACAATAATAGTGGGAGACTTCAACACCCCACTCTCACTGAAAGATAAGTCATTGAAACAGAAACTAAGCCGAGAAATAACATCATTAACCAATGCCATGGGTCAAATGGATCTAACAGATATCAATAGAACCTTTCACCCAAAGAAGAAAGAATATACCTTCTTCTCTGCACCCCATGGAACCTTCTCCAAAATTGATCACATCGTAGGTCACAAAGAGGGCTCAACAGATACAAGAGGATTGAAATAATACCTTGTATCCTATCAGATCACCATGCTCTTAGGCTGCAATTCAACAACAACAGAAACAACAAATAGCCTACATGTACATGGAAACTAAACAACTTTCGGCTAAATGACACATGGGTTAGGGAAGAAATAAAGAAAGAAATCAAGGAGTTTCTGAAATTCAATGAAAATGACAGAACAACATACCCAAATTTGTGGGATACATTGAAAGTAGTGTTAAGAGGAAAATTCAAAGCACTAAGTGCCTTTAAAAAGAAATTGGAAACATCGCACATAAGCATCTTAACAAAACAGCTGGAAGCCCTAGAAAAAAAAAGAAGCAGAAACACCCAAAAAGGAGTAGATATCTGGAAATAATCAAACTCAGGGCTGAAATTAACAAATTAGAAACTAAGAAAACAGTCCAAAGAATCAACAAAACCAAGAGCTGGTTCTTTGAGAAAACCAACAAGATAGACAGACCGTTAACCAAACTAACTAAAAGACAGAGAGACAGTATTGAAATCAACAAAATCAGAAATGAAAAGGGAGACATAACAACAGACACTGAAGAAATACAAAGAATCATAAGATCCTACTTTGAAGGCATATATGCCACAAAATTTGAAAATCTAAGGGAAATGGACAATTTTCTTGATCAATTTCACTTGCCAAAGTTGAGTGAAGAACAGATAAACACGCTAAATAGTCCCATTTCCCCTACAGAAATAGAAGCAATCATTGATAGTCTCCCAACCAAAAAAAAGCCCAGGGCCAGATGGTTTCAGTGCAGAATTCTACCAGACCTTCAAAGGCGAGCTAATACCGATTCTCTTCAAGCTACTCCCAAACATAGAATTGGATGGAATGTTACCAAATTCATTCTATGAGGCCATAGTCACATTGATACCTAAACCGCACAAAGACTCAACAAAGAAAGAGAATTTCAGACCAATTTCTCTTATGAACATCGATGCAAAAATACTAAATAAAATTCTTGCAAAACGAATACAAGAACACATAAAGGATATCATTCATCATGACCAAGTATGCTTCATTCCAGGCATGCAGTGATGGTTTATTATACGGAAATCCATCAATGTAATCCACCATATAAACAAACTGAAAATAAAAAACCACATGATCATCTCTTTAGATGCAGAGAAAGCATTTGATAAAATCCAACACCCATTCATGTTTAAAGTTTTAGAGAGATCGGGGATACAAGGCACTTTCCTCAACATAATCAAGGCTATATACAGCAAGCCAATAGCCAAAATCAAAGTAAATGGGGAGATACTCAAGGAAATTCCTCTAAAATCGGGAACAAGGCTAGGCTGCCCACTCTCTCCATATCTCTTCAATATAGTACTCGAAGTTCTAGCCAGAGCAATAAGACAATAAAAGGAGATCAAGGGTATGCAAATGGGAAAGGAGGAAGTCAAACTACCCCTATTTGCAGATGATATGATAGTTTACATAAGTGGCCCTCAAAATTCCACCAGAGAACTCCTACGGCTGATAAACACTTTCAGCAATTTGGCTGGATACAAAATTGACTCAAAAAAGTCTGTAGCCTTCCTATACATAAATGGCAAGCTTGCAGAGGAAGAAATTAGGAAAGCCATACCCTTCACATTAGCCATAAGCAATATAAAATATCTAGGAGTTACTCTAACTAAGCAAGTGAAGGACTTGTTTGAAAATAACTTCAAAACTCTGATGAAGGAGATTGAAGATGACATGACAAGATGGAAGGATCTTCCTTGCTCATGGATCGGGAGAATTAACATAGTAAAAATGGCCATCCTACCAAAAGCAATCTACAGATTCAATGCAATCCCTATCAAAATACCCACACAATTTTCTAAAGACATTGAAAGTTCAATTCTGAACTTCATATGGAAAAACAAAAAACCCAGAATAGCTAAAACAGTCTTGTACAATAAAAGGTGCTCCAGAGGAATCTCCCTACCTGATCTCAAATTGTACTATAAAGCAATAGTAATTAAAACAGCATAGTACTGGCACAGCAACAGGCTGGTTGATCAGTGGAATCGAATTGAAGACCCAGATATGAATCCACACACATACGGTCATTTGATTTTTGACAAAGAAGCCAAATCCATTCAATGGAAAAAGGATAGCATCTTCAACAAATGGTGCTGGTCTAACTGGAGGTCTATGTGTAAAAAAATGCAACTGGACCCATATTTGTCACCTTGCACAAAACTCAAATCCAAGTGGATTAAAGACCTCAACATAAAACCAGAGACACTAAGTCAGTTAGAAGAAAAAATGGGGAAAAGCCTGGAACATATTGGCACAGGAGACAACTTCCTGAACAGAACACCAACAGCCCAGGCCTTAAAGTCAACAATTAATAAATGGGACCTCATGAGGCTGAGAAGCTTCTCTAAGGCTGGAGACACCGTCAAGAGAACAAAGCGACAGCCTACAGACTGGGAAAAGATCTTCACCAACCCTACATCTGACAAAGGTCTAATATCCAAAATATATAAAGAACTCAAGAAATTAAACACCACCAAACCAAATAACCCAATTGAGAAATGGGGCTTGGAACTAAACAGAGAATTCTCAACAGAAGAATATCAAATGGCTGAGAAACACTTAAAGAAATGCTCAACCTCCTTAGTCATCAGGGAAATGCAATTTAAAACAACTCTGAGATTCCATCTTACACCCATCAGAATGGCTAAGCTCAAAAACTCAAGCGACACCAAATGCTGGAGAGGATGTGGGGAGAGAGGAACACTCCTTTATTGCTGGTGGGAATGCAAACTAGTACAGCCACTTTGGAAATCTGTCTGGTGCTATCAGAAAACTGGGACTAGGGCTTCCTCAAGACCCAGCTTTCCCACTCCTTGGAATATACCCAGAAGATGCACCAGCACATAACAAGAAAATTTGCTCAATCATGTTCATAGCAGCCTTATCCATAATAGCCAGATCATGGAAACAGCCTAAATGTCCCTCAGTAGAAGAATGGATAAAGAAACTGTGGTACATATACACTATGGAATACTACTCAGCTATTAAAAACAAGGAATTCCCGAAATTTGTGGATAAATGGATTGAGCTAGAAATGTTCATAATGAGTGAGTTAACCCAGAAGCAGAAAGACTCAAATGGCATATACTCACTTATATCTGCATACTAGCCCAAGGGGCATGTCCCATGAAAGCCTTCACTTACCAGGAAACTGGGACAGAGGGGAGGACATCCTATTGGGACTCTAGATGAGAGAACCATGTGAGAATAGCAAAGTATAAGGATCCAGTGGGTCCTAGAAACCTACAAGAAGAACATTATGATAGGCAGATTTGGGCCAAGGGGTCCCACTCAAACTAAGGCAACAGCCAAGGACAATACAGGAGGTAAACTTTAATCTCATACCCATATCTAGCCAATGGTCAGAACAGTCTCCACACTTGAGTGGAGAGAGGGATATGACTTTCTCATGTACTCTGGTGCCTCACATTTGACTATGTCCCCTGGAGGGGGATACCTGGTGGCACTCAGAGGAATGACAGCAGGCCACAGAGAAGAGACTTGATACCCTATGAGCATATACAGGGGGAGGTAATCCCTCTGAGGAACAGTCATAGGGGAGGGGAATAAGGGGAAAATGGGAGGGAGGGAAGAATGGGAGGATACAAGGGATGGGATAACCATAGAGATGTAACAAGAACAAATTAATAAAATTAAAAAAAAAGAATAACAGTAAGTCCAGTGGGGCATGTTCAGAGTCAAGTAACAATCTCTTTTTTTAATATTTAATTTTTGTTTAAATATACACAAACAATTAAATGTAATTATATATGGGAAAGTTGTGTGCATGAATTGAGTGCCATGTAGAAGAGATGTCATCAGTAACTCCGGAGCTAAGATTAGGGAACCAAAATTAAATTCTTCTGCGAGCACCCTTAACTGATAAGCTATCTTTCTGGTCCCTTGAATAAAAATCTTTTGAAGCTAAAAACACAGAGAAAGAGAATATGTTCAGTGCATACTGGCAGTGTTGATTAGGGATACCGGTCCAGAAGTTGTAGAAGCTGATAAGAAAATCTATGACCCAACTTCTGTGGCTGAAAGAGAAGATAGTCTTCCTTATTTCTGCTCTGTTGATTATGATGGAGCAGCGGTGAATTCCAGCATTTACAGCTTATTCTTCTCAATGCCAACTATCTTTATTCACACACTTAGGCCATAATGTGTTCGTGTGGGTTGTTGTAGCAGGGAGAATTAAATGACCTATTTTATTGTGGGTCAGATAATGGGGTTTGACATGATGGAAAGAACAACACTTTCTTAGTGAATTTTGATACTGTATCCATTAGCCAAAGATTAATGGCTGTTTCTTGAAAGATGAGTGAGTGGACTGTATGTTTGGAAGAAGAGTATCCAAGTATTTGATTGATCACAATAATCTGCTTTAGAAGGTAAAGGTAGACATCTCTAGTATATAATTCTTCCCTTCCATAATAAAAGTTTTATATAAAAAGATATCAACTCCCAGAAGAATATGTTTTTAACCTCCCTGCAATTAAAGTGTGGGGCTTGTATTCATATTATGAATAATAAAGAGTATGATGTAATCCAATATCTGGTTAGGTCCTTAGGAGGGAAGGAGGGTGCTCTGTATTTATTTCCTCTACTCTTCCCATGGACAGCACTCAAGCACATGGAGAGTGTTGAGGCTGTCTATACTTCAAGATAGTTGTACAGGAGTTAGGAAATGGGCATGGGCACAATGCAGATATTGCATCATCAGATTCATGCTTCTACTATTCTGGTTCTTACTATGTAAATCAGCATTTGCATAATGAAATTTATAGCATACCATTTAAAGAAGTTCTCTTCCATTTCTTCATACCTAAAATACAGATAGTTGTAGCTACTAGTTAGGACTAATCTATGAGTGAAATAAGGGTGTATGTGAAAACCCTCAGCTTAATTCCCATTTGTATTCATGACGTTTTTCATCACTGACATAAAATCCTAGAGAAAGCAACTTAATGGGAGGAAGATAGATTTTACTAACATTTTAAAGAGATACACTCTGTCATAGGGGGAAATCATAGCAACAGGATCGCAAAGCTGCTGCTATGGGAGCTGACACATGTCTGGGAAGATTAGAAGGCAAAAACTACACAAAAAGAGTCAGGCTACAAAACTCAACACTTATTTTCCCATATTCTCACTTACTACCTAAACTTAATGCCACTACCTGGAAGTTCTAAAACAAGACCATATCTGGGAACCAAGTGTTCAAACAATAGATCAGGGGGATATTTTACATAATGCGCCTCACATTCTGCCCCTGGTTACTGTTGGATCATAGTCATCTAATGTAAAATGCATTTAGGTCAACTCCAGAAGTCATGATAATCTTGGAGTCCTAGTACTATTAAAAAGGCAAAGAATTCTTGTGATATTAAAGATACGCTTTTAGCTGTGATCTCCTGTTTAATGCAAAATCAACCTTTATAATTTCAATATAAAATTACATCAAGTACACACTCCTGATTCCCAAGGGAGTGAACAGGAAGAAGACAGGATTAAAAACTGTCTAAAGTCTGACTAAATGCTAGCAAAGCAAATACCAAACCTTATGGCTGCATATCCAGAATCCAGTTACCAAGGATGACACCATCTGGCTTGGTTAACCACGCCCTTCCATCATTATTGCCTCTTTAGTGTGCCAGTTCATCATGCCTGCAACTATTTTCAGGATGCCTTATGTTTCTTCCGTCTTTAAGATTCTGAGTTCTCTGTTGCAATTT
Organism: Acomys percivali; assembly: GCA_907169655.1. Lineage (NCBI taxonomy): Eukaryota > Metazoa > Chordata > Mammalia > Rodentia > Muridae > Acomys > Acomys percivali. Next base: position 98,495,565 of record OU015748.1, read on the forward strand.
AGACTTCATCTCCCCATGCCTTTATTTACATACACAAGGGCTACATACAGGGAATTTAATCCTATGACCATTGTCTTGTCTCACAGTTTTCTGGATTCTTGGCAAAAGATTCCATAACCCATTCAATCTTACATATTGTGACATTGTTTTAAAAAACCAGCACTGTAAGAGAGAAGCCAAGTTTACTGCTTGCTCTAAATGTGGCCTGGCTCTTTTAGACCACAACTACACTAATCTCTGACCATCTGTGAAGCTATTTCCCTAGAAGACTCCGTTTCTGGGTGAGATGGAAGACTTTTAGTGTTCTTAGCCTCCTTAAATAACAATTTAAGGCCGAGCATGGTGGCACACACCTTTAATCCCAGCACTCAGGAGGCAGACACAAGCAGATCTCTGTGAATTCAAGGCCAGACTGGTCTACAAAGAGAGTCCAGACCAACTAAGGCTACACAAAGAAACCCTGTCTCAACAAACAAAAAACAAAAATATTAAGAATGAAATCAGTCAGGCCACAGAGGAAGAGGTCATATATAGTACAGGTGATACTAGATAAACTAAGATCAGATATTAGGGAAGGAGAGCTCCTTTATCTAAGGACTAGAGGAGGAAAGGGAAGGGGATGAGAGAGGGGATGGAATCGGGGTAGATGAGGGAGGGGGTCGGATCAGGAGGGGATGAGAGAGGGGGCCACAATTGAGATGTAAAGAAATCAAACTACAGAACAAGCAGGTAATTTGTATTCTTAATCCCACTACATGGAAATAGTTCTGAGACTGGCAGAGACTGGCAGAGGCATAGAGAGGCCTCATGTTGACCACAGATTCTCTGTGACTTACTATGGGAGGCCATTACTAGTAAGGCAAGAAGGAAGATTTGTAAATGCCTTACGTTGACCCATACAATGACCAGAAAACTAGCTTTAATTGTTCTGTGCATCCCACACACCTCATACAATTATAATGTTAGAACTGTATAATACTTGTGAAAAATTATGTTTTCAGAACAAAATAAACAGCTGGATCAGACCTGACAGGAATCATTCTTCCCAGCATGATGGGCACTGACTTCCTGCATCCTCCTAGTTCCAGCCCCGGATGATTCTGTTCCTTTTACTCATCAGAGTTGGACAGCTTCCTCGACAACATTGTAGAAAACTTCTGATCCAATTTTGATCACCATTGCAATCTCCTACTAAGCCTAGAATCTCTCAACATTTAGAAACTGAACCACAAACGTAATCACTAGAGTGCTTAACCATTCTCTCCAATTTTGGGGGACCCACTCCAAAATATTATGTGCCCAAATTGAACCTCAAGAAACCTTAAGAGAACGATGTCCCATTCCCTCAAAGGGGTGGGGGTTTGTATCAATTGCTGTATACTTGCTTGATCTACAAATGCTTAGTCTCATTGGGAGGTGGTCATAAGTCATTATTGGTCTTATACAGAGAAAAAATTAGGGGAAATGCAGAAACATCTCTCTTTGTCTTTATCTTTCATATGTAGGCAAGGAGATGGGAGCTGAAAAGAAAGAAAGGGAGATTTGGGAACATAGAGGAACATAGAACAAAAACTAGATGATTGAACCTTCTCCTCAACTCAAGGCCTTAATTGTTACTTATAATGAAGGTTATGTCTAAGTCATTGCTATAGAATTTAGTATATTGATAAAAAAAAACATAGGCATGTCAAATAATTGGCAGATTTTAACACAAGAATATATATCCTAAGTCTAACAGATAGATATGACTCTATCGATATATGAGGTAAAATAGTTGAATAAGGTCTTCAAAAGTCTCAGAGACACACAGAATATGGCATTTAAAGTTGTTCTTACAATCCTAAATTTCTTTGACAACAAGACAAGTTAACCCCTGACAACACCCAGCTGACCTCAAAGAAGATGATGAACATCAAAGACCTTCCTTATGGACATGGCTTCAAGGGTGGCAATAAACACTGGGCAAAATACCCTTGTACCTGCCACAAACAGAATCTGCCTAAAAGTGGACTACTTAGATGCAGGCTGAGTCGATGGCTGCACTCTGCCAAGTCAGGGTAAGCTCCTCCTCAATAGTTCCTGCCCTGCAAGCAAGTCTGGCAGAAATATTAGCCCAGAGAGCTGAAGATGAGACTCTAACGTTATAAAGTGTATTGGGTGACTGGTCAGACAGTAAACTGTCAAGTCAATTTATACATTTTGGAAGCTGCTAACCCACACTGCTGGTTCACTCAGGAATTTAAGTTTTATTCCTTCTCAAGTCTCTGAGGAACATTGAAGACAAGATAGTATAGTTTTATAACCAAGTTTAGCTGGTTAGGGGACAAGATCATTTTTAGATCAAGATAAAGAAGTTAAGCTCTTAGAGTTGAAATAGGATAGATATTGAATCTCATTTGGAAATCTAGACCCAACAAGACAGGAAAAACACTTACTTCAAACAAGACGAATGCAGATGGCCAAGTCACTATGAATGTAATGTGTATAGAACTCATTATTTTCATGATTGTCACATGGTTCTCCCTGCTGTATGTAGTTTATTTTATACATGTGTAATAAAATAAAAGTACTAAAAAAAAAAAAAAAAGAACAAAATCAAGGAAACTTAAAGACAGTAATTTGTATCTGTCTACCAACAGACCCTCATCTGGATCTATAGTGGCTGCTACCCTGCTTTTAAATTTCTATCACCAAACAACTTAGTCCATTTGATTTGAATTAACTCTCATTATTAACTATCTTAAAATATTTATAAATGAAGAAAAAATTTTTGATTTGTTCTTGCATAGCATGTCTGTGAGGTAAGAGGATAATCTGAGCCTGCAAGTTCCAGACCAGATTGGAAAACATAATTAAACCCCTTTGGGGAAAACAAAACTTACTCATTAGTAATTTTATATTCTCTATGATTGATATATATTCAATAATTTTAATGATCTGATGTACCAAATTGTAGATTTATTCTATAAAATGAACACCACACAAATTAGCATGTCTTATAACGTAGTGAGCAGTGGAAGGGACTAGGGCCACACAAATATGATTCTATGTGACCAACACTCTAACACTCTGACGTTTTCTCATCAGTAAATTGAAATTAATAGTAACACCCACTACCTAGGTCTCCCAGGTTAAAGGACATCAATACTTAACTTAAAATATTTCCTGGTACTGAGTTATATAATTAAACTTGAATAGAAATAATTTTATTATAGTACTAAATGTATGAACCACTGTATTTATTAATATGCAAAGACTTAAAAGTGAAGAAAATGGAATCCTTACCTAAACAAGTTCATTGTTTGTTGCACATTATTTTTTTAAGTACAAGTTTACCAAAGTACACAAGCAACAGAGCAAAAAAGTGTCAATTGTATTAGGGAGTTAGATAAAGTTCTTAGATGCTGCTGCTTAATCTGAAGTTGAAATAATAACTAAAATATTAATAAGAAAACATGAATTAAGATATCACAGGAAATATGAACAATATATGAAAAGACAAAGAAGTAATACTTTCTAAAGAAATTATATATATAAAGCATATACATATATACATATGTATATATGTACATACATACACACATACACACGCACACTCACATATATATGAGTGTTTGCTTGAATCTATGCACACGTACCACAAGCATGCTTGGTGCCCCTAAAGTCAGAACTGTCCATTACATCCTGTGGATCCTAAGTATCAGAGGGCTGTGAGCTGCCATGTTGGATCTGGGAAACAAAACCTGGTCCTCTATGAGAGGAAAATATGTTTAAACACCCAAGTCATACCTTTTAAATAAGTCATTTTTATGGAGTAAATGTTGTGATACTATTCAGGAATATGATATTGGCGTGAAAATAGAAGATACTGAAGCTAAATGAAAAGTTAGGTTGGAAATGGTGCAGACTATCTTAAAGAATGTAAACATGTTGATGAGAAAGTCTGAGGACTAGATCCCTAAAGTTTTATATAACAAATAGATGTGGAGAAGAATTAATTATAGGGACACCTAACAAGAGAATTAAAGTGCTATAAGCCTTGAAAAGAGATAATCCCAATAATTGAGGAGAAACTGATACTTCTAAAATATCACAGACTTATCTTATTCTTTATTAAATTAAAAAAACTTATATACAAATCATGGCTTCTAGGAATGTAACTTAAACAGAATCCAAATATAATAAGCAACTTGAATTAGTGAACCAGGTGGTGTGGAGGAGTGATTTAGACATGTCTCAAACACCAAACAAAAAGATTAATCTATTTATGTTGTATCATTAGCATTGCCATTATTAGACAGAGGAAAAAGAGATGTTAAGTGTACATTTTAAGATGTAGAATATATGTGCAAGTGTTCTGAAAAGTTACAAAACCAAGCTAACTATAGACTATGTTGTTCCAAAGTCTTTCTGGGAGCTGAAATAGAAAAGAAACTAAAAATGAAAACTTTAAATAAAATTAATTTTCAATTTAAAAAGTGAAGTGGCAAGAAATACTATTATTAGTAGTTTAAAATTACGAAACAATTTTACTTGCTAGATTGAGTATTTTTTAAAGTATTTTCTTTGGTTATGTCTACTAGCTAACTAAATTTGTAACACTACTAAAATTTCTTGATTGTTCTATATGATATATTATCATCAATACTTGTTAAATTTTCAGCCATTTAATCACTGATATAGGGAATTTTTTTATTATTTAAGGAGCTCAACAATTGAAATATTAAGTAGTTTATATCATTAATATACATTCAAAACTTTTCACATATGTTGTTATAAATCTTTTAAAAGAAAAATTTGAAGTACCATAGCTAATAAAAGGCCTATTTAAAAGTAATTAAATGATATAAAAGCATTCCAAGTTAAAATAATAACATACACACAAGTATTTCCTATAACTCCTGTAGACATTTTTTAAAAATATAAATAAGATCCATAATTATATTTATGGTGGGTTTATTTACTTTTTAATTTTCACTTAGTATGCATAATTAGTTAATTCTAATGTTCCACCAGAAATTAAATTTAAGCTATTTTTCTCATCTAACCTGATGTAAGTTTTATTAAACCTGAATATTTTCAGTTTAGAAATGGTTAAATGTATCAACACATGAGATTACAACAGGAATGATAGGATGTGCTTTGTACGTGTGAAATGAGGACGGTTCACACTAGCCTGGCTGCTTCTTCCTGTCATGGACGTAAGGCGGCACAGCTCTTCTCTCAGAATCTGCGGCTGTTGTATTTGCTAACTTGTATACTGCCACTGCATTATCTTGGACAATAAAATTGCTTGCCTTGCCCTCGTGTTTTTTAAACCTATAAAATGGAAATAATATAGTAGCTAAACTACAAGTTTAATATGAGAATCAAAATTTATAAAAAATGATGAGGACTATATTAAATATTGAGCCAATACTATAATTGTTTGAATATTTAAAATAAAACAGTCTTTTTCTTTAAAATTTCCAACATTCAGGGTAGGTGTGCAGCAGACACATGCACATATCAAAGTATTCTAGGACCCAGGAACATTCTGTGCAAAGGCAAAAGGAGAGAATTGTTTTCCTGAACAATATGGTTTGCTTCCTAGGTAGCATCAGTTTAAGAGGGAAGATAGTAGAAGCCAGGCAAGACAGGAAATTGGGATGCAGGTCGTGTGATGTGACGAGACATGGTCTTCAAGATGCATTGATCTTTCCTCATTTCCTCCAGATGATAGCACTGACTTACACTTTTATTTAAAAAATAAGCAAGAAAAGTTGTCAGGCAGCCACTGACTGGGTGAGACAAAACTTATGTAGTGCAGTGCAAAGAAGCAGAATTTTTTTTATAGCTTTCAGGAATCTCATACACACATACACACAGAGAGAGAGAGAGAGAGAGAGAGAGAGAGAGAGAGAGAGAGAGAGAAGCACAACACACCTCATTCTGTCCAGTAAAATAATCAGTGTGACTAAAGCCTTGACATAATAATTCTCAGTATTGATGAGTGTCAGGGAAAAAGAAAGATGACCATGTGCTACAGAGCCAAGAAACAAATTAAGGAGCAAGTGTCAGGACTACAGAGTAGGGTTAGATTTCAGTATACAGAAATGCAATTTACAAACTTTTCCCGTGTTTTCAGTGGCATGTCACACTCTTTCTGTTCTTTTTATCTATATGAGGTGATCTCCTGCTTAGTAAGGGATCTCCTCTCCAGTAAGGGAGGCATGAGGGCGGTGGATGTGGTTGAACTTGCTCTCTTTAAGTGAAACTTCCAACTAAACTATGATTTAACTAAGACATCTAACTACCTGATGTCGGTAAACTAGGTGAGATGTAGCCTCATCTGGAAGACAACTCTGATCTTTCTTCAGATGGGATGATAAAAGATAAACATCCCATTATGTATTTTCCTGTGCATCATAAAGTGTATAACACTAAATTATTGGATACAATGCAGGAAACTGCAATAAGGCATCTGCTACATAGATCTGATAATATCCTCATAATTCCTATTAAAATTGAACATTATGATACATGCATGTAAATTTTCTTTTGTTGATAAAAATGAAAAACAACTGTTTATCAGAAACATTTTCAGTTGGACTTGAGTGCTCATACTAAGTTTTTAGTATGAAAGAAGTGAACTACGAATATACATTATTCAAGACAGAATCTCTGGCAGACCATCATGACCTCAAGGAGACCAGAGAATGCAGCCTTGCATACTGTCTTCCAACAAAAGCACTGAACTATGTGACCCTGGCTCTGAACTCTACAGAGATGTGTTTTCCTTAACCTTTGTAGCTCCAATCCTTATCCTCCTCATTTCTTCAAACTGATATTTTTCAGAGTTTTTTGTTTTTGTTTTTGTTTTTTTGTTGTTTGGGTGTTTTGTTGTTGTTGTTCTTTGTTTTGTTTTTGGTTTTTTTTTTTTTTTTTTGGTTTGGTTTTGGTTTTGGTTTCTGATGATGAGATATACAAGTCAGTAGAACATAATTGTCAAACTTAACTTCTGCAAAAATTGGGGAATGGAACATGATACAACAGAAAGGGAAGATTTGTAAAGAAGAGAAGCAGATCCCTCCCCAGCTCTGCAGTTAGATGGTGGTGATATCTTTGCAGTCCACTTAAGCTCCCCAAACATCGCCACTAACCAGTGATGCCTGTTGTGACATGGTGGGAAGTTTAGGGTGGTAAACGGTGAGGCATATTTAATTTACTGCTACTCATACTTTGTAATGGTTCAAAGAGGCCTTATTCATAATAGCCAAAACATGGAAACAGCCTAAGTGTCCCTCAGTAGAAGAATGGATAAAGAAATTGTGGTACATTTACACATGGAATACTACTCAGCTGTTAAAAACAAGGAATTCCCAAAATTTGTGGACAAATGGATTGAACTAGAAATGATCATAATGAGTGAGGTAACCAAGAAGCAGAAAGACTCAAATGGTATATACTCACTTATATCTGGACACTAGCCAAAGGGGCATGTCCCATGTAGGTCTTCACTTACCAGGAAAGTGAGACAGAGGGGAGGACATTCTATTGGGACTTTAGGTAAGAGAAGCATGGGAGAATGGGGAAATAGAAGGATCCAGAGGGTCCTAGAAACATACAAGAAGAACATTATGATGGGCAGATCTGGGCCCAGGGGTCCTGCTCAAACTATGGCACTAGCCAAGGACAATATGTACAGTAAACTTTGAACCCCTATCCATATCTACCCAATGGACAGGACACTCTCCATAGTTGAGCAGAGAGTGGGGACTGACTTTCACATGAATTCTGATGGCCCATATTTGACCATGTCCCCTGGATGGGGAAGACTGTTGGCACTCAGAGGAAGGATAGCAGGCTACCAAGAAGAGACTTGATACCCTATGAGCATATACAGGGGGAGGTAATCCCCCTCAGGAACAGTCATAGGGGAGGGGAGTAGGGGAAAAGCGGGAGGGAGGGAGAAATGGGAAGATACAAGGGATGGGATAACAATTGAGATGTAATATGAACAAATTAATAAAATATTATTTTAAAAATCTGGGGACATATATTAAGTCCAAATTCATCTAATTACTGCTACTTCTATTATAGGCAGTTTTATTTGCCATTTTAAAAGCAAAACAAATAAAATATGCTATGCACAAAGTGTATAATTTTGAAATAATTTTATTGTGTGACCTAATGAATCCAGCATTGCAAAATGCATGAAGAAAATAAAATGGTCACCATATTGAATAATTAACAAATCCATGATCTCATATATCTATTGTTCACCCTAATTTTTGTATATTTATTTGTGACCATCTCAGTGAAAATCCACTCATTGTAACTCTCTAGTAGGACACAATTCTCTCTATACTTGCCCCGTTGACAGAAAATCCAAGATTTGTAAACCTACCTAATGATACATTTTAATAGTGTGACCTATATTTTCTCATGCCCCACATAAAATCACTGCATTGCCTCCTATCTTAATATGTTTGACTTTACAGGGGTTCCATGTGTGAGATAATGAAACATTTTACTTTCTCAACATCGTTTATTCATTTAACACAGTATCCTCTAGATAAATATTTTTTTGTAAAATATAAGATCTCTTTTATTCAAAGGTTGAATAATATATACACAATTGCATATGTATATCCCTTCAGTAGCAGTCACATGATAGTAGACAACCAATTAAAAGCCCCTTGCTGAGAAAGACTTTTTCCCCAACACTCAGCATTTCTTAGTTGCGTAAAGTACTTCATATAGGTATGGTACCCTCAGAGATTTTCTCCTTCTGTCTTAGCATGCCTATATCTCCAGAACCTGTTCAGGTCATCTTCTTTTTTAAAAATATATTTTATTAATTTATTCTTATTACATCTCAATTGTTAGCCCATCCCTTGTATCCTCTCATTCTTCCCTCCCTCCTAATTTCCCCTTACTCCCCTCCCCTATGACTGTGACTGAGGGGGACTTCCTCCCCTTGTATATGCTCATAGGGTATCAAGTCTCTTCTTGGTAGCCTGCTATCCTTCCTCTGAGTGCCACCAGGCCTCCCCATCTAGGGGAAGTGGTCAAATACTGGGCACCAGAGTTCGTGTGAAAGTCAGGCCCCACTCTCTACTCCACTGTGGAGAATGTCCTGCCCATTGGCTAGATCAGGACATCTTCTTCTGGCACTATTAGATATAGCTATTTTAATAAACTTTATTTCAAATCTTTAATGGTTTAATTATCTCCTTAATAACTAAAGAAGGACATTTTTTTAATAAACATAGTATACTCATTAGGTATTTTATATAGAATTATCTGTTTAGATAATGGTGTTTTATGAGTTCTTATAAAATTTGGATATTGACACCTTTTATGACATACGCTTTGAAAATATTTTCTCTAATTTTTCATGTTATTAGTTTTGTGTTAATGTTTCTTGTATCAATGTAGTCCTGTCTAGTTGTCACATTCTCATACCAACATATAAAAAAGGTAATATCACTAGGTTACACTTTAGATTAGTCAAAGAAATTGAAATCATCCAAATGTGCAATAGATAGTCTTTGTCTCCATTATTACGGCAAGTTACCCTTTATTTCTCAGTGACTGGTGAGATGTATTGGTGGTAAATCACTTGCTGTGCAAACATTAAAATGTCAGTTCAGATCTGCAGCACCTACAAAAAGAAGGAAAAGGAAAAAGAAGAAGAAAAAGAAGAAGAAGAAGAAGAAGAAGAAGAAGAAGAAGAAGAAGAAGAAGAAGAAGAAGAAGA
>OU015748.1:98505319-98515601 GCA_907169655.1 Acomys percivali
GAAGAAGAAGAAGAAGAAGAAGAAGAAGAAGAAGAAGAAGAAGAAGACGCCCCACACCCTGTACCAGTAACTCCAGTGTTGGAGAGACAGGAAGAGATGGAATGCTATGCCTTATCTCTGAGTCAGTTTATTTTCTTTATTTTTCTATTTTGTTTTTGGTGTTCCAGGGTCCTGGTGGGGTTTTTACATGCTAGACAAGAACTCTACCACTTAGCTAGATTCCAAGACCTAAACAGCTCCCTTTCTTCACAGAGTTTCAGGATCAGTGGACCCCTATTAAAAACTAAAGTGAAGAGTGGTTAAAGAAGACATCCACGCTTCCACAGAAACTCCCCAAGCTTGACCTGTAGGTTGGCTCTGGGTCTCTGTGCCTGTTTCCATCCACTGCTTGATAAAGCCTCTCAGAAGACAGGCTAGGTACCTGTCTGTAATCATAGAGAAATATCATTAATAGTGCAAGGGTTCAGCTCTTTCTCATGGGGTGGGTCTCAAGTATGGCATACATCGGTTTGCACCTCACTCAATCTTTTCCTCATCTTTACTCCTACACTTCTTGTAGACAAGACAAATTTTGGGACTACTATTTTGTCCTTTTGACGGTGTCCTCTGTGCCTGAGCTTTTGGTGTTCTGTTTGGAAAGTTGTCCTCCTATGGAGGGGTCAAGAAGACCTACAGAGTCAACTAACCTGGACTCATGGGAGCTCACAGAGACTGAACCACCAACCTAAAAGCATGCATGGACTGGACCTAGATACTCTACACATATATATAACAGATGTGCAACATAGTCAAATGTGGGTCTCCTAAAGATAGGAGTATGAATATCTCTGATTCTGTTGCTTGCCACCCGATCCCTTCCTCCTACCTGTGATGCCTTGATAGGCTGCAGTGGGAGAGGATGCATTTAGTCCTGCTGTGACTTGAAGTGCCTGTGTGAGCTGATACACCTTGGAGGCCTCTCTTTCCCTGAGAAAAAGGAGAGAGGGGAACAGGGGTAAGGGGCATGAGAGCAGTATTGGGAGGAAATGAGGGAGGAGGGAGTGATCAGACTATAACAAAATAAATTAAAACAATAAATTAAACTTGAAAATTAAAAAAAGAAGAAATCCATTATCAACTTCTCATCTCCAGTAGAACAGACATAATGGTGCATATACCACTATAAAGATCATGTATACACATGAACAAGTATGTATGTGTAACACACACACACACACACACACACACACAAAGTGTCATAAGAGAGAATTAAAATATGAAGAATATAGTTGAAAGATTACTAAAAATCCATAGATCAAATATTTGATCTGAACTAAAATGTATGTGTCCTATGAATTCTACTGTTCTTTAATTGCAATGTCCTTACATTAGCTGTGACCTATATCTTCAATGTCTTTAGATGCTCACCGGATAGCCAGACCAGTTATTTTTCTTGTGGACATGAACCATGTGTCCTTATCATTTCATCACTATGGAAATCTGTGTTTTAGTTGTTTAGCCTCTTAGTTTCCTTCTGAGACTTAAATGTCTAAAAGTAAGAAGTGGCACGTGAAGAGGAAATGATAGAGAGAAACAGAGGGCTCATTTCTCTCCTACCTGGGTTACTGATGATTCTGACCATAGCTGGCATTTCCAGTTAAACTGCTGCAAGTCATGTCTATTTCTTCTGCTTCATTTGTACATATGAAAAAAAAAAAACCCTAGTATCACAAAAGGGTGGAAGACTGTGTGAGACTAACCTCAAAGTTCTCTAATCTGGGTACCTTGGCTGCTCTGATTTTTCAGTCAGTTGACTTTATATTTTGTGTAGATTTCAAAAATATTTCCAGGAGAGCTGTCTGTTAAAAGTTACTCAATTATAGAGAGCAGTGAAGGAAGACCTTTCAGTAGCTAGGTCTTGCGGAAAGTTTCTTGAGATAAAATCAATAACTCAGTCTTTCTAGTGTGGGGCCTCATGAAGATGTTAATCTCTTTTATCCAGGCAGAAACACAGGTAGAAAAACTTGGAATGCATAGATGCATGAAAAATAATATACATAGATTAATGTAAAGTAATTAATATTAGAGGAAAAAACACAGTTGGGATGTATAATGATTAATACATTTCATGAATGCTATAGTCATACCAGAGATACCAGACAGAATCACTTTATTATAAACAAATGGGTCACATTCACAGAGCTATTACTTAGGTTCACAGCAATTTTGTCTATGCATCAAGTTAAGCTAAATATGTAACACACACAGATACCTCTCAGGAAATATAACAATACATTTCATGTGAACAATCCCTGTGATGCTGTAGGCTTCCCACCAGAAGTTACTTTATTTAAAACATCAAAGCAATGTGTCAAGTATTTAAAATTATTGCTCAAAATATTGTAATCAACCAAAATTACAAAGTCAAATGATTTTTGCATAATTATACATAAGATATAACTGTGCCTTGGTAGTATTTGAACATGAATTCTAGCTATTGTTATATCTATATCTAATCAACATATAATTGTTAGATTCCATTATGTCATATTAAACAAACCATACCTTTGTGATTCTCCTTCATCCATCTCTCCCATCCCATGCTACTCCTGTTTTCTCTTTCAGGTGTCCCTCAGAGGTATTCATGGGACTTGAAATTCAACAAAATTGAAGGGTAAACATAGGTGCACAATGTATCAATGTGTTAGAATGTGGTGGAGTGAGAGAGAGAGAGAGAGAGAGAGAGAGAGAGAGAGAGAGAGAGAGAGAGAGAGAGAGAGAGAGAGTTTAATTGGCATTTCTGATGTCTTACTTGTTTTCTTTGTATTGAGCAATTCAGAAATCTCAAAGCTCATTGAACATGGAACTAAAGACTTTTGAGCCTCCTTGCAACTGCCTGATCCATCATCTTCTCTTATTTTCCCCTGTAGATATTAACTTTTAAAATATATCGATAGTATCCAAACATAGGATGCATTCTCAGGTTAACTCTGCTCTGCCCAAATGAAGTGCTGTCATTTCAGACAGAGATTTAATAATAAAAACACATGTCTTGAGTGAATTTATATATTAAATATGTCAGATGCTTAAGAGAGTTCAAAGAGGTCTAAGGGGCAAAACATATTTTAAATCAGTAACTGCTTCAAAGGTCAAAAAGTAGACCTAGAGCCTTTAAGCTAATTAGATTGAAAAGCTTGATTCAGCAAATGCAGTTTTCTTACTGCAGACTGCACTTGACCTCCCCCAGGTTTAGAAATGATTTTCACTACCTGTGACATTAGCATGTTGTCCCCGTAACTTTTCTTCAGTATAAGAATGAAAACCTTCAGTCCTCAAGAAGATAATTTCCCCACCTTCTAGTTGATCATTAGTAATTGCATACAATTTCTGAATGTTATACAATGGAATTGGCTTAATAAATGGGAATGCATACTTTTATTTAATATCCATCAAGAGTATAATCAAGTTTGGCTGAGAGGTAAGGCTTGTGTGAAAACAGAAGTCAAAGAGAAACAGTTTGTTATTCTAAATTCATTTGCTACATAATTTTCACCAAAAGTCACATGGTATATATCTTTCATATAACATGATGATTTACTCTGTTAGCCCATTGCTTTTGTCAACGTGTAAAGCTTATTTATCTCAAATAAGTGACTTTTAAAATATTTTTAAATCATTTTAAAATATGAGCTTTTAAATAAAGGAAAATGAGAAAATGAAGAAACAATGTCTTAATCCATCTACACATTAACTAAAGTATTTTATTTTATTTTTCTCTCTATAAAAGACCAGAAGGCATATTATACATATTATATATTGCAACCTAAGTGACCACATGCACACACACACACACACACACACACACACACACACACACACACATATCAGTATCAAAATCAATAACAACTAAATACATAAAAGCTCTGAATTTAAGAAGGAAAAAGTAAGGGACATAGGAGTTGTTATGGGAAGAAAGGGATGGAAGGAAACATGTAATTATATCTTAATTTTAAAAAATCAGTCAGGTAATCAATTTTATTCCTTTTCAAGTCTAATGGGGTAGAAGACCAGCTAGTTTAGTTTTACAATTAAGCTTTGTTGTTTAGGGGTTAAGATGTTTTAGGTCTAGATAGATGTTTCAAGTTGATAATGACGAGATATGATAGCTATTGGTTTACATTCAGAATTTTAGACACACCAAGAGAGGAAAGATGTTTTCCTCAAGGCTATCAAATACAAATAGCCAAAACATTAAGAATGTAACATTTATATAATTCCTGATTGTGTCATGGTCCTTTTTGATATAGGTAGTTTATTGTATATATGTTAATAATATAAATGTATATGTAAAAAATAAAAATGTTTAATTAGACAACAGTTAATATCAACACTCTTATCCATAACCACTACTATGTAAATTTACAAAATCAAATAACTGAACGTTACCAGAAGCAAGTAAGCGACAAAGTGGAAGCCAATTAAATATTAATATAGTAATAAAAGAATCCTAACCCTCACAGTCCTGCTGTCACTTCAGTTCTACCAGCTATTCTATTACATTTCCAGTAAATTTTATTTAAAGGCACTATACATAAATTAATAGGTTCCCAAGAATAAGGTTGGTAGAAGTACAGCAGAACTCCCTATTCCTAGTCTCTTACATATGTCCCTTCTGGAGACAGTATAGTAGAGTGGTAGAGGGTATGGCTTCCATAAACTAGATCTAGGTACAAAAATTATTTAGCTACATTGCCTTAATCAGGGCCACATTCTTGTCTTCATCCACTCATCTTAAAACCAAATGGCCATTTCATGTATCTTGTAAAGTTCTTCAAATTAAATAAGCAAACATAGTAAAGTGTTTGATTTGCAATCATTACATGGAAAGCAACAATTTACACATGTCATAATGTATTTATATCATGTACAACATGATATTTATGAGTATAGTCATATTATAGGATATCTAATTCTTGGTACTTAGCAAATGAAATACCTTGACCAATTAGCATTTCTCTATGAAATCACTTAGTTACTCTTGATATTTTTAAAGAAATGAAAATTTTAATTTGTTTTGAATCTCGTTGAACAACACATACACATCTCTCTGGCTTTCCACAACTTTCCAGTGTTAAATACATAGGATTCTAATCTCTGCTTCCATAGAATTAGTTTGAGTATCCACCTGTGAGTTAGATTGTGTCTGCACAAGTGTTTGAGTATATCAATTGCTACCCTATCACTGATTCCTAATAAACAGCAACCAAAGAGGAAATGAAGGTGTATAGCTGGAATAAATCAAATGGCAGAGTACAGCAGAGCCGGATTATACATAAGATTTACGGGGCAAGTAAAACTTGGATTTTCATAAAGAGTTGCACTTTATTGAAAAGCATGTTTTGTTCTTGTTTTCAAAGGTAGTCTATACTTGCAAACAAATGGTCCTCCTAATATAGAGTATAAAACTCTTATGCTATTTTTGTGCAGAGACATTGGAAAAAGAAAATGGTCTTTTACACAAAATGAGGATTGAGCTGTGAATTGCTGGAGATGTTAATTAGGTAGCACAATGAGGCAGCATGTAATAATACCCTTGGTATTCCATTTTCTTTAAAGAAATTAAAGTGAGGGTGGATCAGTTTGAGAGACTATACAGTTTAGGATTGCAACAAGATGAAATTATGCCAAACAATAGGGAGAAAAAATGAAGAAAAGGACAAATAGGAAAAACAATGGGTAACCCAAGAAACAAATGGCTGTAGTTTGAGGCCTATCAGGATGAATAGAAGTTTTTAACTTAAAAAAAACTCTTGGTTAAGTAAAGATGCAAGAAGGAAAGTATTTTCCTGTTCTATTTTTTTATCACAGTTAAAACTGGAGACCACAAGATTTCAGTAGGGAAAACATGTGCATAGGGGCATAGGAAACACTGGGGTGATAAGAGGGTCATGTAAAATGAAAGACATATGAAAAGCCTTATGGAAACATTCTATCTGGTACCCAATTTTAAAACTATAAATCTTTTTTTCAAAAAAAGAATTTAAAGGGAGAAAACCTGCTTATTGAAGCCATGCTCTAATTAAAATTTAAAAAATCCTAATATCAGGTTGAAAGACTTCTTCAGGAATATTTACTCAAGGAAAATCTAGAAGCCCCAATCCAATGTATATTTTTGTTGTTCTTCTTGTTAATTACCAAATATAGGTGGTAAAACCTATTGCTGAAGGCAGCATTTCCTTTGCATGATACAGTGAAATCAAACTGGAATTGATCTAGAAACTTTCTCTCTGCCAGCTAGCACATACAGTGCTAGAATATACTATGCAGGCTATACAGAAAAAAAAGGGACCAACAGTCTTACCTAGTTGTGAACTTTATGATACCAACCATTGAGACAAGATGTTTGCTTTGACATGTTAGAGTTATGAGAGTGATCATAGGAACCAACAGCTATAATTTGAAGGTTGTATACATAATATGGAACCCACACTACTATTGAAAATCTGGTCACAAGCCATACACATCAGGTAACTGGCCTTAATGCAGAATCTAATATTGCTATTTAGGGGCTTAAAGAGACGTCCCAGTGATTAAGATTTCTTGCTGCTTTTGGAGAGGATTTGAGTTGGATCCCAGCACACATATCATACAAGACACAATCTCCTGTGATCATATGCTTTTAGGTCTCTATGTACATTTTTCATGTACAAAATGTACATGAACTTGTGCATAGTATTAAACCATCTTCCAAATTTTAAATGTTCATAATACCCATAGGCAGATATCCCTCTGAGCCTTAACTGGGAAAGCCTCTTTTTCTAGTGAATAGCAGTAAATAAAATGGCTCATGGCTGCATTAGGTATAAAAATAAGTGAAAGTGGAAATTTCATAAGAAATTTACACCATCCCCCCCCCTATGTGTTTCCAAAAAAGACAGAAAGAATGTAAGATCTGGGAGGTAGGGAAAATTGTGAAATGCCATCTTTTGGACAAGATACAACATTGCAACCAGGAATGAAAAACTAGATTTCTGCTTTGGGCCTGTTGGAGAATGTATTTGTACTCTACTGAATTGGAAAATCTAAAGAAAAAAAAGATAGTTTTCTAGATAAATACAACCTAAAATTTAAATGATAATGAAATTTAAAGTACAAACAAACCTGTTAAAATACAAACAGTAAAATATATGGATCAAAAAAAAAAAAAAAACCACCAAGGGCCAACTGTCTTAGCACAGAATATCATCAGACTTTCAAGGGAGGGAGATTAATGCTGATAATCTTCAAATTATTCCACAAATAGAAACAGAAGGAAAATTACCCAATTTGTTTTATGAGTCCACACTTACTTTAATACATAAATCACATAAAGATACAACAAAATAAAGACAATAAACGACCAATGTCCCTAATGAATGTAGATGCAAGAATTCTCAATAAAATGCTCACAAACAATTTAGAGTATATAAAAAAGGTCATCCACCATAATCAAGTAAGCTTCATCCCAGAGCTGTGCTAATGGATCAACACACATAAATCAATAAATATAATTCGCCAGATGAACAAACTGAAAAACTAAAACTACATGGTCATTTCTTCAGATGCAGAAAGGTCTTTGACAAATTTTGATGTGATAAATCTCTTTACGGTAAAAGTCCTGGAAATATTAGAGATACAAGGGACACAGTGCTACATAATAAAGGCAGTTTGCAGCAAGTTCATATGCTATATTAAATTAAATGGAGAGAAACCCAAAGCAATTTCACTAAAATTACTAATAAGGCAAGGTTGCTCACTGTCTCTATACCTACTTGATATATTATGTGAAGTCTTAGCTAGAGCATTAGACAACTGAAGGAGATCAAAAGACTACAGAAGTGACCCTAAAAGTTCTACTAGAAAAGTCTTACAACTGATAAACATTTTTAGCAAAGTAGCTGGATACAAACTGACCTAAAAAAAATCAGCACTTTTCCTGTATACCAATGACAAGCAAACAGAGAAAGAAATCAAGGAACCAGGAAGACAACACCTTTCACAACGGCATCAAATAATATAAGGTATCAGAAGTAACACGAACCAAGAAAGTGAATAGAACTTAAGACATTAAAGAAATTGAAGACTTTATCAGAAAATATATCCCATGCTCATGTATAGGAGGGATTAGCATAGTACTAATGCCCAGCCTACCGTAAGAAATCTACAAATGTAATGCTCTCCCCATCAAAATGCCAACACAATTCCTCACAGATCTTGAAATCACACACACACACACACACACACACACACACACACACACACACAAATAAATCAATAAGTCAATAAATAAATAAATAAATAAATACCTTCTGGAGTTATGCTTTTTCCCAACCTCAAATTGCAGTACTGTACTGCAGAGCTAGAGAAATAAAAAACAGCAAGTTACAAGCACAAAACAGATGTTGATTGATGCTATTGAAATGAAGACAACCCACCTCTGACATAAATTCACACACCTATGGACCGCTGATTTATTTTTAAATAAAGAAGCCAGAAATGCACAATGGAAAAAAGACTGCATCTTCACCAAAGGTTCTGGTCAACCTGATGGCTACATGTAGAAAGATCCATACAGAGCTACACTTAGGACCCTGCACAAAACTCAACTCTGAATGGTTCAAAGACATCAATGTAAAACAGATACACTGAACCTGTTAGTAGAGAAAATGCAGAAAACCTTGAATTCACCTAGACAAGAGTAGACTGCCTGAACATAATATCATTACCATAGGCATTAAGATCCATATCAATAAATAGGATCTCATGAAACTTAACAATTTATTCATGGCAAAGGTCACCAACATTCAGACAGAGCAGCAGCCTACAGCACAGGAAAATGTGTTACCAACTACATATCTGATAGAGGCTAATTGTCATGGACTCTGATTCATGATTTCAGATCATTTCTCCCTGGCAGGGCTGCCTTGCCAGGCCATCTTGGAAGAGCATGTCCTCAGACCTGATTCAATTGGATATGCTAGGGTAAGTTAGTGACGACTAGGGGCTCTTCTTGTCTGACTGGTAGAGGAGGGGAGATTCAGGAAAAGGGAGGAATGGTGGGACTGGAAGGCAAGCAGAGAGGGGCCATGACTGGGATGTAAAATGAGTAACTAAATAAATATTTTTTTACAAAAAAAAAAAGAAAGAGAAAAGAAAACCAACAACAATAAAAACTGGATCCTCCAAAAATAAATAACCCAGTTTAAAAAAAAAAAGACTATGAATCTAAACAGAATTCTCAAAAGAGACTTTTGAAATGGCTGAGTAGCACTTAAAAAGATGTTCAACATCCTTAGTAATCAAAGAAATGCAAATCAAAACTCCTTTGTGATTTCATCACACACACACACACACACACACAGAGAGAGAGAGAGAGAGAGAGAGAGAGAGAGAGAGAGAGAGAGAGAGGGATGTCAGAAAGGCTAAGATAAATTTAAAAAGTGACAGCTCATGTTGGTGAGTATGTGGAATAGAGAACACTCACCCACTGTTGTTAGGAAAGCAAACTTGTTCCACCACTATGTAAATCCATGTGGCTGGTCCTCAGTATTATAAGAAATTAACTGAAACATTTGGCTCTATTCATAATACCCTGAAATTGAAAACAACTTCAATGTCCTTCAATAGAAAAATGGATTTAAAAAAATGTGATACATAATGTAATATTGCATACAAAGCTGTGTAAAAAATGAAAATTTCAACCGGGTGTGATGGTGTGCACCTTTAATCCCAGCACTCTGGAAAGCATAGCCATGCAGATCTCTGTGAGTTCAAGGCTAGCTTGGTCTACAAAGGCCAGGACAGCAAAAGCTACACAGAGAAGCCTTGTATTGAAAAAATATCAGGTAAATGGATGGAAATAGTAAAAAGGAAAGAAAGAAAGAAAGAAAGAAAGAAAGAAAGAAAGAAAGAAAGAAAAAAAGAAAGAAAGAGGAAAGAAACGAAAAAAAACTTCATCCTGAGTAAGGCATTCCAGATCCAGAAAAGCAAATAACAAATATGTTTTTAGGTCACTTATATGTAGCTACATATTAGCTGTTAAATCAATAATAATGAAGCTAAAATCCATAGAATGACAGAGGTCAGGTATAGAGTAAAGGACTCTGGAACAGGAACGGGGGACTAGTGGATATCTTTGGGAAAAGGAAAATAAAATAGAGAGTTATGGATGGATTGGTGTATGGAAACTGAAGAAACACATGGAGAGGAACAGGGAAGAGAGGGATGTGGAAAGGAATCCAGAGAGAGAGAGAGAGAGAGAGAG
>OU015748.1:98530102-98575340 GCA_907169655.1 Acomys percivali
ATATATATATATATATATATATATATATATATATATATATATATATACACACACACATATATATATCAGTGTCTGAAGTCATCTTGCTTTCTATGGGGTGGACCTCAAATCCTTAAGTCAGAGTGATGACTTTAAATGACAAAGCCAAACAGGATGGCTCATGCTTGAAAAGCATTCTTCAGCATGCTCAGTGAAGAATATCAGAAGGCCTTTCACAACCTACATTCTGATTGTTGCTTGTGCTTCATTCTGAGATGAAAAACAGGGGCTTCACTGTAGAATAACAAGGGCACTTGGCTGTAACTGGATAGCTCTATATACTGATGGGTAAAATACCTCTTAGCGGATAAATATCTTTGGGTAATAGCTAAGTTCTGCCTGTTCCATCACAGATTAATATGCCAGGTACTTTCCCAAGAGTTACATAAAGACCCTAGCAAAGAGCATATCATCAAAAGACTTTGGCTTCCATATGTCATTTGCATGGTGGTTTTGACCGCAGCCCTTGCTGTTATTTTCAAGATGATTGTGAAAAGATACAATGCTAAAGGAGATCCAGTTTGTTTGGGGTGAGAGGCTATGTCACCTTACTTTTTTTTTTACTATGCTATTCATGAAAAACTTTTATATAAAATAACAAACCTAAACTCTCTTGCTGCTGTCTCAGGGTTTGAGTCAGCCCAATCCAGGCTCACTGGGTGGTATTTGTCTTTGCAAAATAAACTTCTGCTTTAAATGTCTACACCTCTTGTCTGAATTGTTTTCATAAAATGGATAAGAATTTCAGAAAACCTTCTGCTTTTTAACAATTATGTCACTTACAGTTTTTATTCTGAACTCTGAGCATATTGAAAATTTTGCATTTCTCCAATAATCCTTTCTTAACCAAAACATTGGCTTAAATTAATGCTTTAATCGGCTCACTGCTTTGGTCTCCTGTCGACCCATTACTTTCAACATTGCTAATTATTTCAGATTAATTTGATATATGACCAGTTCAAGCAGGGCCTTGATGAATTAGAAGTCCCTCTAGATACCTTCATGAATTCTGTACTTAACTCTGAGCTGCATTTTATCACACTGTATTGGGGTTGCTGTTTTCCACAACATGTTTTAAAATAATCATGGGTTAGGAATAGATTTTGCCCATCTTTGGACATGTAGAACCTAGTATTCTTTCTGTTTGAAAAACTGGTGAAAATTGATTAAATAAATTGCTGGATTTTTCCCTTACAAAGCACTTTTACTACAGGCTTTATTGTACCCCTCATCCCTAATCCCACTCCTCTATTCCTCTTCTCCCTTCCTCCATCTTCTTCACATTTAAATGTTTTAAAATGTTGTTTTTCGTCCCCCTCAGTCACAGTCATAGGGGAGGGGAGTAAGGGGAAAATGGGAGGGAGAGAGGAATGGGAAGATACAAGGGATGGGATAACCATTGAGATGTAATATGAATAAATTAATAAAATATTTTTTTAAAATGTTGTTTTTCATCAACAAAGTAAATGCTTAAAATCATTTTAACACTTTATACATTTTGAGGATCCACCGGTATGTCCTTATGATGGTTTTTCAATCTGAAAGCACTAGTGGTATAGTCAACTGCAATGCAAACAATTCATTCCTCAAACTAATACCTTTCCTTAATATTGGCATTAACAAGAAGATGTCTATCTGCTGTAATCAAGAATAATCTTTTTTTAGACAAATTTCCTGTTTGTTTTCCCATTCCATGCCTGTGAATTAAAAAAAAAATCAATGTTTGTTAATTATCACTACAGGGAACCTAAAATTTGTCAGCAGTTCTGTTTTTTCAGAAGACTGCACATTAACATTTATATTACATCTATCAGGATGTGAAAAAGAACAAATTTTCATCACAGTGTTGTTTAAAAAGGTTAAAACTTATGGAATGAAGTTTTTCTAATTTTTTATCTGACAAGTGCAGAAAAGTTTATTCAGTTTTGGGGGGAGGGGTTGTACATTTAGTTCTTTTTTTTTTTTCCTTAATTATCCCAAATTTTGTAGTTTTTAAATGGTAGTAATTTATTCTTTCACAATTCTGGATGCTAAAAACTAGACTTTTTGATTGTTCACATTTCTTTTATATTTGACATTATACTATAATTACATCATTTCCCTCTTCCATTTCCTCTATACAAGCTCTCCCATACAGCTTTCTTTTTAAATCCATGGCCTCTTTTGCATTAATTGCTGTTACATGTGTATATGTAGATGTGTATACATATATTCCTAAGTATAATCTGCTCATTCTGTGTAATGTTACTTTTATGTGTATTTTCACGACTGACCATTTCGTATTGTTTATGCAATTGGTCTGCTCTTCCTGGGTAAGATATTTATTTCTCCAGCCTTCATCACCCTTAGTTGTTTGTAGTTCTTCAGGGAAAGCTGAGGCCTGGAGGTACAAACCAACTTCTGTACCTAAGGTTCAGGAAACATGGTGGAAGAGTGAGCAGAAAGATTATAAAACCAAAAGAATCAGAAAATTTGCTGTGATATAGTGTCTTCTAGTACTGTCTCTGCACTACAGAAGGATGTGGATACAAACTCCTACCTAACCAAGGAGCTATCTAAAATTGACGTCTGGTTGCAAAGTAAATATTAATGGTGTTTCACTGCATATATTAATCAAATTTAAGGGTTTGGCTCTTGCTCAATAGTCAATAGCCAACAGAAATTGAACTCAATGGTATTTTTCATACTTTTTGTCCCAATTTAATTTGCTTGTTGTTGTTACTGTTGTTGTTGTTTGAATTTTGTTTTGTTTTTCTTTTTTGTCTTACTAGCCTTTTGTTTGTATATTATTATCTCCAACTTTATGCTTTTATAGATGGTGTGCGTTTTCCTCTCTGCATATACATGTTTTTTCTTTTAAGTTTACTTGTTTATTTGCAAAGGAGAGAGAAATAAAATGGAGTTGGGTGGATGGCAAGGTGAGAAGGTGGGAAGGATCTAGGAGGAGTTCGGGGAGGGGAACGTATTGCCATAATATATTGTATGAAAAAAAACCTTTTAATAAATAAAGGTTACATCTATAAGATCTCACCTGTATGACTGTCTAAGTGTTAGCCGAACAAGGACAACAACAGACATGCCAATGTGGATGGTGATAGAAATTAGATTTCAAGTCATCTGATAGACTTTTTATAGCATCGTTTGTTCCATGACTTCTCTAATTTTCTCTTGGTTATTTTATCAGTTCTTGCCCAATTCATTCAGTAAAGCCACTCATGTCACCATCATCATATGACTTTCTTGTGTGTCTGTCTCTTTCCGGTTTGTATAAGAACATCCATCACCTTAGATTAAGGTTTTATCCTTTACTTTATAACCTAATTTAACTAATCACATTTGAAAATCTACTTCCAAAAAAGTTTCAATGCAGTATTATTATTAGTTGTTACTCTTGCTGTCAGTGAGGTTCTACTATAAATAAAAAAGAAGACATGATGATGAAAAACTCAAAAGAACCACATGATTACAATGTAACACATAGTAAACACTCAAAAAAATATGTCAGTAACAGATTTAGGTTGCTACAGGTATTCTTTTTGTTTAATTTTGTTTTGTTACATATATTGAATAAACCCTTCTGAAGAATGTTGGCCTGAATTTGAGGTTCTTCTGGTTGTTTTTTATTAGATCAAAGTTGTTTCTTGATTGAAAACTCTAGTAATTGAATTGCATATACAACATTTCATCAATATATTAAGATAATACCTTAATTTTATTTGATGCTTGTAAGATAGAACCAAAAATATCACACCATTCCCGATAAAGAAAAATCAAAATATTTTTATATGTTTGTATTTGAACCTACATAGGACATTTTATAAAAGAACATAGATATAAATTTCAAATTGTACATTACAAAACAAATGCTTATTTTATATTGAAACAGATATTTTCACATTGTAATTAGTCTTTTAAATTTTTCTGTATAATGTATTTTAATCACATTTGTTTTCCCTCCCCTGTCAAACTAGTCAACCCTTTCTTACCTAACAACCCAACACTGGATATAAGAAATTCAAATACACTCCGTGCTGTTCACTCACAATTAGATGTACAGCCCTCTGTTGGAGCATGCTCCACCTGCAAAGGGCTACACTATTAAGGAAAACTGCCTCTCCCTCTATCCAGCAGCTTTCAATTGTCAACTTACTTTTACTTTTTACTATTTAAAAAAATAAATTATATATCTTTTGATTATATTCTTCCCCTCTCACAAATTTTTTCAGATCCTCTATTCCTTTCTACCCATGCAACTTTAAGGTTTTTCCTCGAAAACAAACAAAATCCAAAATGCAAGGATGCAATCAAGAAAACAAAATAAAACAACACCCCTAAACAATAAAATAAACAAACAAAAGCAACAACAGAAAAACCACTAAACTGTAAACCAATAAAAACTCTAATCTCTTTATCCAGGACTAGAATTTTATGCTTACTACTCTCTATCATGTTGGGATTTTTATCTAAACATTAAACATCAAGAAAATCAATTTACAAAGAGAGGTCCTAATAGGTAAAATATGAACAGCTAGAAAACATTTTGAAAATATTCAGTATCATTATCCATTAGAAAAATATGAATTAGAACTACTTTGAAATTTTAATTTACTTTAGTCGGCATAACTAAGAATAAAAAAATGATAACAAATGTTTACATGAGGAAAGAGTAGGACAGAAATACTTATTCATTGATGGTTGCATGAAAACATGTACAACTACTATGAAAATGAGTGTGCACAAATTTTGGGAATTCCTTGTTTTTAATAGCTGAGTAATATTCCATAGTGTAAATGTACCACAGTTTCTTTATCCATTCTTCTATTAAAGGACATTTAGGCTGTTTCCAGGTTCTGGCTATTATGATTAAGGCTGCTATGAACATGCTTGAGCAAATCTTCTTGTTGTGTGGCTAGAGCACCTTCTGGGTATATTCCAAGAAGTAGAATAGCTGGGTCTACTTAGCTATTACAAACAAGGAATTCCCAAAATTTGTGGACAAACGGATTGAGCTAGAAATGATCATAATGATTGAGTTAACCCAGAAGCAGAAAGTGTCAAATGGTATATACTCACTTATATCTGGACACTAGCCCAAAGGGCATGTCCCATGAATGTCTTCACTTATCAGGGGAGTGGGACCGAGGGGAGGACATCCTATTGGGACTCTAGGTGAGAGAAGCATGGGAGAACGGGGAAATAGAAGGATCCAGAGGGTCCTAGAAATCGTCAAGAAGAACATTATGATGGGTGGATCTGGGTCCAGGGGTCCTGCTCGAACTATAGCACCAGCCAAGGACAATACATGGAGTAAACTTCGAACCCCTACCCAGATCTACCCAATGGGCAGGGCACTCTTCACAGTTGAGTGGAGAGTTGGGTCTGACTTTCACACGAACTCTGGTGCCCCATATTTGACCATGTCCCCTGGAGGGGGAGGCCTGGCGGCACTCAGAGGAAGGATAGCAGGCTACCAAGAAGAGACTTGATACCCTATGAGCATATACAGGGGGAGGAGGTCCCCCTCAGTCACAGACATAGGGGACGGGAGTAAGGGGAAAATGGGAGGGAGGAAGGAATGGGAGGATACAAGGGATGGGCTAATAATTGAGATGTAATATGAATAAATTAATAAAATATATTTAAAAAAGAAAAGGAAACCAGTGTGGATAATTCTCAAAAGGCTAGAAATAGATCTATGACAATATCTAGCTATACCACTCTTGGACACATTCCCAAATGTCTATATCCTACTATACAAATGCCTGCTCATCATATTCATTGTTCCTCTATCCAAGTAGCCAGAAAATGGAAACAGTCACCTGGATAGCAACCAATTAATGAATGGAGAATTAAAAATGGTGCATTTAGACAATGAAGTATTACGCAGCTACTAAGTATAAGGAAATTGGTAGTGGATCCAAGATGGTAGAGCTAAACATATACCTTGTTTGATTAGCAGGACCACAGTAATGGTACAACACCCTAAGAACTGAACTGA
Organism: Acomys percivali; assembly: GCA_907169655.1. Classification (NCBI taxonomy): domain Eukaryota; kingdom Metazoa; phylum Chordata; class Mammalia; order Rodentia; family Muridae; genus Acomys; species Acomys percivali. The sequence goes on from OU015748.1 coordinate 98,536,140, forward strand.
GAACCACAAAACACCAGTGCAATTGTTCCTCAGGTGAGAGAGGTGCAAACACTGCAGAGCGCCGTGGGTCTGGCCTCAGACCACCCAGCTAACCCACAAAAAGCTCCCAAGTACATGTAGGCATGTGTCCCCTCAAGGGTCTGGCCATAGCTCCCCTGGTGGGAGCTTAGCTTATGCCATCCAAGACCCAGAGAGAGCTGTAGGCTGCTGGAACTAGAGTGTCTAGGGCTCCTGAGACACAGAAGATCCCACAGCCTAGAAAACAAGCAGATCTGGCCTCAGATCTCCAGGCCAATTCACAGAAAGATCCCCAGTCCCTGTAGGCATGCGCACACTCCAGGGTCTGGCCAGGGCATGCCTGGCCAGAGCACAAACTCTGAACCCCAAGGGCCCAGAGAGAGATGCAGGCTCCTAAAGCACCAGGGTTGCACATTGTCATCTGACCCCTGGAGACAAGCAGGCCCATTGGAGCAGCTCTCTGCTTGGATATCTTTCTGCCTGCTTCCCAGCTCGCCTTGTTCACTATCAGGGAGCCAACAGAGACAGTGAACTCGAGAGCTGTGCCTGGCCTCCCTGGGTCATAAACAGGGAGTCATCACAGACAGTGATCTCAGCAGAAGTGATTAGAATGCAGGTCTTAAGCTCCATTGCCTATATCTACCCCCAAACTCTCTGAACATCCGAGATGAGCATCCCAGCTAACACCAGAGACATCACAAAGGGAAGAAGCCAGTGTAAGAATACAAGCAGCAACTACCAGGACCAATTGATACCACCAGATTCCAGCAGTCCCACCAGCACAGCAAGCCCTGGAGATACTATCACATCCAATGCACAGAAGAAAGATTTCAAATATGAGATTATGAAAAATGGTAAAGGCCTTAAGGAGGAAAATAAATTCCTCAAACTAGAACAGGAATGTACAAAGAAAGAGATGAAAGGATTGAACAAATGGCTTAAAGAAATTAGTGAAAGACAAGAAATTGTAATCAAACAGGAGAAGGAAATGAATAAAAGGATTCAAGACCTAAAAACAGAGATAGAAGCAATAAAGAAGGCATGATCTGAGACAATCCTGGAAATAGAAAACCTAGGGAAGAGATCGAGATCTACAGAAATAAGCATCATCACCAGAATTCAAGAGATAGAAGAAAGAATCTCAGGGATAGAAGATATGACTGAAGAAACTGATACAACAGTAAAAGAAAATGTTAAATATAAAAAGCTCCTGACTCAGAACATTCAAGAAATCTGGGACACTATGAAAAGGCCAAACTTAAGAATAATAGGAATAGGAAAAAAGAAGAAAACATGCAGCCCTAAGGCCCAGAAAATATTTTCAACAAAATCTTAGAAGAAAACTTCCATAATCTAAAGAAAGAAATGCCATAAATATACAAGAAGCCTCCAGAATTCCAAATAGATTGGACCAGAAAAAAATCCCCACCACCACATAGTAATCAAAACACTAAATGTACAGAACAAAGAAAGAATAGTAAAAGCTGCAGGAGAAAAAGGCCAAGTCACATATAAAGGAAAACCTATCAGAATTACACCAGACTTCTCAACAGAGACAAAGAAGACAAGAAGGGATGAACGGATGTCATGCACACACTAAGAGACCATGGATGGCAACCCAGATAACTATACCCAGCAAAATGTCCAATCACCATAAATGGAAAACACAAGTTATTCCTCAGTAAAATGAAGTTTAAACAATGTATAACCACAAATCCAGTCATACAGAAGGTATTAGAAAGAAAACTACAACCAAAGGATGTTAACTTTACACAAGAAAACAAAGGAAATAAACAACCCCACATTCAAACCACCACCAATATAAAACAAAAAACAAAACAAAAAAACAGGAACCATTAACTAATGGTCATTAATATCTCTCAACATCAATGACCTCAATTCCTCAATAAAAAGACACAAGCTAACATAATGGATGGGAAAACAGGGTCCATCATTCTGCGGCATACAAGAAACACACCTCCACAATGAAGATAGACATTACCTTAAACTAAAGGGCTGGAAAAAATGGTATTCAAAGCAAACAGACCCAAGAAGCAATCTGAGTAGCCATTATAGTATCCAATAAAACAGGCTTTCAACCAAAACTAGTCAAAAGAGATGGGAAAAGACACTTCATACTCATCAAAGGAAAAATACACCAAGAGGATGTCTCAATTTTGAACATCTATACCTCAAATACAGGAGCACCCATATTTGTAAAAGAAACGCTACTAAAACTTAAATCACACAATAATAGTGGGAGACTTCAATATCTCACTCTCCCCAGTAGACATATCATCAAGTGAGAAACTAAATGGAGAAATGATGAAACTAACAGATGTCATGAATCAAATGACCTAACATATCTACAGAACATATCAACCAAACACAGAAGAATACATCATCTTCTTAGCATCGCATAAAACTCTCTGCAAAATTAGCCATATATACCAGGTCACAAAGCAAGCATCAACAGATAAAAGAAGTTCTAATAATCCCTTTTATCTTATCAGACCATGAGGGAGTAAAGCTGGAACTCAACAACAGGAAGTGTATAACTCATGGAAACTGAACAACTCCCTACTCAATGACTTCTGGATAAAGGATGAAATAAAAAAGAAATTAAAACCTTGAAGTCAATGATAATGAGGCACAACTTATCCAAACTTTTGGGACACAACTAAAGCTGTGTTAAGAAAAGATATCAAAGCAATAAGTGCCTTTATAAGAAATTGGAGAGATTCCACACTAGCAACTTAATAGCACACCTGAAAGATCTAGAATGAAAAGAAGCATACACCAAAATGAGTAGGCTGGAAATCATCCAACTCAGGGCAGAAATCATCAAATTAGAAACAAAGAGAACAATTGAAATAATCAATGAAACCAAGATCTAATTCGTTGATAAAATTAACAATATAAACAAACCCTTACCCAAACTACCTAAATGACAGAAAAAGATTACTCAAATCAACAAAATCATAAATGAAAATGGAGATGCAACAACAAACACCGAGGGAATCCAAAAAATCATTAGGTCTTACTTGTAAAGCCTATGTGGCACAAAACTTGAAAAGCTAAATGAAATGGATAGTTTTCTTAATAGCTACCAATTACCAAAATGGAATCAAATTTGTTCAGATAAACAAATTACTCCAATATCTCTTTAAAAAAAATAGAAGCCACCATCAAAAGTCTCCCAACCAAAGAGAGTCCAAGGCCAGATAGACTCAGCACAGAATTCTACAGACCTACTAAATCTCTCCATTCTACCCCACAAAATAGATTCAGAAGGAATATTACCAAACTCATTTTGTGATTCCACAGTCACCTAGACACCTAAGCAACATAAAGGCCCAACAAAAAAGAGAATTTCAGGCCAATTTCTCTTATGAACATAAATGCAAAAATACTCAATAAAATATTTGCAAAACGAATTCACGAAAACATAAAAAATATTATTCATCACAACCAAATAGACTTCATGACAGGCATGCAAGGGTGTTTCAATATACAGAAATCCATCAGTGTAATCCATCATATAAACAAACTGAAAGCAAAAAAAAAAAAATGATCATTTCCTTAAATGCCGAAGAAGCATTTGACAAAATCCAACACTCATACATGTTTAAAGTTTTGGAGAAATCAGAGATACAAGGCATATACCTAAACATAAAAAAGACAATTCACAGCAAGCCAATGTCTAACATCAAACTAAATGGAGAGAAATTTAAATCAATGCCACAGAAATCAGGGACAAGGCTGTCCACTCTATCCATATCTCAATATAGTTCTTAAATTCCTAGACTGAGCAATAAGACAACTAAAGGCGATCAAGAGGGTACCAACTGGAAAGGAAGAAGTCCAATGATCTCTATTTTCAGATGATATGATCGTATACCTAAGTGATCCCAAAAATTCTACCAAGCAATACCTACAGCTGATAAACACCTTCAGCAAAGAAAGTGGCTGGAAACAAAATCAAATCAAAAAAATCAGTAGCCCTGCTGTATACAAATGACAAATGGGCTGAGAAAGAAATTAGGGAAACTATACCCTTCACAATAGCCACAAATTATAAAATATCTAGTGTAACTCTATCTAAGCAAGTGAAAGACTTGTTTGAAAAAACTTCAAGTCTCTAAAGAAAGAAATTGAACATGTCAGAAAATGGAAACATCTCCCATGCTCATGGATCAGGAGGATCAACATAATAAAAGTGGCCATCTTACCAAAAGCAATCTACAGACTTAATATAATCATCATCAAAATTCCCACACAATTTTTTACATATCTTGAAATATCAATTCTAAACTTCATATAAAAAAAAACAGGAATAGCTAAAGCAATCCTGTATAATAAAAGATCTTCTGAAGGAATCACCATCCCTAATCTCAGTCTGGGCTATATAGAAACAACAATAAAAATAGCAAGATACTGGCATAGAAATTTGGTTGGTTGATCAGTGGAATCAAACTGAAGACCCAGAAATTAACCCACAAACTTATGGACAATTAATTTTTGACAAAGAAGACAAAGACATACAATGGGGAAAAGAGCATCTTCAACATATGGTGCTGGTCTAACTGGAGGGCTACATGTAGAAAAATGCAAATAGATCCATATTCATCACCCAGCACAAAACTAAAGTCCAAGTGGTTTAAAGATCTCAACATAAAACCTTACACATTATATCTGTTAGAAGAAAAAAGTGGAGAAGAGCCTTGAACCCACTGGCACAGGAGAAAACTCCAAGAACAGAACACCAACAGCTCAGGCTCTAAGATCAACAATTAATAAATGGAACCTTATGAAACTGAAAAGCTTCTGTAAGTCAAATGACACTATCAACTGAACAAAATGACAGCCCACAGATTGGGAAAAGATCTTCACCAACCGTACATCCCACAAAGCACTAATATACAAAATATATAAAGAACGCAAGAAATTAAATACCACTAAATCAAATAACCCAACTTAAAAAATGAGGTAAAGCTAAATAGCAAATTCTGAATGGAGAGCTATCGAATGACTGAGAAACACTTAAAGAAATGCTTAACATCCCAAGACATCAGGGAAATGCAAATCAAAACGAATCTGAGATTCCATCTTACACCTATCTGAATGGCTAAGATTTAAAAAAAAAAAGACTCAAGTGAAAACACATGCTGGCTAGGCTGTGGAGAAAAGAGAACACTCTTCCATTGCTGGTGAGAGTGCAAACACTTTGGAAATCAATCTGGCACTTTCTCAAGAAATTGGGCAAAATTTTACCTCAAGACACTGCCATACCACTCCTGGGTAGATACTCAAAAGAAGAATGGATAAAGAAACTGTGGTACATTTACACTATGGAATACTACTCAGCTATTAAAAACAAGGAATTCCCAAAATTTGTGGACAAATGGATTGAACTAGAAATTAGTTAAATGGTATATACTCACTTATATCTGTATACTAGCCCAAGGGGCATGTCCCATGAAAGTCTTCACTAACCAGGAAACTGGGACAGAGGGGAGGACATCCTATTGGGACTCTAGATGAGAGAAGCATGGGAGAATGGTAAAGTTGAAGGATCCAGAGGATTCTAGAAACCTACAAGAAGAACATTATGAAAGGCAGATTTGGGCCCAGGGGTCCCGCTCAAACTATGGCACCAGCCAAGGACAATATGTGCAGTAAACTTCAAACCCCTACCCAGATCTAGCCAATGGACAGGACATTCTCCACAGTTGAGTGGAGAGTGGGGTATGACTTTCACACATACTCTGATGCCTCATATTTAACCACATCCCCTGAATGGGGAGACCTAGTGGCACTCAGAGGAAGGATAGCAGGCTACCAAGAAGAGACTTGATACCCTATAAGTATATACAGGGGGAGGAAGTCTCCCTCAGTCACAGTCATAAGGGAGGGTAGTAAGGGAAAAATGGGAGGGAGGAAGGAATGGGAGGATACAAGGGAGGGGATAACCATTGAGATGTAATATGAATAAATTAATAAAATTTAAAAAAAAGACGTTCCACCATACAACAAGGACATTTGCTCAACTATGTTCATAGAAGCTTTATTCATAATAGACAAAATCTGGAAACAACCTAGATATTCCTCACTGAAGAATGGATAAAGAAGCTGTGGTATATATACATAATGGAATACTACTCAGCTCTTTAACAAAAAAGGAAATCTTGAAATTTGCAGGCAAATGAATAGGCTAGAGACAATCATTCTGAGTGAGGTAACCAAGACCCAGAAAGGCATGCATGGCATTTACTCACTCATAAGTGGCTATTAGCCACATAAATAGGATAAATACACTACAATACAGAGACTGATGGACCAATCAAGGACTGTGTATGATGTGGACCTAGACTTTCTCCTCATATGTAGTAGAGAGGCAGCAGAGGCTCCTTCTGTACCCCACAATTTGAGGAGTAGGGATTACTTCTGACTCTAAAATGAGGTATGATACCCATTCAACTCAATTTTAATACAAGCTTTACTTCCAATACTTTAAAAGTTCTATTGCATGCTGTTTAGGATAATTAAGTATTATAAATTAATTGTTACTTACTCAAATCATGGTCATATCAATTACTAGTCTATTTTTATCACAAGAATATACATCTTAGGTTTAATAGATAGATATGATTCTATAGATAGATAAGGTAAAATAGTTAGATAGGGTCTTCAAAAACCTCAGAGACATACAAAATATAACATTTAAAGATGAGTTTATTATTTTAAAGATTCTTTGACAATGAGACAGATTAACACCAGCCTAGCTCAAAGAAGATGACAAGCATCAAAGAACTTCTATATGGAGATAGCTTCAAGTGTGTCAAACCAGTCACTGGGCAAAATGTTCTAGTTTTGTACACAGGCAGAATCCTGGCTAAAAATGAGCAAGCTTGGAAGGAGGCCGACTTTGCCAAACCCCGACAAGACAGGATAAGCAAGTCCTGAATAGTTCATGCATCACAAATATATCTGTCAGATATACTGGGCCAGAAGGCTGAAGATGATGCTCCAGTGTTATAGAGAGTATTGAGTGGCTGTTCAGGTAGTGAACTGTCTCTGTCATTTCTTTTTCATTTTGTAAGCTGCTAACCTGCACTTCTGGGTTTCTTGGGTAACTAATTTTTATTCCCTTTCAAGTCTCTGAAGGAGTTGAAGACCAGGTAGTTTAGTTTTACATCTAAGATTAGTTGTTTAGGTGTTAAGTTGTTCTTGGATCTAGATAAATATTTTAATTTGGTAGAGATGAAATATGGATAGATATTGATTTACCTTCAGAATTTTAGACTCACCAAGATAGGAAAGTTTTTTTTCAAGGTTGCCAAATGCAAACAGCCAAAACACTACGAATGTAACATTAATATAACTCCTGGTTTTTTCATGGTTCTTCCTGCTTGTGTAGTTAATTGTATAATATAAATGTATATGTAAAAATTAAAATATAAATAGATATTCAAAGGATAAGGAAATAGGTGGAGCTGTAAATAGTCACCCCAAGTAAGATAACCCAAACCAAGAAGGACCTACGTCATGTATTTACTATTATTATTAGTGGATTTTAGTTGTGAATTTTCAGGTATGTGTTTTCCATTTGATACACCCAAAGAGGTCAGGAAATTAACAAGAGACTATGAAGGGGGATAGGGTGGAGGAGAGAGAGAACACAATGATAAAAAAGATTCAAAGAGGACTAATGGAAATTATGGGTTTAATAAGTATGGGGTATTTGAGGGCAGGTTAGAGAAGAGGATCCTGGAAGAAATAACTAAAACTTAAGGCCCTTGGAAAAATCATGGAAATTATACTATTATAGAAGATTCATATATATTTACACAATACATAGGTAATATATAAATCTGAATAAATAAACATATGTAATATATTTTTAAAACTATCCTACAGTGAAACAATAAAGTCCCTACTAAACAAGTTAGGCTAACAAATTAAAATTCTGTATCAGAAATAGTTTACCTCTTTTAGAATTGTTAATCAGAGTGGTCCTCTAAACCCTCAATATCATAGGATATTGGGGTGCTCTTGATTATCCTCTGAACACGAGTGTAAGAGCTTATTGCTAAAGATTCCTCATACTACAGACAAGACACTGAAAATCAAGCAGTACTCACTTGTAAAATTTATCTCTACTAGCTAGCTTTTATGTTGCAAAAGGTGCAAAGCATAGCATTGTGAAAGTAATCATCATGCTCACTCATCTGTAAATTATACAAATCTACGATAATGACTGGCCTTAAAGACATGTCCTCTGGTACAATAGTGCCACAAATGTCATGGAAATGGGAATAGCTTAGTACTTCCTGATTGGATTGAATGCCAGTGGTTGTACATGTCATAGGTCCAAGGAATAAACTATGATTACTCTTATATATGCACAATATTAAATTGCATCTTGATGACTTATTCATATACCCACTGTATAGTTACTTTTCTCTAGTTGTGAAAAAAAAACATGGCCAAAAATGTTAAAGAAGAAACCGTTTATTTAGACTTACATGTTCAGATGTTTAAGAGTTCAGTGTGGTAGGGAGCATAGCAGCAAGCAGTAAACATCGGGCATGACAGCGAGAACAGGGAGATGGAAAATACTTATTCAACTGCATGAAGCAGAGAAAGAAAATCGTAAGCAGAACAAGGTTTTTAGTCTCAAAGGCTTACCCCAGTGACAGACTTCCTCAAACTAGTGTGTCCACCTAAAGCTTCTCATACAGCACCACCAATGCTTCAAATGTTCAAATATATGACTATGGAGGACATATTCAAACCACTACACCAGCAATATAGTACATCTCTCAACCTTCATATTAAAAGCTTCTTCTTTAGATATGGTGATTACCACAGGCACACAACTGATCACAATACAAAGAACAGGAACTGCAGAATGCTTAGCCCTGTTACATATTATCATAACTCCTCCTCCCAATGCACAGACATCATTCCAGAAGAGGAATGGAAGATTGTGAGAGCTGGAGATGGTAAATGACCCCAGGAAAAAATTTCTGATTTCTGATTTCTAATTTCTGATTAGAACAGGGCAGTTGCACATATGAACTCACAGTAGTGATAACACTATTCATAAGACCTATACAAAGAAATCTCACTGTACTAATAAAGTGAGTATACAATTATCTTACTTAAAAGCAAAAAATTAATTAATTCCCTGTTCCCAAGTGACTCTAGCTTATGTAAAACTGATAAAATTAATCAACCCAATTGGCCTTATGTCATCTTGGCCCACAAATACATCACTATTAAACTATAACATTTTCTTTCTTGTTTTTCCAAAAGATATCATATTATCATCACTAGATGATGATGGCTCTAGGATAAAACATTTCAACTTTTAAAATTTACACAGTTCTTAAATTTTTAAATGTTTAAAACTTCAGTCTCTTTAAAATATCCAAGTTCAAAGTCTCTATCAAATATCTAAAGTCTCAAAATTCTGGTCTCTTTAAAATTCCTACTCTCTTAACTGTAAGTTTCTATTAAATAAAAAAAATATTTCTTATTTTGAAAAGAAATATTCAGGGCATAGTCATAATTTAATAAGAATGAAACCAAGCTTCAACGGTGTAAAAAGCTCAATATTTGACATCTGGAATCCAAAATCTTTGGGGCTCCAAAGGGCCTAAGAAGCTGTACTTCCCCAGGTATCCCAGACTCTGCACATGAAGCTTGTCTTCTAGCTCAGGGATGCTCCACTCTATACCTAATACCCTCGTTCATCATCTCATATTGGTATATCCAATATGCTGGGGTCTTTGCAACAGCTGGGCTCTCCTGGATTTTCTCAGAACTCTAAACATACTACATGGTGCCAACCCTCAAATTCTCCTAATGGCCCTTTAAATGCTGGGGCTTTTGATATTATTAAGGCTACATCTTCAACAATGGTCTCTCCTGATTTCCCACAGTTCCGAACTTCGGTTGCTTTCCATGTCCCAGGTATATCTTCAAAATTAGTAAGAGCTAGGAAACTCTTATACATTACTAAGTTCGGTGGTCAGCATGACTTACAGCCTTAGCTCCCTCTAGACTACAGCATTTTTCTTCTGATGAAAGAAAGAGAGAAAGAAAGAAAGAAAGAAAGAAAGAAAGAAAGAAAGAAAGAAAGAGAAAGAAAGGGGGAAAGGAAGGAAGGAAGGAAGGAAGGAAGGAAGGAAGGAAGGAAGGAAGGAAGGAAGGAAACCTTCCCAGAAGACTTGGTTTCAATTGATGCTGATTTCTTCATAATCACCACTGAATCTCCACCCCAAGTTGACCAGTCACATGAAAGAAAAGATCATTAAATTTTGAGAACTGAATGGCTTTTCCAGCCCTAGTTCCAAAATTCTTTCACAATCCTGCCCCAAACAAAATGGTCAGGTTTGTCACAGCAATTCATTACTTATGCTAAAAAGAAAAGTTTTCTCTGAAATTTGTATTGATGTGAATAAAAAGGCAAATTGGGAAGGAAAGGGTTGATTTAAGCTTACAATTTTCAGGTGGTACTCCATCACTGAGGCAAGACAAGGTGAGTAATCAAGGCATAAACTTAGAAGTAGAAACAAAGAAGAAAGCCAAAGGCTCTGCTTGCTGCCTTGGTCCCCAGACCTTGCTCAATCTGTATTCTCGTAGAAGGCCAAAAGGCTCTGCTTGCTGGCTTGGTCCCCATACCTTGCTCAATCTGTATTCTCGTACCACAAGGAACACAATTTCCAGAGGTGGAGCCACCCCTAATAAGCTTCGCTTACCCACATTAATCATTTATCAAGAAAATGCACTAAAGAATTCCCAGTAGTATCAATTGTTACAGAGACCTTTTCTCAGCTGAGATTCCTTCTTCCCAAATTACTCTTGTCTGTATGTTTACTTAAACCAACCAACACATCAAGATACTCCACTGTAAAGGCAAATGATAACAAAGATGCAGACATTAGAAATCTTCCTTCTTAACTAGGAGACAAGAGTATAGGAAAAAGTTTTCTTTCATATCTAGAAAACAGTAAGAAAATTAGATTGTATCTTTATATAGCATTTGATTGTTTATCTTTGGATGATAGTGTCTTAAATGCAGTGAGACTGTATATATATATATATATAATACATTTGTTTTGTTCGAATTATAAAGCTCCATAATTTGATTCTTTATGTGACTATTTTATGAAAATAAGTATTGAAAAGTGAAAGAAGGCAATTTTGAATAAATTCAATGGGAAAAGTGAAAAATAAATAATTATTGCCATGCTTAATTTTTAGAGCACATAAAATAGCATTAATGTCATTTTGGATATCATTTTCTAACAGTCTAAACTAAAGATAAAATCATCATTTTTTATTTTCTCAGAAAATTTTATCCTTCATAAAAGCCTGTGATTTCAAAGTTAAACCATTCTGACTTCATAATGTAGCCAAACACCTTGAGGATAGGAACGATACACAATTCTCATAACCTGTAAATTATATTGCTCTCATAAAGAAAAAGGTTACATTTAGTAGGTTGCCTCTAGTATACCATGCTCAAAGGTTACTATAGCAACTGTTTTATGCAAATAAGAATAGCTAGTCTTTCACAACTCCCAAATGGTTGAAAGAAGAAAAGAAAGTAAATGGAAATTTCATGGGGCCTCCTTGCTCATATTATCCCTCCACCAGTAAACACTAAATATAATCAGTGTACATTCATTAACACAAACACACAAGATATGAGTATTGGGATTTCCTTTCTCTTAACAATACGGGTTATACGTTAACATCATTTTATTAATCTTGGATATCTTCCTAATTGTTTCCTCTGTTCAGTCAGGTCTCATTAAGAAAATCCATTTGACCAACCAATACCAAGCAACATCATTAAGGTGTTAACTACAAATGCCATAACCTGTAGAAGCCAGAGAGAATACAGAATCTACCCCAGAAAGATGTGGGGTTCAACTGTAGATCAACTCATGACTATATCAATGATACACTACAGGTCAGTTCATGAAGACTTTGGTCTTCAGCCATGCAGGATCAAAGTAATAGGACCAACTTAACAGAAATTGTGAAGGTTCTGTAAAGGTTTATGATATACAGCACAGTGGTTTATAAATAAATTTCATATTATCCCAGACTAGCACAGCAAAGTAATTCAAACACCTTCCTGACCCATGATGGAAAGCACGGTGTTTATTGAAAATATACATTTATAGTGCATCAGTGAGGCATAACATATCCTTGCACCTGTCTGCTTAGAACATGAGGATGTCTGGGCTGGAGTTTCCTACACATAACGACTTGTTTCCACTCTGTAACTCTTGTGACTCACAAGCAGCTGAAATAAGTCCTGTTACCTGCTGCTTTCTTCTACTTAATATGCCTTTCTACCTGATTTACCTACACCAGCTTCATGAGTAACAGAAACTACCACTAGCCCTTATTTGGATCTATCTTAATCTCATTTCCTCTGATTTTTGCATTTACATTCTTTATTTATAAATATTTTCAGTATATTTCCCAAGGTTGAAAGTCAATTTAAATTGGAACACCATAAAGAACATCAAAAGAAGTCACATCATTTCTAGTAGACAGCAAAACTGTAATGATTTCCTTTAAGCTGGCAAATTATAGAACTGATCTCTATCTTCTAAAATAGATCTCTGCATGAGATAAATCATGAAAGGAACTTTTAAGGTCTAAACAGGCAGCTCATGGACATTAAGCATTCACTATAGTCAAGGAAATTCAGTTGTCCTGAAGCCGCTGAACTGCACTTATCTCCTGATAGGATATGAGGGTCAAGCTCATTATTTTAAACTAGAATTTAAAATAAGACTACTATCAAAAGTCACCATTGTAGTTACCTAGGGTATGGTTCGTCAGACTGCTGCCAGTAATCACCAGTGGGGCAGATAGGATAGTAATGACTATAACATAATCAGAGAAATGTGTTCCATGATATTTCAGAACTGACAAACTAGAAAGCCAAGGTCTGTAGCAACAGCATAGTGCACAGCCTGCAAAGATTTATAGCAATGTCTTTCATTGACTTGTGGGAATTATCGGGCAATGCGAAAATAGTAGCGTGTTGGAAACTAGGATAAATTTGACTCAAAGACAGTTTAAATAGGAGGGGAAAAAAACAGATTTAACTTTGCATTACAAAAGCACTAGATTAAATGGTCTACATGTACTATCCTCTGCTGTAGACATTCAGGAGTCCCAGACTCCAAATTTAATATGCTGCATTCTGAGTAGAGACCTAACCAGCATAGGATAGGATAGTTTTTTAGGGTCATTTACACACCAGCACATTAAACTCTTAAAGTAAATACTAACAGTTAGGGTACTATGAAGCTTACTATCACTGGAATAAATACTTGTGATTATTGTCTTCTATAGGGATGTATGATCTATCAAAACTTTAGATACTTTTGGCTTTAATTTTTAGATGAGTTATACTATGTCATTGCTGGGGGCCTGCTACAATGTAGCACAATATGGTGGGAGCACAAGAAGAGGAAAGCCATTCAACTCATTGTGAGCAAGCAAAAGAGAATGAAGAAGGAGTTGAGCCTCACCATTCCCCATTAGAGCATGCCCTATATAACCTGAAAAATGCCTACTAAAGATGCCCCTCTTAAAGTTTACATCAGCCAACAGCACCAAGCTGGTGGCTAAAATTTTAATGCACAACCTTTGAGGAACAATCCAGATCCAAGCTTAGAAGTTGATATACTACCAAAATTCTAAAATTGTCCCTCTCCTGATGTCCTGACAACTTAGAACTCTACCTTGATTTTGGGGAAGATTTAGTGAAGCCAAAGACCGCATCTTATCTCTCCTCCTACAATTTTCCTCCTACTCTTTTCCTCTTACTTCTTAGGAAGAGAAACTGAGACACTAGAATTGAAAGTGCTTTAGGACTGGAGAGATGGCTCAGAGGTTAAGAGCACTGACTGCTCTTCCAGAGGTCCTGAGTTCAATTCCCAGCAACCACATGGTGGCTCACAACCATCTGTAAAATGATCTGATGCCCTCTTCGGGCCTGCAGGTATACATGCAAGCAAAGCATTGTATACATAATAAATAATTTAAAAAAAGAAAGAGAGAGAGAGAAAGAAAGAAAGAAAGTGCATTAAAAATAGTTTTACAGCCTGAATCTGGGTCTTAGTGAACAACTGCCAAGGAAAACCAGGTCCATTTAAATTGTACTTTTAATTAATTAATTTATTTTTACATATACATTTATATTATTCCACCTATATACAATGAACTGCCTATAACAAGAAGAACCATGACACAATAAGGACTTATGTAAATGTTACATTCTTAAAATGTTTGGCTATTTGTATTTGACAGCCTTGAGGGAAACATACTTTCTTTCTCAATGTATCTAAAATTCTGAATATAAATCAATCTCCATCACATCTTCTCATTATCAACTTAAAACATCTATCTAGACCTAAAAACATCTTAACCCCTAAACAACTAAGCTTCATTGTAAAACTAAGCTACCTGGTCTTCAACATTACCTTAACAAAGAGAGCTCATTGTATACAGGAAGAGGCTGCCTTCTTCCACTTTAATAAGACTTGAGTGTTGGCCTTAATGCATATATTTTATGCCTCAATACACAAGCTTTGCTATATTCTGTAAATCTTGCTTACATTCTGGTAATGCTATATTTTACATTCCTTGAAGATTTAGTTTTCCTTTTTCTAAGGGACTTTCTGTTTTATATTTTTTTCATTTGTCTTGTACAATTATATCGTCATTCACTTTTCAAAGCTTGCATCTGGAACTTAGTGTAGTGTTTTACACAATTAGCTCAGTCTTCCCTATCTCATCCTAACTACCAGAATCCCACTCCCAATGGCTGTTATACAAGCAGATAAGTGAGTAAGAGCACAGAGATCTTCAACTTGTCATCTGCCTATTTTTCCAATGTGGACAGATACCTTATGAACATTCTTATACATGATAGAGTCTGAATGTCTTAAGCCCTTGCTGCAAGCTCATAGGCATAAGCTCAAAAGCACTTTGCCTAGGTTTACTAATCAAATATATTTTCTCCATTATCAAAGAGGAAATAGTAAAAAAGAGAAATAATGGGGGTACCTGAAGGTGGTGGCATTATCCAGAGTCTAATAATGCCAGAGCTAACTGTGGTCATGGCACAGGGTTCTGTGACTAACGCTGTACATCAGCAGGGCTGCTACTCCTGTTCAGCTGCTGAGGTGTAATTTAGGGCATATTTTCTACAGCAGGAAAGTTCTCAGTTTAAGTCTTCGAGGTTCTTATTTACCCTTGAGCATCAAAATCATTTTAATAAAGTAGGAGCATGGCCTGTTTTTATTATTTTAGGGATAGGGCAGTTGAGGAACAAAGCTGGAGCCTGAAACAAGTAATGCACGTGTCCCACTGCTGAGTACCACTCCATTATTAAATCCAGTTTATGAACGTTTGGTGCCTAGGGTTCTGAGACACTATAACTTACATTGCTGTCTGTTATGGCACTAAAAGAACATCAACATGGGAAGTTTTAAAGCAAACAAGTGAAACAAAAACATTATAAATAACAGGTGTTATGTGTAAGAGACAAAAAAGGGAATCCAATTTAACAACAAAAAAAATAATCACTAAATCTCTGGATCAGCATCTAACATGACACACCCCATCTCACTTATTTCCTTAATAGAAAGGTTTCAAGGAACAATGGGAGGCCTTAACCAAATGGGATTTCATCTAATAGCTCCTACATTTCTGATTAAATATTTTCAGAAGATCTCACTCTCTGCTTTTTTAAAAATGAAAAAGAGGTCAAAGAAGAGAATATAAAAATTAAAAGGATTATTTCTTATGGTCCCAAAAATTGAAGATTTCCAGAAGTTAAAAAAAAAATGTTGCAGTATTTTCAGGGGGAAAGCCATGCCTGAAAATTCATCATTATCAGTGTTCAAACAAAGAGTATGAGGTTTTCTTTCTGCAAATGGAAATTACAAGCTATCTGAGGAATTTTGTCCTCATTCTACACGATTTTATATAAGCTTGCAAACTGACTTATCTACTAGGTAACTCATTTTCAGCTATTGCTTTCTGGCTATATCCACCCACGATGAGACAGATGCAAAAAAAAAAAAAAAAGAACTGGAAACTTAACACTAGGTATTTCTAAATACACAAATATGTGGGATGCTGTTAATAAAATATTTGAGGAAAATTAAACTAGAAGAAAACTTTCCTGAAGCTTGCTATCTGTTATTTCCAAGATGGACACTTCCTTGAAATAGTCACAAAACCTGGAAGAGTGGGGAATTCAGCAGTGATTGTTGTAAATCAGCCAAAATCTTCATCTCTCCTAATTGCATCAGATAATACTTTCTTATTTGCATAGCCATGTTTGAAAGTATCTATGAAGCTACACACACACACACACACACACACACACACACACACACACACACACAGAGTGGGGGGTCATTAAGTTAAAGTATGGATTTTTATTTAATCAGCTCACTTAGTAATGAATATCAATACATGTTTTTATATGAAAAAAAAAATACAATTTTCAAGTCCATGAAAGCAGAAGCAGGAGAGACCTTGCCAAAGGAAACCTGAGTTTGATTCCTAAGGTCTACACCAGGAAACTCACCACTATGTTTTGCCCCAAGTCCAGGACAATCACGTGCCCCCGACTACTGTTGGCAGCAGCACCTATATGCAGATACCCACACAGAAGTACACACGTGCACACATACTTAGAAATAAAGCTAATCCTTTTTAAAATCTCACGAAGGCTTGAATTTTTGGATTAAAAAGAAGTAGGAAGAGAGAATAAAACACCTTAAAGAGAGGAGAAAGGATGATCAGGCTGATAAATGTCTGGCCATCTCAAGCAACAGACATGTTTGGATTTAACGTTAGAAAGAACTTAAGGAAGATGAATTAAACTATCTAATTTCTACCTACAGTGTTTGATGGGATAAGTTCAAAGCAATAAATTAGACTTCTGCTTTCACTACACCTCCTGATTATTGATATAGCAATAATGTGACATCCTTATGTAATCGATTTAAATAAACCTAGGGATAATATTGTTGTCCACTACGTGTTATGATGATAACCAACTCTATTGTTAATTATACTCTAGAAAAATAATTTCATCGTTTCAAATACCACATGAGTATTGGAGAGCAAGGCTTAGTCTGCAATATTATTCTTACAATGTTACCTGACTAAGTAACACACAAAAACTACCTGCTCACAGATCGCTCACATATCTTGAGATGTGCTGACATTTACATTTGCTTAATATTTATGTTAATCTTTATTGGCTTTAGATCATTTGATACCTGTTTCTAAACAAACACCTAATAAGTACAGCATGATGTATCTAGTTGTCTTTCTGAAAGAAAATTCATTTTACATAATATTCGGTGTGTTCAGGTCTTGCAATTCCATACCAGAAATGTTTGGAAACTTGCCTCCTTGCCAACTGACTTCTAGACAAGTACGCTGATGACTTATAATATCTTGTATATATCTATTCATTTTTCTATAAGAAGAATGTGTTACTTTTATGGTTATGACTCAGTAATAAGATCTGTGTAATTTGCCACATCAAATCTCCTCTGGACCACAAAAGCTCCACTTATTCCCTTTAAACAAAATGTTTCATAGATGAACAGTGCTCTCCTGTGATCAAACAAAGGAACTACTTGCATCATAAACTAAGTGATTACTGTCTTTTACTGCCCATGTTTCACTTTCCAGTTTCTTATGGATTTTAGTAGGATTATCTTTCAATTTCAGTTATACCAACTCTAGCTCTGAGGAAGGCTTGATTTTCCATTCCAAGGTAAACCTGTTACTATATTGATTTTATTCACAGAGCTGTAATTGCATCTCAAATGTATTACCTTTGTCAGAGTCAAGGAATAGTTAATAAAAAAAATATCAGCTCTTCCTAGAATCAGTCACATAAAACTGATGTATAGGGAAAATGTTAAATCGTATTACAAAAGCCAATGAGTTCATTTAAAATTGTAGCCTTGAATGCCATAATTTGATTATTCCTGCCTGGTTTTGAAAAGGAAAGAAAGCTTAATGTCACTGCGAAAGAAAGAAAGAAAGAAAGAAAGAAAGAAAGAAAGAAAGAAAGAAAGAAAGAAAGAAAGAAAGGACTTTCATAAATGTTGTCTATTTTAAATCTCTTTAACTTAAGAAACATAAAATAGTATTTACGCTTTCAAAGAAAGAAAGAGAAGGCGCCCCATTTCTATTATGAAATAGAGTTTTTCGGCTTCCGAGCAACAGTGTTCTATTATTCATGGGAGTGTTCTGAGTTTCTATAAAACTACCATAGTTTCCACTAACACTTTCCTCTAACAGTTTGTGTCATCTTGGTAAAGAAAGAGGTGGTAAGGAGACTTGTTCCCTGTGAGCGCTGACCCAGAGCACACTGCCAGCAGCGCTGTCACAGGAGCCTTCTTTAGGGAGAGTAAGCGCAGTTGCTACACAACCAGACTGACACCTAGATTAATGTCTTACAGAAAAGACTAGGCATACAGAAAATGGTAGGCATAAATTGACCACATAAATCAAGGTTCAGGATTGACCAGAAACTCTTTATAAATAAGGCTGTTCTTAGTATGTAGCTGTATTACACATGTACTAACAAATATGCATGTGGCACCCTCAAATAAACATCCACTGTGGGATTTAAATGTCTACTATGAAGAGCTAGTACACACACACACACACACACACACACAAGGTGAGAGAAGAATTAGGTCTCTTCTTACTGCAGATGGTGAGTATTTTTTCTTGGCAATCCCGTGATTTCACTGAAACTACATGCAGGAACATTCGTGGCCGGCTGAAGCATTAAATCATGAAGAAGTTCAAAGTCCCATTAATCGTTTCTGTATATTCCCCCTTTCTTCAGGACTATGTACAGCTCAGGTAGGGTTACATGCCGCAGGTGTAGGAGGGAGGAGTGACTGAAATTTCATCAGCTGGCTGGCATAACTACCAGACACACGCTTGATAAAACCAGTTGATAGTCTCTATGAGCAGAGAAACAAGGAATTGATTCCCTGAGAAAATGCATCAGACTCAGGAGAAAACACCAATCTCAGAGACATGTACAAGAGGTAGATGTGTACCTGAGAGTAGGTCATGTTGTTTGAACAAAATGAACAAGTGTATCTAGGGAAAGAGCATACACTCAAATGTTCAATGGTAAATCAAAGCTTTATTGAAACTTGTTGCTATTTAAGGTTTATAGGGAGTCCAAGATAATGCTCTGTCTATAGTTTTCTGGAAGTAAAAGTATAAGGTAGTGAGATATCAAATAATAGCAATTATTCTGGACATAATGGTGAGAATGATGGGGGAAGCATGTTGTATTTTATAAATATCATGAATCACGCTCTGACAATAATAGATTATAATTTTTCTTCTGGTGAAAACAAAACAAAGAGCACAATTAACCATGGAAATTCTTCTACAAGAAAGAGAATTTTTTCTAATCAATTAATCCTTTCTATGCTTTGGAAATGATACCTACAGACCCTTATTCCAAATAAAATCATAAAACATACTAAATTCAGAAGTGACATTGAGAGAGACAAATGATAGAAATCAAAAGATCTTAAATCTGATTCCAACACTACAAGGAGCAAAGAAATTAGACAGCTGATTTACAGGGACCATAGGGTCAAAGAGATGAGCAGTAGGAAAAAATAGGAAAAAACAACTGATCCAAAATATGTTAAGGTGAAAGAAGAACAAACACAATCTAGATTTCATTCAAATCATTATTTCAGCAGCCCTTCGTGCCAACAAATAATTTTTTTCTTAAGGTCTAATGGTTTCCAGCCACTAACCTATGTTATGGTCACTCATTATATCAATTATTGGTCTATTTTTATCACAATAATATACATCCTAGGTGTAACAGATAGATATGATTATATAGATAGATAAGGTAAAATAGTTAGATGAGGTCTTCAAAAACCTCAGAGACCTACAGAATATGGCATTGAAAGATGCTTTTATTGTTTTAAAGACTCTTTGACAACAATCCAGGTTAACTCCTGGCAACACCAAGCCTACCTCACAGAAGATGACGAGCATTAAAAAGCCTCCTTATGGAGATCACTTCAAATGCTGCAAACCAACCAATGAGTAGAATGTCCTTGTTTCAGCCCAGACAGAATTCTGACTAAAAATGGGCAAGCTTGGATGGAGGCAGAGTTGATGGCCAAACCCTGGCATGACGAGGTAAGCAAGTCCTCAATAGTTCCTGCCTCACAAATATCTCTGTCAGATCAATTGGGCCAAAAGGCTGAAGATGATGCACCAACATTATAGAGAATTTTGGGTGACTGTTCGGTCACCAAACAGTCTCTGTCTTTTTTTTTTTTTTTTTTTTTTTTTTTTTTTTATAGTCTTACCTTCCCTTCCCTTTTTTTCTTTTTTTTTTTTTTTTTTTTTTTTTTCATTTTGAAAGCTGCTAACCTGCACTTCCAGTTTACTCGGGTAATTAATTTTACTCCTTCTCAAGTCTCTGATGGGGTTGAAGACAAGGTAGTTTAATTTTACAATTAAGCTTAATTGTTTACGGGTTAAGATGTTCTTAGATCTAGATACATGTTTTAAGTTGATAGAGATGAGATATGATAGATATTGATTTACATTCAAAATTTTAGACTCATCAAGATAGGAAAGATGTTTTCTTCAAGGTTGCCAAATGCAAATAACATTATGAACATAGCATATTTTTAATTCCTGATTGTTTTGTGGTTCTTCTTGAAGTATGTAGTTTATTGTGTTTATGCATAATAAGATAAGTGTATATGAAAAGAAAGAAAGAGAGACAGAGAGACAGAGAGAGCCAGAGCCAGAGAGAGCCAGAGAGAGAGAGAAAGAGAAATCCCTGCCTAGAAACTACAGGACTGTGTAGAAATAGAATGAGTTAAACTTTGACTTAATTTTGCTGAGTTCTGCCTTCTTATTAAATCCCCCTTCCTCTTATCTTAGACAGAGAAACCTTAGCAAGAAACTGTCTTAAGACAGATTATCACAGGCCTACGGCCATACTAAAGATCCTATCTTTTAAGAAAGAAATTCATTATTGTCACATGCAAACATCTACCTACAAATACATGCATATTTGTTTTTGTAATTTATGTATGTGTGAACATGCCCAGCTATAATGGAAATTATTTCTATGAGCTTGAGACTCAGACATCACCCTCAAGTGGACAAATTGACCAATAAAGTTTGTAAGGAACTGTGAGGGGCTGCTGATCTTGAATCATTGGCCTGGGATTTCTCCATGGGAGAATAAAGAGAAGTCTCTCAGTTTCTCAGATTACAGGGTTGACTTGTTGCTGGTTGGAATTTCCATAATGTCGTGACATTCTCATCTTTGTGTCAGCTAAAGAAATGAGACTTCTGTACCGGTAATTGTTGAATATTATGGCTAAGAACTACAACCATATGTTGTATACCTGAGCCCTAAGTTTGTTCAAATAGTTTTACCCATATTTAAGGGCGAATGACATGGTATAGAAACTGGGAGTAGGGAATTTTCAAGAGAGTAAGAGCTGAATCTATTTATTGTTAAGTTTTATTTATTTTATATGAATATGTGAGGGTCTGAAATGTGTTGGAGGATGGCTAGACAAGACAGAAGAGGCTGTTGAATGCCCTTAGTGAGATTTCTGGGAAGTTGTGTACCAGCTGACAAGTGTGCTCAGAACCAAATTCTGGTCTGGAAGTTCTCTTAATTGGTGAGCCATCTCTTCACTCATTAGTTCCTAAATGCATTTGAATTGGTTCCTAAATCTATGAAGTAGTAATGACAATTCCTATCACTTAACATAATTTTTTATATTAAAACCAGTTCTTCGTTTATTTAGTCACCACTCAGAAAATTCATTTATCCAGTAAGATATAGAGAAGTTAATGATCAATTGGTAGAGAAAGAAAAGGAGGGAGGAATCAACAAATTACGAAGGAATAAAGAAAGAAATGAGGAAGAAAGAAAGGAAGGAACAAGAAAAGAAAAAAGGAAGGAAGGAAGGGGCAAACAGTTGCTTCTTTGTTGTGAGTTTTCTGTGCTTGATTCTTTCCCATGTATTAGATTTATGTCAAAAAATTGCCTACTTGAAACATTAACATATTTTGTAAATTAAGAAGACTTCACATAGCAGCATTCTGTTCTGCCATCAATTTAAATCATTGCTTCATATTAAAGTCAACAGTGGTATGAAAGTCCTGTGCATTTTGTCTCACTTGATGCTAAACTAGGCTCCTGGAGATGCTACACTAAAAACCTCAGACAAGGAAATAAAGAATAATGGGTTGCAATTAACTGGAGTTAGCAAAATGATTGCCTCTATGTGTCTCATTTCCTCTCTTGAAGATCTTTTGTCAACAAATTAATTTGTGACTTTGTATTACAAAAATGTATTCTGACTGTTAGCCTGGTTATGGAAGGGAATAAGATAAGAGGTAAGACTCAACAGAATATGATTTTCTAAAAGTGAATCTCTTTTCTGACATGTCTGCGAAGCTTAACAAACACTTGTAGACTGACATAAGCACTATAGAAGGGGCTGAGAACAGGCACGTAAAGCCTTGGTGAGGGATAAGGATCTATTCTTATTGTTCTGCATGTGGTTGCCCAATGGCCCTGGAAATGTTCATGAAAAAAGACTGATCTTTCTGAGGCATGCCAGGCTCAAGGATCAGCAATCTCTTCATATCCAGATGCAAAGAAATGAAAATAGACCGACCTAGCAGGATTTCAAGATGGGTTTAAATTTTAAATGCAAGAAAAAACTATCAATGAAATAGAAAAAAGAAACGTAATGGAAAATTTTAGGGTACGGGATTGGATAGGAATTTGGGAGCAAATGCCCCCAAAGCAAAGAAAATATAGATTAATAGAAAGTTATCAAATTAGTTCAGTACAGCCACTATAGTCATAAGAGTAGCCAGCCTATAGAAGAGGTAAATACATTTTCTGACAAGAGACTAATATTGGTAATGTATAAAAGTGTAATGTATGCGTGCCAATAATAAAGTAGAAAAAAACAAATGATCCTATTTAAAATGAACACTTCTCAAAGAAAATATACACACTGGTGATGCATGCCTTTAATCGCAGCAGACAATAGACAGAGGAAAGTGGAGCTTTGAAATTTGGAGGCTAGACTGGCCTACAGAGCAAATGAAAGATTTGCTCTGGCCAACAGGTAAATGAAAAATTCTCTTTTTTTTTTCCTTTTTTTAAAAATTTTTAATTTTATTTAATTAATTTATTCTTGTTACATCTTAATGGTTATCCCATCCCTTATATCCTCCCATTCTTACCTCCCTCCCATTTTCCCCTTATTCCCCTCCCCTATGACTGTTCCTGAGGGGGATCACCTCCCCCTGTATATGCTCATAGGGTATCAAGTCTCTTCTCGGTGACCTGCTGTCCTTCCTCTGAGTGCCACCAGGTCTCCCCCTCCAGGGGACATGGTCAAATGTGAGGCACCAGAGTACGTGAGAAAGTCATATCACGCTCTCCACTCAAGTGTGAAGACTCTTCTGACCATTGGCTAGATCTGGGTAGGGGTTTAAAGTTTACAGCCTGTATTGTCCTTGGCTGGTGCCTAATCACCATGAAACAAAACAAGGTAGATATACATAATAGACGCCTATTCTATCATAAAAAGTAAAATACTATCACTTGTCTAGCATAACTGCAATGAAAGTCATGGGAACTGGGAAGAAGTCAAGCACAGAAAGAAAAACACTGCATTATGTAAGATGTGAAATCTAAAATCTAAGGATTACTAAATTATAGTTTGGAATAAAGACAAACCAATGTGCCATTTCACAGAAGACTGACTATAGATACTAATAGTACATGTTTGTGAAAAGCCAAAAGAGTGTTTCACTCTAAGGATATTAACTGTTTGAAGATTTCCATTCCTACTGACTTGAATTTTACATGAGGTGCACATGCATCAAGGAATTACAAGGTACCCAGGCATTTTTTGTACATCAGATAAAGTTAAAAGAAAAGCTATTCTTCCTAAAAACGAAGGAAAAAAAACAATCCTTTATAGAGAGAGATCAGGAAACACCTGTCTGATAATCTTTCAGTCATAGGGAAGACCACAGACATGGGATGACTGGAAGATTTCATACATTCCTGGTGTTTGAAAAATATACTTTGTGACGTATTTTACTTCTTTGGAAAACTGTTAGAAAAAAAAATGGAGCTGTAATTCAATGATAGGGTGCTTTTCTAGTGTGAGGTTTATAGTCTTAGAAAGGCTCAGGGCGGGGGGCGGGTGGAGAATAAGAGTTTGAAGGAAAGAGAAAGGGAAGGAAGAAGTGAGGAGGATCATTAGAAAAATGATCTGATTTTCACCAGAAGTACAGCACACTGCCCACAGGCTGTAGTAACTAAAAACATAAAAGCAGCATCTTACTACCTATTATATTTGTTTCTTCTCCTTCTTGCAGAACAATATTTGGGAAGCAGAGCATAGGACACATCACCCACACTGTTAAGCAGTTCTTCATATCATTATCTACTTCAGAGAGATCTGAATGTGTCTTTGATGCAAGAGAATAATTTTCTAAATTTGCTTGGTGTGTCAGACTTCATACATACTTTCTCAATTTATTCTACATGCAACAGTTGCCTAAAGAGTCATTGTGTTCCAGTGCTGTGACATTTTTTCACTCTGTACTGATTGTTATCCTCAGAAAGGAGGTATGCACTGTAACATCATCTGCTAGGCCATCTTCCACGTGATATATTTTATGCAATTATCTTCAATAATAATTTCTTATTCTTCTCTATTTCCTCCAATACAACCAATAAAAGACCATAGATATTTACTGAGTTAAGTGGACGAGGTAATTTAGTGATATTTATTCATAATAGAACAACATTCTTCCAATGAACGTATACTTGTTCACTGTTTTGAACGCTGACAAACATTAGCATCTATGCATACATGTAAAAATGTGTACATGTTCTTTTTCATAAATGTAAGTTTCTCAATGTCTTATAATTATTAACTACATTACCATCAGCAGAATTAGCAAAATAATATGACCTTTACTTTCTCTAATTAAATTAAAACAGATGAAGGCTTTATGGACTCAAAACACCACATGAATCTGGCTTGTTTTTATTGGCAATATTGTAATTTACATTCTTTACGTTCTTTGTGCTTCTACTAATCTAATTTTCCTTTTAATTATTTTATACTGTTGGTATTTTGCCTGCAAGATTCCCTGACACACTGCTATGAAGAAACAATGCAATTCTCCTCTGCACTTTTCTTCTGCTGCAGTCAAGGAGACACACTGGATATTTCTTTTCAGACAGTTGCTAAATTTATATTTATGTCTTCCAGTATTTTGTCTCTTGGCTACAGAAATATGCTGTTCATGTGTTTCTGCACTCTCTGAGTAGAATCTGATGTAATTCCTGGCAGATTCTTTGAGAGGGTTCCAGGCTGTTGGGCTCTGGCACCAGGGGCTTTGGAGGAAGTCAAGCAGATCTTTCATAATACGAGATTGTTGAAAGGTGCATTATACCCTTCACAATAGCCATGAAGCTACTCTGTTTCACATCCTTCTTATCCCTGGTCTTTCTATAGTGCTTTTATCTGCAAGTGAGTCTCTTTCTGGACCTTTATAATCCCAAGAGCATGCTAAAACCCTAGTAATGCAGTAATTACTGGCAGCTTGACAGCAATCCAAGCAAGTCACCCACCCAATCACATAGCTGTGCTTGCTAAACACAACACATTTTTTGGAGAGAAGAGACAGAAATCTTTCTAGTCAGTTAATATGTACAACAGATTTTGATTCTTTCATGTTACCAAATACATTTTATTCTCCTTAATTTTATTAAATGTAAATTGTATAGTTTTCCTTCCACTCATTTTTATTTTCAAAATAATGGAATTTAGTGATCTATAGTAGTTCTTTCAAGAAAACTATTGAAAGCATGAGTTGTCATCATAGCTTTTCTGGACTTATTAATCATTATTTAAACAATAAAACTCTTCTTGGAAATAAGGAACAAATTGTTACCTTGCAAATATGACCAAGTTGCAAAGGAGAATTTATTCAGTACAAGATGCTACTATCTCATTTACTGTACTAAAGGATCAACAGTAGTCACATTGTTCTCTAACATGCTCACAATATTTTTCAGACAAGTATTCTTAAGCATAGTTTTTAGAAAGTTTTTTGTTATATCAATTGTTCCCTTTCAGAATAATGACCTTGCTCAGTATCCTGAGTCTAAGTGGTAGGAAAATGAGAACAGTGTATTCTGCTTCTGGTGTTTCCTTTCAGGGATGGATTTAAAAAATTATTATATTGCATTGCTACCTCTTTTAGAAATACTTAAGTACTTCAAGTACTTTCATCAAAAAAGAGAGAGGATAGATATAATCTAACGAAAAAATATTAGACAAATTTGTGTTAAGCTTCTGTAAATTATATGGCCCAATTTTCCCAATTTCTGGCTCGTCATTACAGTTGGCAAGGATTGTAAAGCACTGACGGTTTATGTCATTGGATACTAAATTACTCCTTAGATAGTTTGAAACACTATATACAAATATGGAACAACAAAACCAAGGAAGAAAGCAGGTTAGCATTAGATGGCACCCTTAGAATTATAAACAGCATTGCCAAGGTTCACTGTATCTACATTAACATTCCTGTACTGCAAGTTTATGAATTGGATGGTAGTTTCATTGAGTCATCACGATAAATCCCATTTAGGGTGTTTTCTTCATCTTAAACTGAGTCTCTCTAGCCTATTTACAGTTATCAATATCCATTCTAGTCCGAGCCCCAAGAAACTACTAATCTACTTCCCATCTATAATTTTCTCTTTGATAAATAAACAGAATAATAAAATATGTACTCTCTTATTTGGATTAACTTTTCCTTAGCATAATATTATATAGATTTAGCTGCTGGCACTATTTTAAACTCTATTTTAATGGGGTTTCTAATGAAGCTACCTTTGTTTTCCACCACTTATCCCTCCTAATACATTCCAATCCCCCAACATTAGGAAGGAGAGAAATGATTTTAATGATGAAGTTTTTAAAGCTACTTTTATCTGGTTAGGGTTCTTTGGGGATAATTCTAATCTTAGTTGTCAGGATATCTAGCAGTCCAGCTAACCAGAAAACAGCATACAAACCAACATCCTTCTTCCTCCTCTGACCATCTTCTCCAGTAGTCCTCTCAAAGTGTTATTTCTCTCTCTAGGCACTGATATTTATACCCTCTCTGAGTCCTCATAATTAAACTATCTGTACTTGGCAAAGGCCACACCCCTCTCCAAGCCAAAAGAGGCAATTATCAGCTGTAGCCAAACTAAAAGCAGCCCATATCCCACATCTGGGGTTAAAACAAAAACATAACTGGCTTTTTCTAACATACACATTTATTTTATTACCCATTAATAAAACAAACTGCACACAGCAAGAAGAACCATGAGACAATCATGAGTTATATAAATGTTACATCCATAGTGATTTGGCTATTTGTATTTGTCAAGCTTGAAGTAAACATCTTTCCTATATTGTTGAGTCTATCTTATCTCCAATAACTTAAATCATTTATCTTGATCTAAAAAAATCTTATCCCCTAACCAACTAAACTTGATTGTAAAACTAAAATCTCTTGTCTTCAACCTAACACAGAGACTTGAGAAGGAATAAAACTTAAATCCCTGAGTGAACCAGTAGTGCAGGTTAGCAGCTTCCAAAATGAAAATATGACTGAGAGAGTTAACTGCCTGAACAGTCACCCAACACTCTCTATGAAGTTGGAGCCTCATCTTTGGCCTTCTAGCCTAATATCTCTGCCAGACTTATTCACGAGGCAGGAACTATTGAGAACTTGCTTACCCTGTCTTGGCAGACTTCGGTGGTCGACTCTGCCTGCATCCAAGCTTGCCCATTTTTAGGCAGAATTCTGTATGTGGCAGAAATGAGGACATTTTGCCCAGTGGCCTGTTTGCCATATTGGAAGCCACCTCCATAAGGAAGTTCTTTGATGCTTATCATCTTCTTCGAGGTCAGCTGGGTGTTCCTAGGAATTCACTTGTCTTGTTGTCAATGAATCTTTGGCTTTTCAATAATATTTTTTTACATATACATTTATATTATTACACATATATACAACAAACTACCTACAGTAAGAAGAACCACAAAATAACCAGGAATTATATAAATGTTACATTTATAATGTTTTGGCTATTTGTATTTGGAAGCCTTGACGAAAAGCTCTTTCCTATCTTGGTGAGTTTAAAATTCTGAATGTAAATCAAAATCTATCATATCTCACCATTGTCATTTAAAACATCTATCTTGACCTAATATCATCTTAACCCCTAACCAACTAAGCTTAATTGTAAAACTAACTATTTGGTCTTCAACCCTATCAGAGACTTGAAAAGGAATACAATTAATTATCTGAGTATATGGCGAATGCAGGTTATCAGCTTCCCAAGTGAGAAGATATCAGAAAAGATTTGCTGCCTAAATAGCCACCAAAAAACTCTCTATAACATTGGAGCATCATCTTCAGCTTTCTGGCCAAATATATCTCACAGACATATTTGTGAGGCAAGAACTATTGAGAACTTGCTTAGCCTATCTTGGCAGTGTTTGGCTGTGGTAGAAACAAGCACATTTTACCCAGTGGCTGGTTTGCCACATGTGAAGCTTTCTCCATAAGGATGTTCTTTAATGCTTATCAACTTCTTTGAGGTAGGATGGATGTTGCCAGGACCTAACCTGTCTCACTGTCAATTGATATTTAAAATAATAAAAATGTCTTTAAATGTCATATTCTGTAGGTCTCTAAGGTTTTTTAAGACTCTATCTATTTTACCTTATCTTTCTATGGAATCTTATCTATCTATTACACCTAAGATGTATATTCTTGTGATAAAAATAGACTAGTAATTGATATGACCCTGATTTCATCAAGTAACAATTAACTTGTATAACTTACTTATACTAAATTTCCTACAATTGCACTTTCAAATTATTGGAAGTAAACTTTGTATTATAATTGAGTTGTATGGATACAATACCTCACATAAGAGTGAAATATATATATATAATGTGTTCGAAGAATAATCTTTAATTTGAATTCTATACCAATTTTTTAAAAGAAAACAAAATTTCCACTACATTCAGGCATGATAGTAACTCTAAAAGTGTTCCTTTGCTATTGTCAATTTTTTTGTCATTGCTGAATTTGCAAGACATTAAGTTCAATTTCATTTTTGACAGATATAATGCTACGAATGTTCATGTTAATTCTTCTGTAGACATGTGTTTTAAGTTTCATTGAATAAATACTATCTAAATTGTTTTAAGTATCTTCCAAGCAGAATAGCAATTTACGACAATTCTAATTGCTCCATATCATTTTTCTATTCCTCTCTAGTTATTTTCCTTATGTAATATGTTAATACTTATTGGATAGTGTTAGGCAATATCCTCTAACTGTCATTTTTACATGTAGAGCTACCCTTATTAGAAAAGAGTGAATATCCTCTCCTTTCTCCACCACAAGATTCCAAGTAGTAGGTGGCTCTGTATCTCACTACTAATGAGTAATTCTCCTTCTCCTCAGTGATATGTTCAAGTCACTTGACTGCATATTTTAGAAATATTCCCTACTCCCAGCCTTTCAATATAATAGATGTCTTAGATTTTATCTTGCATGGCATTATTTTGATGAAACATGTGTGAAAAAGAAGAGTAATATCAAGAAAAACAATCTGTGAGCCATGATCAATCATGCCATTTTGGCTCAGGCGCTATCAATAAGAAAAAAGTTACAGGACATGGAGTTGGGAGGAAACCAGAGTGGGGGACACTAAGGTAGGTTGGAGAGAAGTAAGGATGGTTAGAAATAGTCAAAATATTCAATAAATAAACTAAATATTGTTATAAAATGAAGATACGCTGATTTGAAACTGTGTGGGTCCAGTGCGTGCTGTCACTGTGAGTTCATACGTGTATCAGATTGTTGTGTCTGACAGAAACTGTTTCCGTGAAGACAGGTACCCATGCCTAGCCCTTACAATACTCTCACCTCTACTGCTGCATGTATCTTTGAGCCTTGAGGGAAGGAATTTGATGAAGACAACCTATTTAAAACCAAAGTCCCAGCATTTAGAAGAGGAAATAGACACAAGAGGCCCACCTCTAAGCATGAAGTTATTAATAATTGAATACTTCTGAGAAAGGGAGAAAAAAATGTTTTTTTTTCCCCAATGGAGTGTGATTGGGTATATCAACCACAATTCAGGGAAAGCCTCATGCCCACGAGTCTGATGAAGGGTGTTTCATTTTGTTTGCATATTTTTCGTCTTATTTGCACGTGTGTGTGTGTGTGTGTGTGTGTGTGTGTGTGTGTGTGTGTGTGTATGTTTTGTTGGTTTTGATCTTTGTTTTCTGTTTTGAGAAATAGAGAAAGGACCTGATTCCATGGATAAGGAGGTGAACAGGATCTGGAAGGAGACAGGGAAGAGTAAAAGTCTTTTCTTTTCTTTTTTTTTTTAGAAAAATGAAGATTTTTTTTCTTAAAGTAAAAAAATCCTTATTGTAAATACCATAGGATCAGAGGTCATAGACAAAGAAAAAAATCTTTAAACAAACAATATAAATGAGTACCTAGTGTCAGTGACCACAAATACTTCTATCAAGGTGAACAAACTGTATCTTAGACTTTCCAAGCAAAAGGTAACCAAAACAATGTGCAAATTACATAGCTTTCAAGGTTATAAAAGGGTATTTTATTCTTATGAGCCTGAATTTTATGCCAGAGGGTTTAACAACTATCTGATGACAACATATGGGGCATGAAGCTTAAAAGCAGATGGCTTAAAGCATGCTAGATAGAATAAAAATTAGGATACCTAATGCATTGTGGCACTTAGATAAACTGAATTTTTTAATTTTACAATTAATCTCATGATTTTTATAGTACACGTAAAGCACAGAAATATTTACGTTAAAAGTTAAAATTCAAGTAGCACACAATTCAGTCATCATTTGACAAGCAGAAGCCAAGAGCCATTTAGTGTAGTAAGAATGTTTGCGTATGTATTTTTGATGAAATATCCAGCATGAATTTATGACAGTTTCCAGAGCATCAATGGCATTAATGCACACAAAATACTTGGTTTTCCAATGACTGCTGTAAAAATGATGGAGGTCTTCAGTGTTTCTTCCAGATATTGGTTATATTTCCAATTGTATATTAAACAAAATCACACTTTGTAGACTCATTTTCCATAAATAATAATAATATCTATTAAATTTTTTAGTCCCTTTGATCACTGCTACATTAACTTCCTTAAATTCTCTACCTGGGATGGTATAGACAGTACCAAAACATACCTAAATTTTTATTGTAAAAAAAAATCCTAGTTTCCTGGATGTATAAATCAATGCACAACTTATGTCTAATTATACAAACATTTGGAGTGTTATAATCATAAGCTCATCATATTGATAATAATCCACTTTACAATTCAAAAATAAGCTAATGTTCATAAGGTGGGAAGACTTCATCAGACACTTACAGATTAAATATAACTCAAAAATCAATAATTTGACGTTTAACTATAATACATTTAGCATACCCAGGGATTTGTTAACAAAAATAATTTCCAGAAATATTAATTAGATTACTGTACTGTTAAGTATTATGTGTTCTTCTTTTTGTATATACAAAAAGACCTACATTGTTAGACAGAGATTAAATGAATCAAAAAAGACTTTGTCCAAGTATTCAGATCTTTCCACTCCACAAAATTCAGATATTTCATTGTTGCTGTTATACTATAAAAGACTAATCAAATTATGTACAAATTTTATATAGGAATGTCCTCACTAGTCTTTAAGATTCTTGAAGACAAGTGTTCTTTATTATTTCTCCTTTTTCTGCCATAAATTTGAAGTATATTTTAGTAAAACAACTTATCTTTAGACTTCAGAAGCCTTAATTCATCATTCTGAGTGTGAGATTTATTAATGTGTGACACAGTATGGTTCTCAGTGTTTCTCGGCTTCTTTTGCTTCAAATTGAGACAAAAGTTGTCATTATATAGTTGTACAATGCTTAAGTAAGATGATATGCACAAAATTATACCCAGTACAGGAATATATTCATATATATGTGTATATATATGTATATACACTTGATTTGATCTCAGAACAACATAAAGATGAGGAGGAGAGAAGCAGAGTTGGGAAAGCAGATATAACCAGATCCCTGTGGCTAGTTGGCTGGTTAGGTCAACTAGGTCAACTACACATCTGCAAGAAGGCTGATACTGACTTAGGTATGACACAAAGGTTGTCTGTTAGTCATGAACATGCAAACATTTTATACACATATACACACACAAAGTTACCGAAAAATGGAATATAAATAAATTTGTGCAGTTGTGCTACATAAGAATCATTGTTAATACAAGTAGTGATGCTCATTTAAAATATTATATTTTGTGAATATAATTTCTTAATATTTTATAGTCTATTTTCTTTTAAATGTACTGGGATGATATACAGCCAGCAGGTTAATTAGGAAACTAAAGTTTACACACATGGCCAGCGCCTACTTTTAATTGTAAAGACAGTTACAGTCATTCAAATGATGACAACATATATAAAATAAGCGTTAATTCAGCATTTATCTGAGGGTGTTTCTATGATAAATACTGTGACTAAAAGCAACTCACAAGAAAAGGGTTAATTTCATCTTACACATCCACATCATGGTCCATTATCCATGGGTGTCCTAAAGAGACTAGGGTTATAAGGAACATACCTCAATAATAAAGATGATTTACAGCGAGGTTGAAGCGAATATCAACCTAAATAGAGAGACACTCAAAAATTTCCACTACAAATGGGAACAAGACAAGGTGTTTCCTATCTCCATACAGAAGTTTGAGCTAGAGAAATAAGATAAATGCTGTAGGCTAGAGAATGGGAAAAGCTTTCTACCAACTCCACACCCAATAGAGGACTAATAACAAGAAGCTAGATATAAAAAATTACAAATAATCCAATTTAAAGATGGGATGCAGATCTAAACAGAGAATTCTCAACAGAAGAAACTCAAATGGCTAAGAAATACTTAGAAATGTTCAACATCTTTAGCCATCAGGGAAATGCAAATCAAAACTACTTTAAGATCCCATCTTATACCTGTAAGCATGGGCAAGATCAATAACACAAACTATAGCTTATTATCCTGGCAAGGATATGAAATAAAGGCAACAATTCTCTATTGCTCGTGGGAGTACAAACTTGTACCTCCACTATGGATATCAATATTGCATCTTGATTCTATTCTATTTCTGAGGTTGTTCATCAGAAGTTGGGAATCAATCTACCTTAATATCCAGCTATACCGCTCTTGTACATGTAACCAAAAGTTATCTCCAAATAATAATTACTCACAAATGAAAAATTAATTTTCTCCAATGGAATCTTCCTGGGTGTATAAACTGCTGAAGATTATCAACACAAAACTCAGTGCTTTGTTATTGCTTTGCTTTGTTTTCTACTACTGCCCCCCTGCCCCGCCCTTTCTCTTTCCTCTCTCAGTTTAGAAATAATACTCTGAATGCTTTTCCTTCCTTTTTTTACCCTACCTTACTTTTGCTTACATGTTATGACATGTTTTATTGAATTTTTATGTTTGCAAATGTGTGTGTATGTGTGTGTGTGTGTGTGTGTGTGTGTGTGTGTGTGTGTGTGTGTGTTGGTCTGTATGTACTTGTGTTTTTCTTTGGCCCTTCATTTTTCTGTCCCTTTGTTTGTTTTGTACTTTTCAGGTTTGTTTGCTTTTATGTCATCCTATCTTATCACATTTTTTTCCGTTCTTTTTAAGTGACTGTTCTCTAATGAACAAAAGAGGGGAATGGATGTGGATTTGGTGGGTAAGGCTGTAACTCTAACTGAATTATCTGCAGGTAGAAGAATGCAAATAAATCCCTATCAATCACCCTCCACAAAATCCAAGTCTATTTAGAACAAACACTGCAACATAAAACCAGATATACTAAACCTGATAGAAAATAAAGTGCGGAATAGCCTTGAACACGTTGGAATGGGAGAGAACTTCCTAAACAAAGCACCAACAGCTCAGGCACTAAGATCAACCACTAATAAATGGGACCTCATAAAACTGAAAGTTTCTGTAAGGCAAGTGACACCATAAAAAGGACAAAATGGCAGACTACATAATTGGAGAAAACTTCACCAACTCTACATGTGAAAGAGGGCTAATATCCAAAATATATGAAGAACTCAGATAACTCTCAACAGAAGAATCACTAATGACTGAGAAGCATTTAAAGAAATGTTCAACATCTTTAGCCATCAGTGAAATGCAAATCAAAACTACTCTAAGATTCTTCATATACCCCTCAGAACCTCTAAGATCAAAAACTCAAGTGACATCACATGCTGGCGAGGATGTGGAGCAAGGAGGAACACTCCTCCATTGCTGGTGGGAGTGCAAAATTGTACAGCTACTTTGGAAATCAATTTGGCAGTTTCTCAAAAAATTGGGAGCTCTTCTACCTAAATACCAAACTATGCCACTCAGTATATACTGAAAAGATGTTCCACCATACCAAAAGGACACTTGCTCAAATATGCTTATACCAACTTCATTTGTAATAGAAACTGTAAAAGACCCAGATGTACTTCAACCGAAGAATGGATAAAGAAAATGCAATACATTTATACACTAGAATACTACTCAGCTATTAAAATCAATATCATGAGACTTATAAGCAAATGGGTGGATCTAGAAAATATCATCCTGAGGTAACCAAGACTCAGAAAGACAAACATGGTATTGCTCACTTATAAGTGGGCATTAGCCATAAGCTCCAGGGTGGACCTGTATGGCTCACTAATTCACAGCAATTTAGTATTAGCTATTACTCCCAAAATGATATTTTCATATTTAAGTGTAAGTAGATGGTGAAAGATAGAAAGACGCCTTCTTTTGTGGATAAAGACATGTTTGATGCAAAGAACCCAGAGATGAAATAAAGATGCATAGATGCTATTCCAGGTTAGACATTTAAATTGTATGGCTACAATGATGACTTTACCACCTCCCCTTTTTTTTAGGTAGTGGCTATTTTCTTATCTAGAAATGCATTGGATAATGTGCTGTTCTCAATGGTCTCTTTTGTCAGTCTACATATTGATTAAGAGAATAGTGGTTTTTAAGCTGAGACATGCAAAAGATGATGATAAAAGGATGAGGAAAATGATGAAGGGAACATTGGAATTATATAAGTGACTTTGCTGAATGCACATGCTCAGCTAAGATCTGTGAGCCTTTTGGTAGCAGTGCTCTGAGAACAATGAAGCAACTAAATCTATAGATTGCAGGACATTCCAAAAGATATGAGAGGTACTGTTTTTTTCTTTCATTTTGGGAGGCATTAAAGCTTGACAGAGTAGACAGTAATATTCTTAATATATTACCAGGGTGCATAGATCTTAGAAAGGATTATTGTATCTTTTTTCTTAAGTATACTGTTTTGAAAGCAAGTAAAAGATGGAAAACATTTAAATTGGACTTTGAATGCTATATGAAGGGCTGAACATATATCTTCTTAGATAACAAGAACACCTTCAATAAGTCTCTTTCACTTATACATCTTCCAATGCCTTGATGTGTCAGGTGCAATGGGAAATTAGGAAGGATTTTTTGAAAGGTTGATTAAAGAACATATTACCTACATATAAATAAAATCATTTTAACAT
This sequence comes from Acomys percivali, assembly GCA_907169655.1. Classification (NCBI taxonomy): domain Eukaryota; kingdom Metazoa; phylum Chordata; class Mammalia; order Rodentia; family Muridae; genus Acomys; species Acomys percivali. The sequence goes on from OU015748.1 coordinate 98,572,049, forward strand.
AAAGTCACATTGCGTTTTTGACATTTACACTGCAATTATAATAATTTTGAGGTTTAATTTAGAATCTTGTATTTGGTTTGTTATGCACTAATTAATCTCCTTCCCATTAATGTTTTATCTTTAAATTCAAGACGCAGTTCAGAAAAGCTCTAGTCTCTAGTCTTAGAGTACCACATGATAAGTATTGGCAGCACTTGAAAAGAAGCACATTAAGTGATTTAGTTTGGTGTTTCCTTCCAAGATTTGGGAGCTATTTTTGAAAATTTTACATTATTGTTCAGAATATAGGGAATAGAGGAGACAGTGGAAAGGATTTCCTACTTCTGCTTTCTAAGGCTTTGAGACTTAGCTCCTGACCTTGTAATTCAATCAGACAACATCCAAGCTGATCATGGTACCAATTTCCATAACATATCACCCATTCCCAGGATGCATAATAGATTGAAGAATGTGTAGTGTTGCCTTTATCAGAATGTTTGCATTTACCTGGGTACTCCAACTTTATTCTTTCAGGGAAGGTATAATAAACAAAATATTCCATGTGAAGGAGTAGAAAGGAAGGCTTTTTCTTGGTTATATTATAATCTATGAGCAGCCACAGCATAAGTTTTGAGCTACACATATCCTCAGAAGAAACTGGCAAAAGATTCAGGGAGGGAGAGCTCTAGTACCTTTCCTCACCTCTTCCAAAACTGTGCTTTGGAATAACTTACTTCAAGAAGAAATGCAATGAAGCTTTAAGCATAAATGGGAACTTCAGCTTTCAGTTTGTTGAGCGTGTATGAATGCTGGGTTTATGACAGGTAAGAAACAGGGCAACTGAAAATACAAAGGAAAGCTTTGGAATTGGGAACAGAAATGATTGAGTACATGTGAGGCAAATACTTTTTTAAAGTGATAGCTGTTTCTCTACTCAAACTAAAACATTATTTTACAATCACAAAAATTAGAATGAAGTACAATTTATTTGTTGAACTGTAAATACTACAGAAGGTTTTAAAAGAAGCATTAGTCACTATAGAAGTTTATATTGCTAGTAGATGTTACTTATTGGTGAAACCCTAAGAAAGAATCTGATTCTGATAGTTACTGATATGGTCAATACATGACCACTTTGAATTATTTTAATCCTGTATTTTCATGCAGACTCAATTCTATACATATAAAATCATACTCTTTGACACTGGAAAAGGTTAAGAATTACATACAATGCAATGACATGTGATAAAAATTTAAATTATCCATAAATCTATTTATATATCTATATAGATTAAGTTCTAAAATAAGAGAAAATTATATTGATATACCAGAACAGTCTGTATAATGAGCCACCATATGAAAGATTTTATAATGTGCATTTTTTACACTCTCTTTTAAATGATATGTAAAAAAAGAAAAATCTCATTTCATGAAGATTAAGCTTAAGAAAACATATATTCATCCTTATAAATATAAGAAGTCTTGTTGAAATTTCAATTCAAAAAATAAACATAAAAATATAAGTATATACATAAAGGAAATTAATTCTTGATCATTATAGTTTTTTGAAAACAGCAAAGGATGAAGTATTTTAACTAATATATTTCCTACATAGATGAAATTAATATCTCAGTGCTGAGGATAGCAGTTTTTATCAATATTAAAAAATATTTCAATCTGTTATTTAAATACACTCTCTTTTAAATGATATGCAAAAAAATGAAAAATCTCATGCAATACTATTACCTCTTTGGGGCAAAGATTTATAAATTTATTTTTGTATAATCATTAGCCTTATAATATATGTCACTTGATGATAAACATAAGAAGAAACTAGAGGTAGTAACTTTTTACTTAAAAGGAAATTTAAAGAATTTTTTAGAGTCCAAAGCACAATGGGATGGTGACAATTCACAATACACTGTTACATATTTTATACAAAACTAAAATAATTCAAAGGCTCCAAACAATAAAAGTAAATGGAAATTCTAATAATCCTAATTAGATTACTACATCATATAATCATGTGTTGAAAAACCACAGAATACCCCATAAACATGTACACTCAGTTTATTGTAATAAAAACAGAAAAATAAAAGTAAATTTCATCTCACCTAAAAGGAAAGCCAACCATATTTGCTAGTCTGAAGTTATTTGGAAAAAAATGCAATAAAAAAAAGACACTTGAATAAGTATCTCAATTTCAATTGCTCTGACATATCCCTTTCTGGCCTCACATTTGGAAAGAGAAATCATCATATAGATAAATATAATATGCAAATGAGTCGTGAAAAGCTTCTGACATAGAGGCCAACCAAAGCAAAGACAACATCACTCATGAAGAAAAACTGATGAAGAACTTAGAAAACAATGAGACCATGTATAGACAGCTATGGACAACTCTGTGATTGTTTAGTGTTTGTGCAGTTCATGTCCTCCAACAAAAGTGCAGAGAGGCAATTTGGCAGTGGGTACATAGAGAGACATTCCAGAATAAAACTCACAAGATATGTTTATATATATATATATATATATATATATATATATATATATATATATAATGCAGGGTTAGAAAAACACTCCCTACTTTCTCTGGACCTCACAAAACTTACCCCAAATTTGAATGAATGCTAAGACACAAATCAAGTCTCAACACATACAAGAAAACTGAAATAACTCCCTGAATACCATCTGACCACCATGGATTAAAGCTTGATATCAACAACAACAGAAGCAACAGAAAGCTTACAAAACCATGGAAACGGAACAACTCTCTACTGATAAAAAAAAAATGGGTCAAGACAAAAATAAAGCACTAAATTAAATACTTTATAGAATTCAATAAAAATGAATATACACCATAACCCAAATTAGGGAACACAATGAAAGCAGTGCTAGAAGGAAAGTTTAAAGCACCAAGATACAACATAAAAACCCTGGATAGATCTCATACTAGAAATTTAACAGCATATCTGAAAGCTCTAGAACAAAAATAAATAATCACCCCCAAGAGGAATAAATGGAGAGAAATAAACTAAGGGCTGAAATCAATAAAATAGAAACAAAGAGAGCAATGCATAGAATTAAAATTACAAGGAGTTATTTCAGAAAACCAACAAGATAGACAAAGGGCTATCTAAACTAACTGAAAAACAGAAGTAAAAATATCTCTTAAGACCTGCTGCACGATGTGGCTGGTATGGCCTGCCCTATACATAGGGGTGTTCTCTCTCATATATCTCTCTCTCTCTCTCTCTTTCTCTCTTTCTCTCTCTCTCTCTCTCTCTCTCTCTCTCTCTCTCTCTCTCTCTCT
>OU015748.1:98575350-98605583 GCA_907169655.1 Acomys percivali
TCTCTCTCTCTCTCTCTCTCTCTCTCTCTCTCTCTCTCTCTCTCTCTCTCTCTCTCTTCCCCTTCCTTCTCTCTCCTTCCCTTCCCTCTGCATCACAACCTTCATCACAAAGTACTCTTAAAATGCTACCAGCACTTGATACTCTATGAGCATATACAGGGGGAGGTAATCCCTCTCAAGAACAGTCATAGGGGAGGGGAATAAGGGGAAAATGGGAGGGAGGGAAGAATGGGAGGATACAAGGGATGGGATAACCATTGAGATGTAACAAGAATAAATTAATAAAATTAAAAAAATAAATAAAATGATAATAAGTTTTAAAAAAAAGAAACAAGTTCAATCTAAAATGCTATGAAACTGTTTGATACCCTATGAGCATATACAGGGGGAGGAGGTCCCCCTCATTCACAGTTATAGGGGAGGGGAGTAAGGGGAAAATGGGAGGGAGGGAGGAATGGGAGGATACAAGGGATGGGATAACCATTGAGATGTAATATGAATAAATCAATAAAATATATTTTTAAAAAATTAAAAAAATGCTACCAGCTGGACTTAATTTTTATGGCCCACATCCCACCTGCTTTCCTGAAGCTACTCTGTGAGTGGGGGCCCCAGGCCACACTTGTATTATAGGCTACAGAGGTGAGGTTAGCACCCAAAACCCCAGAGGCCACAGTGACCACAAAATCCTGAGGGGAGACACCCTACTGGACCTAAAAACTCATTAGTCACAAGAATCTCAGCCTACTTAGGCTCAAAGGCAGAGAGAAAACTGAAACTGAAGGAAAAAAATTAACACAACAAAGATAAACTCAGAAATCAGCTTCCAAACCTATGGTAACCCAGATGGCTAAAGGCCAGCATAAGGACACAATCAACTGGTACCAGGCAATATGACAGCACCACAGCCCAGCTATCCTACTACAACAAGCCCGGGATATCCTAACAGAGCTGAAGCACAAGAAAATGAACATAAATCCAATCTTATGAAGATGACAGATACCTTTAAAAAGAAAATGAATAAATTGCTTAAAGACTTACAGGAAAATACAATCAAACATGTGAAGGAAATGAATAAAACTGTTCAGGACCAGGTAATGGAAAACTCAAACTTAGAATATCCTGGAGATGGAAAACCTAGGTAAGAGAACAGAAGCTACAGATACAAACATCACCAACAGAATACAAAAGGAGAAAGAGAGAATCTCATTTGTATAAGATACCATAGAAGAAACTGATACTTCAGTCAAAGAAAATGCTAAATCTAAATAGTTTCTAAAAGAAAGCATCCAGGAAATGTGAGACACTATGAAAAGACAAAACCTAAGAATAATAGGAATAGAATAAAAGAAAGATCATAAAAGAAAATTTCCCTTACCTAAAGAAAGAGATGCCTATAAACATAGAACACCAAACATATAATATTTAAAAATAAAATCCTCCTACCATATAATAGTCAAAATACTAAATGTACAAAGCAAAGAATATTAACAGCTGGAATATAAAAAAGTCAAGTAACATATAAAAGGCAAAGCTATTAGAATTACACTTTACTTCACACAGGAGACTTTAAAAGTCAGAAGGTCATAGTCTATTTTTATCACAAGAATATACATAACTTAGGTTTAACAAATAGATATGATTCTGTAGATAGATAAAGTAAAATAATTAGATATGGACTTCAAAAACTCCATAGACATACAGAATATGGCATTTAATGATTTTTATTACTTTTTAAGATTCTTTGACAATAAGACAGGCTAACACCTGGCAATACCCAGCCTACCTCTAAGAAGATGATGAGCATCAATGAACCTCCTTATGGAGATGGTTTCAAATGTGGCAAACAAGCCACTGAGCAAAATATCCTCATTTCAGCCACTGACAGAATTCTGCCTAAAAATGGCAAGGTTGAATGCAGGCAGAGTTGATGGACAAACTCTGCCAAGACAAGGTAAGTAAGTCCTCAACAGTTCCTGAGTCACAAATATGTCTGTTGGGCCAGACGTATTGGGCCAGAGGCCTGAAGATGATGCTCCAACGTTATAGAGAATTTTGGGTGACTGTTTAGGCAGCAAACTCCCTCTGTCATGTTCTCATTTTGGAAGCTGCTAACCTGCATTTCCGGTCTACTCAGATAACTCGTTTTATTCCTTCTCAAGTCTCTCATGGGGTTGAAAACCAGATAGTTTAGTTTTACAATTAAGCTTAGTTGTTTTAGGGTTAAGATATTTTTAGGTCTAGATAGATTTTTTTAAATTTTTATATATACATTTATATCATTGCACATATGTAAAATAAGCTAAATACAGCAAGAAGAACCATGAAACAATCAGCAATTATATTAATGTCACATTCATAATGTTTTGGTTATTTGTATTTGGCAACCTTGAAGAAAACATCTTTCCTATCTTGGTGAGTCTAAAATTCTGGATGTAATCAATATCTCTTATATCTGATCTCTATCAACTTACAACATCTATCTAGACCTAAAATAATCTTAACCCCTAAACAGCTAAGCTTAATTGTAAAACCACACTATCTGGTCTGAAACACTATAAGATACTTGAAAAAGAATAAAATTAATTACCTGAGTAAACAGGAAGTATAGGTTATCAGAGTGGAGTTTCTACTCCACTGGGGTGTGTCTCCTTTTTTAATAGGTGTGTCATTAAGTTGCTTATATGAAATGTCTCCAATTTCTTTATGAAGGCACTTAGTGCTAAGAACTTTCCACTTAGCAGTGTTTTCATTGTGTCCCATAAGTTTGGGTATGTTGTGCCTACGTTTTCGTTGAATTCTAGGAAGTCTTTAATTTCTTTATTTTTTTCCCTGATCTAGTTTTTGTTGAGTAGGGAGTTGTTCAGTTTCCATACATAGGTAGGCTTTTTGTGATTTTTGCTGTTGAGGTCCAGCTTTTATCTGTAGTGCTCTGATAAGATACAAGGAAAATTTTTCAATTTTCTTATATATGTTGTGGAATAATTTGTGATCTACTATATGGGCAATCTTGGAGAAGACTCTATGAGGTTCTGATAAGAAGTAGGTGTATTCTTTTATCTTTGGTTGAAAAGTTCTTTAGATGTCTGTTAGGTCCATTTGATTCATGACATCTGTGAGTGTCATCATTTCTCCGTTTAGTTTATTATCGTTGACCTTTCCTTTGGTGAGAATGTGGTGTGGAATTCTCACACTATTAATGTGTGGTTTAAGATTTACTAATATTTCTTTTACAAATATGCAAACCCTTATTTTTGAGACATAGATGTTTAGAATTGAAATGTTATCTTAGTGGAATTTTCCTTTGATGAGTATGATTTGTCCTTCCTCATCTCTTTTGATTAATTTTGGTTCAAAGTCTGGTTTTATTAAATATTAGAATGGCTACTCCAGCTTGCTTCTTGTGTCTGTTCATCTGGAAAATCTTTTTCCAGCCATTGACTGGCAGGTAATGTCTGTCTTTGTGGCTGAGGTATGTTCCGTGTATGCAGCAAAATGATCAGTCCTGACTTTGCAATCCATTTTGTTAGACTGTGTCTTCTATTGGAGAATTGAGTCAATTGATATTAACAGATATTAATGACCAGTGGCCGTTAGTTCCTTTTATTTTGATGTTGGTTGTGGAAGTGTGTTTGTGTGCTTGTCTACCTTTAGTTTTACTGTACTGAAGTTATTCATATACTGTGGGGTTTCCAGGGGCAGGGTCGGGTGACAGTGTAGTTAAAGCCATTGGGAGTTTTCCTTTTATCCTTCTAGTATCCTCTGTAGAGCTGTGTTTGTGCGTAGACATTGTTTAAGTTTGGTTCTGTCAAGGAATATCTTGTTTTCTCCATCTATAGCGATTGAAAGTTTCGCTGGATATAGTAATCTGGGCTGGCATCTGTGGTCTCTTAGGGTTTGCAGCCCAGGCCCTTATGGCTTTTATGGTCTCCAATAAGAATTTGGGTGTGATTCTCATATATTTGCCATTATATGATACTTGGACTTTTCTCCCTTGCTTCTTTTACTATGTTTTTCTTTGTTCTGTAATTTGGTGTTTTGATTATTGTGCGGCAGGAGGATTTTCTTTTCTGGTCTAATCCCTTTGATGGTCTGTAGTCTTCTTCTATGCTTATAGGCATCTCTTTCTTAAGATTGGGGAAATATTCTTTTATGATTTTGTTGAAAATATTTATTTTCTCGATCTTGGAACTAGGACTCTTCTCTTTTTCTATTCATATTATTCCTAGGATTCATTTCTTATGGTGTCCTTGATTTCTTAGATTTTTGTTTGTGTCAGAAATGTTTAGATTTGGCATTTTCTTTGATAGATGCATCATTTCTTCCATTGTGTCTTCCACACCTGAGGTTCGTCCTCCATCTCTTGCATTCTGTTGGAGATATTTACCTCTGTAATTCCTACGTTCTTCCCTAAGTTCTGCCTCTCCAGGATTTCCTCAGTCCATGTTATTTTTTTTTATTGTTTCTACATCCATCTTCAGATTGTGAATCATTTTATTGATTTCCTTCACCCATTTGTATTTTCTCGTAATCTTTTGAATGATTTATTCATTTCCTATCTAAAAGCCTCAAACTGTTTGCTTATACCTTCCTGCATTTCTTTAAGGATTTTTTTTTCATGTCCTTCATTATCATTTTCATAAGCATAGACTTAGTTTCGTGTTCTTGTGTTTCAGTAGTCTTAGGGGATCCAGGGCTGCTTTCCATAAGATAACTGAGTTCAGATGATGCCATACTACTCTGGATTTTGTTGACTGTATGTTTAACTTTGGTCTTTAGCCACCTGGTTGTATATGGCATTGAGTGGTAGATCCTGTTGTGTTCTTAGGGGGTGAGGAAAGATCCCTGGGCAGGAAGCTGGAGTCTCCTACGTGTGCCCTCTTCAGATTGGTGGTAATTGTCTCAAACTGGTGAGCAGTTCTTGGGGACTTGCCCAGGGCTCTTCTCAGATGTATGTTCCTGGGGACCAAGTGGGCTCCTCAGGAGCCTGAAGACCCTCCTCTTGCCAGTGAAAGTCCGGAAGAAGCCTGCTCCACTACTGGCTTTCTTACTCCAAGGTTAATGATGTCCTGCTGCCCAGACACTGTGCTTTGACACTGCTCATTGGATATAGCCATTTTGGAGTACCTATGAATTCAGAAGATGAGTTGATCTTTGTAGAAGTGGCTGGGGGTTCAATGGGTCCTGGGAGTCAGAAAGCCCAAGGTTGGAGCTATAAGCCAAGTACAAAGAGAGTGAGCACCTCAGTTTGGAGCCACGTGTGCCCGGTACCAGAAGGTATCTATTCCAAAGGATAGTCCAAAGCTGGAGTCAAGGGCCCCTGTGACTCAGAAAGTATCCACACAGTCAGGAGTCTGGGAATTTTTCCCTGGTTTATCCAGGTAACCTGAAGTTGATCCCATGTGTTTTCCTCACCATGGGCTTAGCTTACCTGGGAAATACCGATATTGGGGTTTGAGGATTGGCAGCACCTTGTACACTCAGCACCACCATCGTGGATCCTCCCGACAAAGAACATTTTGAAATTGTGTTACACTTTAAGTAATTAATTGCAATTGATTAACAAGAATAGTGTTGGAAACCACCTTTCATTGATCTATTTTCTTTGATACACTTACAATTTGGTGCCCTGAAGGGTAAGTGCTTTTAAGCTATTTCAGCTTTAATTATAGTTACTATGTATGGATACTTGGAGAAAAGCATTGCTTCCAAACTGAAGTTTCAGCTTTATTTTCTGTGACCACCTTTCCTATTCTTGTCATTTGTATGATGTAATTATGTAAAACATGTGGCACAAACTCTGATCAACTTATAGTCTTTCAATTTGATGGTCAATAGTGTAATAAACCAAAATTAAATAATACAACACTCAACTTTTCCTAGCTTGAAAAGTTATTGCAAAGTTCTTTCTCTTCTTTTAGACAAATAATCAGTGAGTCACAAGGCTAGAAATAAACAAGGATAACCACAGTGAACTCTCCCCTCTGCTAAGAAATCTCTAACTTCACTTTAATTAAAGCTGCTAACTGTCAGGGGATGTAACATACGAGAAGTCAGAGTTGGATAGAGTACTGGGTAATTCTCAGTGTAGTCTTATCATCACCTTTTGAGGATAACACCAGAGGTAAATTTAGACTTATTAAAATGCTTGAAAATACACCATAGGCAATAATCCTATACCATTAGATGAGTGATGAGATATCTAGTGAGTATTTTCTTCATCAAGTTTTTAAGTTATGTAAAATTGCATGATAGGATTCTATATAATTTGTACAATTAGACATAAATTCTGTTTTTCATTATGCATATTTTTCTATATTTTGTATACAGATGTATACAAAATGTATAGTATTTTGATGTATGCTATGCATTTAAATATCTCCTCCTTTTCTTTTTTTTTAATGTTTCTTCCTTTTGTTTATTTTAGACACTTTTTTTACAGGGATAGAGAATTGAGTAACACATGGTTCTGCATGCTATGATCCAAGATGCTATTAGAAAAGTAATCAGGGTACCCTTATCTCTAGTATCAGTACACCAGATCCTGCAAACCCTAAATCTTCTCCTTTTCAAAACTTGAATGTATGCATTCATGTTAAAGAACAAAGCTCTGGTATTTTTTTTTCTTTTTCCTTCTCTTTTTTACCTCCTGAATTTCATTAACAGAAGCAGCTGTTACAATACTCTTTTTTATGTGAGAATCTAAATTCACAATCTCTTTCTGATCTGACATATGCAAACCAATAAATCTATGCAAGACTAATCCAAAATTTACAAATCCAGTGTCACTGCTTTTATATTACTTTCTTGGACAAATGTGCTATTTCCATGATGAGAAGTGAGATGCTGTTCCTAAATCTATCTGCTATGTAAATTACTTCTTGATTAATTGACTAATAATAAATTAAATCTCATTGGGAAAATAAACTTAAGATAAATATAGTAAAAAAATAACAACAATTCTTTGACTGGCAATACAGAAATAATAATTACACATATGTGCACACAGAAAAATGTCTTTTCATATGTACAATTACTTCCATTTTACCTTAGAAAAGATAAGAGAATGCTTATGTAGAATATCATTCATTAAGATGGCTAATTATTATCAAATAAGAAAAGGCTACAGGATCAATCACAGACCTATCCGAATTTATTCACATGGCACTGAGTAGTCATTTCGCCTTAATTTCATTCACTGAATAAAAGTAAAAGGGCCAAACAGCCTCTAAATTTCCCTTATATATATACTTCTAAGTTATCAGTGATTTATAGTGGGTGAATCTACTTCTAGTCTAGACCTTTGAGGTAGGAAGACGAACCTTTGATCTGGATCTTGAGGTGGGAAGACACATCTTTAATCTGGGCCACACTTTATCCTGGAAGTCTACAGAAGGACATGCAAGAAGGAAGCTCTTGCTCTTTGCCTGATTGCCCTCACTTTGCTAGCACATGCATTCCTTCACTGACATTAGAACATTCTTCTTCAAGATGCAAGCACATAAGGAAGACCAGCTGAGACATCCACCCTTGTCGGGCTAACAACTACTAGACGCATAGACTTTCAGTCAACAGTTTGCCAGTGTTGAATTAGTTGGACTGCATCCTTTAGGTCATTCCAATAAACAAACAAATAAACAAATGAATGAATAAATGTAGATAGATGGATAGGTAGATAGATTTCCCCCTATATGTTCTGTGATTCTAGATAAGCCAGATTAATACAGAGAATATAAACACTTTTTAAGATTAATATTAAATTTCAGCCTTTCCTCCTTCCAATCCCTCATATATACTGACCCTCAATCTCCTTCATGGTCTCTTTTTTCACTGTTATTCATATGCACACCCATGTATGTTTCATTTTATCTATTTATTTGTTTTGTTTTTTTATAGACAGGGCTTCTCTGTGTAGTCTTGGGTGTCTTGGACTCACTTTGTAGACCGGGCTGGCCTCGAACCTACAGAGATCTGCCTGCCTCTGCCTCCTGAGTGCTGGGATTAAAGGCATGTACCAGCATGCCTGGCCATTTTATCTATTTATTTGGTTTGGAAATAATCACATCCTTTGTAAATTTGAAACTGTTTAACTTTATGTTCTTCCAGGAAATATTTTAAACCAAATAGCCCACTGTTTGGAGTACTTTATTGTTAATCTTATTCTCCTCATATACAGAAGGATAAAAGTCATGAAGAATATTTTCCTCATTTGACTCATTTCTCAAGTGTTTGAACATATGGACAAACCACATCAAACAGAAAACCTCCACATAGCAAAGGAAACACTCAAAGAGTGAAGAGACAACCTACAGAATGACATGGCTTATTTGAAAATTATACATATTAAGGATAAATACACAGAACATTAACAAAATTCAAGAAATGAGGAACTATGGTTTCCAAGTACAAGAGCCTGTAAAGAAGAGAGTAAACAAAGTTAGGTGAACAGATTCTTAAGAGGTGGTGACAGAAAACAGTAATGAACTGCGCATTTTAAAAGGCGTGAAAAGGGGGAGTTTAAGTTGTTTCATAATACATCAATAATAAGTGTATGAAGAAGTAGATATATATACAAAGACTTGAACTTTACATAATGTGTACATAAACCAAGCATCAAATGGTACCTTGTTATTGTGAACACTTGTTATGAACCCAACTTTTTGAAAGATAGAATACCACAGAAGTTGGAACCTTTCAAGATACAATGTTCAGTATGAAGCAAAGAAAAAGCATAATAATATAGATTTAAATGTAATGACTGGCAGATGAGATGAGTTTGACAATTACTACCTGGACAGGATAATCATACTACAATCCATAGACCCAAAGCAGCTAAATAACCAAAATGGCTCTAGGGAGGACACAGGAATCTCAATGAGAAGGGGAAACCGAATATACATTGGGAAAGGAGGGAGGGGCTTGGATAGAGTTGGAGGTGGAAACAGGAGAGGTAAGATGGGGGAGGAGAGAGGGAGAGAGCACTAGGAGAGACAAATGGGATGGGGCAGGGCATCACAGGGGTAAGCTAGAAACAGAAGGCAGTGGAAATACCCAGGAATCTATGAGAGTGACCAGAGCTAAGATTCCTAGTAATGGGGAATATGGAGCCAGAACTGGTCATCTACTGTAACCAGGCAAGACTTCCCATGTAGGAATTAGCATGCCAATCCAGCCTTTAAAACGTTAGCTGACAATTTGTCCTGCCTACAAAGATGTGCAGGGGTAAAGATGAAGGAGAATTTGGGAGAAGGACCAACCAATGACTGGTACAACTTGAGATCCATACTGTGACAGAGAGCCCACTCCTGACACTGAGCCTAGCATTTTTGTCATCGGGGGGGGGGCTTCACTCAGAAATGTATGGTAATAGATGCAGAGACCTATAGCAAAACATTAGGTGGATCTTAGTGAATCCTTTCAAAGAGGGGGAGAAAGCATTGCAGAAGTCAGAGAGGTCAAGAACACCACAAGAAAACCTACAAAATCAACTAACTTAGGCACATACGTGCTAATAAGGACTGGACCGACTAGAGAGCATCGTGGGGCTGACCTAGGGCCTCTGCACATATGTAACTGTTGTAGAACTTGGTCTTCACATGGGACTCTTAACAGTGGGAGCAGGTACTGTCTCTGACTTTGTCGCCCACCTCTGGGATGCTGTCCCTTTACTGGGCTGCCTCTTCTAGTCTCAATAGGAGAAGATGAGCTTAGTCTTGGTACAACTTGAAACGCCAAGACTGGTTAATATCCATGGGAGGCCTTCTCTTTTCTGAAGATAAAGGGGGGAGAAGTGGATGGGGTGGAGGGGAAGGAGTGGGAGGAGTAGAGGGAGGGGAAGCTGGAGACATACGTAAAGTTAATTAAGTAACATCAATTATTTTGTAAAAAAACAAAACAAAACAAAAGAATGCACTGTAGAAAAAAGAAAGAAGAAAGAAAAGAAAAAGGGAAAAAGAAAGAAAGAAAAAAGAACAGGAATAACATTTCCATATGTGTTATATTCTCCACATATGCTCCATGGCAGTGCCTATACATATATACCTGTGTGAACACACACACAAAAATCAAAATTTAATAAGGTATATAATTGATAGATTTTAAGTTATGGTAAAACATTTCTTTGAAAATTAGACAAAAATTTATCTTGTGAAAATATATAATCAATGTTCATTAATTCTGAAAATTATGGTTTCGCCTAGATAAGAAAATGGATTGGAATTAGTTAATCATATATCATATTTGGGTTTTGACACTTAAATTTGAGATGGATCAGGGATCTCAAATGTCACAATTAGAAATTATTTCCCATTTTTCCAGTTTTCTGAATTGGAAGAAACATTTAATATATATATAGACATATATATACATATATATACATATATATATATATTTTATCTTGGGTCCTCAGAGGAAAGTTTCATGGTACGTAGACTTAATTTATTTTCTAGTCATGAATATAGACTGCATTCTTTAGAACTCCTCATCAAACAGACTAAACACATTTCAAAGTTCAATAAACAAAACCATTGTGGTGTTGCCTATTTCAAAATGCAACTTACTAGATTTTTCCTTTAAAAACATACAAAGGTACATATGAGGTTAGCATACCTAGTGATACATGTAAACTTTGAGTTAAAATATGCAAAGAAAATATCAGATTTAAAAGAAATTAGTACATCATGGGTTGTTTTAGCACACTATCAGGAAATATACTATTCCAATAGATGCTTATGGTTATTTTTCTAACAAAAAGGAAATGCCATGTTCATTTTTCTAATTTTCTAAATATGCTCAGTTTAATACTTATAATCTCACTGGGGGAAAGATAAACAGCCTTACAATTTCTGTTGTATATACATAATACAAAAGATTTTAAGAGTATGTGTTGAAAGGAAGTGTGGTGATGCTTACAATTTAACACTTAAAGTATTTGTTTTTTGTAATTCCCGTCTTACTAGGCACTATTTGTTTTATTAGTGCTCCCTCCCAGTTCCTTGGAAATAAGTCAAATGTCTCTTTGTTCAAGCTGGATAGAACAGTTATTTTTGATGTTCTGTCTATATTATGACACCTCATAGAGAATAAAAATCCCATCTGGGTATCAAATTTTACATTTAAAAATTTCCAAAAAATTAAACTCTAACACACTTTCAATGAATTCATTAATTGTCTGTTTGGGATCTCTTCTCCAATCAAATAAATATACTCATGGAATCATAAACCAAACAAAATAAGCCACCCATTAAAAGCACAAGAGATTTTGTTATTCTCAATAAAACATTGCATTTTCACACAAAGGCATTCATTCACCGTCATGGTCTGTAAAAATTTGGGACTCAAAAGATTTCAATTTCACTAAAAATGGTACTGATGGCTACCAATATTTTTTGCTGCTTCCTCTTGGATTTAGATCCTCTTGGATATTAATAAAATATAAATAAGCAATTAATAAAATAATTACAACATATTTATAAACTTCGAATTACAATAATTCCCCAAATTTCTTTTAACATACTAACATACTCTCAATTTTACCTGACAATACTATCCACAGGAAATGAAGCTTCAGTACAAGATTTTATGTCTTTGTTTAGGTTTTGTTGTTGTTTGTTTTGCTTTGTCTTCCCCGTGAGATTGTGGAAATCAAATGAGAATACTTGGAATACCTGTGGCTTGTGTCAACATGGATTACACTAATAAAACAGAGGCATAAGAGAGATGAAGACCATATATAGCTTTCATTCATATGTTATCTTTAATGAGTTTTCAACAATAAAGAATTTTTTTAGTTACAATATTTTTTATTAATTTATTCTTGTTACATCTCAATGGTTATCCCATCCCTTGTATCCTCCCATTCTTCCCTCCCTCCCATTTTCCCCTTATTCCCCTCCCCTATGACTGTTCCTGAGGGGGATTTCCTCCCCCTGTGTATGCTCATAGGGTATCAAACAATAAAGAATTTATTCCTACTATAAAAATAAATGTACCTCTTTTAGTTTGAGGTTGAATAGGAAAATATTCTTATGTGTAAAAATCCTTTTCTACATGATGCATGACAAGGACAACACAGGCGGTAAACTTTAAACCCCTACCCAGATCTAGTCAATGGTCAGAACAGTCTCCACACTTGAGTGGAGAGTGGGATATGACTTTCTCAAGTACTCTGGTGCCTCACATTTGACTATGTCCCCTGGCAGGGGAGACCTGGTGGCACTCAGAGGAAGGACAGCAGGTCACTGAGAAGAGACTTGATACCCTATGAGCATATACAGGGGAAGGTAATCCCCCTCAGGAACAGTCATAGGGGAGGAGAATAAGGGGAAAATGGGAGGGAGGGGAGAATGGGAGGATACAAGGGATGGGATAACCATTGAGATGTAACAAGAATAAATTAATAAAAAATAAAAAAATTAAAAAAAAAGAAAGTTTCAATTACTCTTGAAGTATTAAAAGCACATTGACCTTTACATAGACTTCTGAGCCAAGGTATGAATTAATCCCATCCCTTAAGGAAATTCCACTAGCTCTTCCTCATTGGAGAGCATCCTGGCTGCTTGCGAGCTGACTGAGTGATTAAAAGAACTGAACTGAAAACGTATATAATTCATACTAAATTTTTAGCTACTCTGTGGTACCTGATAAAACAAAAAAAAAAGACCATAACTAGCCAGAATCCAGAAGGTATATTCCATTGGATGATTGATCACAACAAATGTCAATGTTCTTAATTTAAATAGCTGTTCAGAAAACAGTACATTTAATGTTTTAATTACTCCTGATGTATCAATGGCATATTAGCCCTTACAGAGCCAACTTTCTGAGCCAAGGTATAAAGTAATCCCATTCCTTAACGAGCTAGGTCCTAAGAATATTCAAAGAAAATGATTTGCATTTGCCCCTCTCACAGAATAGCAGAGGGAAACACTGGCAACGACTATTGTAAGCCATGCTATCACAGCTCTACAGACCTGGAACTACTCACACATTCATTTATCTTAGCAGTACATTAGTGCTACATTCTCTGAAGACAGAAGTGTCTGCATGGCTTTATTTGCATTATGAATAGGAGAATCCATGGATTTATTATAGAATCATAATTAATGAAGTAAAAGACAATTGACAGGATTTCATTGAAGAAGAAAGATGGAAAAAAATCTCAAAAGTTTGCTTCAGTTTCTTTACAGCACCATTATTTTCACTTCGTTATACCATGAGACATTTCTCAAGAGTCAATACTCCTAAGTGTGAACTGAAAAGAATTCCCAGTGGAAGCGCTTAGCATAAAAGTCACAGGGTTAGAGGAAGCGCTATGTCTTTCAGAGTCCCTGAGGTGGTTTAGCTAGAGGACTAAAGAAAAATTATTTAGATCTGGGAGTTATAGGACGGTAGGAGACAAAGAGCAAGCAGGTTTCTGCGACAGTTCTTGATAAGAAAGAAGGCACTAGTGGCCACAATCCCATTCCACGAGCTCTTCCTCAGTGGAAAGCATCCTTGGTTGCTTGCAAGTTGACTGAGTAATTAAAAGAGCTGAGACGAAGAATATATTTTTTCATACTAAATTTTTAGCTCCTCTATGGCACCTGATAACAAAGAAGAAAAATAACTAACCAGAATACAGTAGGTATATCTCACTAGTCAATTAACTACAGTAAATTTCAATATTGTCAATTTAAATAGCAGTTCAGAAAACAGTTAATTTAAGAACTAAGTTGGAATCATGTCATCATGTCAATTTACTTATCCAGCATGAAAAACAAAGCACTATTTAGAAAAGTAAATGTTAACTGCTATATCATCAGACTTGCATGTTTCACATATGCTATTTAGTAGAATACTTCTGTAAAAATTACCTTTAACAAAATTCTTGTTAAGGTTTACATTTTCAGCTGGATATAGTGGCACTTGCCTATAATCCCAGTACTCATGGAGGCAGAGGCAGGTGGATCGGTGAGTTCAACACCAGCCTGGTCTATAAAGTGAGTCCAGGACAGCCAAGGCAACATGGAGAAATCCTGTCTTGAAAAAAAAAAAGATTTACATTTTCTATCTTTGTTTTCATAATAAACTTAAATATTCTTTTCATAGCTCCAAATATCCAGAAGGTCTACAAAATTGAAAAATGAAAGCATAATAAAAGAGAAAGATGAGAGAAAACAAATCACCACATATAACTTGCTACAACATAAAATGTTTCCCACACCCACTTCCTTCTAGCTGGGTGTTATGAACATGGAACAACTGGTATAAAATACTGGTATCTGGGCTCAACCACAGACATATTCCAGTTATAGGACCAAGGCACTGTCATTTTAATTAAAGATGACATGAAGTTCTAAAATGATACTTGAACTCACTTCGTTGTCATGATTACAATGAAACCTGAGTTCAAATAACTTGGATCCGGACCTTTGTTTAGCTACACTATGTATATGGCCATAGGCAATTCCTTATGGGAGTCAGTTTTCTTATATGTAAAATAAATATGTTAAAGATGCCTGTTTCATACAGTATTGTATGCATTGTATGCATTGATAGCAAGAAATTAGGATGACCCCAGATACATAATATGGACTCAGTAAATAATAGATGTTGTAATTATTTTGATACTAAATTTTATTATTATTCTAGTCTATTCTGATATAAATTTTTGATTTATAACAGAGTGTTGACCACAGTGTTAGATTGCACTTATTAGGAGTGGATATATCCTCAAAAAGTGTAAAATTTAGCATCTGTCACAAAAAGATCTACTCCAAAGGCAGGGCCCATTATTCTAGACGAAAAACTTAAGACATATGCCTAATGGTGTAAATAAAAGGGTGTCTCAGAAAGGTTTTTATTTTATGTGTTTAAAAATGAAAACTAAGTTGAATTATATCTATAACAGCAGCCTGAACATTTTAGTGGGATAGACAAGGCATTTTAAAACACCTTTTTATTGTTTCGAATAGTTTTAAAATATTTTGGGCAAGCTAGACAAAATAATAATTTAATCATTCCAAATATTATCCTATCTGATGAAACAAAAAGAATAGAATACGTCAACCAATTTCTGTGCTGAGCTATAACAAGGTCCCACTGAGTGATTATCCAGAAAAACAAGTGGTATTCTGCAGGGAAGCTGAGAGATCAAACAAGGACTTCTGGCAAGAGATGTTATGCCAAAATAAGGAGCCAATCAATGACTGTCATTTAGCTAAGTGAAATCACTTCAAGTTGGCCAGTCTTACTAAAAGATAATTGCAGTCTTGAAAAGGTAGATGAGAAGAAGGTTATCCCAAGAGGAAATCAGCAGGGATGGCACTTTTGAGAGTCTGAAGCCCATTTTCAAAGATGCAACATTTTAACAAAAAAGTGATTGCAGGAAATACCCTATTGCTCTGAGAATAAATTTGCTACCAGGAAAGAAATGTAGTTTGAGGGGTCTTATCGATTGTAAGACGTTTCCATTTCAGGAAGCACATGGAAAGTAAAAGACTGGATAGTTACTCAATGATCTACCTCACTAACTAAAGTTTGAGTTTCTTGATGATCAATAACCAAGACCTTGAGATTCATTTATGTCACAATGACATAGTATAAACTGCTCAGAGAATCTTCCTTGATTATACAAGTGGCAGCATCTATGCAGACATCTATCTGATGCAACATCCATGGATATCTTCAGCATAAAGATAGGCTTTCTTCCATGTCTTTGTCTTCATTCTCACCAGAGACTAACATTAGTTCCAGGGACTGGCAAGAGACCTACAATTTGCAATAGGTGTAGACGTTCTCAATCAGCTTCTATTGATTTTATATCAAACACCAAAATTAAGCTAGACAATTGATAACCAGAAATACTCTTTCCTACTCTTTATGCTGCTGGTTTGAATGAGGCTAGTCCTGTGCCAACTTCCAAGGATGTAAGTGCCTTATGGGATGAATAATATTTTAAAATTATTTAGTTTGATGAATGATGAACATAGTCACTAAAAGTAAAGCGTTTGCTCATGTTTCCAGTGGCATTTACTAATTCTGTAGAAATGTCAGACATTGCAATCCAAGACATCAGAGATACATTCTTCAAAGATCTATCAATTATATTACATCATGTAAATAGACTAATGGCAACCAATAATTTACTTCCTAAATTAATAAATCAATTGACTTGTATGTTTAGTACAAGGAATAAAAAGTTACTATACTTTCACTAGTTCTTGTGTGTCTTCTTAAAGAACAAATTACTTTTAAGGGCATGACGCTCTGCTCACTATAAACCCTATAAATAAAGTTTAAAATAAGGTGAAAATATTGCTAAGTTATGTACAAAAGAGCTGGCTACCTTAATATTGTCTGAAACGGTATGATTGTGGTTAGCACTAGGGGATCGTGGGTTACTCACTCTCTCAGTTCTCAGACAACAAGAAAGGGGAGAGAAAGGCTTCATATACAAGTACTCCAAAGTTGCTGTGTCATCTGGACCTATCTCTACTTGCAAGCTTTGCATTCATCCATGGTATATGATTAATAAAGTGGGCTTAAAAGAAATAAATAATGTACATGTTTCCTAACAGAAGAATCAATGATTAAAATGAGCTTTGGGTACAGTTTGATGAAATGGATCTAAAGATCAGGATTCTATTTTCTTTCTCTCCACTGGACTTACTCTTTCTCCCTTTCAGACTGGTTTTATTCTTAGATTTGGGGTGACCTCTAAGTTTCAGATTTTTATGGCAATGTCAAAGGGACAGTTTTAGCTGTAGAGACATGCAGGGTAGAAAGAAACTTGAATATGTAGAGAATCACTTCTAGTAAATGAAAGCTCTTGATGCCTGTTTCTCCTTCACAATGCAATCAGAAGTATGAGGATGCTAACAGGCGTGCCTGTATCCCTAGAACTTGGCATAAGGGCAATTTCATTTGAAACCTGAGCATAGAGGAGTACAAAAAAAATAGTTCCCGTTGGAAATGATAATTTTTACCAGACCAAAAAGAGTGAATGCCACAGACATTAACAGGTACTTCCTATATTGTTTGTCTTCAAGACAAAAATATTAACGATATCAAGCTCAACTCTTTAGGCCCTATATAAAATTGATAATTTAAAATCTGTGTTAGTATAAGGAAGAACAAATGACTATCATATCTAGTAGGAAAATTTCCCCTGTAGAATATACCAGAAATAACTCAATGTATACAGACAATATGTGATAAAAAAAATTAAAGTAGTAAGCATTTCTAGTTCTTCAAAGATTTTTCAAAAATAGATTGCAAAGTGCTCCTTTTTTGTCATTTACCTTTCCCTTTCTTTCTCACTTCTTCCCTTCTCTTATGCCCCCCATGCCTAGTAGCTTACTTTCTGTTTTCATGACCCATGTAATCAGTATATCTTATTCTCATCTAGTTGTGTGAGATCTAGTTTCATGATCTATAAACACTCCTACAACCCATTATTGACATCTATACAAACATTTTAAGCTAGGATCAGAATATGAGAGAGTGATGTTTATCTTCAGAAACTGGGTCTTAAATACTTTCTAATTCTATACATGTTAAAAATAATAACATTTGAGACCTATGTATATTTATAGGGTTGATTTTGATAACTCAATATATGTGGGTAACACATACTAATCAAACAAGAGTAATTAGTATTTCTATCTTCTTACCATTGCTTGGTACTCAAAGTCCTCTCTTCTGGTTCCCTAGACAATACATAGTAAGTTACTGTGGATAACAGATACCCCACTCCTCCTTCTCATGCTTTTCTTTTTTAAACACTTTTTAAGGACAGCTTAGTAATGTGGAAATAGTTTAATCAGTCTCACAAGACAGAAAAACTCAGTAAATTTAATATATTCACTTTTTAATTAAGGCTACGCAAACATAAACTTTGCAAGAAAGTGAATGAGGCAGCAACTGACTACAGGCAAGTCTGAGAGAGCATCTATAAGACACGGTATGCAAAAGTCTACTAAAACAACAGTGCTCCAGTGGGCCATAAATGAGTGAGGATGAGTGAAGAAGACCACCTACTGTGGCCAATATGGAAAAATTTTAGCTAATTAAGAGTGAACCTACAAAACAAAATAAAGACATGGTAAAATATATACTCATTTCCAGTCCTTTGTTAGCCAGCTAAAGGATCTCTTTCCAGATAAATATATAATAATCTACCTAATTTTGTGTCTGAGTGCTTGTCCAAGATTAAAATACCCAATTATGGGCTCAAAATAAAGAATCTCCCAAACTTTATATTTCTTCTAGTGATAGTGTTTCAAACTTACATAAACTTTTAAAAAATGTAGTAGATGTTATAAGAAACAGCCTTTTTATTGAAGGGGCATAAAAGGTATAGTAGCCTTAACATAATTGGATATATACACTAAAGACATCTCAGCTTAGCATAAAACAACTACTTTTTCTACTATATGTGACAGTAAATACCAGGAGATATATACGGGCAAAGAGTTTTATGCAACACTATAACCTATAAAACAGAGAATCTCATAGAAAAAAACATCCCCACACAATGATATAATCATTTCACAGGCATTGATTTGATGGCTTTCAAGAAGCTAAAAGGTTTCGAGTGTTTTAAAGACATTCTTGAGGGGTTTGTGCTTTGTTTTGTTGTTTTTCTTTCGTCGAGTCTAATTTCACACACTGGGCTCAAATGTAACCATGTGAGAGAAAAAAACCTGACCCAGGAAATAAAAAGCCATCTGACATTTCCATAACCTCTTCATAGACAGCTCTCGCTAAGGATGCCAAGGATGACATCATATGCAGAATCTGAGTGAGTGGCTGGGAGGCAGGGATGCTAGGCCTTTATATTTTGTCTTTATAGGAGTTTTTAGGAAAGTCACAGCTAAGGTGAGTCAACTGAATAATAAAAATTTTAATTCACTACTATAGAAGAACAGTATTTAGTGAAAATAGATTATTTATTTTGAAATAAGAGAGAAATTTTCATGATGCTTTCATGTTGTCAAATATTTAACATATAAAAATCAAAGAAAATTAAAGCAAAGGTAAGTGGATTATTAAGGTGGCTCAGAAGGTGAGCCTAATATTCTGCCAAGTCTGATCATGTGGCTTCCATCCCCAGAACGTGCATAGTGAAAGGAGAGAACTGACACCTGAAAGTTTTGACAAAGTTGCCTGCCTCCACACACATACACACAAATTTAATTAAATCATTTTAAAATATAAAATGACCATCCTATTTAGTATATTCACTTAATAATTCTACAAGTACTACTGAATACTAGTTCACTAATATTGACCCAAAATAAAATGACAAATAAGATAGGATAATAATATCAAAATAAATTTCTGTATTCAACTAGGAGAGCACAATAACTTAATTGATGGCTATCAATTAGTATCAAAATTCTGTCTCTAAAGATTACCATGAGACCAGATCATAAATATAATCTATTCTCTTGTCCTTGCTAGAAAAATTATCTTCTGTTTTTATTTCTCTGCAATGAGGACAACATATAGATATAACATAGATTTTATAGATTATATTTTATTCATGATCTTATAAATTTTATATAAATATATTCATGCAAATACATAAATATTAAATAATTATAAAAGTAGAGTTTAAGTAACATATTCTATACAGTGTACTAATGAGTGAATGAAGACATTTGTAAATTTTTTTAATTATATATTTTCTGATCAGAAACACAGTTGGAAGTAAGTGCTGACTCTGCTTTGATATTGACATCTTTTCATCAAGGATTTAAGTAATATGCCTGAGACAAAAAGAAATCACCAAAAGGAGGCAGTAGAACTAGAACTAGACATCAGGAAATGATCCAACTCCAAATGGAACACTTAGATCCAGTAATTTATTATTCTTCCAACAGAATCAGTCACTCAGGTTCATGCGACCATTTATGTGTGAACAAGGACCTTTTCCATAATATCAATAATGCTGGCTTTAAGAAGTTCATTTCAAATATAATGATCCCTCTAAATAAATATTCATATTTGAGTCAGCTATAAATAAGGTGACAAAAGTGGAGGCCCTCAGAGGAAGAATAGCAGGCTACCAAGAAGAGACTTGATACCCCTATGAGTATATACAGGAGGAGGAGCTCCCTCTTAGTCACGGTCATAGTGGAAGGGAGTAAGGGGAAAATGGGAGGGAGAGAGGAATGGGAGGATACAAAGGATGGGATAACAATTGAGATCTAATATAAATAAATTAATAAAATATATTTAAAAGAAAAAAGAAAAAGAAAGAAAAAATAAAAATAATCTTAAAAGTAAAATCAAAAAAAGAAATTCATTGTAAAGATGTAGACTTGATACTATTTCCACAGGAAGGCAAGCAGATGGGTCAGTAATTAAGTTATGAATTTTTCAGAAGATGATCTAAGAGTAAGGGACAGCATTTATTGATGTGCTTATCCAAAGACAGCAAAGATATAAAAATATAGTTATGTGGTGGGAAAGTTAGCAATTTAGAGACATGTCATGGAAGAGAAGAGCCTTGTCAAACTGCTTTAAGTGTAGGTACTATAGCGCTATAACTATTTCAAGTAGAAAATAGTCAACATTAATTGAAAAGGAAAACTGAAATGCAAACATATATATATATATATACATACACTTATTCTATTTTTCAATAATTTCACTCTTAGCTATAGATCCTAAATATAGAAAGAGACAGGAATAAGAATATTCATTCCAGCATTATTCCCACATTAGAGCTGTAGAATGGTCAGGTTCTCTAAGGCTAACTATGTAAGTTTATGTTGTTGTGTCTACAGAGTCAGAGGTGGACTGGGCACTTAACTTGGTTTACTTAAATACACGAAACAGTATTACATGTTGTTCTTTGATGCAAACTTAGTAAAGCTGGCCTAGCTACTGACAAAAGGGGAATGAAGTCCAAAATGGAAGATGACGGCAAACACTGAAAATTGTCAAAAATGAGTAGCACAAGTTAGTGGTAATGATTCACAATGACTTTCATTCATCTACTGTGTATCCCTAGTCTTTCAAAAACCAAAGGACTAAATCAGATGGTGGGTTGGAAAAGTAATGCAGTTAGCAAATTGCTTACATTACAGTGGGATGCCCCAGTCCTTGGGCCTGACACCAGACCTGGTATCCACACTTTTAACCCCAGGAACTCAGGAGATAGATCCTGAAGGATCAGCTACACACTGATTGGGGGCCACTCTGTGCTTCATGAAACCCTGTTTCAAAAGAGACAAAAAGACCCGCAAGATCAGGAGGATAATATAAAATAGGTTAGTTTGATTATTATTTGTTGTGGGAAAAAACCAAGTTCATAAGCAGGAAAATTCAGTAGAAGATCTTCAGTTTTCAAGTTATCAAGATTGGATGAAAAGAAATCACTGTGGTTGGTACTATTGTTGCTAATTTATAGTAGGTAGTAACTTTTATTTTTATTTATTTTTTTAATGTGTTCAGTTTAATTTCAGTTGTAACCCCATCTCTTGTCATCTCCCGGTCCCACCCTCCCCCCCTCATCCCTCTCCCCCTTCCCCTAGTCCTCAGAAAGGGGGAGTCCTCCTCCCCTAACATCTAACCTTAGCCTTTCAAATCTCAGCTGGACTGCCTATATCCTATTGCTCTGTGGGCTGGCAAGGCTGCCCCACCAGGGGAAAGTGATCCACTAGTGGGCGCCAGAGTCCATATCAGAAGTAGTCCCTATGTCACCATATTATGGCAGCCACAGGGAGACTGTGCTACCTATCTGCTGCATCTGAACAGAGGGTCTAGGTCCTCACCATGAGTAATCCTTGGTTGGGGCATCAGTCTCTGCAACACTCCGCTCCTCTGCCCAGTGTGGTTTGCTACATTGGTCTCCTTGTGATGCTCCTGTACCCTCCAGGTCCTTCTATACCTCCACTCTCCCATAAGACTCCCTGCACTACACCCTAAAGTTTGGCTGAATATCAGCATCTGCTTCTATCCTCTGCTGGGTAGAGTCTTTCAGAGGACCTCTATGGTAGGCTCTCATCCTGCTCTTTCTTTTCAACTGCTTAGTGTGTCTATTCTATTTGCCCTTATAAGTGAGAATTAAGCATTCACCCTAAGTCACTCCTTGTCAGTTAGCTTCTTTAGGTCTGTATATTGTAATATGGTTGTCCTATATTATGTGGCTAACATGTTATCCCCTTGCTCTTATGTACCTATTCCCAATCTCCCACTCTGTTCTCACCTATTCCTCTCCTCTAGACCTCTGACTGGATGAGGGGGGCTTCTTGCTCCACTCTCTGGCCACATCCTACCAGGTCTCATCAGAATAGACTGTATCCCCTTCCTCTGTGTGTCCACAATGCCATCCTGCCCATGGGCAGTGATCAAATCATGGGTACCAGAGTGCATGTCAGAGGTTCAGCGGCAGCTCCACCTCCCCATCCCCACTAGGAAAATTAGCTGTCCATCAGCTACATCTGAAGAGGAGATCTAGGTTCTCTGCATGCGTTGTCCTTGGTTGGGGCATCAGTTAGTGCAAACCCCTCCTCCCAATGTCCATATTGGCCAGCCTTGTTGGTCTCCCTGTGGAGCTTCCGACCCTTCCATGTCCTTCCATCCCCACAACTCTTCCATTCAACTCTCAGTTCTCCTCCAATGCTTCCAGCTTTGAGTCCCAGTATCTGTTCAGATCCCATGCCAGGTAGAGTCTATCAAAGGACATCTTTGTTGGACTAATATCCAATTATAAGTGAGTATATACTATGTATGTCTTTCTGGGTTACCTAACTCAGGATGATCTTTTCTTGTCCTATTCATTTGCCTGCAAGTTCCAAGATTTCCTTGTTTTTAATAGATACATAGTATCCCATTGTGTAAATGTACCACTGTTTCTTTATTAGTTCTTTTGTTGAGGGACATCTAGGTTGTTTCCAGATTCTGACTATTATGAATAAAGTTTCTATGAACATAGTTGAGTAAATGTCCTTGTATCTTTCAGGTATATGCCCAGGAGTGGTATATCTGCATCTTGAGGTCTCACTACTCCCAATTTTCTGAGAAAGCTCCAGATTGATTTCCAAAGTGTTTGTACAAGTTTGCATTCCCACCAGCAATGGAGAAATGTTCCCTCTCTTCACATTCTCACCAGCATGTGCTGTTGCATGAATTTTTTACCTTAGCCATTCTGATAGGGTAAGATGGAATCTCAGAGTCGTTTTGATGTGCATTTCCCTGATGACTAAGGACATTGAGCATTTCCTTTAGTGTTTTTCGGTCATTTGATATTCTTCTGTTGAGATTTCTCAGTTTTTCTCTGTACCCAATTTTTTTAATTGGATTAACTGGTTCTGTGGTGCTTAATTTGAATTCTTCATATACTTTGGATATTAGCCCTTTGTCAGATGTAGGCTTGGTGAAGATCTTTTCCTGGTCTGTAAGCTATCACTTTATTCTGTTGACAGTGGGTTTTTTTTGTTCTTGTTTTGTTTTGTTTTGTTTTTTTGCTTTACCAAAGCTTTTCAATTTCATGAGATCCTATTTATTTCTTGTTGATTTCAGAGCCTGAACTATTGGTATTATATTCAAGAAGTTGTCTCCTGACCCAATGAGTTCAAGGCTCTTCACCACTTTTTCTTCTAACAGAATTAGTGTGTCTGGATTTATGTTGAGGTATTTAATCCACTTGGACTTTAGGTTTGTGCAGGGTGATAAGTATGGGTCTATTTGCATTTTTCTATATGTAGACATCCAAATGGGTGTTGAGTTTTATCAAATCCTTTTTTCAGCATCTCTGGACATGATCATGAGAGTTTTTTCTTTCAGTTTGTTTTATAGTGGATAATGTTGGTAGATTTTCATATACTGAACCACACCTACATGCCTTGTAAGAAGCTTACTTGGTCATGGTAAATGATATATTTGATGTGTTCTTGGATTAGGTTTATGAGTTTTGTGTTTTTTTGTGTGTTTTTGTTTTGTTTTGTTTTTTCAGTACTTTTTGCATCAATGTTCATAAGGGAAATTGGTCTGAAATTATCTTTCTTTGTTGGATCTTTGTGTGGCTTCATAGAATGAGCTTGGTGGTGATCCTTCTATTTGTGGAATAGTTTGAGTAGTATTGGTATTATTTCTTCTTTGAAGGTCTGGTAAAATTTTATCCATTTGGCCCTGGACTTGTTTTGGTTGGGAGATTTTGATGACTGCTTCTATTTCCTTAGGTGATATAGGAGTATTTAATTTGTTTACCTGATCATGATTCAACTTTGGTAATTAGAATTTATCAAGAAAATTGTCCATATTAATTAAGACCTAATGATTCTTTGGATATCTTTGGTATCTGTCCTTGTGTTTCTCTTTTCGCTTCTGATTTTGTTGATTTGGATACTCTCCCTTTGTCTTTTAGTTAGTTTGGCTAAGGGTTTGTCTATTTTCTTGATTTTCTCAAAGAAACAGCTCTTGGTTTCATTGATTCTTTGAATTGTTTTCTTTGTTTCTAATTTATTAATTTCATCCCCGAGTTTGATTATTTTCAGCCATCTACTCCTCTTGGGTGTGTCTATTTCCTTTTTTCCCCTTAGGACTTTCAGGTGCTTTGTTACATTGCATGTATAAGATGCCTTTAATTTCTTTATGAAGGTACTTTAGTGCTATGAACTCTTCTTTAAGTACTGCCTTCATTGTGTCCCATGGTTTTAGCTATGTTGTGCCTTCATTTTCATTGAATTCTAGGAAGTCTTTAATTTCTTTCTTTATTTCCTCCCTAACCAAGTTGTCATTGATTAGAACATTGTTCAGTTTCCATTTGTGTGTAAGTTTTTTGTCATTTATATTGCTTTTGAAGTTCAGCTTTAGTCAAAGATGATCTCATAAGATACAAGGGATTATTTCAATTTTTTTCTATTGGTTGAGGTTTGCTTTGTGATGGACTATATGGTCAATTTTGGAGCAGATTGAGTGAGGTGCTGAGAAGAAGGTATGTTCTTTTGTGTTTGCATAAAAAGCTCTGTGGAAATCTTGAGTCCATTTGATTCACGATCCCTGTTAGCTTCATCATTTCTCTATTTAGTTCCTGACTGACTCAGTGTTCTGTCCACTGGTGAGAGTGCAATGTTTAAGTCTTCCACTATCAATGTGTTGGGATTGACATGTGATTTAAGCTTTAAAAGTGTTTATTTTACAAATGCCAGTGCCCTTGTGTTTGGGACATATATGTTCAGGATTGTGATGTCCTCTTGATGGATTTTTCCTTTGATGAGAATAAAGTGTCCTTACCATCTTTCTTTATTAATTTTATTTAAAAGTATATTTTATTAGACATTAGAATGGATACTCCAGCTTGTTTGTTGGGTCTGTTTGCTTGGAAAAACCTTGTTTTTCATATATTCTTATTATTCTGAGGTTTTGTTTTTCCATGGTATCCTTGATTTATTGCGTGTTTCATCTCACAAATTTTTATGTTTTAATATCTTCTTTAAGAGTTGTATCCATTTCCTTAACTGTATCTTCAGCCTCTGACATTCTCTCCTCCATCTCTTGCATTCTTTTGATGACACTTACCTCTATGATTCCTGATCTCTAAGTTTTCCATTTCTAGGGTTTTCTCAGTGTGTGTTTTCTTAATTTCATGTCTTGAACACCTTCAACCATTTCCTTTGCCTGTTTGACTGCAGTTCCCTATTCATCCCTGATGGCCACTTTTGGTTGGTTTGTATTTTCCCGTGATTCTGAAATGGTCTATTAATTGCCTCTTTTTAGCTCTCAAATAACATAGCTTTACATTCATTTTCCTGGGGTTCAGCAGCATTAGAAAATCTATTATTTTAGGGGATTTCTGGTGGCCCCATGCTATCCCGGCTTTTGCTGATATTGTCCTTGTCTTTTCATTTAGCCATCTGCTGTTGAGGCTCTGGTTTTCTCAGCTGGCAGTAGAGGGGGAGAGTCCCTTCATAAGGCAGCTGCTTCATTTATAGGTCTAGCAGACAATGACCTCCTGAGCTCTGCCACCGAGGATCTGGGATTCAGCAGGGTTCCACTGACTACTTGGTTTCCTTGGGGAGATCCGAAGCAGCGTAGAATACTGGCTTGGAGGCCAGAACCCTGTACCTAGGATCCAGATGCTGTTCTTAAGGGTCACTTATGTAGAGAGTGCAGAGCACTCGCAATTCGGTCGCCCAGACCATGGGACAGGTGTGAACTCCCAGTTTGTGCCTTACACGTTGGTTTCACAGCATCCTGCTCCCCAAGGGGTGTCTGTGCTCAGCTTGAGTATACAGGTGTGCTAAGAGTGCAGGTTGCTAGCACTTCCTGATTCATGATCTCAGGCCCAAACATTTGGCTGCGAGAGGTGGGGGAGGCCTTGTTCTGGTTCTCCCTAACCCCTGGGTTGTCCTGTTCAATCTAAGAAGCCCCCAAACTGGTGTGTTGGATCCATCATCCCATCCACTCACTGGGTCTGTTCCCCAGGGGGCTTGCACTTGGCTCCAGTATTCAAAAGAGTGCAGGGTGCTAGAAGCTTGTGATTTCCAAAGCCTGGCCAGGGGAGGCAAGTCCTGGCACGATGGCGGGATGAGGATGGGAGGTCCGGGGTAAGGGAGTGAAGGGGCGCAGGTTCTGATTGTCCCCAACCCCCGGGTCATCCTATTCGGCCTGAGAAGCCCCTAAGTCCATGGTTTGGATCCGATAGCCCATTCACTCTGCTCCTTAACATTTTCAAAGGGATATTTTAGGTAATTGGATGTATCTCATTAGCACTAAAATGAACCGGGCAAAACTTCATGATTAAACCAGGATACAAATTACTAAATTTGGATGTCATTTAATTAAAAGTCAATACAATTATATTTCATCTTCATTTCTTATTTTTAAGTTAATTGTTTTTAATATATATACTATATATTTAATATATATACTATAACATTATATATATATATATAATCGTGGTATTTCACAGTGTCTAAATCAGTTTAAAGATATCTATCTCCACAAACGTTTACCATTTATTGAGTACAAATATTTTAACCCTTTTGTTAAGAGAAAATATATCATACATAATTGCTACCTATATTCCAAAGTTCAAAGTCTCTTCTGAGACTTAAGGCAATCCTGCACTTGCTACCCTCTGTAAAGTAAAAGAAATGAAACCCAAAACTACATATTTCTAAAATAAAATGGCACAGAGCACAGAACACGCATTGCCCTTCAAAGAAGAGAAATGAGGTCATAATAAGGAAATATTGGGCCAAACAAGGACTAAAACAAAACAGGAAATACACCAAATCCTATAACTTCATGTTGAGCTTTGCCAACTGCAACTTTATGTCTCTCATGGGATAATTCCACTGATGATGCAGGTCTCCTTTGACAGAAGCCTAATAGGTCTGGAATCATCAATATCTGGGTGTCTGCAATATAACAAGGCCTACCATCATAGCTTCAGGCCATGACATCTAAGGGTCTTCTTGGGGGACTATAAGACTGACTCACATTGCCTGACCTCATTGGTTCTCTGAAACCATAAACAAAGAATCTGTTATTCCCTTATACTTGGATGCTCCTTGTATCCAAAACCACATAGATGCTACTTCCAAGTTCTTCTGCCAATTTTTGATGAAGCCTTATCCCCTTAGACCACACTTACAGCAGCTTCTGCATGCTAAAACTTGTGAAGAATTCGTTCCCTTGCATAATTCTTTTTTAGGGGCAGAAATTTTCTTAGACTCTTTCCTTTTACAAATTGGAGCTTTCCATGGGTGGCGCCTTGGTCTCAGGGTACTGATCCTATGTTCCAGGGTAAAGCCAGAGACTTCTCTCTTATATAATGTTGTTCTCAGCCTCTGAGTAACAACTCCTTTGGAAGGTGAACCATCCTTTCACTGGAGTCGTATATCAGAGATCATGCATGTCAGATTTACATTATGATTCATGGCAGTAGCAAAATTATAGTTATGAAGTAGCAACAAAAATAATGTTATGGATGGGTGTCACCACAACATGAGAAACTGTACTAAGGGCTTTCAGCATTAGAAAGGCTAATGCCACTAATCTTTACCTCTTTTTCAGCAATTAACTTGGCTGCAACTTAATCTTCCCAATACTCTTTTTCACTGGAGACCTATATAAGAGTAACCAGTAATATCCATACCATATCCTCAATGATATGCTGCCTTGCATTTTCTTATACACACACACACACACACACACACACACACACACACACACACACACACTATTCCTTAGTTCAGCCTCATGGGAGTTACTGGGACATAGGCAGAATATAGACAGATTCTTTGCCAAAAATTCAGATGAATGACTCCTAGTCCAGTTGATAACAGTCATTATTCCTCTTTGAAACATCTTAAAGGAGAAAGGCTTTACTCTGGCTTACAGTTCCAGGAGGATGACAGAAAGGCATCACAGCAGGCACAGAAGGTGGAACAAGCAGGAGCAGTATACTGCTTATCAGGTCACATGTACACACAGGAACGCCTAGAGAGAAAACAGGAAGTATGTTGAAGATATAAAACCTAAAATCCTGCCTCCAGCAAGGCTCCAGACCTAAAGGCTCTATAATCTCCCCAAATATTGCCACTAACTTGGACCCAAGTGTTCAGATACATGAGCTTATGAGAAACATTAATCACACAATCCACAACAAAATTGTGGGTTGTTTCAATTGCTTAGCGAATGCTGGGCCAAATGGAAGACAGCTGCTCTCCCCTTGGTATACTGATTTGATTTTCTTTGCATAGAAATACCCAGCAGTAAAATTTTGCAATCATAAGGACATTCTACTTGAACTTCTCTACTAATATCCTTAATTTCTGCAAGAGTTTCTAATCTTAACACTGCTCACCTTTCTTTGTGTTCTCACAATAGTTACTCTACTCTTTTTTTTATAATAATCATTATAATTGGAGTGAGGTGGTATGCCATTGTGGTTTGGGTTTCTATTTTGTGTTAGTGATGTAGAGTATATTTTATATACCGGCTGACCATGTAGATGTCTTTTTTTGGTGATATATTTAATTGGATTCACTAAACATTTTAAATCAGATTGTATATATTCTGAAAAATAACCCTTAGTTTGTTGAATAATTCATTAGTATACTCTCTCTTAATCTATACATTATCATCACTTTTGTGATCATTTACTTTACTGAGCAATTGATCTTTAGTTTGACATATTCTAGTTTGTATGAATTAGCCTTTATTTTCTATGTTGTATTAATAACAGCCCAAAGCTGGAAACAACCTAGACGTCCCTAAGTAGAAGAATGGATAAAGAAAATATGCTACATTTACACAGTGAAGTGTTACTCTATCAAAAATTGCCATGTAATTTTCAAGCAAATGGACATGGACAGAACTAGAAAAATCATTACAAGTGAAGGTAACACAGGCCCAGAAAAATAATTGTGTTATATATTCACTTATATGTGGATATTAATCTTAAATAAGAAGAAAGCTATAATCTGGTGACCCACAGAGGATACATATAGTGGAAGAGGTTGGGAGCACATATAGATCTCCCTGGAAGGGGGAATTGATTTTATGGGTGGCCTGGGGGTTCGTGGATGGAAGCAGAAGGATCAGGTGAGGAAAAGGAGGGGAGTTGGGAGAGGGAACACAGAGAGAAACCATTAGAATTGAGGATTTGAGGAGTGGTATGGAAACACAGTGCAGTAGAAACTTCCTAAAATATATGAAGGCAATCCTAATGAAGTCTCCAAATGGTAAGGGGGATGCAATCTAAACTGGCCATCTGTTGTTACCAAAGGATCTGGTACTAAATCTAATTGAGTTGTTGGCCAAAGGTGTTTCATGGAAATCCCCAAACAATACAGGATGTTGCTAAAAGAATAGGTCTTACTCCATTACCTGACAGCAAGGTGCCATTGCTGAAAGACAATACCCACAATTCATTGAACAGTGAGAGGTTGAGTTGGTGCCTTACAGGGTACTCTGAAGGCTACCAAAATAAAAACATAAGCATCAGCCCAATCACAAAACTTATGAGCTACAATCTGTCCTGTCTTCAAAATATCCTAGGACAATAGGGGCACAAAGCTTGTGAGAGTAACCAATCAATATCTTATTTAAGGCCCACTCCATGAGATGGATCCCATTTAACTTAACGCCTACTCCATGAGATAGAACATCACTTGGATGACTAGTAGTCCAGAGGCCTGTGGTAAAACCAAATACTACTGATGTGAAATATAGAAAGAAAGAAAGAAAGAAAGAAAGAAAGAAAGAAAGAAAGAAAGAAAGAAAGA
>OU015748.1:98626875-98638612 GCA_907169655.1 Acomys percivali
CTCTCTCTCTCTCTCTCTCTCTCTCTCTCTCTCTCTCTCTCTCTCTCACACACACACACACACACACACACACACACACACAAACACACACACACACCATTTCTAAATGATTGCTTCATGTTTGCTAAACAATTCCTTTTCCTTATAACACTTTTAGAAAAATACCACACAAAAATTCTATGACAGCACAATAGCTAATAAAAAGCGATACACAAAAGAAGTCATGAAGTAGTCATGATTATTGATCAAGTAAGTGGTACAGGTAATGATCACTATATAAATAGGTATTTTTAATGGACCATGAAGAAAATGGAGTTTAAAATGTTGATGAAAGACTAAAAAAAAGTAGAAAGCATATCCTCCCAAATGAGTAGCACAACATAAGTAATGAAGCAAGATGAAAAAAATTTAAGGCATGTTCAAGAAAGTGAAATTTGAGTGTGGCAAGCTGATCAATAGTTCTTTCACATAGTTCTCATATCACTTCAAAAAGAATGATAATACTATTTGAAAGGAAATAACAAAAATGTTAAGAATTTAAAGTTGAAAGTTGTTTTAGGTTCCCTGAGTTATGGAACCAAGAAGTGTGTTCCAGTTGGCTTTCTGTTGCTATAATAAACACCATGACCAAAAATATTTAAAAAAATAAAAATAAAAACAAACAAAAAGACAAAAAATAGGCTTTATATGTTCATACACTGACCAGAAAAATGATTTGAACAATTTATCCCATCTCTCTTTGCTTCAACACCTTTAACTATAAAGTAGTATATCAATATCATCAAGGCATTTTACGCATTGTATGGGTTGCATTAGATAATCTGGATAGAACATTTAGAAATACGTCTGAGAAATGATTATCATAAATTGTTGTTAAGTGCTTTAAGCAACTGTCTTGCCTTGGTGACAGTGAGCCTACTTAAGAGTAGTTGGGACGTTATCTAATCTATAATCTGTCTAATCTATATCTAATCAATAATCTAAAAATTAAGTAAAAATAGTCTGATATAAAGTCACAGCAATGCCTGTAAGAACAACAGAATAATAGCAGAATGTTGGCGTCTACTAGGTTTGTAGTCATTACTTTCCCAGCAGCAAAAACGATGTGTAGAAGGTAGTGCGTGTGGAGGGCTTCTCTTTCTGGAGACAATGCATACAAATTGGGGACAGACTTTCTAACCATTCAGTGAGGAGAAGCCAGAAGAATTTGGTCACAGGAGCAACACGTACTAGGGATACAAGAGCGTTAGGGCTGGGAGAACCAGAAGCCTGCTGTGCCACAGTGTCCTCCAGACACGGCAGGGAAAACGCCCCCTTCACATCTTAAACACATGGTGCCCTAAACAAGACTGGCATCGTGGCAACACCTGCCAACCCTCACGGGACAAATTTCATGATGTCCCAACCCTTGATGAAGGACTACTGACAACGGTATGTGCTGAGAGAGGTAGGATGCTTTTCTTCCAGGGATAAGGCCCCTGATGAGTTGTTTAATCCCAACTGGTCAGCACTGATCACATACATGTACATAAGAACAGCACTAAATGAACTTGGGACTTGGTTGCGCTCTCTCTCTCTCTCTCTCTCTCTCTCTCTCTCTCTCTCTCTCTCTCTGTGTGTGTGTGTGTGTTGGGGGGGGCGATATGGGAGGAATACAGTCAGGAGAGAGAATGAAATGCGGTTAGCATTTTATGTATGAAATTCCTTTTTTTTTAAGCCAATTTTATTACATCATAGTCCAAAGCAGAGAGAAAGGAATGTGTATTACCACACTCCCCTTAGACACTCTTACACAGTTCAGGATTACAGTCTAGCAAGTGGTATCCTGCAGCGCAAGCTGGATCGCTCCACATCCGTGATCATAATCAAGACAAACAAATCAGGGGTCACGTGCTCAGGCCAGTGGTTCTCAACCTTCCCCATGCTGTGACCCTTTAATACAGTTACTCGTGTGGTAGTGACCCCTGACAATAAAATGATTTTTGTTGCTACTTCATTGCTATAATTTTGCTTCCCTTTTCTGAGGACTAAGGAAGGGAAGGAGTGGGGATGAGGGAGGGAGATAGATCTGGAGGGAAAGAAAGAGGAAGGATGCAATAAAATTCTTAAGAAGAGCATGCACTTAGCCCTGGTTTGAATTGATGTACCAGAGTGGGTGGAGGTGACTCTCCTTTTCTGAGGAGAAGGAGAGAGGGAAAGGGGGTTGTAGACTCAATTTTCTTATCCAAAATATTTTATTAATCACTTATTGACCGAGCCTACGCCAATTATAACCCGATTAACCAAAACAGTAGGAAATGAGGATTAATTGGCAAAACAACAAAACCTTAAGGATATTAGTCCCAACGAACGATTCTCCAGTCGGGAGCCACAGGATTTCTTCCACTGGAACCAGGGGTAACCAGACCCCAGAGTCTCAGCAGGAGCCAGAGCTCTGAAGCCTTCCCTCAAGTGGTTTTCTCTAGGAGCATCTTGAAGGGCAGCGATGAACAGCCAAATCTATCCCAAGTCTTCAACACCCACAGCCGCCAGTTCTGGGCTCATTTATATACCTCCTCCCAGAGTCTGTTCACAGGATCTTTTTCATCTGGTAGCAATTAAGCTCCTGCACGAGGTGGTTGCTCTTCTAGTGAATTAACATCACCTGTTCTCTCACTAGACCGTTCCGATCCCACACTTGAGACCCTAAAGAACAGGTTTCTCTCCTTCAGGGGGTAGAGTAGGAGAGGTGGAAAGGGATCTGCAATAGGGATGCAAAGGGAATAAATAAATTCCTCTTAATGTTAAAAAACTCTAAATTTAAAAAAAAATTTGGAGAAGATGACTTTAGAAGCCAAAATGCCCTTAAATGGATTATATTCATACAAATACAAACAATGAAAGCAACAATGAGCATAGTAAAACACACGACAAAAACACTACATTTTCTTCAGGAATATTTCAGTTACCAAAAAGCAAACACCAACAAAAACATAGAAAACATGAATCTGATGAAGAGTAAATGAGTAAGTAAATAAATAAATGAATAAATAAATCAATAAAGTGAAATGTGATAGGAAGCTTGTTACCTAGTGGGGAAAGAACCCTCAGGCATTGTATTCTATAGTATGATAGAAAGCAGAACATATGAACAATGAAGTTAGAAAGTTAGATGAGATTTTTAGGTAAAGTGTTGAAGTTTAGCATGTTTAAAGAAAATTAAGGAAAAATGTATGGGCAGGCAAGTAAATCGAGGGGAGAAAGGTTAAATCAAAGAAACACAAATTTAGAAACTTCCCTTGTACATGGATAGAAAAAAAAATGCTAAAATTAGAAAAGCTAAAGTAAAAAAACAAACAAACAATCAAAAAATGTTCTTTGAACGAAACTAAAGGTCTATGGTTTAATAAAGTAATATTTTTCTACTGTCATTGTAGAAACAAAAGATCATGATATTTTGTCACTCACTGAGTTCTATAAAAATTAAACAACTGAGAGAGGAACACTCCTTCATTGCTGGTGGGAATGCAAACTAGTACAGCCACTTTGGAAATCTATCTGGTGCTATCTCAGAAAACTGGGAATAGGGCTTCCTCAAGACCCAGCTATTCCACTCCTTGGAATATACCCAGAAGATGCTCCAGCACACAACAAGAACATATGATCAACCATGTTCATAGTAGCCTTATTCATAATAGCCAGATCATGGAAACTGCCCAAGTGTCCCTCAGTAGAAGAATGGATAAAGAAACTGTGGTACATTTATACTATGAGTACTATTCAGCTATTAAAAACAAGGAATTCCCAAAATTTGTGGACAAATGGATTGAACTAGAAATGAGGTTTAAGAGAGAAAAAAAAAGGACTGCAAATTTCAGATTAAATAGGAGGTGAATGTTAACTTTCTCTGATACTATTAGTACTAATTTGGATAAGTTAGGGAAATTTTGAGTCTTACAGTTTAAAACTTCAAATGATATTTTTTTCAGTGTAAGCAATATTGAGAATATAATGCAAATAGGACAATCATTCAGTAAATGCTATTTGTCATTAATAGTGTTTCCCATTCTAAGTTATTTATGTAATCTTAAATCTATGTACCTTAAATTTAAACTTGAATAGATATGTTGGATATGAAATGAGAAAGTTCTGTGTTCTCTTTCGATGGATTCTTCTTCTAAGTAGTCTTTTCACATGAGTAAAGAAATATAATGTTTTGTCATTATGAATTATAAAAATATAGTTGTATTATAAATATAAAAAACTTATTGATTTAAATCAGTTTCTTATTGGTATCCTGACTCTTGATTGAATTATATTCAAATAAATTGTTAATATATGCCAAGGTGATAGTTTATAAATGTAAATATTTTTTTAGGGACAACCTGACACCAAGTAATTTCTGTCCCTTTTTCTTTTATAATAAACATGTGGTCATGGTTTAAACTTCATGCCCTTGATTCAGACATAACTGTAAAAAATAAATCTTGTGCTTATTTCTGTTGATCACTACTACTAAACAGTTCAAGAGAGAAAAGAGAAACCAGCACAGAACCTCTTACTCGAGATGGCATTACTATTACATTTAATGACTGCTGAGTGTCCCACAGTATGCAATGTTCCTATGCTATGAAAACCTCATTTAAAATCCCAATAGAATTCTAATTAGAGTCCATACAATGTAGAGGCCATACAATGTAGAAGCCACTTGTTTTTCACCTAAAGAAATTAACTTATAAACTACACT
Source organism: Acomys percivali (assembly GCA_907169655.1). Taxonomy (NCBI): domain Eukaryota; kingdom Metazoa; phylum Chordata; class Mammalia; order Rodentia; family Muridae; genus Acomys; species Acomys percivali. The sequence goes on from OU015748.1 coordinate 98,631,602, forward strand.
GATTTCTCCAATATACTCAAACTGTTTTTATTACTAATGTTATTCTGTCTTATGTTTATACCATTTCATTTTTATTCCCTTATACTACAGGAAAAACAGATAAATATTTGAGGACGGAATTCTCCGGTGTATATGTATGTGGGTGTTCATTTTGCAGTGTGAGAATAAAATCATCAAAGCTTGCAATTTAAATTTCTGTGTTCTGCTTAATTGTGGACCCAAGTGTTCAATCATAGATTGCCTGTAAATGCCTCATAACCAAGTGGGAAAGATAAGAAACACTGAGGTTAAAGAATCTCTTGCGAAATAATTATACTGTTTAAAATCACATACACTTCATCAAATTAAGTGAATTTCCCGTCTCTGTTTCTTTCCCATCATTTCTGCCTCTGACCTTTAGTTCACTCCATTATAACTTCAGTAAAGGATAGTACTCAGTTCTCTGCACATGCAAATATCTGCGCATTTGTTGATTTATTCCAATTTATCAGTTTAATGGTACCCATTCAATTATATAAAAATAACTACAGAAGACAAAGATGATCACAGAATCACTAAAAACTAAACCATTAAAAAGTCATTGCTAAGAGTATACTCTTGATGTGACTTTAAAAATAAAGGCTACTACACAATTCTTTGATATATTGATTTAGAAAAAATTTATCATCCTTTAGCTAAGTAACAATAATAAGGTTCCTGGCTAATAATAAGATCGGCCTGCCTAAATATAGTATAATTAATGAGGAAAGAATAAAAGGGAAGCAGAGAATGAAAGGTACAGAGGTCTATCATAAAACTGGTTCAAGTTGTATTGACTTGAATGGAAATGGAGCCTTGATGTGTTTGTTTGTGTTGCTTACAATTGAGGCCAGAGCCTTCCAGATACTAGACAAATGCTACTTCCCAGCCCAGAAATGTAATTATCAAAAACAAAACAATATTATGGTAGTCCATCCATGATCCATGTAGGACATTAACTTTAAAATGCAGATAAACTAGACTTTAGGAAATACCAAATTATTTAAAAGAAATAAAATGTATTTGGAAGCAAAAATTTAATCAAAATACCTACCTAAATATTCAGTTTTTGAACACTTGAGTAATAGGTACTTTTTGAGATAAAATGCGTTTTAACAGAAGGTTTATGCTTACAGGCATATCTTGAAATGTCTATTAATTATATAGAACACCATAGTATTCACAACTGTTTTCTAGAAAATAAAGGAATTGTGAGTTGAGGACAGTGATAAATATGAACCCTAATTATTGTGTTCTGACAGCAAGAGTTCTCTAGCTTGTAGTTTGTTAATTTGTCTGAATGCATACTTTTAAAATTTATTTTAATTTTGGTTTCTTCTAGCTTTTTCTTCCTACTCGACCCCAATCCCTTCTGACACGCCAACACCAGGAAGGAGAGAAAGAAGGTTAGTGGTTCTTTTTGGATACTTCGTGCTGTTTAGGGTCATCAGATTCTTTGGGACAATACCAATCTCCATTGTCAGGATATTCAGCCAGCAACAGCAAACTCAGCAGCAGCTTTGCCTTCTTCCTAGGACCATCTTCCTCCACACATTCTTCTCTCAACCCTCCTTCTTTTCTTTCTGGGCTCTTATTTTTATACCCTCTCAGAGTCCACTCAAGATCTTTTCCAGCTGGCAAAGACCACACCTCTGCATGAGGCAGTTTCCTGTTGCCAAATATCATGAACCCTCTCATGAAGCTGTTATCAGCTGTGGACAAACTGGAGCAGCCACCATATCCCACACCTGGGATTAAAAAAAAAAAACATGTTTGTATAACATAAATAAATTTTTAAAGAAACCCAACTTCCATATTACTCAGTATAGTTAGCTTGCTCCTAAGTCACTCAGAACCTGGGATCCAGACACTATAGTAAGTATTAACAGTTCAAGCAACTCTGTAGGCTGAGGGATGATGACTTTAACTCAAGGTATGGAGACATCAGTTTTGTAACACAGTGATATCCCATTTCAAATAAATATAGTTAGATTTGTCAATCAACAAATGGTAGATGATAGATAGATAGATAGATAGATAGATAGATAGATAGATAGATAGATAGACTATAGGCAGCATACATATAAATACCCATGAGATGATGGAAAGATTGTCTGAATTAATAGCTTCAGTTTCTTTACAGGCACAATTATAAAGTCCTTTATGAATTAAGACTTTTTTAGAACAGTATGCCACCTATGGACTCCAAAGCTCATGACCAAACATTTTTGAATAAAGAAGAAATTCATTCTTCTTCAGGAATGTGACTTTACCCATGTAGCACTAATTGAAGAAGTCAGAACTCATTACTTTTGCCTATTTTTCAATGCGGCTCCCAACAGTGTTAGTACAGTTAATAGTATTAGTCATGGTTAATAGCTTTAAGAGGGTGTGGGATTGACTTAAAGAGTTCTGAAGGGCTTCCACATACAAAACAAACTTAGCAAGGTCTCTGACTTAGAGAAAAGCAGAGAGGATGCTTGGCAAATTCCATTTTTAGCATACTACCTGCCCTTAGCATGTGTACTACTTCAGTAAGACATCCCATGTGCCCTATAGTGGAAGAAATAATTTCATATAACTCTACTCAAATCATTTTAAAGTAAGGTCTTAAAATATTGAACCATTCTGTCTGACTTCTGTGCAGCGTAGCCAGAGGGCTTGAAGTTTCTGACCATCCCTTACTTGAGATGTAGGGTTTTTTTTTTTCACCCTCTCCCAAGTTGTTATAAATGGCATGCCAAATTGTTTTACATGCTAGATCCACAACTCAAAAAGGGAAAAGACATTTACTTCCTAGTCAGAGAAATTGGATACGCTCCTACAGGTTTGGTGACAGCCATAATTAATGCCTTTATACATCTAAGCATTTCCCATAAAAGTAGATAAAACACATGCAATTGGGTAAGAAAGAGTATATCTGTGCATTACTGCACAAAGGCCTATGCTTAGCAAAGATTGAAGTACATTAATCTATGGAACATGAATCCTGAAATTCTTCACAATAGGATTGCCTGTCATCCTTTAAACAGATCTTAGTGGTTTGCTGAACCTCCCCCAGCCTCCGTACAACAGGAGTTTAGTAAACTTCTACAACTTAACATAAGCAGTTTCAGAAACATTTGCACATACCTACAATCTGAACATCTATTCTTGACATCACTGGAATCTAACCAGTTTTCAAACTAACACCAAGATGTTACTGGCTTTTCTTGCTATAGGGATATTTGTAATAATTGTGCAGAATTTATGGTGCCAAACAGCCTGGACCTACCACAAACCACAGTGGTATTCCCAGTATGTGCCACAATCTTTCACTACAGCATACTGATATTTTTCACAAAATGAAGCCATTTTCACTGTTGTCTTTGATTGGATAGTACAATTATTAATTTTATGAAGCTTCAACCCATGGATACATGTGGTTTGGGTATTGTATGAGACACAATGTGACATGTACATTAAGCGGTTCTGTCTGGTAGCAGAAGCAACCACTGACTGAGTGGCAAGCTCTGAATTAGCTGTTTTGTTCCTGAAACATAATTTTTACATGAAAGAGCAAATGACAGATAAACAACAATTATTTAGACTGGGTATTTGGCAGACATTTTGCTGAAAATAAACACAGTAAATCTAATCCTTCAATAAAAATAACTGACAGTTTGTGTTGTCAGTGCTAAAATTTGTGCTTCTTAGAAAAAAAAACTGAATCTTGAAAAACATGCTTACCTCTGTGAGCCTGACAGTTTCCCAATATGAACACATATATTTTTATAAAACAAGTTGTGATGTTGATGGGTACAATGTGCTGATATTAGGTAAGAAAATATATCTCAAAAATTTGTAGCTATGAAGTACCGAGCTATTCACTTATTATAATGATTTCAAGATCTCTTTTCCAAATGTGAGGCACCAGAGTACATGAGAAAGTCATATCCCACTCTCCACTCAACTGTGGAGAATGTTCTGACCATTGGCTAGATCTGGGTAGGGGTTTAAAGTTTACCGCCTGTATTGTCCTTGGCTGGTGCCTTAGTTTGAGCTGGACCCCTGGGCCCAAATCTGCCTATCATAATGTTCTTCTTGTAGGTTTGTAGGACCCTCTGGATCCTTCTACTTTGCTATTCTCCCATGCTTCTCTCATCTAGAGTCCCAATAGGATGTCCTCCCCTCTATCCCAGTTTCCTGGTAAGTACTCTGGTACCTCACATTTGAATATATCCCCTGGAGGGGGAGACCTGGTGGCACTCAGAGGAAGTCTCAAGAAGAGACTTGATACCCTATGAGCATATACAGGAGGAGGTAATTCCCCTCAGGAAAAGTCATAGGAGAGGGGAATAAGGGGAAAATGGGAGGGAGGGAAGAATGGGAGGATACAAGGGATGGGATAACCATTGAGATGTAACAAGAATAAATTAATAAAAAAAAGTTCTATAAAAAAATAAAAAGAAAAAAGAAAAAGAGATCTCTTTTCCTAAATAATTAATAATTTCATTTATCTTAATGGCTGACTCAAAATCCATTGTGTATACCTATACAATTTCATTATCCATTTATCTATTGATGGTCACTTGGGCCAATTCTAGCTCCTTTCTATTGTAAATAGAAGGGCAATACATGTGGATGTGCAATTAACTCTGACCAGTATAGTCTGAGTATGTGCCTAGAATTGAAAAAGCTGGGTCACATTGCGAGTCTTCTTTGAATTTTTTGAGAAAAACCACATTTAATTTTACAGTGGTTGGTACCTCAAGCTCACTTGCTGTCATACATTTTCCTCAGTAAGCTAACTCAGCCTCAATAAGACAAATACTGCACAATACTTTCTCATATGTACATCCCAGCTTTTAGTGTTTATATATTGTTGCATTATGTGTATGAATTTGCATATAGGTCATGAAATTATACAGGAGACAGTGAGAGGGAAAGAGTAGATTTTGGGGGAAGTAATGGAAAACATGATATGAAAATAGAAAGGAGGCAACCAAGAGTAGAAAGTTACAAATGGGGTGAAATGTCAATGAGAGAGAAGAGCAGAGATGCTAGACAGACAAAAACAAATTGTTTTAAAAATGCCTAATGCCTTGTATATAAGTAAATGAATAAGTATCAAGATCAAAATAATTGAGCCCTACTGAATTGGGTAGGAGACTGGGTCCTCTGGACATCAAATCTTTATTGCTAAGGTTATATAGCACTTTTCTAGTGTCTCCCTATCAATCTCTTTGTTGTTTTTTGTTGTTGTTGTTGTTTTTTGTTTTATTTTGTTTTGTTTTGTACTTTTTTATTAATTTTTTTAAAGCTAAGGACACTAAAATAAGTTCAGTGGTTCAGTTTTGTGCTCCATTCTATACTACTTTAGATTCATTGTAGGGTCACTGAATGTGCTAGTTGCTTCTAAATCACTGGCACCAGATCAGAACCCAGTAGTCTCAGGTTCCTTTACATCTGAATGTCGGTCCACTTGTCAGTTGAGAACTTGATAGGAAGAGGAAACGCCATTCTAGACTCTTTTTTAAATTAATTTATTCAGATTGCATCTCCATTGTTATCCCCTCACTTGCATCCTCCCATTCCCTCTTTCATCCTATTCCCCTCCCCCTAGGTCTGTGACAGGAGGGGTCCTCCTTCCCCACCATATGGTCACAGCCTATCAGGTCTCAACCTGCTAGCCTGCTTATCCTTTCTCTGAGTGCCACCAGGCCTTCCTACCAAGGGGAAGTGGTCTCTAGACTCTTATTTTTTCTTTATTACCTACACCGAGTCACTGTCTCAGATGTTGTCACCTGAATTTCTCTCCTAACTTATTACTTTTATCTTCTTCTCCACTGAATATTACAATTATTTATCATTTGAAATACTGTAACAACCTTTTAGCTAGTTTGCTATCTCCAACAATCTCTTAAAATTCATTGTGTGTAATGTAGCCAAAGGGATATCTCAGTGTTTTCTGTGATGAAACTTTCCCCATAAGCTTCAGGATAAAAATAAGTCTTTGAATACCAGACCTTCATGATCTGGGCCACATCGCACTCAATGCCTTCATCTCTCACCACTGCTCAAAGCAAAGGACTAGAATTTCAATGCCTATCTCTCAGACAAATGATTCCACATCTCATCTCTAGGCAACATCAAAGGACACTTGAGTTGAAAAGAGCTTTCTGAGATAAAGTAAGTATATAATTTATCATCTAAACCAGGACAGCTTTAAGAGAGAAAGGATGCTTTTTAATAATTACATTGCAGTAGCAGGTGCACACCGGGGCTCTACTGGGTAAAGAGGTTTGCATCATCAAACTTCCAAAAGAGAATATGTCATTACAGAGTAATGCTGGGTCACAACAATAGCTGTGCTGGAATAGGCCTTACATATGCCCTCACCCACTGCCTCACCTCCACGTTATTCTGTTTATTTATTCATTTTACTATAAAGCTGAATGAGTAGTGTATGCCACAGTTTACTTATTGGTATGGTGCTGGATTGCAACCCACGATCTAAAGCATCCTAGGCAGGTGTTCTTCCACTGACTGAAACCTCAGTCCATTAGCAACCGTTTTTACTTCAGTCATTAAGTTGTTGCCTATTTGGACAGCCCATGCATTATCAATCTCGTCTAAACTGAGAGAGGAGTAGCAGAGAGACACATCACAAAGTGCAAGCTTCTAAGGACTGAAAGGGCTATTCATAAATATTTCAATAACTTAATCATTATTTGACCTTCCTGATGTTTAAAGAAAGCCTCTTTGTTTACCATGACATCTGACAAATGCAATAAATAAAATTCAAAGAAGGGGATTCCCAGGGACTGATGGGAGAGAAGAAGCTGGCCATGTCATTTTTTTCCTGTAGCAGCAAGCAGCAGCAGTCGCAGATGATGAGGACAATTTCTGAGGCTGGCCCTCCTCTGGCCTTCTTCTTCTTCTTCTTCTTCTTCTTCTTCTTCTTCTTCTTCTTCTTCTTCTTCTTCTTCTTCTTCTTCTTCTTCTTCTTCT
>OU015748.1:98638622-98658167 GCA_907169655.1 Acomys percivali
TGGGCTTTAAGTCATATCAGATATAGTTTGACTACTCCTATGTATGCACATATGCCATCATTGTGCTATGATATCTTGTGGTCAGAACACTACTGTCAATCTATGAATTTGTGGTTTGAGTTGATGTTTATATTTCTCTTTCCTAATAATAGAGTTCTTTCTTGTACCAAAGACACTAGAATGTATGGATAAATGCTCTATGTAGGCATAAGCTCCACTTTTATATATTCAATGAATTGTGTAAGTGTTCACTTTAGCAATGAGACCTTGATATCAGTTGGTTGAGAGCAACCCATAGTCTTGGCAACGGCCTGGATTGTTTGGGTATTGCTGTGGGAATCCTTTGTCCGATAATTCAATTAGATGTAACACAGTCCTGGTACTTAGAAGCTTCACTTGATGACTAGAGATGTAGGGGGCAGGTACATTTGGTGCCCAGTATTTGAAAATATCATTTAGATTGCCTTTATAAGAGTATATATTTTAGGATGCATCTACTATGTTGGGTTTTCATACTACTCCTCAACTGTCACTCAGTTTTAGCTGTTTCTTCCCCGTACCTGTCTCCTCTTCCTGTCCACTCTTAATCCTCCTGTTTCAGACCCCTCTCATGTATCCACAACTACTTCTTCTATTCTTTCCTGAGGAGATCTATCTTTGCCCTCAGTCCCTTACTCTATAACTAAAATCTGTGATTCTACAGATTGTAGCTTGGTTATGGTTATCACTGACTTAAAAGTATATAAGAAAATACACGCCATATATATATTATTATTATTTTGCTGGGTATGAGATACCTCTCTAGCATGGTGTTCTCATAGCAACATGTATGTCATTATATATACTTATTGTAAATATATACACATATATATGTATATATGTACATATGTATATATATATATGTATGTATATATTTGTAGTGAGAAGTAGCATTAACCAGGGTAGATCTACAATAGATGAGGATTAAAATAGCAATAATTCCATTTTCAGTGTTAGAGACACCAAAGTTCTCTCTCAGTGGTTTTGTTCTGATCCATACCACCTTAGATCCTATTCTGATTTTGTTGAATGTGCTAATAGCTCTTTAATCTATTTCACCAGCCTTGAACCAAATATTCTTAGCCACTTTTGAACCTAAATATTTGTTAAGTTTTTTCATTCGTGTGCAAGAATGTGCTGATTTCGGTGAAAAAATAAAAAAGACCCGTTGATGATAAAAGATGGAGGGGACCGTGAGTCTCCACAGTCTTGATCAGCTAACTTCACAAGCATTGTCACTCCAGCTGATTTCCTCAAAGTGCTGATGGGCAAGGCTGGGGGAAGAATAGGAGGTAGAGGTAGAGAAAAGGAGAGAGAGAGAAGAGAGAGGAGAGAGAGACAGAGACAGAGAGACAGATAGGAGTGGGAGTGAGACTCAATATAGTTCTTATTTCACATAAGAACTAACCTATGGGGGAAATAACTTCCAAAAAATGAAACAACCACCAGACTCACTCACGTTGGCCGTTTTCTCACTGCCTACCATAAGGGAAGTCCTTCAGATTTCCTTTCCACTGAAGCTATCCATAATATGCACGAATTTTAAATATACCATGAATATAATATGCACATATCCACAATAAACATTATATCCAAATATTCATACATTATTCATACTTTTAATGTCACTCTATGTTCATGCCATTGAAATCAGTGTACCAAAGCCGACTTGAACAGGAGGCTTTGGTTTACTTCATTCTTTCTATTAAACCAAAGTTTCTTCTCTGCAGAGCTGAAATGCAGGTAGAGAATATCTTGAGTTCCTTGCAAAGGTTATGGTCTGAATGTAACAGGTGTCTTCCATGAGATGCAAGGAGCTCTCATTCTCTAGGATGGCTTTCTGCCACTAAGATTAGATTATTTCTTAAATAGTTAAACAAGAATATATTTATATGTATTTATGTAACAGATATAAATAGAAAGTCAACCATAACAACCTCTTATAACCCCGAAAATATTATTTGTCTATATCATATGATTGCTATCTTGTAACATATTCAATTGACATGTGTATATAATCAGATAGAATATCATATTCTATTTTTTATAACCTGTGATAATGCATACATTTCATATTTTGCTGCTGATTTCCATTGCCCTAAAATATAATAATGTCCCGCAACACTGAGGGAAGGCATGTGTTCTGTTCTTCCCCACAACATAAGTCTTAAAACAAATATAGAAATGAGATAAGCCAAAGACAAATTATCCTTGCATTCAAAGAAGACATTTTTTGTAATGGCATGAAATTTGCTTAAACATTTTTATATTAAGAGCTTCCAAACAATATTCCTTAAATTCTGTCAGAGAGTGGATCTTTATCACATATATACATATATATATATACACACATACACACACACACACACACACACACACACACACATATATATATACACACACACACACACACACACGCACACACACACACACACACACACACACATATATATATATATATATACACACACATACACAAAGGTCTTTAAATGTCTCTCCTTTCATTGGGACCTACATGTCCTACAGAACAACTCAACAGTGGATTTCCTCAGGAATTTGCAATTAGCAGGGATATATATAGTAATATTCTCTTGTCAAATATCACACGAACTCTAATGCCCCATATTTGACCACGTCCCCTGGATGGGGAGGCCTGGTGGCACTCAGAGGAAGGACAGCAGGTTACCAAGAGGAGACTTGATACCCTATGAGCATATACAGGGGGAGGAAATCCCCCTCAGTAACAGTCATAGGGGAGGGGAATAAGGGGAAAATGGGAGGGAGGGGAGAATGGGAGGATACAAGGGATGGGATAACCATTGAGATGTAACAAGAATAAATTAATAAAATATTTTTTAAAAATATATAGAGATTCAAGTTTCTCTGCAAGCTATACATTGTCTGCTCTCTATAAGCATTAATCTGGAAGGAGCCCTTCTCATCCTCTCTAGCCCAACAGAGTACAAAGGAGCTCAGCAGAAGTAGAAGGGAATTTGGATTTTCACGAGCAACGTCCTGCTCAAGGAGCTATAGAATGAAATGGTTGTGATTCAACAATACGTATCAAAACCACAGTGCACACCACATACAGAGTTGAGGGGGACAATTATATCAGGGCTTGTATGAGGCAATGCTATTGTGGATGTTATTCTCGTTTTATTTTATGAAACATAAGATTCTTGACTGCGTGTTTTGCTAGTATTTAAAGCTCTTCAGAAGGCTTCGGAGTTAGATATTTTGATCGGTTTACCCATAAATACCTGCTGTCAAAACACTTGCATTTCTCATGTAAAGTGGTATTTTAATATTTTCTTTTCGTGCGTGTTAAAAAATTTATTCTTGTCTGTGATGCATTTGACAGTTCTATTAAAAATACATTCAACAGTGCCTACACCGTATCCTTTACCCATTTCCAATGCTATCTCTCTCAGCTTTCACTTTGGACCTATTTTCATAGCCATGTCAGTATCTACAGGGGCAGCAGCTTCTGAGCCCAGTGCTGTAGTGTGCCTTCTAACCAAAATGTGTAAGTGCTAAGCCCTAGGACTTTAAATCTACTATACTTTGTTTGATAAATCATTCAAGATGGCACCTTAACCATTGGCATAATAAGCCAGCATTAACAGGATAAACTCGGTAACATTCATTTTCTTTCTTGAAAGAGCAAATTAACCCGAGGATGACTTAACGCAATCAGTCAACACCTATAATAATATGAACAGAAACTGGAGGCTCAAGCAAACAAACAAAAAGGTAGAGTTGGATGTCAGAGACTGTGTCTACTATTGCAAGGCACTCTTTTAGGGCCAGAGTCTGGAGGAAAGGTATTTCTCCTCATTCATTAGCATAGAAATTAATAAATAATATTAGCTGTGCAGGAAAAATTCTTTCTGAGGATTCCCTTTAAATGTGTCACACATCTGGAAGTGTTAAAGTCAGAAGAGACTATGAGAATTCCCTCTCCCAAGCCCTCTACAGATTCTTGATGGGGCACTGAGGCTCAACCAAATCAGTGTAAATGAACTGACAAGCAAATACCACCCCCCAAAAGAGTTCAAGGGCTTCAATTGCTGGTCTAGAACATTTTTCACAAAACCATGCTACTACTTCCTAATATTAGGAAATCTTGGGATTTCCCCCCATTGAAGTGAGTATGCCAGGCTACCCTATGAGACTAAGAAGTGAAATATAATATGATCAGAAAGATTTTTTTTTTAAATCCAGACACTGGGCAATGGCAGCCAGCCAGAAACCACAGTCCTGTGGAAATGTCATCTGTCACCTTTATTTGTTGACCCAGAAGAGTTGGCAGCACGTTCACTCAGGTTCTAGTTTCCTGGAGCTTACAGTTTGCAGCAATGGTACATCTGCAAAAACAAAGGCAGAAACATATATGAGATGAAATGAAAAACAGAAAAATACCCCCAAACCAGGAAGATTTTCCTTGAAGTGTGTTTTTTAAAGCTATATGGAGCCACCTAGTGACAAAATCTCGCACTAACAGGTTTAGAATTGCTCATAAATAGAAAACAGAGTGTATGTTTGTATAAATGGCTAGGTCAGGAACAAAGCCTGGTTTTGTGGTCCCAAAAACCTTAGTTGTGAAAAAAAAAGCACAAGTCATCTGTCAAGGTTTAAATTTGTAAATTATTTTTATTTTGCTTTTATTGTCACCAGAAAGCTTCTGAAAACATTTTCCAATTTAATAGCTCTTCAATAAAGTGTATAAGCTAGAGATAATTGGATTCCACTTTTAAGTTCTTATATTTCACCCAACTGAATTAGGCTCAAAAAGCCAATTTCTTTAAATTGGAAAATATCTGTTAATGTTTCCAAACAGAATGGAACAGGCTTTCTTCTCTTCAATGAATTCATAAGATTCTTTTATCAATGACACTATTTTAACAACCAAGCTATACTTCTAAAGGAACTAACGTAGCAGAAAATTGTCACTGCAATTAAAACCCTTTGTATCTCCAAATAGGATAAAAATAACAATGGTATGTACTTACTGGAAGGGATTTATACAGAAGCACATCTAATTAGGACATTTCGGAAATGCTGTGACTCTCAAGGCAAATCAAATCCTGAGTCAGATCACACTAACTTCTTTGAAGACGTCCTGTCCTTATGATTGACTTATGGTAAATCAGTCTAAAAGTCTTCCAAACTACTGATTTTTCAGCATAGAGAAAAATTTCTTTTTATATAAATAGCAAATTTATAAAATTTCAATTGGATAGAATATTAACCTATTATATACTCATTAGAAAATTCATAATGTACTTAATGAAACTATGGAATTTTCAGGGAAGACAGTTCAATACAATTTATTTTAATTGCGTTTACTTCTTTCAATGGCCAAAGATAAGCGTTAAAATACACTTTATGTTTTGTTTATGTTTCTTAAAACTCTTGATTACAAATACTGTGTGTTTGTGTCCCATTGGCTGAGTTTTTGCTCTGTATAAGGGAAAGTAGGAAGAGAAGGAAATCTTGCAGTAAAGTTTTATCTTCATAACTTATCCAAGAAAAACATATGTAAAGTATACATTGATTTCTAATTAACAAGACTGCATTATATCATACTATATATATATATATATATATATTATAGTTTTCATAGTCTTACTATGAGTATGTGTAAGATGGAAGCCTTAGACAAACCATAATGATACTAATAAAATAAATAAAATAAGACAATACTGGTTTATTGTGATGGTGTGAATGGCCCTTGTAGAAAAGACATCAGAGTTGATACAGATTTGGTGAATAATTTCTGGTAAAACTAATAATGAGAAACACAATGTAACTATGATGAAATCTAGTAGGAAGAAATAATTATGGCAACCTGGCATGGAATGTTTAAGGTTTTTTTTATTATTTTGCGATTATAATATAACTACAATATTTCTCCCTTTTATTCTTTCCTCAAAGCCCTATATGTAGGGGAATATAAGAAGAATTCTGAACCCTTTGTCTGCCCTAAAGGCCATTCTTTTTCTCTATAGTTATTGATCACCACAGGAGCTGCATAAATGTATAACACACTGGTATTATAAAATGAAATTAATTTCTAATTCTAGTTACTAACAGTAATTTAACAATATTTAATATTAAATTACAATGCACTCTCAAAATGTTCATTTTCCTCAAGAATATAAGACATAAACATAAAATGCAAAGTGGAAAATGACACAAAACCCTCAGATTCAAAGAGGCAGGTTTGCAATTCATGAAGTAGTCCATGATTTTCAATATATAGAGAAAATGTTCCTTTTGCTCTATTTTCTAAATGTGTAAAATAAATACAAATATAGAAAATGTTAGTAGATTAGTCTCAAGTACAATAAACTGACAACAGAACATGGGACAACATAAGGCCATCGTAAGTCCCACACAAGAACCACCCACAAGTGGTTCTCAGCCTTCCTAATGCTGAGAACTTTTAATACAGTTCTCATGTTGTGGTGATCCCCAACCATAAAATATTTCATTGCTACTTCACAACTGTAATTTTGCTATGGTTATGAATGGTAATATAACTATCTGCTATAGAAACATTGGCTCGACTGTTATGAATACAGGACTCATATTTTCTCTCCCATGATTTCATGAGATTCTGATGTAAGGAAAACACTGTCATTCTTCGGGATTCCTGGTTGACTTTCCCAAGATCCCCTACCATGTTCTTAAATGATTTTTGTTGTTTATTTATTGCTGTGCTGATCTGCAGCAGATCTTCTGAGAAGTTTTAAAAATCTGATCATAATTACAAGGAGAAAAAAATATTTGTGTGTGTGTGTGTGTGTGAAATTAATTCTGTTTTTTAAAATACAGTTACTATGTAAGAAATAGCAGCTCTTAGTTTTTTAAATAAATCTAAACTACCTGTGCTACCCTAACATTCATAGAATCTGTTGTGGTTGTTAAAATTATTTTTATTATTTTACTTTAATGAGTGTAAAATTCCACAATTATGAAGATTTCTTTTACCAAGTTACCCTGAAGTTAGTTGAATGTTAGTTGTGTGACCACAGTGTGAGATGCGATTATCTCAAGCCAAGCCTTACCAACAAGTGTCAACAGAAGTGTCACTGTTCTCAACTAAGTGTTGTCACCACGACTTGCTTTGCTTCACTTTTCTTTTCCTTGCTTTGCTTTGCTCATTTTGTTTGCTCATTGTTTTCTGTCACTAACTATACTAGCAACCAAGCACAACATGAGTTTTAGCTAATAGTTTCACATGGTCATTTTCCCATATCATTCATAACACGGTAAAGGATTATTAACATTGGGTTCTTCATCTTACCTCAGCCTACAAAGGAAGCATAAAAGTGAGTTAACCCAAATGCTTTTCTGTTGTACAGATCTGTCATTAGTAATGATAGGAGTGGAGATTTTTTGGTTGGAGGTGTGTCTCAAGAAGCCACTTTGGGGAAAAGCATACGGAAAAGAAAAGTCCATTTCTCACAGCCATTTCTCCACATTATCAGATGCTGCAACTAAAGTACATAAGGATTTCCCTAGCAAGGATAATGGCTGATTTGTTTATTGTACCATATTTTATTATTGGATGATTCCTTTACAGAATCCCTAAAATATCAGCTATCAAATCAAATTATTTCTTTCTATTTACTATCTTTACAAATACCCTATTAGTGGTGGGAATATAACTTCCTGGTAAAGGATACCTTTAGCATGTTGAAAGCCTTGGGAGTGACCCCACAGTAGATATGTATGTGTATGTATCACATATTATATGCTTTGTATTATATAAGTATGCATGCTTCCTTTATACATTATATTGATGGACACCTATATTGATTCCATATCTTGTCTAGTATGATTATTGCTACAATGACATAGAAATGTAGATATTGATACAATTCTATATAATATACACAGAACTTAAAGATATTTGATTCATAGAAAGGACAGAGTAGAATCCTGATTACCAAAATCTGAAGGAGAAAGATAATAATTGAGAGATTTCTGTTCAATAGTATAAGTCTAAGAAAGAAGTAAGTTTTGTATCTATTACATAGATGGTTGCCACAGTTAGTAAAATGAATGCATCTATATAAATAAAATAGTAAACTTCAAACATCTCACCATCAAAAAAATAAGATATCAAGATAATTAATTTGATAATTATTTTGGGTTCATCATTTCATGTTGCATGTCAAAACACTTTATTATACCTATGGATTACCAATTAAAAATACTTAAGTGTTATTATAAGATTTAACTTTCATATCATCGCACTGTTCTTAAGCTTTTGAAAAATTACAAGTTTAATCTTATCAATACAAGTAAAACTGCTCAGCTCAGACTTCAACTTTTATTCTAATTTTATTTTGTGGCAATGAAAATAAAAGTCATCCATACTTAATAAAGATAAATTAAAACATTAAGAGATTCAGATATGGGAATTTTGAGTGACAGACCCCACAGTACCCAGCATATCTGAATTTTATCATCCATCACTTTTTCTGTTTGAAATTAAGAAATCAACAAGCTTCCCAAGCCACTGATTCTTTTCTGTTACATATCAAAACAGATGACATGTTAAACGTGATAAAATTAAACATGTTATTAGTCACCCCCTCTAAAGCTTTCAAATAGTAGATGGGCAATAAATAGCAGCTGGCGCATTCCACCCTGAAGCTTTTCCCTCTTTTCAATTTCATGTAGTATTCTGTAATAAAATATGAGAGTCTTACAAATCAAGTTCATTTCAAGCCAAGCCACATCTTTAGAGCAAGAAATCTTAACTTGTATGTGTCAAACTCTCCTTTTAAAAACATAACAGCCTGTTCTATCTCCTTCGACTCACGAACTCTTACTTATTAAGGTCACACTCATAAAGTAATAGGCTCTCAGTGCCTGTAAACACAGAAACATCTCTTTAATAGATAACAAATTGCTGATAGGAAAAGGAATTTAACTTCCCCTTGAAGCCAATAATTCCATCTCACATTTACTTTGGCACAAAATGAATTCAATTTCCTAACTGCATTTTGTGGTAGTAATATTTAGCATGTAAAACAAACTTTTCCTCTGTCCTGAGTTACTCCTAAAATGGTTGCACCTTTTTATTCAGAATTAAAGAGTTTAACTCATTCCATTTGTTACACACAAAGTATTTTTTATTAGAAATGTGTTCTTTTGTCCACAGTAGTCACATACCTCTGTTTCTGTCCAATGCCTATAATTTCCTGAGAGGCTTGAATAAGCTTTCAGTTTAATTATAGTTAATTTTCTGTTTTGCTTTCTCCATGCTTCCTTATATTATTATACTCTGCCCTGCTGACTTTTGAGACATCACAAAATGAGAAAGGAATAAGCAACTACATTTGTCAAATATCAAAGATGTGAGATTCCCAGCCGCTGTGTCATATTTTGTTTGTTTGTTTTTTACATTGTTTTTTAAAATTTTTATTATTATTATTATTATAGTTTATTCATATTCCATCCTGATTGTAATCCCCTCCCTTTTATCTTCCTGTTCCTCCCTCCCTTTTCCATTATATTCTCCTCACTAAGACTTCTGATAGATGGGGTCCTCCTCCCCCACAATCTGACCACAGCCTGTCAGGTCCCATCTGAATAGCCTGCGTCCCCTTCATCAGTGTCCCACAGGGCCAGTAACCAAATCAAGGGCTCACAGTTCTTTTCAGAGGCAGTCTCCATTTTTGTTTCATTTTTATTTTTCTTTATTGAGATGGGGTCTTTCTAAGGAGCAGAGGCTAGCCTTGAAATCTCAACTGTCCTGCCATTGCTGGGATTATAAACATGTACCTCCACGTCCAGCTTCCAGAAATGTTAATATTAAAGAAATAATTTCTGATACATGTGTTCTGATGCAACCCTTCTTAGGTCATGTAACCTTTCCCTTGAAGGCCCATGTAAATGTTTCCTTCAATTACAGTTTTGTGCTTTCATTTGCTTGATTCCTTTCCCCAGCTGTGACACACCTAAGGTGTTAGGTGTAAAATATAAAGCGTCATTTTGCAGGTAGCTATGGATTTTCCTTAACATAGCATATACTATGCTAACCAAACACAATACGTTGCATTATATTAATGTTGAACTTTAAGTGATTGTATATCAACCCAGGTTCTGTGAGTGGAACATACTCTTTTGTGTTTGGTTGGCTTGGGTTTTGTTTTTCTCTTCTTCATTAATGTATCCATTTGTTCATTTTTACATCCCAAATGCCACTCCCTCACTCCTCTCCTTCCAGCACCACCCTCCCACCCACTTCCCCCATCCCCCGGGGGAACCAACACACCCTGGCACATCAAGTCACATCAGGATTAAGTGCCTCTTCTTTCTCTGAGGCAAGACAAGGTAGTCCTGCTAGAGACATGGGAACCAGAAGGAGCCAACAGAGTCCAAGTCAGACACAGACTCCATTCTATTTGTTCGGGGACCCACTTGAGGACCAAGCAGCCCATCAGCTTCATATGTGTCTTAGACTTAAGACCAGACAATGCATGGTTTTGGTTTGGTTTGGTTTGGTTTTGGTTTGTGGTTCAGTCTCTACAAGTCCACATGGGCCCAGGTTAGTTGGCTCTGTATGTCTCATTGTGGTGTCCTTGACCTTTCCAGCTCACTCAATCCTTTCCCCAACTCTTCCACAAGACTCCCTGAGTTCCTCTTACCCAATGACGGGCCAAACTTGAGACCCACCCCATGGGGGAGTCCAAATTCCTGACACTATTAATGATACACTGCTATCCTTGCATACAGGAACCTAGCATAACTGTCACCTGAGAGGCTTCATCCAGCAGATAATGGAAACAGATGCAGAGAACCACAGCCAAACATTAGGAACGTACTCTTGAATGTACCTAGATTAGAAGAAAGGCAGATAGTGCCGCAGAAGGAGATATGCCACTGTAAGTCAGGAAAGATAGCTTCAGCAAGTCGGCCAGTAATGGAGAAAGTGAGTTTCAATGTGAATTTCAAAGGGAAAATATTCAAATTGACTGATAATTTTGATATAGACTGTGAGGAAAAAAGACAGAATCAAAGATCAACAGCCAGTGCTGAGCTGAGTCTTGAGGAATACATGTCAACTATTAGCATCATTATTAATGGAGGAGTGCTTCAAAAAGGCTTGGTTGTAAATACTTCATATCCGAGCAGAACCAACGCACAGCACTTTGATTATCTGGATATAAAGCACACCAAAGGCTGGGTAGGGACGATAGGCCAAAAATGTGGGCATATTTCACTCCATAGTTTTACTAAGATCTCTCCCAAAGAAAAAAGTAGTTAAAACTAAGTGCAGTCTCTTAGAGCATCCCAACAATTTGAAGTAAAAAACAAGAGTAAAAGGAAAGGCTCTGAGTCAGAATCCAAAGCGTGTGTGTGTGTGTGTTTGTGTGTGCATGTGTGTGTGTGTGTGCGTGTGTGTGTATGTATGTGTATGCATGTCTGTATGTGTGTATGCGTGTGTGTATATGTATGTGTGTGTGCGTGTGTGTGCGTGCATGTGTGTATGCGTGTGTGTATGTGTATGTGTGTGTATGTGCATGTGTATGCGTGTGTGTATGTGTGTGCATGCATGTGTGTGTATGTGTACGTGTGTGTATGTGAGTGTGTATGCATGTATGTGTATGTGTGTGTATGTGTGTGCATGTGTGTGTGCATGTATATGTGTGCACGTGTGTGTGTGTGCATGTGTGTGTATGTGTGTGTGTGTGTGTGTGCGTGTGCATGTGTGTGTGGTTTTGGTGCCACAAAAAAAACAGTGACAAGAAAACAATGTTTCAAAGAGATGATGAGCAGCTCTCTTGGAAGACACTAAGCACTCAGGTGAGGTGAGACTTCATATCAACCATTCGAGAAAGGCAGCTATTATTCTGGACAAAAGCATTTTCAAGAGAGTGACCAGGACAAAAGCAGCTCTAGACCAGATGGATAAAGTAGTATGTGAGGAGACTAGACAGCAAGTGCACACAATGCTTTTGAATGGTTTTCTTATAAAGATGAGAAGGAATAAAAGGTCAAAGCATTTTTCTTTTATTTTCAATTGTGGTGAAGTATTTATAAAGTAAAATTTACCATCTAAACCACTTTTGTATGGAGGTCAATAGCAATAAGAATTTGGGGTCCTGCAGCCACCATCCACCCACAAAACTGTTTTTATTTTACAAATCTCATTTTACAAGACTGAAACCCTAAACACATTAAAACAACAACCCCATATTGCAGACTGATCCCATGGTGACAGGAATAATGCATTCCCAATAGATTGTGCCTATCTCACCCGTCATGTGACTTACCTCAGCACCTCATAGTCATAATCTTCTGGTTGCTAAACCATAGGAAGAGAGGGGGATGTGGGCAGTTGAGGCCTGGAGTGAGATTGGGAGAGTTAATGGCACCTTCATTCCAAATGGTGCATACAGGTTCAGATGCAGGCATCCTCAGTGGATGACTGTGATACGAACAAAAAGCTAAGTAACCTCTTGGCTCTATTTCAGTCATTCACCTATACATTTATAAATACATGCAACAGGCGTGACCTGTAGCACCTTACAAAAAGAACCACTCTAAGGAATTTGTAAGAAAGCAATTTTCATCACTGCTGGAAGAACCAGTTTGCATTAGGATAGAAGAATAGAGTGCTATGAAGAGAAGGATGTAGGATAAACAGTATTCTAGATCTCTGAACCGATGCTGTGTATTTTCCTGAGTCTTGTCTTATGCAAGGGAAGCACGTTCAGTCAGGCGAGGTGGCACAGGTCTGTAGTCACAGCTGCTGGGGAAGCATAGAGAGAAACAATTCTTAATTGCAATAGTTCTGGGCAGTAGGGCCTGTGCCAGGTGTCTGTGCTAAGTTGGTATCAACACGCTAACCTCCTAGGAGCCAGGGCCCACCAGGTTGCCTAAGCAGGAGTGAACCGGCCCAGGTTGGAAAAAAGAAGTCTTCAGTCTTCCTGACTATTTTCACTTAAGTGACAGTTATTTCATCACTTCAAAGTTCCATCATGCTTTGTGATAAAATATACCCTTCAGTATAGATTCCAGGAACTCCCAAATGAAAAACAGCAAAAAAGATGATTGATGTAAACAGTCTTTCAAACACTAAATAGAGGCTTCTCCAAAAGAGATTTTAGCTGCAACACCAGGACGTTGTTTTTACAGAATTATTGTAATGACCATATCAACAGGAAAAAAATATGATTGGTGCTACATCGTCCATCCAAACCTAATGGTAAGCCCTTTCTGTTACTGTATTCCCATCCATGCCTTTCTTCATTCCACAAGTGCAAAGAGCTTCCAAGACACTGAACCAGGGAGAATCTCACTGGCTCAAAGAAAAAAGTGACCTGAATCTATTGTGCTCACCAAATATCAGGTGTTCACAGAGATATGTTTGATCCCACATTAGTACAAAGCCACATACCTTTGAGCAAATTGCCTGCCATTCACTAGTTTGTAATCCCTGCTGAAGTTAATGGGAATAGTGGCTCAAGGTGATAAGAATGCAATCACTTCGAAAGCCGAGAGATGCCTCAGAAAAGAAACTGCCAGAATCTCTGTATGCTGTAACTGATATTGTTTTAATTCATGCACTACAATTAAATGAGGAATGAAAATGGATTGCAATATAAATTAATACTTCTTCACTTTAGGACTATCCTAACAAGTTTTTTTTTTAACTACATGGTGCTTATACCCTTGGTAACATAGAAAATATATTCAGTCTAGAGTCAAAAAGCATAGATAAATCTCCCCAAAATAACATAATTATACACATTTTGCCCTGGCATATATGCCAGCATTCTTGGTATCCAGTTGAAATAATTGTATAGTTATAGTAAGTAACATAACATAACATAGAGTGTGATGTTGAGTTCAAAGGGCAAAGCCATATCTCCAGCATCTAAAACATGGCCAGTGTCCTTAGCACTGTCTTGAGATAAGCCAGCTCGATAGTCACTAGTGACCCAGTTCCTGCATGAATCTTCTTCCTCTAAGCCACATTGTGCTCCCTTGTACTGTCCACACATTTGTTAGCACCCCGCAATATCTTCACTCTTTATAATACTGGACATTTCTGTCTTTCTTTTATTTCATGGAAGCATACAACCATTTCTAAACTAAGGCCAGGTTTTTCCACCTTATTTTCAAAATATCTATAGTAAGAATATATGTGATTCTGGATCCACAAATAAGTTGTTTGCAAATTTCTACTCAAATTTTGTTGTCTGTGTATATACACCCACATATGCATGTATGTCTATGCCTTTATTTTATTTGGTACTAACTTTTCCTCCTACTGGGTTTTCTCATCCACCCTTAATATGAGGAGAGGTGCCTAGTCTTATTGTGACTTTCAATATCATGTTAGGTTGGTATCCTTGGGAGGCCTACTCTTTTCTAGAAGGAAACGGAGGAGGAGTGGAAGGGATAAGGGGGTGTGCAGAGAGACTGGGAGAAGAGGAGGGAAGGGAAACTGTGGTCAATATTTAATATGTGAGAGAAGAATCACTAAAAAAAAAAAGAATAAAAAAGAATAATCCCTTCACCAGTGACCCAGCCTAGTAAATTAAAGTATATTACTGTGTAAGGAACATGACTTGGAAAGAGTTAGGGCTAAAACATAAGCAAGGCAAGCCACAGTTCATCCAAGCATCTCAAGCCCGAGAAGGGTTAAGCTTTTCCTCTACAATCATGGGATGAGGAATGTAAATACTGACCCCACCAGTAATCATCTTATTAACACGTGGAGAGCCTTTAACCAGAAGGGAGACAGCATGGAGAACAAAATGCTGGTGAAAAGCATGGGCTTCTAGTGACGTAAACTGATGCCATTTGATCTCTGTCACATCTAATCTTGCAGCTCCTGGCTCTGAGCAGGTTGAGGGCTGTCTTTTTATTTGGTTTCTTGCCGTTTCTTTTCTTCCCTCTTGTTGGACCTGGTTTCATTCAGCTGATTAACAAAAGTGCCTCTTCAAACAACAGCTTTTCTTACACACAGCTCGGATGTGGTCCGTGACTCTCTTAGTATTCTGAGGAAAGGCGGGCCTGAGTCAACAGGTTCCGCTCTAGCCATTCAAAGTGTCTAATGTCCCTTCTTTTCCATTCTGCCTTGTTAACTGCCATGATGTCGAAAGTGTAGTATTTACAGTGTAGGTCATTGCTGTACCTTCCATTTCTAGTATAAGTGTGAAGCCTGTCTCACCGACAGCATGTGTGGGTGAATAAATGTGTGCATGCATGCCCTTCCACAGCTCTGATCATACGAATTGTCCAACCTCATTATAGCCTTTCTCTGCATAAGCCTCATCATCCTCACTGCCATTAATATGAAAATGTTTTGTGACCAGATTTAAATAGACAATAATCTTAATTTTCTAATTTTTCTACCTAAACACAGATTTTTTTTAAAAGCAAATTTTCTTTGTGATCTGACTACATTCTTAGAAGCTGTATTAACTCTCAAAATCGTCTAGGTAGTACTTGGTAAATGGCTATTTCAGTGAATTTTTATTGGTTAAGCACTTAAAGACATGAAGGAGCTAATTTTCCAAAGTAGACCCATGTGAATGTGAAAGCAGGAAACTACTTCTTCCAAAAGTTCCGCCTCTGAAAAGGTAATATATATAAAAGGTGTATATATATATATATATATATATATATATATATATATATATATATATACAAGGAACACATTAATTTCTTTTGTTTTGTAATATTTCCTTCATTATCGCTAACTAGCATAAAAAAATCTTTGTCCAAACTGCTTTTACTCTCTATATACAATGACATTAGTTTCACAGTTGATCACCTAAATCAGAAAGACTGACATAGGTAGATATGCGCACACACATACATAAGTATATTCATGTATAAATGTATACAATAGCCATGAAATTATGTATTACATCAAGAATCTGCCAGTGTAAATCATACACAAGTTCACTACCAAGACCTACCAGCTCTTTCTCTGCTTCACAAAACTGAGAAGTCGTTCTAAAAGGCAAACTCAGAAAAATTAGGGAATGCACAAAAATAAAACAAGTTTTAGAATGAAACTTAGTTGCCTAGGCGTTAAGATGCTTTTAGGTCTAGATAGATTTTTTTTAAGTTGCTAATGACAAAATGTGATAGAGATTGATCTACATTCAGAATTTTAGACGTCCCAAGATAGAAAAGATGTTTTCTTCAAGGCTGTCAAATACCCGATGAAAGAAAGAAAGTCAAAGTTGGAGAAAGAAGAAATTGATATTTGATGTGTCTGTAATATTGACTTTCACAGGCAGAAATGTTGAGTATTAATTATTTATGAAAATGTAAAAATGTATAGAGCTAGGGAAATGGCTCCACAGTAAAATCACTGGCTACTTTTGAAAAGAACCGGAGTTCCAACGTTTGGTTCCTAACACTAAAACTCGCAGATCACACCAAACCAGGGCATCCAATGAAGCAAATGACCAACATTAAAGTTCCTTTATGGGGATGGAAGTGAGATTGATAGTTACGTTATCCAAGTGTATCACTCAGTACATATGAGACATCATCAGGAAAGAAGGAGGATGTCTCAGCATATAACACTCAAAGCTAAAAATAAACAGGACAATGAAGGGAAAATACAATGATGTACCTCTTTGATAAATGTAGTATACTTTCAAAGGGGGAGATAGAAAAGGAGTAACACTGGATTTCTGATTTCTGCATCTAAATTTATACAATTATATGACAATTTAAACTATGCACATACACATTTGATAAAAAATTAAAAGTTAGGGGACAGGTTTGAGGAAGTGATTATTACTCTTCATATTATCCATTTCATAAAATTAATATGTTCTACAAAATCACTTAAATACTTTACAGGCTAATGTCACAACTAATCTCCAATAGTAGTTTCAAATTTTTCATACGATATTGCATTTGAGAATTCATTAATCATTCACTAGATGGGGCTAACACACTGCAGAGAGGTGACATCTCTAAAATAGTTTATTTTTGTAAGCAATGCCACTTTTTTAAAGAAAGTATTATATTTTTACATTTATCAGATGAAATTTTTCAAATAGTCAACATAGTACTTAAACTGTTTTATAATATATACAGAAACTGTTAATGATATTCTAACCGGGCAAAATGCCTATAGAATCTTCATTTTCATAATATCTTTACTGAGTATTAAGTTGAATACTCTGTTGTATAAATAGGAAAACTGTGGTGGTGCAAAATGAGTTGTGTAGCATAGGCTATATGTTTAAACTGGACTGAAGACTCAAACGTCCCAAAAGGAAACCTATGAGTCAAGGTATATAGGCAATCAGCTGACAACAAAAAAGCACATGAAATACAGGAAGGATATACAGATGAGTGTGTATGTAATTAATATCTTAATGGGAGTGGATAAAATAGAGGGAAATACTCAACAAACATAATTAAATCTGAACATGGGAAAGGAGGAAAAAGAGATGGTCAACATGTTCTGCATCTCAATAGACTCTTTGCCTATAAACCATACATAAAGAAGCACATTGAGTCACTGTGAAGATTTTGTGAACTGGTGTAATAATACTCATGGGAGAATATATAGATTAGAGGACTTTTAAAGAGTGTGTGTGTGTGTATGTGTGTGTGTGTGTGTGTGTGTTTGCTTGTAGTTGTATGTTGGTGCACACTTTCCGTGAGTATACTTAGCTGTCTTAGCTACTTTTCTTTTTCTGAAAGGAGACACCATACCAAAGCAACTTATGAAAAGGAAGCATTTCATTTGGGACTTGCTTACAGTTTCAGAAGCAGAGTCCCTGGCCATCATAGTAAGGAGAAGAGCAACAAGTAGTCATGGTACTGGAACAGTAGCTGAGAATGCACTATATCCACAAGTTGGAGACAGAAAGAAGGAATGCGCATAGAGTGGCCCGAGGCACACTTTAAAACCTCAAGGTCTACCCACAGTGACACATTTCTCCTGAAAAAAACACGTGTCCTACTCCCAAACAGTTCCACTAACTAGAGGCCATGAATTCAAATACATGAACCTTCAGAGGCCATTCTCATTCAAGCCAATGTAAGCAGTCAAAAGACATCTTGCAGAAGTTAGCAATCTGCTTTTACCAGGTAGGTTCTGGAATAGTATATGCCCATACCTCTTGACCCATCTAACCAGTGCTGAGATATGAAACATCTGTAATTATTGCTGGAATGACATAATTTTATTTTGAGTGTTGTCCATCTCTGTATTTTAAGAAAGAAATATGATCAGAGTTTACACCAAGAAGATGACCTAAAGGAGGTTTCTGAATCATTCCAAAATTGAAGGGTTGGATGTCAGTAATGATGAAGGAAAAATCAGTAAGAAATCTGTAGAGATTAAAGGAAAATGTCAAAAAGACATTGCCATGGGAGCCAAGGCTACTATTAACTGCTGAAAAATTCCAGAGATGATCAGGCAACTTCTTAACTATTTATTTTCCTGTAATGTTTCTTGACAGTTAATATTTCCAATTTATTGGGCTACAGTCTGCAATAGATGAAGTGCAGGCATCCTAAAAGTTCAGTCTGATATGTTTTGAAGGCTATTTTCATTTTCTCAAATTATGAAATGTATCCTTGTCAAAAATGCTGCTTAACTTGCAAAGTAATATGTAAGAGAATCATAAAATGGAAAAACTCTTATACTTGAAGACTACAAACACACACACACACACACACACACACATACACACACACACACACACACACACACACACACACACACACACACACACACCAGGAATAAATTTGCTACTCAATGCAAAATTGGTAAATATCTACAGAAACATACTCAATTGCTTTCCACTTGACAAACATACATTACCATAAATTAGATTTGTTTCACTGTTAGTTTTTAGCAATTTTCAGAGTTGAAATAAAGTTCAAGGAAAATGGAAAAACACAAGCTTCACATAATCAAATAACTCAGCATGGCATCATCCAACAGGGCAGTTTTTCACTAAACACTCTTAAAGATACATGAACCACTTAAAAACATTTTATCTCTCAATACCACTACCACAATAAGATTTTGGAACATTTCTATTCTTCATAAGTTGTGTATCTTTCTTATATGTGATCCATGCAATATGAAAACAAAGAAGGCATGGCTTATGAGCATAAGTCTTTCCAGACTGTGATGCATGCAGAGAAACCCCAAATAAAACTTGGCTTGTGCTGAGCGAGGCAGAGCATGCCACAGAAGGAGAAAATCAGATCAAAACCTGTAATGCATAAATGAAAAGTGCGCCATAAAAACAGAGCACCATCGTAGTAATGTGAGGTCACTTTACTCTTCAAAAATCAGTCAGCGTGATTCACCACATTACTAAACTTAAAATGTCCCATGACTTCAACTTAGTTAGACAGACACAAGCTTGAAAAATATTCAAATCTCAATTCAGATTAAAAATACCACTATATATATATATATATATATATATATATATATATATATATATTCAGAAAACAACTTTGAGGAGT
>OU015748.1:98663167-98694269 GCA_907169655.1 Acomys percivali
ACAGAAAGTGTTGGAAGTATCAATCTTATAAAAATAGCCATCTTACCAAAAATAATACAGATTCAATACAACCTGTTCAAATTACAAGAAAATTTATAAGTTTTACATGAAAGCACATAAGACTAAAGATGTTCAAAACAATCCTAATTTGAATGAATATGGCAGGAAATACTGCACATGGTAAGGCACAAAAATGGAGACATAAATCAGTGGACTAGGATAAAACACTCTAGTATAAATCCACACAAATACAGTTACCTGATTTAAGCAAAGAGCACAGAAAAATATACATGGGGTTCAAAAGACAGTTTTCAACAAACACTGCTGGGAGTTCTGTATATCAGCACTCGGAAGAATAAACCTAGATCTATATCACTCACTTTATATAAAAGTCAACTCCAAATGGCTCAAAGACCTCAGCATAAAATCTGATACTCTGAAACTTCCGGAGGAAAAAGTAAGGAATACATTTCAACATACAAGCACATGTAATGGTTTTCCAAGATGATGCCACTAGCACAAGAATAAAGCCAACAATTGATAGATGAGATTGCATGAAATTACGGAAAAAGAAAATTATCAACACAGTGAAGAGGGAGCACACAGGAAGGAAAAAATATTTTATAGCTGTAAAACATACAGAGGACTATCAATGAAACCATACAAAGAATTTTAAATAAAAACTAAGTGTTAAGAAAACAAGTAGAGAATTCTCAACAGAGGAATATAGAATGGCTGAGAAACACTTCAAGAAATGCTCAAAGTCTTTAATCATCAGAGAAATGCAAATCAAAATGACTCTGAGATTCCCTCTTACATCCATCAGAATGGCTAAGATCAAAAACTCAAGTGACAGCATATGCTGGCAAGGATGTGGAAAAAAGGGAATACTCCTTCAGTGCTGGTAGGAGTGAAAACTTGTACAACCACTTTGGAAATCAATCTGGCACTTTCTCAGAAAACTGGGAAGAGGGCTAACCCAAGACCCAGCTATTCCACTCCTTGGAATATACCCAAAAGATGCTCCAGCACACACAAGGACATATGCTCAACCATGTTCATAGCAGCCTTATTCATAACATCCAGAATGTGGAAACAACCCAGATGTCCCTAAGTCCAAGAATGGATAAAGAAACTGTGGTACATTTACACTATGGAATACTACTCAGCTATTAAAAACAAGGAAATCCTGAAATTTGCAGGCAAATGGATGAAACTAGAAATGATCATACTGGGTGAGTTAACCCAGACCCAGAAAGATACACATGGTATATATTTACTTATAATTGGACACTAGCCCAACAGAGATGTCCCCTGGAAGTCTTCACTTAGCAGGAGATTGGGATAGATGCAGGGACTTCCTATTGGGACTCCAGGTGAGAGAGGTAAGGGAGACTGGGGAACTGAAGGAGCCAAAGGCTCCTAGAAACCTACAAGAAGACCATTAAAGCTGGAGGATCTGGGCCCAAGAGAGTCTGCTCAAACTACTGTACCAACAAAGGACAATACATGCAGTAAACGTAGAACCCCTATTCAGATCCAGGCAATGAACAGCACATTCTCCACAGTTGAGTGAAGAGCAGGGATTGACTCTGACGTGAACTCTGGTGGCCACTATTTGACCACTTCCCCTTGGTGGGGAGACCTGGTGGCACTCAGAGGAATAGCAAGCAGACTACCAGGATGAGACCTGATAGTCTGTGATCTTATGGTGGGGAAGGAGGTCCCCTTCTGTCTCAGACCTAGGGGAGGGGAATAGAATGAAAGAGGAAGTAAGGGGGTATGGGAAGATAGAAGTGAGGGGATAACAATTGAGATGTGATCTGAATAAATTGCTTAAACAAAAAAAGAAAAAGAAAACAAACAACACAGAAGGACCCTGAAGGATGAAGACCAACAGAGCCATCAAATTTGGTCCCAGGAGGGCCTGCAGAGACAGATGCACCAAATAAGGAGGAGCGAACCTAGGCATTCTGTTCAGATATAGCCAATAAGCAGGTCAATCTCCATAGGGGTCTCCTAATAAAGTGAGCAGGGGCTGTCCTGCTATGGATTCTGTTGTCTGCTCTTTGGATACTTCCCCCTGACTAGTTGTCTCACCAGGCCACTGAAGAAGAGGATGTAGGTAGACTTGGTAGTCTGGGATCAATTAATGGGAGAAAAGGGCTCCCACCTCTGAGGAATAAAGGAGGAGCATAGGGGAGAAGAGGGAGGGACGGTGGATAGGGAGGAAATGAGGGGGCTACAATTGGGATATAAAGTGAAAACATTTTAAATAAGTTTAAATTAAAAAAAAATTCTTCAAGATTTTTAAGGAAAAAAAATGGGCTACAGAACTACAGTGAAAAGAGAATTACAAATAGTTAGGAAACACTTTTGAAAAGTAGTCACTATTCTTACTCTTTGAAGAGATTCAGATTAAAGTCTCTTTAAGATACTATCTCATCCCTGTCAGAATGGCCATCATAAAAAATACCAATAACAAATGGCAGCAAAACATGTGGGCAAAGGGGATCCCTATGCACTGCTAATGAGAAAGAAACTAGTACAGCCATCTAGAAATGAGTCTATATGCTTCACAAAAAAAAAAAAAAAAACAATTTTTCTGTGTAATGTATCCATACCACTCTTGGATTTACACACAAAGGACTCTGTACCCTATCACAAATATGGCTGCATATCCATGTATATAGCTTCTTATTCGGAGTAGCTTGGAAATGAGGGAAGCCAACATGCACATGAATAGATGAAGTATATGTGGTACATATTCACAGTGAAATTCTGCTCAACTTCATTGAAAAATGAAACTATACAATGTGAGGGAAATGATGGAATTGGGGGGTGGGGCCGCCGAGGAAGAATTCTGAGTGAAGTGATTCAAACCTGAAAGGGCAAACCGTGAATGTTCTTTCCCACATGAAGATCAAACCTTGGACTTCCTGGTACGTTGTCTAACACAGAGTATTTGTAGAATCCGGGAAACAAGGAAAAGACAAGAAGAGGTAGGAGGACGTCACTTTGGGGAAAGGGAAACAGAAGAAGAGAGGATTTTACAAAGAGTAGTCAGGGAGAATGTTCTTGCTGGAAATGTTTACGGGAGTGGCAGAAGCAGGAAGGTAAGGTTGTGAGGTGGGTGAATATTAACCAGGATAAAGAGGAAATAAAGAAACGACTTGGGAAAGAAGATGAATTCTCCTTTGTAATAGTGGCTAAGCTGTTGGTGTAGAGTGTGGATAGCCAGTTCTCATCTGAGTGGATTCAAAGCCAATTCCATGAGGTTCTGGGACTAGTAGTGGCTCGTATTGTAATCTTGCTGATATAAATCTGGCTTGAGGGTATAGTAGGCACATTTGTGTAGTGTATTTATGATGGTTAATTAAACTGACATAGCCATACACTGCTTCTAAATAACTATTCTTAAACCCATAGACAAAAGCAGCTTCCAGCCCTAATCAGAGAAACCTTTTCTTACATATGCAGAGACTCATGGCAGCTGAAGATGCAAAAAATAAGCTCTAACCCTAAACAAGTAACAGTTTCTATAAGGCTCGGGGAACCTCATGAAAGAGGAGGAATGGTGTTATTAAGAGCTAGAAAACTGGGTAAAGTCTACAAAATTTCAATCTATAGACAGATAAAAATATTTATAATTATTAACTCACATCAACTGAATTTAGTTGCTCTTGACTTACACAGACCAGACATACCAACCATCAGCCAAGGAAGGGGACAGACTTAGGGTCCTGCACTTGACTTCTAAACTAGTGGCTATTGGTTAGATTCTGGCAGGGACTTTCAGCATTAACTTCAAAAAATATTTCAAATTTGGAATCAGGTAACTTTCAATAAACAAAAGCATCAGTTTTTACCTGCCCATAATATTTGAAAATGTTTTTTGGGTTCTTACAAGCCACTTGCATGTAAGGTGCATCTAAAATGGAGCTTTGTAAAGGACTCTCATTCCCTTTCATCTCATACAAAATTGTCATTTTTAAGTGGAGACAGAAGGTTCAAGACACAGAATTAGTTCAGTCAAGTGAAATAGACTGTCTCTTATCACAGGAAGATGAGTTACAGAAAAGTTGTTTTAAATTTCCTCCTCTCCCAGAAGGCTGTCAGCACCATTCTGTCAGCTAGTTCCTTTCCATTACAGACTCGAATTAGCAGCAATTTAACACTAGAAGCTTACTAATTAATAGATATTCCCCTGGGCTTCTGGTCTATTCAGATAGACCTCAAATCCTAGAAAAAAAATAAATAAATACATAAATAAATAAATAAATAAATAAATAAATAAATAAATAAATAAAAGATCCTGGCCCATTTACCAAACTATCTTTTTCTTGGGAATTGAAATAAAGTTAGCTTACTTAAATAATTAATGTTTTGGGGTTTTGTTTTCTTTTCTTTTGCTTTCTGTTTTCTTTTATTAGCACTACAACTAAGCCCAAGGTCAACCATGACTACAATTAAGAACTAGGTTAAATTTACCCTTGTGACTCTACTGATTAGCTTTAGTGCATCTCCTGCTCAGCTCTTAACTATACTTTCAGAAGCATCATCAGGTAGGTTCTTCTTCACTTGAAATGTTCACACATTCCAAAATTAAACCCTTATAACTCACCCACCTCTGTCTCTAGGATACTTGCGTCGTGTTTCAAATTGTTGATATCCGGTCACAATAAACATGGAGGCTTCTTGGAACATTTTAAAGCACATAATTATACTATATAAGACACCAACAGAAAACTCTGATGATTAGAATTTAAAGATGATTGACAATTTAAACTACACAGACAATTCCAGGAAACTGTCAGAAACAGAAATGAATAGGTGCATTTCTTTTAAGAGTTGTCAGAATTAATTGAATAAAAGTGACTACACAAGATGTGGCAACATCAACAAAAGCATTTGGTCAGATATTCTGACTTTCCTTAGTAGCCCTGGACAAGGTAGACACAGATTCTTTTATTACGCTCTCAATTACTGATATTAATTCACAGATCATATAGTATACACTACATAGTACAGGTATGTGTATCTATGGTGGGGGTTATGGATGTTACAAAATAGCTTTAAAGTCTTAAAGGGCCATAAAAAAATGTTTAAGAGGTTTCCAAAGTCCATAGAAACTGGAAAGCTGGTTGAAAATACATTCTGTACTGATAAAATAAAAACAGAGTTGGTGTCTTGCTGGAGAAGCTTTGACTGTTCTTTGGAAGTCGGGCTTGGGTCAGACATTAGCTTCAGGAGTCAGATGCAGCCATCGCATAGGACCAGGTCCAGGAAAGTGAACGGGTCCAGGTGGCTGAACAGGACGAACAGAAAGCTGTTTGAGTAGGCAGTAATAGCAGTGGGCACTGAGCCAAGGGGAAGGATCAGTGACCATCCAGAGTATTCTTCTTGTGCATCCTCTGATGTACATCCTGGGTAGTCAAATGAAAGATCAGTGGAGTGCCCTCATCATTGTCATTTCAGTGTCAAGTGTCTTCACTTGATGGCATCCAAATGAGGGATTGGTGCCTTTTCCCTGCTCTGGTGTGTCTCATAAGTTCTCAGGCTGCTGATATGGTTTCATTATATCCATGTGTCTTTATATGTATCTTAATTTACTCCCATAAATTTAGATCATGAATTCCTTTCTGTTACCTGGAATGGATCTTTTTATCAGTCTGTATTTTGTGTGTCATTGCCACAAAGGTGGTGCTGTTCATGTGTTCCAGGAACAAAATCATATTCCAGTCTTAATGTGTGGTCGCTCAGGACATGGCTGCAAACCCAATGTTTCAAACAGCATAGAGTAACTTAGGGCAGGCCTAGACTTGTCACTGCGTGTCTGGCAGTAACCTGGGCTGTGTCAGGGCATAGCTGTCATACTGCATTTCTGGCTAGGTGTGACACCGCCAGTCCAGGCGCTGTTTGCTTCTAGAAAGGAAAAGAGGAACCTAGAGATTACAGGTTCCTTTTCCCTCAGGAATGACTAGAATCGTCAGGGAGAGAGGTCCATGCACTAGGCAAGGCCTCTGGTCTCCCCGGGGAAGGGGCGGTGGGTAGAAATGAGTTTTCTACGAGATGTTACAGTTAACTCCTTTAAAATGAAACTGGTTTGTTTGTTTGTTTGTTTTTTGGTTTTGGTTTTTTTAGGTTTTTTGAGACAGCGTCTCTCTGTGTAGCCTTGGCTGTCCTAGACTCAATTTGTAGACCAGACCAGGCTGGCCTCGACCTCACAGCTGTTGGTATCAGATGGCAGTGGAAACTCAGGTGGTCTCAAAGCCTGTGATGATACAGCAGTGTCACAGCCCTTTGATTAAACCACTGTATTAACCACAGAGGTGCAGTTGAAAGCCCCTAAAGTGACTGGAAGACAGGTCCCAGTGAGATGCAGTTTGGGAAACCCTGGTCAACAGTTGCCAAGGCAATTATACAGGCAGGTGAAGAGCAGAAACACACTGTGGCTGGGTGATGACTGCCTAATTGGCAGTCAAGCTTGAGGCATTCAGTGGCAATTCTTCAGAGAGTCTTTCCCTCCTGAGAATAAAAGGCGAGTCTCAGGCAGTCATGGTGGAGGAAGAGAGTAAGAGAGAGCACAAGCATCAGGGAAATTATTAGCCTTGAGGGTGAATGTGTTTGATTTGCTAGGGCTAGAGGTGCCAGGGATGTTTGATTTACACACAGTAAAATAATTCTATCCTAAGAAGGGGAAAGAAGTACTTAAATATCCTATGGGTGGGGGAATAAATCCAGGTACAGTTAAAGGTCATTGGCTGAAAGCCAAGACAGCATAAGGGTGGGTGTTTCCAGGAATCCCCAGGTGCTTGCTGAACAAGTTTCCTGCGGGAAGGGGGGTTGGGCTTGCAATAACCCTGAGGGCTATGTGATAGTCCTTACAGGTTCTGGGGTTCCCCAGATGAGGCAGAGAAGGAAGCCCACTGAGAAAGGGAATCCATCATCTTATACCTAGCTCAGAAGCTATCTGGAAATGCCTGACTTGAATCTTACAGCAGGTTCCCACACAGACAGAGATCTCAGACTTAGCCTGAATAGCCTTAGCATTTACTAAAGCCCCACTGCATATAAGGCAAAATGTTAAGGTTTTATTTTACACTATCTTTTGAAGCCTCAGAGCAACCTCTCATGGCATCATCATCATCATCATCATCATCATCATCATCATCATCACTGTCATCAACATCATCATTTCCTTTTTAAAAAGAAAAAAAAAAAAACACTAAGAAGTTCCCCTCATATTAAGGCTAAACAGGGCAACCTATTTGGAAGAAAAGGGTCCCAGAGGCATGCAAAAGAGTCAGAGACAGCACAACCATAACATTCAGAATATGTATGTCAGACCCATGCAGACTCCCTGGTTGTAGGTTTAGTCCCTGTGAGCCCCTATGAGCCCAGGTGATACAGCATGTTGGCATGATCTCCTTGGGATGCCCAACCCTTTCTGAAGGGAAATAGAGGAGGAATAGATTAGGGGAAGAGGGAGGCCTGGAAGAGGGACTAGGATAAGAAGAGAAAGTCAGGATATAATATATGAAGGAATAAATTAAAAATTTATAAAAGAGAGAAAAAATAACTCTCAAAGAGCAAAATCACACATCGCAGGAGACCATGTGAGCATTTAACTTTATCTGTGTCTCCAAATCTAGAGTTCTAAAGCCCTTTCCTAAATTATGCCCACTATGACGAACTTCACATAAATCCTTAGACGTTCCAAATTTAATTAAAAAGACTTGAGAGTGGAAGGCAAGAAAGAGGTAAAGAAAAATGAATCAACAGCTGAAGGCAAAGTAAAAAAAATAGAAAAAGAAAAAAGACAGTTCGTGTTGAAACCTTGGCTTAAACTCCATCATAGTGCTGGCAGCCTGGCAGCCTTTTTTTTTTTTGAGACATGGTTTCTCTGTGTAGCCTGGGCTGTCCTAGACCTCTCTTTTGTAGCTCAGACTGACCTCAGACTTAAAGAGAGCTGCCTGCCTCTGCCTCTCCCAGGGCTTAGATTACAGGCATGCGCCACTGGGACCAAGTCAGTCTTTTCATTTTAAATTTTGAAGTCAGTTCAGTACAACCACTCCAAATGGCAACAGATCAGTCTTTGTGGACAGCTCTGCTACAGAAGATTAGTGGTATCTTGAGATTGCTTTAAAACTTTCTTTCACAACACTTTTTTTTTTAATTGTTCTAACATGATTGGTAGATGTCACCTCTTTCTCCATCTGGAAGTTGTAAAAACTTGTCACAGGACCCAGTCCTTTTGTATAATGGCAGCATCTGTGAGGTCCCAATATAATATTTCAGTTTAAATATCCATTGGTCTTGAGTTTTGGTTTTACAAAAAGCTGACACAATAAAAATGCACAATAATAAGTCCTTAGTTTGCTCCAAGCACCATACAAAGTGTTTTGTGCATTAATCTCAAGAACTATTCATTGCCAACTTATTATAAAGGCACCATAGGTTTTTACATTTTAAAATGGGAAAATTATAGCTTTAGTGAATTTGTCCAAAGACACCCAGCTACTAAATAGGGAATTAAACTAGAAGTTAACTACATGTAGAACAATTGTGAACTATTTTAAGAATCTGGTATATTAAGAACAAAAAGTTATAAAATAATATAAAAGTAATATATTTATAATATCTGAAAACACTTCATTTTAAAAAATACTGAAGGCTTTCTGAGTGCAGACTGTTAAGGTTTGGACAGAGATCAAAATGATGAGCTACTGAGCTGAGCTAACAGGTTACCAAGAAGAGACTTGATACCCTATGAGCATATACAGGGGGAGGAAATCCCTCTCAGGAACAGTCATAGGGGAGGGGAGTAAGGGGAAAATGGGAGGGAGGGAGGAATGAGAGGATACAAGGGATGGGATAACCATTGAGATGTAACAAGAATAAATTAATAAAAAACTTAAACCAAAGATGACCTACAAATGCTATTTCTCATGAATGAGGACTGCACTTTTTAAGGGAACAATGGCTGGCCAAATAGGAAAGCTATCAAAACAAACTGTGAGGAGCCATGGGACAACACAAGGATAAAATAAAAGTTTAACTCAACACAGAAAATACCCAAGCCAAAAAAAAAAAAAAAAATGGAAGAGTATGAATAACTGAAATAAAAGGGAAAGATGTTCTACCTGATCGAGTGTGAAGACATGGGAATACAAGGGAAAGGTTCCTCATTCTACCTGATCGAGTGTGAAGATATGGAAATACAAGGGAAAGGTTCTTCATTCTTGGAAGCAAGCAGAGATGGATAAGGGTAGGAATGGCTTCAGAAAGGACTGAGCAATAGACTTTGAATGTCACAGGCAAATGAGCTATTGAAAAAGATCACTTACACTGCTAAAGATTGTGGAAACAACTGAGATTTGGGGTAAGAAAATTATTAGGAGATTCACGGTAATATACACAAGATGTAGCTGAACTTTAACAAAGATGGCTGACAATGGGTAGTGGATGAAGAGAAAGCTACTCTTCCTTTCTTAATTTTATACTGTTATTTTCATGGATGATTTAGTTGGATATTATCACTCTATGAATCAACATTTGTTTGGTTTTTTACTAAAATAATATAATATAAAAATATATTATATATATAAAATATATAAATAATATAAAAATAATATATTATAGCTAGTAAGAATGTGTTGGAATTTTGTGTATATAAAACTTCTAAAACTTTAAACAGTAGCTGCCTTATTGGTAATTTAGAGACGCTTTCTGGTAGTGCTTTAGGGATTTGAGCATAATTATTTCTGTGTTTTATGTATTACTTTCATATTCCAAACTGTCTTAGAACCAAATCATATATGTGATGTATATAATTAAAATGTATAAATTAGATACTTATAAAAACAAGAAATTTAAATATTGGACATAGAGCCTAATTATTAATATAAATTGAAAAAGTTAGTTACATATTTTAGAATACCTTGCTACTTATTGTTAATTTAAATAAATTCTATAAAATAGCCTACCATGTATCATAATTTACTGAACATAAAGACTATAAGGTATCATTTAATCAACATTAATGTAACAAGTTAGTTTGATTATGGATAAAGTTTGAGAAAATGATCCAAGGGAGATAAAAGTTAGTTTTTTAAACAGTCCATGCATTTAAAATAGATCACATGACTAGAGAGGGGGCTCGATGGATAAAATGTGTACTGTCCTTGCAGAAAACCTGGATCTTGTTTCCAGCACTCACATCAGACAGTTCATGGCCACTTATAAATCCAGCCTTAAGAGGATGAAAGGCCTCTGGCCTCTATGTTCCCTTGTATTCATGTACACATAACCTCACAACACAGATAAATGATAAAACTGAAATAAGTCATTGTTTGAAAGAAAGTCAAAGTTGTTGAACCTTTTACTATGACACAGACATATTTCTAATACTTGCTGCTTGGCTTCTCAGCTACACAGATTTTTGGCTGATAAATCATTAATAAAAACATATTTATATCTTCCTTTTTATTTCATTGTTCTTCATGAGTTTTTTCCCAAATCACGTAAGACTCTTTAAATATGTTAAAAATATAACAAGTAAGAAAAATAAAATTTGGACACAAGCACATGTTAGCAGAAACCTAATTTATCTACTGATGTTAAGCTATGTTCAGAAGCTGATTCCAAAATTTCCTGCTTGTAGAAACCACAACTGATTAACTTTCCTTTCCAGTTTCTTCATTTTCAGTTAAGTGATTAAAAAATAAATAAATAATAAATAACACATAGGCTAGATTAGTTACTTTTTGTTGGTGTGATAAAATACCTAACCAAAAAAGTTGGGAAAGAAAATATTTATTTTGGCTCACGCTTTCA
Organism: Acomys percivali; assembly: GCA_907169655.1. Taxonomy (NCBI): domain Eukaryota; kingdom Metazoa; phylum Chordata; class Mammalia; order Rodentia; family Muridae; genus Acomys; species Acomys percivali. Next base: position 98,674,007 of record OU015748.1, read on the forward strand.
GGGGGAACACAACAGGAAAGCACATGGCAGCAAGAGCATGAGACTAGCCTAGGTTTGGGAGTCACAGACTCTGAGCACCCTATACTCTTCTGAATTCTCGAGCTCAGCACAGGCCCCCAGGGAAACAGAGGATCAGTGCAGCAAAACAGGTGAGTGAACAGGCTACTGATTCAAAAACACCCAATCTGGTGTTTCTCAGGCAAAAGGAGACAAACTGGGAGTTTTCAGCCATCCCTAGGCCCAGTAGCCATGAACTGTGAGTGCCCTGCACTCTTCATAGGGGACCCTCAAGAACAGCGTTTGGATCCCAGATACAGTGTTCTGGCCTCCAAGCTAATATTCTATTCTGCTGGTGATCCCCCTGAGGAGACCAAGTAGTCAGTGGAACCCTGCTGAATCCTGGATCCTAGGTGGCAGACCTCAGAGGAATCTAAGTCCCAGGAGAACAGTGTCTGCTAGGCCTATAAACCAAGCAGTTGCCTACCATTTGACCACCAGCTTAGGAAATTGGAACCCATACAGCAGATGGCTAAAGGGAAGGGTAAGACGACCACAACGAACAAAAACCAGGACAGCATGGCTCTACCAGAAATCTCAAAAACCAATGGATACTCTAATGCAGATGAATCTCAGGAAAACATAAAGCTATGCTTGCACAGTTACTTGAGAAATATAAGATGACATGAATAGATTGTTCCAAAATTACAGGAAAACCAAACAATTGAATATGGGCCATCCAGGACAAATGAGAAACCACAATCAAACAGGCAAGGGAAATGAGTAAAGCTGTTCAAGACATGAAATAAGAATTATAATCAATTAAGAAAACACAAATTGAGGAAGCCCCAGAAATGCAAATTTTAGAGATCTGGAATCAGAGGGATAAGTATCACCAATGGAATACAAGAGATAGAGGATCTCAGGTGCTGAAGATACAATTGAATAAATTGATACATCTCTCATAGAAAATATTAAAACAGAAAAATCTGTGGCATAAAATCTCAGAATAATAGGAATAGATGAAAAAGATGATTCCAGGATCCAAGGAAAAGAAAATATTTTCAAGAAAACCATAGAAAAAATTTTTCCTAACCTAAAAAAAGAGATGCCCTAAAATATATAAGAGGCTTACAGAACATCAAATAGACTAGATCAGAAAAAGAAAGTCTTCATGCTACATAATAATCAAAACACTAAATCTATGGAACAAAAAGGATATTAAAAGCAGCAAGGGAAAAAGGCCAAATAACAATTAAAGGCAGACAAATAAAAATCACACCAGATTTCTCAACAGAGACTATGAAAGCCAGAAGGGTCTGGGCTGATGCCATGCAGGCACTAAGAGAACACAGATGCCAACCCAGACTATTATATCTAGCAAACCTTTCAATCACCATAGATGGAGAAAATAAGGTATTTCATGACAAAACCAAATTTAAACAATATCTATGCATCAACCCATCCCTATAGAGGATACTAGAAGGAAAACTCCAACTCAGTGGGGTCAACTACACAAAAGAAAACACAGAATACAGATAACTTCACAATAGCAAAACCAAAAGAAAACAAGCGCAGCCACACACTATCACCATGAACTCCACAATGAAAGGAACTAACAATCATTAGTCACTAATGTCTCACAACATCAATAGCCTCAACTCTTCAATAAAAAGGCACAGACTAACAGAATGGATGTGGAAACAGAATCCAATATTCTGCTGCATTCAAGAAACAAATATCAGCAACAAAGATAGACATTACCTGAGAGGAAAGGGCTAAAAAAAGGTTTTCCAAGCAAGTGGACACAAGGAGGAAGCTGGAGTAACCATTCTAATATCTAATAAAATAGACTTTCAACTAAAATTAATCAAAATTAATCAAGAAAGATGGGAAAGGACACTTTATTCTCAACAAAACAAATATGTACCAAGAGGACATCACATTCCTAAACATCTATACCCCATATACAAGGGTACCCACATTCTTAAAAGAAGCATTTTTAAAGCTTAGAAAGCTTAAAAAGCTTTGATCCCAACACATTAATAGTGGGAGACATAAAAACCCAATCTCGGGGTTGGGGATTTAGCTCAGTGGTAAAACACTTGTACTTGCCTAGTAAGTACAAGGCCCTGGGTTCAGTCCTCAGCTCTGATCAAACCAAACAAAACAAAACAAAACAAAAACAAAAAACAAATCTCACTAATGGACAGATCATCAAGGCAGAAACTAAATAGAGAAATAATGAAGCTAACAGAGTTCATGAACCAAATGGACCTAACAGATATCCTCAGAACTTTTCACCCAAACACAAAAGAATATATCTTCTTCTCAGCATCTCATACAACCTGCTCCAAAATTGACCATATAATCAGTCACAAGGCAAGGCTCAATAGATACAAAAAAATTGAAATAATCCCCTGTATCTTATCAGACCACCATGGACTAAAGCTGAACTTCAGCAACAATAGAAATAACAAAAAACCTACACATACAGAGAGAGAGAGAGAGAGAGAGAGAGAGAGAGAGAGAGAGAGAAACTGAACAATGTTCTCAATGACAAGTGGGACATGGATGAAATAAAGAAACCAAAGACTTCATAGAATTCAATAAAAATGAAGGCACAACATACCCAAAACTATGGGACACATTGAACGCAGTGATTAGAGGAAAGTTCATAAAATTAAGTGCCTTCATAATGAAATTGGAGACATCTCATACAAGCAGTATAATAAAACACCTGAAAGCCCTATGAAAAACATAAGCAGGCACACCCGAGAAGAGCACATGGATGGAAATAATCAAAGGGCTTAAATGAATAAGTTGGAAAGAAAGAAAACAACTAACAAAATCGACAAAACCAAGAGCTGGTTCTTTAAAAAAACCAACAAGATAGTCAAACCTTCATCACACTAAATAAAAGGCAAAAGGAGAGTATCCAAATCAACAAAATCAGAAATGAAAAGTGATACATAACTCGAGATACCAAGGATATCCAAAGAATCAAAAGCCTATATGCCACAAAATTTGAAAATCTAAATGAAATGAACAATTTTATTAATGAATTCCACTTGCCAAAGTTGAATCATGACTAGGAAAAAAATTAAATAGTCCTATATCCCCTAAGGAAATAGAAACAGTCATCAAAAGTCTCCAAACCCAAAAAAAAAAAAGCCCAGGCCCTGATAAACTCAGTGTAGAACTCTACCAGACCTTCAAAGAACTAATACCAATACTCCTCAAACTATTCCACAAAATAGAAACAGAAGGATCACTACCAAGTTCATTCTATGAAACCACAGTCATCTTAACACCTAAGTCACACAAAGACCTTCCCCCCAAAAGCAAATTTCAGTCCAATTTCCCTTTGAACATTGATGCAAAAGTACTCAATAAAATGATTGAAAACTGAATGCAAGAATACATAAAATATCTCATCCACCATGACCAAGTAGGCTTAATCCCAGACATGCAGGGGTTGTTCAATATATGGAAATCCATGAGCATAATCAACCAGATAAACAAAATGAAAGAAAAAGCCACATGATCATCTCCTTAGATGCCAAAAAAGCATTTGAAAAATTCCAACACCCTTTCATTTTAAAAGTCTTAGAGAGATCTGGGATGCATGGCACATACCTAAACATAGAAAAGGCAATATATAGGAAGGCTAAAGCCAATATCAAACTAAATGGAGATAACATTTATATAATTCCTGATTGTGTCATGGTTCTTCTTGCTATAGGTAGTTTAGTGTGTGTGTGTGTGTGTGTGTGTGTGTATGTATGTGTGTGTGTGTACACATATACATATATACATATATTCATATATGTTTGTATATGTAAATGCATATGTAAAAAATAAAATAATATTTAATGAAAATATTTTAAAAAATAATTCCACTGAAATGCGGGACAAGACAAGGCTGTCTGCTCTATCTGTATCTCTTTAATATAGAACTTGAAGTCCAAGCTAGAGTAATAAGACAGCTAAAGGAGATCAAGAGTATACAAATTAGAAAAGAAGAAGTCAAATTATCACTATTTGTGGATAATATGATAGTATACATAAGTGACCCTAATAATTCTATCAAGAAACTCCTAAAGCTTCAGCAAAATTGCTGTATAAACAATCAACTCAAAAAAGTCAGTTGCCATCCTGTATACAAATGACAAACAGGCTGAGAAAGAAGTTGGGGAAACTACACCCTTCACAATGGTTTAACGATAACCAAACAAGTAAAGACTTACATGAAAAAAAAACTTCAAGTCTCTGAAAAAGGAAACTTAAGAAGTTATCAGAAAATAGAAAATCTCCAATGCTCTTGGATCAGGAGAATCAACATAATAAAAATGTCCTTCTTACCAAAATCAGTCTACAAATTCAATGAAATCCCTATCAAAATACCTACCTAATTTTTTTAAAGACCTTGAAAGAACAATTTTCAACTTCACATGGAAAAAAAATCCCAGAGTAGATAAAACAATCCTGTAGTATAAAAGATCTTCAGGAGAAATCTCCATCCCATATCTCTAGCTGTACTATAGAGCAACAGTAATAAAAATGGCATGGTACTGGCCTAGAAACAGGCTTCTTGGTCAATGGAATTGAATAAAAGACCCAAAAATAAACCCACACACCTATGGACACTTGATTTTATCTTTACAAAGAAGCCACAACCATACAATGGAAAAGAGATAGCATCTTCAATAAATGGTACTGGTATAACAGGAGAGCTATATGTAGAAAACACAAATAGATCCATATTTAACACCCTGCACAAAACTCAAGTCCAAGTAGTTTAAGACCTCAACATGAAACTAGACACACTAAATTTGTTAGAAAATAAATTAGGAAAGAGCCTTAAACTTACTGGCACAGGAAACAGCTTCCTGAACACAACACCAACAGCCCAGGCTCTAAGGTCAGCAATTAATAAATGGGGACCTAATGAATTTGAAAAGCTTCTGTAAGGTAAAGGGCACTGTCAACAGAACAAAACCACAGCCTACAGACTGGGAAAAGATCTTCACCAACACTACATCTGACAAAGGGCTAATTTCCCAAGTTTATAAAGAATTCAAGAAAGGAAGGAATGGGGGGAATACAAATGAAGGGATAACAATTTAGTTATAATCTGAATAAATTAATAAAATTAAAATAGAAAAGAACTCAAGAAATTAAACACCACCAAACCAAATAATCCAATTAAAAAATGGAGAACTGAACAGAATTCTCAACAGAGGAATACCACCTATGTTCATAGTATTATTTGTAAAAGCCAGAATCTGGGAAAAACCTACATGTCCATCAACATCTAGGATATAGAATGGATAAAGAATTTGTGGTACATTTATTCAATGGAATAATATTCATCTATCAAAAACAAGCAGATCTTGAAACTTGCAGGCAAATGGATAGAACTAGAAACAATCATGAGTGAAATAACCAAGACCCAGAAGAACACTCCTCATGATACATTCTTACTTCTAAGTGGATGTTAGCCCAACATCGATGTCTTCTAAGAAAGTCCACTCAGTGGGGGATCAGGACAGATACTGGCACTCAAGGCAGTGCGCTGCGAGTTTAGGGAAGAGTGGGGAGGATGGAAGTACCAGGAGGAGTCATGAGCGCCACAGGGCAACCATCAAGGCCAGCGGATCTGACACAGAGGGCACTGAACAAATTGATGCACTAACCAAGAACCTAGACTCCCTGTTCAGATGTAGCAAATGGACAGCCGATTGTCCAAGTTGTGTGGGTTGGAGGGAGGGGAATGCAGCTGAACCTCTGACGTGTACTCTGGTGCCCTTGGTTTGATCACTGTGCCTTGGTAGGATGGCCTTGTGGGCATATAGAGGAAGCAGATGCAGACTATTCTGGTGAGGCCTGATAGGCTGTGGACACACAGTGGGGTAGGAGGGCCCCCCTGTAACAAGTCTGAGGGAAATAGAGCAGAAGAGGGAGGGATGTTGGGAACAGGAAGATCAGAGTGAGAGGTTAGCAATCAGAATGTAATGTGTGAATAAATTATAAATTTAGATAGATAATAGATAGAAAGATAGATAGATAGATAGATAGATAGATAGATAGATAGATAGATAGATGATAGATAGATAACTACTTGCACATGTTGCTTTTAAATAAAATAATTGGAACAAAAATTTTAAAAATATGTACAGAACCTTGAATAACATAAACATTTTATTTATGTACGGGTGTATTTCTAAATGAGTTAGAAGATTTCTACATTTTACATTTTCATGGTAAGATACATTTTCACACAATTAGTAAGCATTTATTGGATATCAATTATGTATTAAGCTCTGAATTACTACCTTTGAATAAAGTGGTGTGCAAAAACAGAAAGAAAGAAAGAAAGAAAGAAAGAAAGAAAGAAAGAAAGAAAGAAAGAAAGAAAGAAAGAAAGAAGGAAGGAAGGAAAAAAAAAGACTACTGTCCTTCAGGCTGCACATGGCTATACTGGAGACAGATGAGTATGAAGAGCTGCAAACCCACACTCCTCGCCCCCACAACTGATGTTAAATAAGACATAGAAGACAAGCGACAGCAGCTTGGGATGCCCGTGTACTCACAAATGAGAAGTGGGAGAAGGGAGTAGGAAGGGCAGGAGGCCTGAGGGCCAGGCAAAGACATTTAAATTTTATTCTGCATGCAGTTAAAGAGGGATTGAAGACTTTTAAGTAGAAGTGAGTGTTACATGATGTAAACTGCTTAAATGTCATGACAAACCCTAGAAAAATCAAAAGTAGAAACATGGAGCTTGTGTTGAATAACACTGAAGAAATGAAAGAGGAAATACATTTTAAAAGGTTTTGATGGAAAATAAAGCTCATTAATTTAAAAAAAACACATTTAATTTAAAATTACTCTTTGAAAGACACTTCTTTATAGGCTTAAGAGAGTTCCAGAGTTTATAACAATGCTGATGAGAAGAGCTCCTTCATACTGTATCTTCTTCATACCCTAAGCACCAAAAGCAAGCATGAAAGACCAGCCATCCTAAGAACAGGCTCTGTCTATGATAAAATGATATAAATGACTTAATTCTGAAACGAAGAATTGGTTTGGATATTATTCACATGTCTGTAATCCTAGGATTCAAGAATGGGGAAATTGACAAGTTCAGGGCCAGCCTGAGTTACATACTGGGGTCTATGAACAAAAATAACAACCAAAAAGTTAAAAATCTTGGATTGGGGCAGGGAGAAGGCCAAAGAGAGAGGGACTGTCTCAAAGAAAAAATAAAACCCTACTACTAGAAATAAAAATGAAAAACAGAGCATACCCCCAAGCTCATCATACCACCCCACAGATACTTGCTCTGCCATTGTTGCTCCGTTAACAACAGCTTGAAATCGGAAACAACACAAATGCATTCCAACTGATGAAATACATTTGGATAATGAAATGAAGTGTATATATACACACAGTGGGCTACTACTGAGGTATAATGAAAAAAAATGAAAGTTGCATGGAAACAGGTGGAACTGGAAATGACCGCGTCAAGTTAGGTAACACGGACCCAGAAAGGCAAATGTGGCAGGTTCTCTCTCACTTCCTGTCACTAGCTTCAAGTCCTCAGATGTGAGTAGGTAACCTGTGGTAGCTGCCAAGACTGGGAAAGGAAAGCAGGGCCCATAGGAGGGAAAAATAGAGTGATGACTGATTGAAAGGGGAACGTTGGAAAGGGGGTCATCTTAATTAGAGAGTTTGGAGGCAGATAAATACTAGAGGGAAATGGGATAAAGAAAACGAGTAAGGGTGTCTAATAAGATCATAAAGAATCATATTATTATCTACTTATAATTACATATAAATCTGTATATACAATTCATATACAGTTTAAAGGAAATTCTCTCATCTGGTTTGGCAATGTTCACCACAAGAGCCTTAAACTAGCAAAAAAATTAATGCCAGGCATTAGAAGCCCTCTTTGGGTTGGTCAGGGTTATCCATGACAACCTACATTATTGGCTATTTTTATTGCCCTTGGTTGTCTGCCAGAGACAGAAGGTGACATCCTATTGCTGACACCATGGTCATTAAACACAAGACCCAGAAGATCAAAACTGGATCTGACCTGAAAGCCTCCTCCCAGAAGACATGGTTTCCTGAAACCAGAAGGCACCAAGAAAGCTTGAAAAATGCCTTGAAATGATTGCTGTGACTCACAGCCATACATTGGGCAATGTGTAGAGAGCCTTGTGGAAAAGTGGGGTGAAGGAGAAAAGAACCTGGAGGTGGCAAGTTCTTCACAATACGACCTACAGAGCCAACCAACCATGGCACAGAGGGGCCGGTTGGGACTGAAGCACCAGCCAAGGACCTTGCATAGACTGGACCTAGATGCCCTATAAAGGTGTAGCCAACAAACAGCTCAGGATTCATGTGAGTCCTCTAGTAAGGGGAGTGGGGACTTTGACATGGCTTCTCTTGCCAGCATTTGGATTACTTCCCTCTAGCAGGACTGCCTTGCCAGGCCACAGGGGAAAAAGACCTTATGCTCAGTCCTAATAGGACTTGATGAGCTGCAGTGAATGGGAAGGGGAAATCCCCTTTTCTGATGAATAGGGGATGGGGAGGGAGGGAGGGATGGAGGGAGGGAGGAAGGGCGGGATGGTGGGAGGTTAATATACAAAAAAAATCATTAAGCAAACAATAGTCCTATGTAGCTATGATGCTTATGCACTACCACCAATGATCAGCATTGCATATTCCTAAGGGTGCAGTAGTAGCCCACATACCTTTATGGAAAGTAACAGCTCTCTAATTTTATTTAAGGCCCCTTCAACAAGAAGGACACCTTGTCTGGTACTGGAACTCTTGCCAACTACCTGGGGCAGTAAAGTCATGGATCTTGGAGAATCTACAGCTCCCGTTTACTTCCAATCTACTGAATTCCTAACTACATTCTAAATATTCATCCTTATGCCCACAGATATGTATAGTTCTCACTCCTTACCAAGAAGATTTCAGAAAGCCACAATGAAACAAAATATAGAAAATAACAGATTGTGTGGGGTGCAGTTTCAACTGGTATATCTATAACAAAATTCCTGCACTCAAGCAGCCAGTCAGAAGAAGAGGTGAAAGGTTCATAAGAACCAGAGGAATGGGGCTGGAGAGATGGCTCAGAGGTTAAGAGCACTGGCTGCTCTTCCAGGGGTCCTGAGTTCAATTCCCAGTAAACCACATGGTGGCTCACAACCATCTATACTGGAATCTGATTCCCTTTTCTGATGTATACAAAAACAGAGCATTCATATACATAAAAAAACAAATAAATAAATCTTTAAAAATTAGAAAAGAACCAGAGGAACAGAATATTTGCTAGGAGATTGTGTCTCCTAGAAATAGCAGAGAGCCTACACACATAAAGTCTCCTCAACATAGCTTCTTAAGCCAAAGTTAAGCAAATACAACACCAATGGACATGCTATGGGAGAAAGCTGGAGGGGGGGGCGTCTCAATCATACACAAAGAACTGCACCAACAAATTAGAAATTCTAAGAATCCCCAGGAAAAAGCCACACCACCCAAACTGTCTAATCAATATAAATTTATCATCCCTGGCATCATATTTATACAGGTAGGATGAAACAGACGGGTCAGGTAGTGTTTATATACTTAATAATATATAATGGCATGCCAGATATCTAGCAATCAGTCACAACCTGACTGCTTCTGTCTACATATCAATTTTAGAGAAAGACGAACTGTGATTAGGAGTGAAATGATGAAAACCTGATTTTTGTGTGTGTGTCTTTAATATGCTACACAGAGAAATAATAATTAGGAATGTGTGTGTGCATGTGTGTTGTATCTTACAACAATAAAAAATAAGTATGAATTTGATAAAAGAAATATAGGGTGCATAGGAGGAGCTGAAGGGAAAAGGAAGGAGAAAAGTGTGTAATTATATTAAAATTTCAAAAAATAGTATAAATAAAAATATGAATAAAAACTCAGTATGTTGATACATTCTTGAAATTCCAGCACTTGAAATACAGGGAGTAGTACATCCTTGGTGCTACTGGACAGCCATTCTATCCAATCACTGAATTCTAGGTCCTAGTTCATATCTCAAGGCACACCTGAGGTTGACTTCAGGTTTCTACACACATAGACATTCATATGCAAGCATGCTCAAATCCATAAAGAACACAAGAAGAGAAAAAGAGAAAATAGCCATGATCCATGCTTAAATTCTACCAAGTAAACTGATGAAGACAAAATCTAAATGATCTTATTAGATACAGAAAATATTTTTGACAAAAATCAACCAACCACTCATGATAAAAGTCCTGGAGAGATTAGGGAAACAAGGCATGTACCTCAACATAGTAAAGGCAGTTTACAGCAAGCCAAAGGCCAGCATCAACCTAAATGAAGAAAAACTCAAAGCAATTCCACTAAAATCAGAAACAGTTCATGGTTGTCTACTCTCTCCATACCTATTCAATATATCATTTCAGGTGTTTCCTATAGCAATAAGACAACTGAATGAGATCAAGGGGCTTAATATTGGAAAGGAAGAAGTCAAACTATCTTTATTTGAAGATGGTACAATAGTATATATGAGTGACTATTTTTTAGAAAAATCCTGCCAAAAACTCCAAAATCTGATGAATACTTTGAGCAAAGCAACAGGATACAAAATTAACTCATAAAAGTAAGTAGCCTTCTTATATACAAATGAGAAAGAAGTTAGGAGACCAACACACAATTCACAATAGCCCTAAATAATATAAAATATCTCGGTGTATCTCTAACCAAGCAAGTCAAAGATTTGTATGATAAAAAAAAATCTAGACTCCAAAGAAATAAATGGATGAAGATACCAAAAGATGAAAGATCTCCCACACTCCAGGATCAGTAGGATTAATATAGTAAAAATGACCATACTACCAAAACCAATCTACATATTCAATGCAATTAAGATCAAAATTCTAACACAATTATTCATAGATCTTGAAATGACAACTTTCACCTTCATATGGAAACGTGTGCGTGTGCACACACACACACACACACACACACACACACACACACACAAATACAGGATAGCTAAAACACCCCAGAACAATGAAAGAATTGCTAGAAATCTCACCATTCCTGATATCAAATTATACTACAAAGCTACAGTAATAGAAACAGCATGTTATTGGCATAAAAATACACATGTTTAACAATGGAATCAAATTAAAGACCCAGGCTTCAATATACACACCAATTTTTTAATAAAGAGACCAGAAATACACAGTGGAAAGGGGGTTTTCACCAAATGGTGTCATTCAAACCAGGTAGCTCCACATAGAAGAATCCAAATAGATCCATATTTTTTACCCTGCACAAAACTCAAGTAAAAATGGATCAAAGACCTCAACACAAAATCAGATAGAGTGAACCCAACAGAAGAAGAATTGAGGTGCATGCATTGGCACAGGAGACAACTTTCTGAAGAGAACACTAATACCGTAGCAACTAAGATTGACAATTACTGAATGTTACTTCATGAGATTGATAGGGTTCTGTAAGGCAAAGGACAGTGCCATTTGGACAAAGTGGCAGCCTACAGAATGGAAAAATATTTTCACCAACTATACATCTGATAGTGGGCTAATATCCAAAATGTATAAAAAATTGAAGAAACTTGATATCAAAAAACAGATAACCCAATTTAAAAATAGGATTCTGGTCTACACAGAGAATTCTCAATAGAGAAAGCTCAAATACCTAAAAAAAAAAAAAAAAAAAAAAAAAAACACACTTAAAGAAATGTTCAATATCCTTAGCCATCAAGGAAATGCAAATCAAAGCAACTTTGAGATCTTGTCTTACATGTGTCAGAATGACTAAGATCAACAAAATAAGTGACAGCTCATGCTGTCAACGATGTGGAGCAAGAGAAACATTCATATATCACCGGTGGAAGTGCAACCTTTTACAGCCACCATGAAAATCGGTGTAGTTGTTCCCCCTGAAGATGGAAATGTCCAGGCCTCAGAACCCAGCTGTACCATTGTTGGACATATACCCAAACGATGCTCCAACCTACCACAAAGACACTTGCTCAACCATGTTCATTGCTGCTCCTTTCATAATACTCAAAACTGGAAAGAAAAAAAAAACTGTATGTCCTCACCAGATGAATGGATGTAAAAATGTGCTGCATTTACTGAATGAAATATTATTCAGACATTAAAAATGAAATCATAAAATCCATCAGTAAGTGAGGATAACTCAAGATGATCATTTCTAGTTCCACCCATTTGCCTGCAAATTTCATGATTTCCTTGTTTGTAATAGCTGAATAGTATTCCATTGTGTAAATGTACCACAGATTCTTTATCCATTCATCAGTTGAGGGATATCTGTGTCGTTTCCAGTTTCAAGCTATTAAAAATAAAGCTGCTGTGATTATAGTTGAGTAAATGTCCTTGTGGTATGATGGAGCATCTTTTGGGTATATGGCCAGGAATTGTATAGCTATTACCAGTTTTCTGAGAAAGCCAGACATCCTGTCTCTCTACCTTTTAATTAATCCTGAGTGAGGGAACCCAGACACAGAAAGAAAAATACGGTCTGCATTCATTCACATGTGGATATTAGGCACTGATTCAATGATAACCAAACTACAATCATAGGACTACAGAAGTTAGGAATAAAATGAAGGACTTGGGTGCAGGGAGCAGGAGGGAAACAGATCTCCCTAGGAAATGGAAATAGAGTACTAGAAGAGATAATTATGGGAGGATTGGTATGGGGAACTGGACCAGGGTGATCAGCTGTGGAGAGGTAAAAGAAAGACTGGGGAGGGAATAGAGGACAAGACAGCTAAACTTAAGACGTATCTTCAAGGGCAGTATAGAAATCTTATACAGCAGAAGCCTCCTAAAATATATACTTAGGTGAAGGGGATCTAAATGAAATTGCCAATGAGGGAGACAAAACTCAAACTGGACATTACTTGTCAACAAATGAAGCTTCCTATATGAGGAAATGGGAAATGATCAAAAAGCAGGCAACAGAGTCTATGTCAGAGACAGCCATTGGTCCTCTTATTGGGAAAACCCAGGAAGACTAAGCTGACTTGTCCATTGGCTACATCTGTGTAAGGGGCCCAGGCCCAGACTGTGCATGGTCCTTGGTTGGTGCTTCAGTCTCCACAAGCCCCTCTGTGCCCTGGTTAGATCACTCTGTTGGGTCTTCTTGTGGACTTCTGACACATCCAGGTCTTTCTATCCCTGTGCTCCATCCAATGTTTGGCTGTGAGACTCAGCGTCCGTTTCTAACCTCTGCTGACTGGAGCCTCTCAGAGAATAGTTGTGCTAGACTCCCATCTGCAAGCATAGCAGAGTATCATTAACAGTGTCAGCTCTCTCCTCTCCCGTGGGGTGAGTCTCAGGTAAATTTTGGGTCGAAATTTTGTGGGTGGGTTGGTGTTCCCCTCCATCCACAAGAAGCCCTGTCTGATTAGAGGGTGGCTTCTTCGGGCTTTGTGACTCCTGCTACTAGGAGTCTCAGATAGGGTCACTCTCATATCCTGCCAGAAGCCTACTGTGTCCTAGATATTCACCTTGCCACAGAAAGTCTTGCTCAAGGTTTCTTTTCTCTCTATAAGCCCTCTGTGCTCTCATTCTCATTCTCACTCTCCCCAGGTCTGCATTCCCTCTCCTACCCTGTTCCTTCTCTTCAACTGCTTCCACTGCCTATTTTGTTTTGCCTTCTGAGTGAGATTTAAGCATCCTCCCTTCGGTCCTCCTTGTTACTTATCTTCTTTGTGTCTGTGAATTGTAGTATGGTTATCCTGTATTTTATTACTAAAATCTGCTTATAAGTGAGTACATACCATCTGTGTCTTTCTGAGTCTGGGTTACCTCACTCAAGATGATCATTTCTAGTTCAACCCATTTACCTGCAAATTTCATGATTTCCTTGTTTGTAATAGCTGAATAGTATTCCATTGTGTAAATGTACCACAGATTCTTTATCCATTCATCAGTTGTGGGATATCTGTGTCGTTTCCAGTTTCAGGCTATTACAAATAAAGCTGCTGTGAACATAGTTGAGTAAATGTCCTTGTGGTATGATGGAGCATCTTTTGGGTATATGGCCAGGAATTGTATAGCTATTACCAGTTTTCTGAGAAAGCCAGACATCCTGTCTCTCTACCTTTTAATTAATTTGGCTAAGTGTTTGTCTATCTTGTTGATTTTCTCAAAGAACCAGTGCTTGGTTTTGCTGATTCTTTGTATTGTTATCTTTGTTTCTAATTTACTGATTTCATCCTTGAGTTTGGTTATTTCCTGCCATCTACTCTACTTGGATATGTTTGCTTTTTTTTTTCATGACCTTTCAGTTGAACTGTTAAGTTACTCCTATTAAGATCTCTCCCATTTCTTTACAAAGCCATTTAGTGCTAAGAACTTTCCTCTTAGTGCAGCTGTCATTGCATCCCATAAGTTTGGGTATGTTGTGCCTTAATTATTTTTCTGTTTAGTTTCTGTCTTGACTATCTGTGCATTAGTGAGAGTGGGAGTTGAAATCTCCCACTATTAATGTATGAGGATTCAATGTGTGATTTAAGCTTTAATAATGTCTCTATTACAAATATGGGTGGCCCTAGTATTTGGAGCATAGATGTTTTGAATTGAGATGTCCTCTTGGTTGGATTTGTCCTTTGATGACAATGAAGTATCCTTCCTCATCTCTTTTGAATAATTTTTGTTCTAAGTATATTTTATTAGTTATTACAATGACTACTCCAGGTTGCTTCTTAGATCTGTTTGCTTGGAAAACCTTGGAAAATCTCCTGAATTTCTTCAGTTTATGTTTTCTTTATTGATTCTATTTTCATTTTCAGGTCTTGAACCATTTTATTCATTTCCTTTACTTGTTTGTATTTTCTTGTATTTCCTTAAGTGATTTATTTGTTTCCTCTTTAAAAGCCTCTATTTGTTTGGTTGTATTTTCCTGTAGTCCTTTAAGATATTTTTAATTTTCTCTTTAAAGTCCTCTATCATCTTCATAAGCATAGATTTAAGGTCATTTTTCTGTGTTTCAGCTATGTTAGGATATCCAGGGCTTGTTGTATTAGGATGGTTGGATTCTGTTGGTGCCTTGGTTTTTTGTTGATTATGTTCTTACACTGGCCTTTAGCCATCTGGTTATCCTTGGCATTGGCTAGTTGTTCCTGTAGCTTGCTGGGCTTCTGGGGCATGCAGGGGATCCCTGGCTCATGGGCTGTGGGCTGGATATTTGTGACTAGCCAGCAGCTCTTTGCAGTTGCTTGTGTCCTAGTTGGACATATAGGCAGAGGATTAGAGTGTGGGTGTCTAACCTGTGTGATCCTGAGGTCCCACAGGTCTCCTCATGATAGCTGGTAGAGCCATGAGCTGTAGGCCGAATCTGAGCAACTCTAGAATGTAAAGTCATCGTCTATATGGCAGGAATAGTTCAGAGGTCTGAGGTTAGAACCCTGCACGTCTGCCAGTCAGGATGTCATCCTTTCTCTGGGGAAATATGAACAGACCTTTGCTTTTCCAAGTTAGCAGTGTGGCCACTTGCTCATTCCACAGTCACTGACTCCTGGTACTGAGACTCTGTATACGCAGAGCACTACTGTATTGGAACAAGACCCTGTATGTTCCTGTCATCCAGCAGGTCTCCATAGGGGAAGGTAGAGCAGAGGACCAGAGGCTAGGCCTGCATCCCTGATATCTAGGAGCTGTCCTCCGGGAGGTGGGAGAAGTCTGGGTTCCAGAGGCTAGATAGAATCCTACATGCCTGGAACTCTGAAGTCATGTTTGAGTAGGTGGAAGGTACCTGGTGACTGGAGCCTCGTCCTGTGTCCCTTGGATATGGTAGCCGTCCATCGGGGCCTGAAACTGTGCATCACTAGCTCCCTGGAGGGCTCCTCTCATCTGGAATACACAGATGTTGGTGTTTTTGAGTCTGCAGCAGGGCAACTCACCTTTTTGAAACATTTTTGTTATTTATTTTTATTTCATTTTATTCACATATTTTTGATTAATATATGTTTTTACTTTGCAGATCTCATTTTTTACCCTACAGGTACTTTGAATGCATATTAATGGCATCTAGTTTTGTGTTTTTATGGTATTTTGAGTGTGTGGATAAGTGCATCTCATCATCTATGTCTTTTTCTTGTGCTCTCTTTTTTTTCTGTTTGTCTTGCCAGAGTTCAATGATTTTTTTTTTTACTTTATCATATTTTATTATTGGCTGCTGGAAACCTATTTGTTTTTAATAAGAGACAGAAAAGGGTCAGATCTAGATAGGAATGCATGCATGTTGGGAGGAATTGGGAGGAATTGAGGAGAAAACTACACAGGATGCATTATATGAGAAAAAAAATCCATTTTCAATAAAGAAAAAATAAAACCAAAGTAGGCAGGTGAGGTAAGTTATCCAGACACTGAGATCAATGGCAAACTGCAGCTGAGCAGCAATGCCAGCATGAGAGAGCACAGGTGCTCCAGGGTGTGCTCCAGCACAGTCTCAAGCAATAAACAAAATGCTCTGGATGTTTAGAAGGAACGGAGGCTGAGCAAGCCAGGTGTGCAGCAATCAGAGACCAAATGGCTCTTTCTAAGTCTACACATCAACTGTAGTGAGGGGCCGACTGTGATTGGGAGTGAAATCACGAAGAAAATGATTGCTTTTTGTGTCTCTAATGTGCTCCAGAGACAGATGGTGACAGGGAATTTAAAGAGAGCTTCATTTTTATCAAACACACAAATGAAAGTTGTTAAATAGTAATTACATTTTGTCTTTTGGGCCCAGGAAATGAAAATAATAAGAAAACTTTGAAACTTAAAAAAAATATACTGCATATTATCTCCCCGCAAGGCTTGTACATATATCAAACCTTTTGCATCATAATAAAAGTAATAGATACTCCAGTGTCCAGGCTTCAGCACTGTGTCCTTTTCTCTTCTTTCGCTCAAGGGAAACACACCCATATCACTGAATGCATGCATGGAGACATAGTTGAACTCTGAGAATGTTGTTTCTTAGCAACCCATCCATACCACCCCATTTAAGACTATCCAGCATTTCAGCTGCACATTTAGCTTGATTGTTCTTTTCCAGTGTGCACACAAGAACTATTGCCAGTGTCCTGATTTTTCTGATCAGCTTTTAAAGGGTTTTCTGGCTTTCTCAGCTGTCTTATCTGCCTTTTACTGCAAATGACAGGTGACAAAATATATGGTCTCCAGTTTCTGTATTGCAAATGAATATTTCTTCCTAGAGGTGAAAACTTCAGAACATAAGAAGTCAGCAACTCCATATTATTATTAATATTTGAGCCAAAAAAAGCATCATTAAAAATATCACACCATTATCAGATTCTGAAATAAAAATGTATCTAAAGCTAATTCTGAATACCCATTAGTTCATGACTCAGTGAACATTTATCATGAAACTTCTTTAATTTACTTTACAGAAAACATAATTTAAGAATGTCTCATCTGACTTAAATATTTCTATTAATGAATACATGTGTGGGTATTGTGTGACAAAAATAAACATTCAGATAGTTACACGGAAGGGATAATATGTGATCTGGATTCTTTGAATACTGTATTTTTTAAGACTCAAGTATATAGAAATTACTGAGAACTCCAATTCTAAGATTCATATAAAGCTTTAAGAATTTTGTCTGGTTATAAGACATGTAATATTTATTAGATCAGGAGTAAAGATTGAGATATTCTAAATAAATCATTCCCAAAAATAACTACAGGACATTTAATTAACAATTTATAGTCTGTTTACTTTTTTAAAGATTTATTTATTTATTATGTATATAGTGCATATCAGATCTCATTATAGATGGCTGTGAGCCACCATGTGGTTTCTGGGAATTGAGCTCAGGACCTCTGGAGGAGCAGTCAGTGCTCTTAACTGCTGAGCCATCTCTCCAGCCCCTAGTCTGTTTACTTTTACATGAAAACTATTTTATCACATATGAGGGCATAAGTTGAAGATATTTGGTTAATAAAAGAGAAGGTCAGCTGAGGAAGTCTCATGAACGATCCTGACAAGCAGAGTGAAGGCTGAAAGGAAAAATTCTCCCATGGACTTTTGTACATAGGGGTACAAGGAAAAAGTGTTCGGGGTACACTCTATTGGATAAAGCCAACCAAAAGCAATTAAAAACCTATTCCAGTGGCTCATGAGTCTTTTAGAAACCTTGAAAGTGCCACTTGGCACATACATTAAAGGTTTTCTCTATGATGTGTCCAATATACCCTCCATGATGACCCCGCTTTAAGAACATCAGATCTGTTATCTCAAAAAAAAAAAAAGTACCACAATAAATCGCTGTCGCTTATCTATACATTTTAAATGTACAAACAACTACACATTTTTGTGCCTAATGTGTCACCTCTATTAAAAGGATAATTTTAAAAGATGACAAATTTATAGGTCTAATGCATTAACATATTTTAAAACAATCGACATTTTTTTTTTTTGTTCTGTGACTTTGTCTTCAGTCAGCTCAAATTATTCACCTATGGGTGCTGTGGGAAGGCTGTGGATAATTCATGCTGTCTTGGTTATAGAGACCACAGCTAAGGTATGAGGCGTTCTTCATGAGAATTTGGGCCATTTACATATTAAGGTAATGTTCCCATGTGAAGTGTATTTCCCCATTCCTCATCAAATCGTCTTGAGGAGTACTGGCCTAGAAGAATCTTGGAATCCAGGACTTAAAAGTAGGAAGGTAAACATATAAATAGCTATAGAAAAACATCAGGGAGCACAGGAGAGATTTTTTTTTTAAAGTTGATCAGCTACCGGATCTTTGTACCTTTTATAAATATTTGAGCATATTGAGTAGGGCCTCTGACAAGCCAGGAGGGGTAGGTGCTGCATGCTACAGAAAGGACACTAATGTAGGAGTTCATAGTTCCATTCATATTAGTGAAAAACCTACAACCTGGAACAGGTGTTCCATGTCCTGCCATGGCCAACATGGAGCTATGGTTGGTTTGCTACAGTACAGTGGTAGGTTACAGGCAGATCTGAGATAGGTAAATTAGAAGCACCCCTTTATACAGAGACGAGAAGCTGGGGAAACACGGTAAAGCAATTACAGCCTGAGCTAACAAGAAGGGGCATGACCCAACCACACAGTCTTTACCATGGTACCACACACACACACACACACACATTCACACGTCTTAAACCAGACAAGGAAATCTTGCTTCCCTTATGACCTGAGAATTTGTAGAAAGATTAAAACCTGCCAAAGTGGGCATTTGATTCCAAAATTACTATACCTTACACAAAGAGAAGATTTAACTCACTATGTTACCTTTTGTTTTCTTGGTTGTACTAAAAGAAAAGTTTACCAAGGTCTTGTGGTACAAACCTATAACCCCAGTTTACTCAGGAGCCAGGAGGATCACAAGATCGAGGCCTCTCTGGGCCACAGTGAGTGTGTTAATTACTCTTCTACTGTTAGAATAAAATGTCATGATCAAGGCCACTTATACAGAAGAGAGTTTTATCTGACCTTATAGTTCCCGAAGAGTAAAAGTACATCACAATGGAGAGGTTTAGCAGTAACTAAAGACATGTGGATGGTACAGAGGCTTGAAAGGTCACATCCTGTGCTATAAGCATGAAACAGAGAGGGCAAAGTGGAAGCAGACAAGGCTTTTAACCCTCAAAGCCTACCCTCAGTGACTTCTAATAAGGCAGCACCTCCCAAATGTCACTCAAATAGTGCCACCAGACAGGGGACAAGTGTTCAAATACCTGAGTCTATGGGGGACATTTCTATTCAAAACACCTCAGTGAGATCAAGGACAGTCTGGGAAAGTTAGAGATGCCTTGTCTCAATATAAAAGTTGAAAAGAAGACTGGATTTGTCTCAAAGTGGTACTTTACTTACCCAGTATTTTCAAATCCTAGGTCCAATCCCTGATTGCACAATAACTAATTTTCTAATTTGACTTTATTTTATGAGTGTCTTGCCTACAGGTAAAGACTGTGCACTGTGTGAGTACAAGGTCAGAAGAGGCAGGAAGAGAGAATTAGATTCCCTGCAACTGGAGTTACAAACAGTTTTTAGTTGCCATGTGGGTGCTAGGAATCAAATATAGGTCCTCTGCAAGAGTAATAAGTGCTCTCAACCTCTGAGCCGTCTCTCCAGACACACACACACACACACACACACACACACACACACACACACACACAC
>OU015748.1:98694279-98707147 GCA_907169655.1 Acomys percivali
CACACACACACACACACACACACACACACACACACACACACACACACCCTCATTCCCCAATTTTAAAAAAGAGTTTGTTATTATGAAGGAATTAAAAAAAAAACAGCTGGTGAAGTAGAGATGTGCTAATTACATTTTTCTGAGTGTTTAGGATGTGTACACATCCACAGGTTTACGGTTTACATGTCTCTGGGTGTGCCTCTATGTAAGGTACAGGCAGTGCAAAAAAAAGTGTGACTGAAACCTTACCAAAAACATTGGAAAGTCCCAATGTAAACAGAGGACCTTATTGTTTAAGATGCAAAACTGTGTGTACCCCTGAGCGCACACTTCTTTAAGTGTGCCCCGTTATTGACAGCCTTGGCTGAGATACTTTGAGAAATGCTTGATATTTAGAAGGTTATTTTTAAGTTCATTTATTTACTCACTTCACATTTTGACTGCAGGTCCCTGCCTCCCACACTTTTCCCCTGTACCTCTCTCCCCTTCTTCTCAAAAAAAGAGAGCCCCAAGCACCAACTTAATTATTCCTAGAAACCATTTTCTTCCCCGTGCCTATATGGTACTGATATGGCTGTTTTGATGCATTTTAAATATTGACTATCTTATAAAATAAGCAAATTTCCTAAATTCATTTTTAAATTACTATTTATTTTGTTTGTTTTCTTTTACAAATAATTTGATAATCACATTTTATTGTTTGCTCTTTGGCAGTTTCACAATATTTGAAAAAAGTTTGAAAAATGACATTTATAAAATTATTCTCTTGACCTCCCTTTTAACCATAATACACACACACACACACACACACACACACACACACATCTGAAATAGATGTTTCTGGTTTCTTTGAAGATTCAGTTGTGTCACATGGTGTTTTTCTGAAAGCTGTCTTGTGAGAGGTCACGTGATGTTTTTCTGGAAGAGAGGTCACGTGATGTTTTTCTGGAAGAGAGGTCACGTGATGTTTTGCTGGAAGCAGACACGTGAGAGAGTCCATGATGGCAGGAAGGAGTAGAAAACGAACCATGGACAGAAAAGGCTTTTTGGCATTTCTATGCCATGCAACACTTCGCTGGTCTTTGCTAGACTTAGCTGGTCTTTGCTGGCCTTTACTTCACAGAGAGAAACATTCCAGGGAACTTCTTGACACCTGTACAGATTCCTGTGCTAATTGGTGTTGGTTTTTGGACTGGAATTTTGGTATCCTGAAAAGGGAAGGTGGAATTGGCCTAAAGAACTACATCTGAACAGGCCCACAAACCCTTTTTCCTATTAACATTCTTTCACCCTTTCCTCTGGTTGGTGGGTTAGAAGTGAGGTTGAAGTGTTTAAGAACCTTAAATAAAGTAGGTTTTGAGAAATCTAAGCCTACACACACTCACATACATACATTGATGAATACACAAACCTCCACCAGAGGCTTTCCCAGATTAATAACCTTGGGTTTGTTTCATGAAACATTTACTTGTTTTGTCATAGACAACCCTTTGGATTGGACACATCCAAGGGAGTCATTTCTGGGTAAGAGAGCTATGTAATTATGAAGTAACAGCTTTGTATGCCTGCACTAGGTCTGCACAAAATGGGTTGTCAAGAGACAGGCACACACGGGGAAAGGGTTCAGGAGGCCTTATGCCTCGCTGCTGAGCTATTTGCCACTCATGGATGTGAGGAGAGGGGCCTTGTCAACTTCATTTCTATGTTTTTTGTAATTATAAGTAATAATAAATCTGTCTGCCATTATATAAATAAAACATGAGTTGCTTATGAAAGCAGATACATTTGATCAAACAAAAATGAGGACAGATATGAAAATTTTGTAATGCTTTGACTTCCCCATGGATTCCTGCATTTTTAGATTTCCGGGAAATCTGTTTGTGGGAGAACTGTGAGGCCATATCTAAAGCAGAGATGTCAATCAGATGCAATGGTAAGGGAAGCCATATGGCTCACTGTATTTCCCATGTTGGAAAAATGACAAATTGAACACTCAGTTGCTACCAGTTTCTCTACACAGTAGAGAAAATATACACTGTAGAAAATGAATTCACCTCATTTTTTTTTTTATGAGCTCATGCCTAACACTCTAGCATTTGACAGGCTGAGGCAGGAGGATTACTGAGTTGGAAATTAGTCTTGTCTACAGTGTGATGTCTTGTCACAAAATGGTACCTAAGGCTCTGGGAACATTTTGGAAAAGGAATAGAAGGATTGTAAAAAAAACTAGTAGATCAGGGAGTTTGTTGTGAGACTGTGTCTCCTAGTAATTTCAGAGGCTACACTCATGAAGTCTCACCAACACGACTGCCTGAACGTGAGATGAACTAGGAAAGCAATAGACATGCCAAAGTAGACAGGAGAAAGACCACGAGGCCTCAAACTTACACAAAGAACTACAGGCAAAAAAGGAATGCTACACACAGAAAAAACAGTCTTTCTCAAGGAAGAGAACACCAGTTGCTTATCTAATACCACAGAGTCAATCCTGAAAAAAAATTACATACAAGTAACATAATAAGAATGACCAGGATATATGTATATACATATATATATATAATTTTATTTAACAATATCATGTTCTAATTCTGTGAAGATGTTGTCTAAAAATGCTCCTTTACCACAACAAATACTCATTTTGTTAAAAAGGAATTTCGTTTCTTCTTATTGGTCTCCTTGTAGCTCTGCTTTTGGGTCCCACAAGGCTTCTGATTTTGCGCTATTCTCTTACATATAATAATGACAATGTGATCGATCCAGTACTCACTGTAAACATCACTGCATTATTGATGTCTCACGTTTGTTTCACATATGTCTATAGTACTGTATGCAGCATATTATGTGTGAAGCATAAAATATATGATCATACAAATATACACCTCTATGTTACTACCAACCATAGCCTCAGATTACGGATTTTATAAAATAATTTTCAATTGATAAACTGTTCAACATTGAGTAGATTGCAGGGAAACAAAAGAAATGTAGTATAAGAAAAGCTTTATAATGTAAGAGAGTGCAAAGATTGTCTTATGTAATTCCTGGGTGAAATTTAACTTTGATAAGTTTCATGATAATGGTATAAAATGCTACATAGAACAAGGGACAATGTACATGACATTTTTACTGTTAATATTCCAGTATTAATATGAGGGTCTGTTCCTAGTCTTGCAGCGTTTTTTATGCTGTGGTGGGGTGATGTCCCGGGGGGGGGGGGTGCTGCTTTTTTTCTGAAGGGAAACAGAGGCGCAGTGGACCTGGGGGAGAGGAAAGGTGTGTGGAGGGGGAACCAGGAGGAGTGGAAGGAGGGGAGGCTGAGGTCAAGATGTGTTGTATAAGAGAATCATACATAAAAAGAAAAAGATTAATATGCTGCATACAGTCGATGAGAAGTGCTGTATTTAAATCGCTCTTGGTCTTTCAACATAAAGAATTTCAATAAAGCTGAAGAAGGAGATTTTAATTGGGGCGTTCAAACTCCATGCTGGGCTCAGCTCACGGTTCATGAGTATTAAGGGCACAGCACTTGCCCTGATTCTGTTCCACTACTTCTAAATCTGGTTTATAAAAGTTGAAATCAAGGGTAATTGCAGAGTTAATCAATGGAAAAAAATGAGTGTCTACTCAACATGTTCTGGATCATCCAGAAAAAAATTTGATATGACTTTTGAAGATCAGAGTGACATAATGAAAATCATAAAATGACCAGTCAAACATTTCTTCTAGCCTTTTTAGAGAAAAAATTCAATTATTAAACTGGGAAATTAACAGGCATTATCTTGGCCATTGTCTATATCTCATGGCCAATGTCTTAATTATTTAAAGTAGAAAAATAAAAAATTATATTTAAAATTATATGTAAAGAGAAGATTTCCACTGATTCCTGTATATTACAGTGCTATTTTTATTGCATCCCTTTTCATATAATTCATGTTTTAAATTGAACACACAGAATCAAATCTATATCTTCAATCTATGTAATGCATGGGAAATTGTTTTAATGCTGTCCACTTTTTTTCATACATGTAATATAATAATAATATGTATTTTGAAAGGTTCTGTGCTTATATAAGTGATGTAAGATAATGTTAAATTCTTTGTGTGGTGCCCATCACATAGTAAATATTTAGTGAAGTGTGGGGGAATGAATATCAGAAAAAAAATCTCAAAATGTTAAATAGGTGGGTACACCAGAGGGTTTACAGGGAAAAAAGGGAAGAGGAAATGATGTAATCATATTATAATTGCAAGACTTCAAAATGTATTTTTTAAAGTATTTTAAAAAATAGGAGAATAGCATTTCAAGAAACGTTTTACATCTCACTTAATTTTAAAACAATAGTGTAAAGAACAATCATTTCCCTTGTTTAGCAGATGAGGAAAATGAGGCAACTTGTTAAGGTTATACATCTGCCAGAAAACAGAACATGAATTAAACATATAAAGGTAGTATCATGATATTATTGTCATCATCACTATCGTCAGGGCATGCTGCTATCTCTGTAGCAGACTAGGCTATAAAAATGAGCTGTTGGTACTTCCAAAGATAATTGCCTCCCCTTGGAAGAAATCCAGAACAAGCCCACATTAAGCTAAATTCTGCATTAGAGTGGGCTGTCATACAGTTGGGAGGATTTATTCCAAGCACCTAGAAGGCACATGAAAGATGAATACATAGAAGTCATCTTTTCTTTTCTTTGAACATATCCCAATGCTGTGAGGAAAAGGGGAGCAAAATCATTTTATACATGCACAGAGGCATTTTTAAATAGCCACATAATTGATGTATCCATATGTCAACCTCTGAGAAACCAAACACAAAGCAAAGTGATGCATGCATTACATGAAGTGCTATCTCTCTTGTTAATTAATAATAAAACTTAAGAGGATTTCATGTAAACATATGAGCCTAGATTGATGGAGTTAAAATATGAAAGGAGTAGAATGTTCCGAAGCCGACTTTTTAAAAGCTTATTACTCAAATTACTTTCTCATCATATCTCTTTGTACAATTATAAAAACTGTGAAGTTAATATACTTTGGATATAATTTAATAGTGAATTTATATTTTCTTAAGTAAAACATCCATGATTTAAGATCATATCTGTGTGTTGTCATTATTTTGAAACACTAATATCAAGAGCAATTTCACAGAAATGTTATAGTATGTCACCCAAATTGACCTCAGCTATAACATTAATATAAATTAAAGATGAATAATATTATTTTCAAAAACGATTTTGTAATAGAATTTCCAATGTGTTTCAAATGACTCTTAACATTTACTTTCACAACTGTCACCAACAGAGTGAGACAATTTGAGGTATGTCATGATGACAATGCTAGTCTATATGAGCCACTGTGAGAATTCACATGCTTAGCAAAGGGCTTTGTGCTTAAAAAGGCATAATTTGTATGTGTGTATGTGTGGCATACATGTGACCTATGTGCATGTGTGTGGTTAGCATGTGCCTGTGTAAACAAACAGACTAGGAGAGGACTTTCCAAAAGGGTGTTCTGCTCTGACACCCTCCAGCTTATTCCCTTGAGACAGGGTCTCCCCAAAGCCAGACTTACACTGGTGTCAAATGAGCCCAAGGAATTGCTTTTTCTTGTCCCCTATACAGCACTGGAATGACAGGCCTGCCACCACAGCTAGGTTTATATATGGGTTCTAGGAATGTGAACTCAGGTCCGCATGCTTGCACGGCAAGTGCTCTTACCCACTGAGCTATATCCTCGCACCCCCAGAGATGGTGATTGTTACTATAATTACTTCCTTAGGACACCACCACAACCAAAGGCCAGAGACCTGGCAGTGTGACCCACAAGCCCCCGGAACCTTCTTCACCTAAAGTAATTCTGTAAAATTTTACCTGTCTCTCTGCTATGATCAGTAAGGCTAGTGCGGACCTTTATTAATAATCATAAAACCTAACAGAACCCTTTCAATAATTAAATCTCATCCTCAGTACAAAAGGGCACTCTATGGGTTTAAAAACAACATAGTATCTAAACACAGTGATGCACTGCTTACTGGGATAATTCAGTCTGTGTATTGTCTGCTTGAAAGCGTTCTTCAGGGAAGTAAAAGTTTAACCAAATGGATAGCTACTAATAGAACCATAACATAGAAACTCCGGAGCTAAAATAACTTATTGAGATATCTCTGCATTTTTCACTGCCTATCTTAAAGGCTAGGCTCGCAACCATAAATTAATACCATACTTGAACACGTGTTGAATGAGCCTAATTCACCCAACTTATCTACGTCTGTTACTTTTTCCATTAAATGGGCACGTGGATATATCTCCTGGTGTTGTTAGGACTAAAGAAGATATTGCAAGAGTAGAGAGTCTACAAAACTTCTTGGTATAAAGTTAGCAGCCAAGAAATGTTTGCTCATCTTTATTAACACTGGATGTCTTTCAGAGGCACCCAGGTCCTCCTCTGTAAAAAAAAAAAAAGTAACAATGGGAAGTCCCACAGTCAGGTGGCAAAGTCAGACCTAAACAACCAAGTGCCGCACCAGTGGAAAAGCCCTCCTCACCACAATAAACTGGATACATTCTAAAACTACTTACTAAGAAATAACAAAGAGGAGCCGGCTTCACTTTCCCTGGTGAACGCTAGGAAATACTGGGCATAAACTGTTGCTAGACATAATGATATATCCTTATCCAGGTTTGGGAAGTAAACTATAACTGTTCTATCCCCTGCTTCAGAGCATTTTCCCAGTTTAGAAATGCTGGAACATTTTTGTGGACACAGATGGTGGGGAATAGAAACCAAATGCAACAATTCCTGAAGCATTTTCCTAAGGATGGTTGTACTATTAAGTGTCTCTAATCACTCCTTTCCTCCCTGCCTCTAGCCTCCCTCTTTCCTAACCTTCTACCCTCTAAGTAGCTGGCCACTGCGGGGCGCTGGTTCCGGATGAGCTCTAACCAAAGGTTAGGGATGGGGACGTAACTTTCCACAGAATCCCTAGGATAGGTCAAGATGCATAGAGGCAGAGTGCGGAAGAAAAAAGCTGGCTAAGACCTGTGCTGTGAGCGATCTTCCTTCCTGACTGGTGAAATCAGAATTCTCACGTGTAGACCAGAAGCTTTATCAGCTGAGCAACTCCCAGGTGTGCCTGAAGTTGCAGGTGAGTCACTGTCGCTCCTCCCGCACCCCACTCCACCCCCCAGCCCTGTGTCCAACAGGTTGGCTGGGGACACAGCTCTAAGAGGCCCTTAGGTATACTCCGCTAATCTCACCTGATCTCCTGAATTTATCTTCTCCTTTAACCGTGGGGTCGCTGTTACTTAAACTCTTGCCTCAGCCCACGCTTGTTCTATTCCCTGTCTTTGTGCCTTCCTCTTTTTCCTAAAGTGGGAGCTCCTTTTTGTGCTGGAGAGCGCACCCAGAATGTCTCTTCTGAGGAAACCTAGGAAGTGTGCAATGTCCCCCATGGGCACCAGGTGGGCTGCAGTCCCATAGTTCTTACTGATTCACTGGAACTTAAACTGAAAGGATTGTTTTTCGACAAGGAGCTGGAAACCTAAGGCGGGTGTTGGGCGGGGCGGCGGCGGCAGGGGGGGGCGGGGCAGAATCTAGCATGAATGACAGATGGGAACCAGAGATAAAGAGGGAAGAAATCTTGAGTCAGGTACCCCAGACATGCTCCCCCAGGTGTTCACAGCCCCAGAGAACACCACAGACTGAATACCTTACAGTAGAAGAGGGAAGGCTATAAATCCTCAAGTTGGGACTCAAATCCTGCGTCTTTCAGAACTTTTAGTCTGCAGCTGGGCGGAAGCGAGGGTCACCACCCCCCTTCCTTGTACCTGACAGAGTCCTGCTCTCTCTGTGTCTGCCTTCCAGATCCACCCCCTCCTATTCCCTCCCTTGCCCAACTCCACCACCCAGAGCTGCCAGATATTCAATCCACACACCCTGTAGGAGTGGCGGGGGGAGGGGGAGCCGGAGGGGGATGTTTCTGAATTACAAAGTTAAGAGAAGACTATGTCTATATCTAAGAAGGACCAGACCGACAGGATGTGTGTCTCAGGGCTGTCCCCTGCATGGAGGATACATGACTGCACGACTGGTCCTGTGCTCCCAGCCTCCGCGCTCTACAGCGCACTCGCAGCTCCCTAGCGACACCAGCCATCAAGCTAGGGGGTGGAGAGAGTAGGGGTGCGCGAGTGGGAGGCTTCTCCCTCGGGAGCCTGGGAGATCCCTGCCGCCAGCAGGGGCCGTGCCACCGCCCTCGCGGGGACCCGAGCTTCGATCCAGCGCCTCCCCAACTTCTTGGTGCCCTCAGACCAAGGCGGTAGGAATGGATCTGTCACCTCGCAACCGGCCACTGCTGGACTCCTCGTCGCTGGACAGCGGATCCCTGACCTCGCTAGACTCAAGCGTCTTCTGCAGCGAGGGCGAAGGGGAACCCTTGGCTCTGGGGGACTGCTTCACGGTCAACGTGGGCGGCAGCCGCTTCGTGCTTTCGCAGCAGGCTCTGTCCTGCTTCCCGCACACGCGCCTGGGCAAGCTGGCTGTGGTGGTGGCCTCCTACCGCCGCCTGGGTGCCCTGGCTG
This sequence comes from Acomys percivali, assembly GCA_907169655.1. NCBI lineage: Eukaryota > Metazoa > Chordata > Mammalia > Rodentia > Muridae > Acomys > Acomys percivali. The sequence continues at coordinate 98,702,862 of OU015748.1, forward strand.
CCGCCCCCAGCCCCCTGGAGCTTTGTGATGATGCTAATCCGGTGGACAACGAGTACTTCTTCGATCGCAGCTCTCAAGCATTCCGCTATGTCCTGCACTACTACCGCACTGGCCGCCTGCACGTCATGGAGCAGCTATGTGCTCTCTCTTTTCTTCAGGAGATCCAGTACTGGGGCATCGATGAACTCAGTATCGACTCCTGCTGCAGGGACAGGTACCCACAGGGAGCGGCAGTTGGGCGGGAAGGCAGAAGAGGGTGGTGAGATGGCAGGGCAAAGGCTTGAGGCTTTTTGTGAGCTTCCCTACTCCAGCCCTGCGAATAGGTGTGTCTATCTCTTGCCTGGAAGGTAAGGCGTTTGCATGAGGCTAGAAATCAATCCTAAAGTCAACTTGTGCATCGAACTTTAAAGCAACCACAACAAAAACTTCTTGATCCATTTCTCCCAGAAACTAACACTCAAGATCTCTTGTGAAAGTCTAGGCAGGTCAGACTTACGATAAACATCTGGTAATTAAACAGCTGAATCAGATTAACTATGTCCCCAAAGATACATATGAATGAGAGGTTTGGGTTTAGTATCATTCATCAAATCAGGGCTTTAGCTGTGAAAAACTTGCTTGAAGGACCTCATCAGGTCCTGAAGGAGAGTTGATTCCTTGAGTGATTATTACAGGAAGAATGACTTACTCTTGCCCTGTCATTACTACCATTTCTTCATGAATATTTTTTCTTTTATACTCACAACTAGTTCAGGTAGCAAAGACAAGTTTTTGTCACCAGAAAATAAGTCATAAAAATTCATTGATCCAAAGTTGCTTGCTTATGTATAAATCCTATCTGCATAAATTTCTACTAAGAAAAAGTGTCATTACAAAAACCACAAGTGGGAGATTTGGCAGGGACCACTCTGGGCAAAGTCTGAAAATATAGTTCTATATTTTATCCATATCCATAAATGTGACCTCTCTGTCAAATTTAATTATTTTGTCCTTCTGTGTGTGTTTTTTTAAAAAATTAATCACAAAGTTGTCTTCCCTGAAAGATACTTCAGAAGAAAGGAGCTGAGTGAAACACTTGACTTTAAGAAGGACACAGACGACCAGGAAAGCCAGCATGAGAGTGAACAGGACTTCTCACAGGGACCTTGTCCCACCGTCCGTCAGAAGCTCTGGGACATCCTGGAGAAGCCTGGGTCTTCCACAGCAGCCCGGATCTTCGGAGTGATCTCCATCATTTTTGTGGCAGTGTCCATTGTCAACATGGCCTTGATGTCAGCTGAGTTAAGCTGGCTCAACCTACAGCTGCTGGAGATCTTGGAGTATGTGTGCATCAGCTGGTTCACCGGGGAGTTCATTCTGCGCTTCCTTTGCGTGAAGGACAGGTGTGGCTTTCTGAGGAAGGTGCCGAACATCATAGACATCCTTGCCATCTTACCCTTCTACATAACTCTTCTGGTGGAAAGCCTGAGTGGCAGCCACACCACACAGGAGCTGGAAAACGTGGGGCGCCTGGTCCAGGTCTTAAGGCTCCTCAGGGCTCTGCGCATGCTAAAGCTGGGAAGGCATTCTACAGGTATTCGCATTTTATTGGTGCCTTTCGGTTTCCCTTTGTTTATAAGCTTTAGATAGATGAGAAAAGGACCACATTCCAGGTTTACCCATCTGCAGCTCTTAGAAAGTACTAGAAAGAAAAATCTTCAAGATGTTATCACCAGCATAGAGTTCTCTCTGTCATGCACTTTCTGTCCACAAGACTTGAACAATTTGGGTGATCTTTTAAATTCAGTTTATTAGGACTCAGTGCCATATATATTTTACACAATTAATACACAATACACACATTCTTCCCATATATATATATATATATATATATATCACATTCTTCTCAAAGGTCACACATAAAACATACATATATGGCATGTAAATTATAAACTATAATAGGAGCATAAGCTATTCTATCTTCCATTTCCAAGAAATATTTGAGATATGTGGTCTATAAAATATATGTATGCATATATATGCATATATGTAACTTTATTCTTGACAAGAGAGAAGAGCCTTTCTTAGTCATGGCAGAAGAGAAAGGATCAGGTGTTGATGGCTTTCCAATAATATTTGATGAATAAATAGAATCATTTTGCTCTGGAAGAAAGAGATGGCAGTAATTGAGTGTCTTATTTAATATTTGAGAATTTTCTTAAATTTTGAAGAATTTGAAAACTCAAATGAACACTCTCTGGAAAATTAATACACAACACACATACACATACACATACACACACACACACACACACACACACACACACTTGCCCTTGAAAACTATTGCCAATGTTAATGGAGACTGAGTAGAGCATTTAAAAAGAATTGTTATACTCTGAAAGTAATGGTGCTCAGTAGTTGATATGGTGACTATTGAATAATCTAGGCTTACCAAAGTTAGAAAAGGAGAATATTCCCACAAATTGGGTAAAATACACATTCTCAACCCCAGATGTCAGAAGGTCAGATTTTAGTATATGGATTAGTTTCTGGACAATGCACTTGAATAGGTATGTAAATATTTTTCAGCTAGGTCATGTGGGAGCCATATATGTTTTTAAGAAACACTGGAGCGTCATACATAATAATATAACACAAACACATATGCACACATGCTAATGTGTCTACAGAGTACTACTTTCGTGAATGTCCACAAAGAAATACCTGAATGAACACTGTAAAACTAGTGGTAGCTATGTATCCCTACCAACTTAGGGAGATACTAACCTGAAATTTCTTTTTCTACATCTCTGTAATTAAAATTTGTCCTACAAAATTCTAGTCATGTATTTTTCTAGTTAGTATGATATGCCAAGTATCTGATAATGGGGTTTCCAAGAACTTTTACAAGTCACACTCTTTGTTTCCTGACACAGATAATGGGATGCTTTCTTTGAGTATTTATAAACTCTTCACAGGATTCAATTTATAAAACGCTGGGAGCTACATTTTTTTTCCAAAAGAAAGGAAAAGAGAAATAATAGTAATTTCCACAGTGTCAACTTCTTCAAATTTTTCCCCAGTTCTAAAGCAATTTCAATGTGTCAACAAAGTTTCAATTCTTTTTAAATGTATGGCAAATGCATAAATAGCCACATATATCATAAATCTCCATATACTTAGAACTTTTGTTGAGAGATATTACATAATAATGGTTAGGATCTCCAACAGTTTACATCCTGCCTTCTGTGGTTTTCTACTGGATACACTAGCCCTGCAAGTGTTGAACTCCTCATCTGTAAAATAACACACAATGACAATATCTGTCACATACTATTTTTGAGGAGTGTCTAAGTTTATATATATACTGAGAGCATTTTATTTTTAAATGGAATCAGTTGATCTAAATAGTATATTTCTTATCACACAGTGTTCATTTATTTCTGAGCTGTCATTCCATATAGACACATCAAAGACAATTTTCTAATGAGGTAGTACAAAGTTATTCTGGAAGACACTCATTTGACTTTAAACTACAAAATCAATATGCATTGTATTTTTAAAAGATGATAATGAGGCTAAACTAACTCAATGTTTGAAGAGCAAACTTCAAAACAAGTAGACTAAGGGTAGTATTATAATTCATTTGAATCCATCTCTGAGGGTGAATAGCAATAAAAATCATTCTTAAAAAGTATTAATTTGGGCTTTCAAGGCTACTTCTTTGTGCTGTCATGTTGGAATGACTTCAAAACCCAAACTCTTGAAAACATTTCTAAAATCCTGGGGAGTGTATCTCACTGGTAAGTTCAAACTAGGTTTTATTACTCTCCTTAACATGTAGGCTTTCTACAGGTGGTACTGGGATCTTATGTGTTTCTCATAGTCGCTAAATTTTTCACATCACTCCATTTCTATACCTTTTGTAATGCAATGAAAGAATATGTTGCTTAACTTTATCTTCTTTCAGTGAATCAGAAATATTATTGGACCAAGGGAGATAAGCATTAGAATTTCAATGGTTATTATTGGAATTCCAGAACCTTATTTTACCCTGGTAAGAACAGGTTCTGGGTACATATTTCATGTCAGCTTTGCCACTGATGCCTAACTTACTCCTGACATCATTGCCATGGCTTTCAGGCAATGAAGCATCTGATTGTATTAAGCTTTAGTGTAAGAAGATAAGACACAGAAGCAGGCAGTTCTCCGAGTTCAAGGTGAGCCTGGCCTAAAGGGTGAGTTCCAGGACAGCCAGGACTACACAAAGAAACCCTGTCCCAAAAAAAAAAAAAAAAAAAAAAAAA
>OU015748.1:98714453-98726953 GCA_907169655.1 Acomys percivali
ACACACACACACACACACACACACACACACACACACACACACACACACACAAAGCAGGTGGAATGAACTGAAACCCCTCAATGCTATTGGCCTCTTACCAACTTTTCATCAACCTTTCCTTTTCCCCCTACGTTATAGCACCCAGCCACAGAACATTATTTCCCTCTTCATGCCTGCTATCTTAAAGGAATGATAAAGAAAGTTTTCATCATCTTCTGGTAGACTCAGACAATTCCTATTTCCACACCACCACCCCCCGCAAGAAGACACTTTTTTAAAGTCATCATTGTGTGCTGAAGCACACAGTGTTTAGTTATGGCACACAGTATTTGCCATCTCCATTTGTTATTAAAGAAAGAGAATGAATAAAAATGATACAGCAGAAGAATTTTCAAAATATCTAAATGGTATTTTCTTCTTTTTTGAACTGTTAACACTACACTTGGCACGATGCTACATTAATGGGCATTTTTAGTAACCCGATGTCTCAAAACATCTTTTGGGTTTGCCTGTCAACTCTTGTAAGGTCATTAAGTCAGATAAATACATTTAACTTTGAATAATACAATGCAGCTAAGTCTGAAAATAATAGAGGCCGTAATTAACTTTACAATTACTTTCTCATCTTCCACAGTTCATCGGATACTTCCAATTATGTGAAATTTTATTTGCCTTTTTTGAAAAGGCTTAAAATCTAAGAGATTTAACAGGCAAAAGAAGATAATGAGAATATACAATATTTATTATTCTATTACAAAAATATTATATTAAAAGAAGTCATGATTGTATTAAAGAAGTTTTGACAGTGTGGTAAAGGAATGTATATAAATAAAAAACTAAATAATAAATGAAAACTGATAGCTAACAAATATGATTTTGGAATTCAAAGCAGAGACAAGCTTTTTGATGGCCATCACTAAGCAGCTCAGTATTCAAATAGGATGCTTAGTTTCAATTTCAGCTATCAGCCTAGGAAAAACAAATCAGAAAAGTAATTTTAGTTTCACTAAACTAGGGCAATATTTCTGAAAACCCCATCGTTACTCCTGTCTTTGCTGAACAGCAAGTGTTTTCTATGTGGTCTATAATTATCATTGTCAACTCATTCTAAATGGTGCATGTGAAAATAAAAGACAGTTATAGTTGCTATGGAAACTGTGTAGAAAATTTATTTCAACAGGCATTACTTCTAAAGTTAAAAAAAAAATGAAGAAGAGTTTTACAGACAATAGTACCACCTTGACCACAAGCCAACAAAAAGAAAGAAATGACACAAATGTAAAAGCAAAAACCTTGCTTACACTTGAAACTGAACTCACAGCTTCTTCCTTGACATGAGATTTATTATTTATAATTTGTTATTTATTTTGTTCTTTAAATGACAACCAATAAAAACTCTTTCCAAAAAAACTCCCAATGCATAACAATGTAATTTATTTTTTTACTACTTAAGATCACAATTGACACACAGTAATTGTATATCTTTATTAGAGGCGAGGTAAGCATGTACACAATGTGAAATGGTCAGACCTTTAATCTCAGCACGTAGAAGACAGAAGCAGGCCGATCTCTGTGAGCTTGAGGCCATCCTGGTCTACAGAGCAAGTTCCAGGACAGTCAGGGTTGTCGTCACACAAAGTAACCCTGTCTCAAAAAAAAAAATTCCTTTTTAAATTTTTATTTATGAGGTAGCTAATTTTATAATAATTATATAAATGTACTATCAAAGAATGTTTAAAAATCTTTCATTTTCTTTTATTGAATGTAGTTTTTCATACATTATATTCTGATTATGGTCTCTCCTCCACCTACTCATTTCAATTCCTCCCCACTTCTCTTCCTCTCCTGTTGCAAGTACCCTTTTTGTCTCTCCTTAGAAAACAAACAGGCATGTAAGGAATAATAAGAAAATAAAGTAATAAAATTAGATTAATAAGAAACAAATGAATCAAAATATAACAAAACAACCAGACAAGATAAAGAGCCCAAAAGAAAAAGCAAAAGAAACACATGTAAATGCAGAGACGTACATGCTCACATGCAAACTCAGGAATCCCAGAAAATTTCTAAATTATAATACACACACACACACATATACACACACCACACACACGCGCGTAAGATAGAAAACAACAACAACAAACGTAAGTACCTGGGCTATCTGGTCTCAGGTTCTTAGCCATGCAAGTAGCACTATGTATGGGCTCCATCTTATGGAGTGAGGCTTAACACAAAGAAGAAATTGATTTGTTACTCTCATGATCATTGTGCCACTATTGAAACAGCATATCTTCTAGGCAGGTCAGTCTTTAGATCAAAGACTTTTTAGCTGGGTTTGTCTTTAACTCCCTGCTTTGGTAGCCTGCAGAGTACCTTCCAGCACCGTGAAGAGTACTCCAGAGTGGTGAATGCTCTAGGTAGGTACCAGCTTGACTTCTCCATGTTCTATTTGTTCTGTAGATGCAGGTGTTGTCTTCAGCAATAGAGCCTTACTCTTTGGGGAGAGCTACTAATAGCAGTGGCAACAGTCTGAATTATTTGTGAGTTCCTGTGGGATGCCTTTGAGGAACAACTTGATTAGAAGTAACACATTACCAGTACTAGAAGCTTCATTTGGTTATGAGACATGTTCAGTTGAGGCTTTATCTACCTCTTTTTTTTTTCACAATTTTATTTAGGTCATCTTCATATATAAATATGAATATATAATATTTAATATATAAGAAACATACTATATATAAAAATATAGATGTATATTAGGAAGTTTATACTATATTAGGTTTCCACTCAGCTCTTCAAATGGCCCTTAGTTTTATCCGTCCCTTCCCCTATTCCCCGTGTTTCCCTCTTCCTTCCTTCTCCCTGTTTGATCCTCCCATTCCACCCACCCAATACTCACCAGTGCATAACTATCTAGTCTACTTCCCCTTCCTAGGAAGCTCAGTCTTCCCCCAATTCTCTTAGTCTTTACCTAACCTCTGTGGATGCATGGATTGTAGATTGGTTATCATTGACTTAACAGCTAACATGCACATATAAGAAAGTACATATCATACCTGCCCTCCTTGGTCTGAGTTAGCTCACACAAGATGAATTTTCTAGCTCCATCCATTTACCTGCAAATTTCATGACTTTGATTTTTATTTTATGATTTTTTTTTTGAGACAGGGTTTCTCTGTGTAATAGACCTGGCTGTCCTGGAACTCTCTTTCTAGACTATGTTGGCCTAGAGCTTAAAGAGCTCTGCCTGTATGAATAGAACAGCAATAAGGATGGTTGAACAAATGTCTGTTGTATGACGAAGTGCCCTTTGGGTATCTGCCCAAGAGTGGTATAGCTGAACCTTGATACAGATCTATTCCAGTCTTTCTGATTAAACATCACAATTACTACCATAGTCTCTGTGTAAGTTTGTACTCCCACAATCAACAGATAAGTGTTCCCCTTAGTCCACATCCTGGCCTGTACGAACTTTTTTTTTTCATTGATCTTAGCCATATTGATTAGTGTAAGATAAAATAGTAAAGTAGTTTTGATCTGCATTTCAATTGGGTAGTCACACAGAGAAAGATAAAAAGCCAAATGTACTGTTTCAAATGTAGATGTTCCAGAAAGTTGATGGGGGTGTAGAAAGATAGATAGTAGACCATAAAGAAAAGGATGGAGTGGATCTGTAGGAGGATAAGTAACATGAACCAAAGCATAGAGGTTGAAGGAATAAACTCTACTGTTCTACAGTATATTAAAACAATTATTGTTTCCATGAATTTATTATCTAGGTTGTATATAACAAAAAGAGAGGAAATGAAAGTGTCTATATACAGAGTAAGGGCAAGATAATGGAATGTTAACTACTATAATTTGCTCAGCATTGAGTAGATTCATGTACTGAAATATACTTTACCAGGTTATTGGGACAGATACTGAGACTCACAGCCAGACTCTGGGCAAAGCACTGAGAGTTGCATGGAAGAGTTGGGGGGTGGAAGGAAATGGGGAGGTCAAGAGCTCCACAAGGAGACCATCAAGCCTAGGGGATCTGGGCCCAGGGGGCGCTGTACAAGTTGATATACCAACTAAGGACATTGCAAGCAGAAAACCTAGCCCCCCTGTTCAGATGTAGCCAAAGGACAGTTCATTCTCCATGTTGGCAGGGGGAGGATAGTGGGAACAGCCTGGGACACAAACTCTGGTGCCCATGATTTGAACACTGCCCCTTGGCCTTGAGGCCTTGTGAACACACTGAGGAAGGGGATGCAGGCTATCCTGATGAGACCTGCTAGGCTGAGGTCAGATGGTGGAGGAAGAGCTGCCCCCATCAGAGGTCTAGGGGAGGGGAATAGGGAGGAAGAGGGATGGATGGGAATGGGAAGATAAGAGCCAGGGGGTAACAAAAACAAACAAACAAAACCAAAAAACAAACAAACAAAAACAACTCCTACACATAAGGCTCTGGGAACTTTTCTTTTGGGAGAGGAGGCAGAAAGATTGGGAGAGCTAGAGGATCAGAGAGCTTGTGGTAAGAGTTTGTCTCCTAACAACTTCAGAAACTACATCTATAACATCTCACTAACATGACTGCCTAAATATGGGCCAAACAAGGACAAAAATACACATGCTGAGGAGAACAGGGAATGACCAGTACTCCTTAACCCTACACAAAGAACTACAAGCAACTAAAATATGCACTCAGAGTTGGACAAAGTGTCTTCCCTTGGGAAAACCACACCAATCTGTTATCCACTACCAAATGGTTAAGCCTGAACAATAACATACATATGAGTAACATTATACAGATTGATCAGGTTATATTTAGGAATATATAATTAAATATATAATATATGATATATATAAACAACAATGAAAAAGTTGAATGCATATGCATTCAAAAGAGAACTAGGAGGGATAATGTGGGACAGTTTATAGGTGGGAAAGGGAAGAGAGAGATTGTGTAATTATATTGTAATCTCAAAAAAATTTTTTTAAATGACAGAAAAAGAAATATACACACATAAATATGTATAATATATACTAGTCAAAACTTCTCTTAACCTTTGAAGATATGGAAATATTAACTACTCCACTTTGAACACTAAACACTGATGTCATGTGTACTTGCAATAAAAATGAACTAAGCATATACATGTGTCAGGAGTACAGCACTTGCTTAGCATCAGCAATATCCTTAATTCAATCTCCAGCAACACACAAGTCAAAAGCAAAGGAAGTCTGTACACACAAGACAGGCTCATGGTTATCCTCCCAGCGTTCAGAAGGCTGAGGCAGGGTAATGAGTTCGAAGAGTTGGCTACATATGATATGATTTCAAGGCACTGCTTCTAAACAACAATAATAATTGATATCATTTTTAAATCCACAAATATAAAGAAACCAATTTGTCTAATCCAAAATTTTTAGGGCTCATACAACATTCTCTCTTCCTCCCAGCATCCATCATACTGTATTGTAAATATATCTTCTGAGAATTTTCTACAGCTATATATGAAAATCTAATTAGCAGAATCCTCTTTTGCATAGGGCTGACACATTTTCTGGAACCATCTTGTAAAACACAGAGCAAGATGCAGTCATTTAATTGTGCATGACACTTTTACAAGGAATCTCTAGAAGCAAAGATAAGCTCCTTAACTGGCACTATATGAGCACGTTAACATACAGCATAGAGAAAAAAACTGTGGCATTATTTGTCCAATACATATCAGAACTAACAAGGATGGTATAATAATAGATTTTTTTTCTGCCTTTCTTCCAATTTTAGAGATGGAAAAAATATAAACCAAAGAATATGTTATAAAATTAAACAATAACATATATTCAAGTTAGATTCAATTAAGTTTTGTAAAAAAAAAAAGCATGTTATTTTTACATGTATGATAGTTATTTCTCTTAATTATCATTTTAACACCAAGTACAATTTCATTTGTCAGTGGTCACATGATCTTTAATCCAGTAATTGAGGACAATGTAAATCATTTTAGCAGATGTAAGACAAGCATTTTTTTAGCTGAAGAATAAAAATTACTAACGAGTCTTAAGTATTTGACTAAACACCTGACAATGTACGTAACCTAAAGGAGTCCATCTAGTTGACATAAAATCAATTAACATATTTATGCATAGAAAAAATATTCAATATCACTTATCATGCGGCAATTCAAATTTAAAGCACTAATGAGATACTGCCTCACACTTCAAGGATAACATAGCAAATACTAAAAATGTGAAGTTAATAAGCCCCTGTGTTCATGCTAGTGGGAATGAAAACAGCCACATGCAAAAACAAAATGACAGTTTATTTATTTATGTATTTATTTATTGGTGGACATGTTGAAAAAATAGTATCCACTAGTTTTAATCAGTTCCATATCCCTTCCCCTCATACTGTTTTCCAAGTAGATATTGTAGGCTGCTCTTCTGAGTCTTTTTTTATTTTCCAGTTTTTTATTATAATTTATTCACATTACACCCCTACTGTAATCCCCTCGATCTTATCTAATCTTAGCTTCCTGTTCCCACCCTACCTCCCTCTTCTGTCCGACTTCCTTCCCCTAGACCTCTGACAGGTGGGGTCCTCCTCTCCCACCATCCAACCACATCCTATCAGGTCTCATCTGGATAGCCTGCATCCCTTCCTTTCTGTTCTCACAGGGCCTCTCTGCCAAGAGGCAGTGAACTTAGCAAAAAGGTAACAATGTAGCTTTAGCATATGATCCAACAACCACATACCTAAATGTTTATCCAAACTTATTTAAAGTGTATGACACATAAAATCTGAATGCAAACATCTGTATCCTCTGTTTTCATAATCACTAAAAAATAGAAACATACAGGATATTCTATAATAGGCTACTGTGTAAATAAGCTGTGGTCTATCTATAAAATGGAACCTCATTTGACCTTAAAGAGGAGCAACTATAAAGAGAAGACTATGTTGAAGAATGTGAATTTAAATCAAGATCAAAATGGCTAATTGACAGACAGCAATTAAATTAAATCCTGGGAAGTGAGAAGCTATAGTGCCAACAAAGACAGTGCCTCAGTAGTTGCCTTAACTTCAATATGAAGGAGTAGCTGTGTGTGTGGTAGCACAGATCGTTAATCTCAGTACTTGGAAGGTAGAGGCAGACAGGTCTCTGTGAGTTCAAGACCAACTTGGTGTACAAAGAGAGTTCCAGGACAACCAGAGATGTTACACAAAGAAACACTGTCTTAAAAAAAAAAAAGAAAGAGGGGACAAAAGGATTCATGACAGTGGTTTTTCAGACAGTGAACTTATTTTGTATGATACAATAATAATAAATACGAGAAACATTTATTCTTCCTCAATATAAAGCTACACTGCACAAAAAAACTAAACTAGTATAAATAATTAAATATATAGTTATATAGAATATCTGATGATCCCTGGTAGGAATCCAGACTATTACAAGAGAATCTGCATGTGAGAAAACAAAATAAGAAACAGGTATGATGGTTGGACTTTAATTGATAAAGCTGTTTGCTGTGATACTAGTCAAAAGTAAATGGTGGCTTCCATAGATATGTTTAATATACATCTATGTTGTAATTTAATTATTAAATAAGTGGATACTGTCTAGTTTGAGCCAAGTTCTTCACTGACAGAAGGAAGCAAGACAAGGAATATAGAATGAACCATGTGATTAGAGTTGAACATGCAAAAATAAAGTCATGTTTAATACAATGCTGTGAAAATGATAATATATGCTATTCACATGTAGTGTAAGAAATGTATGGCCTGATCTATTTCATTGTCCTGTTAAGTAAAAGTACATAACAGAGACACCAATTCAGTAACTGAGTATACCTAGTGACCAATATTTGTTTCTAATATTATTTTTTCTAAAGAAAATAACCAGGGTTTTTGAAAAATGGTTAATTAAAAACTTGATCAGAATATATACAAGATAAGTCCATAATATTTTGTAGTTCTAGGAAACTACAAGAAGAAAGGAAGCTTTAAAAATAAATTATAAGCCCCCAAAATAAAAACATTACACACATTGAGGACCTGAATCAGTGGATCAATGAATTTAACTAATGTAAATCATCCCAGTGACTAAAGGTGATGCATTCCAAGCAACAGAATGAATCAGAGTATTGCATTTCAACCCTAACTATACCTTAAATATTAATGATTCCATCCTGATATTAATTATTGAAAAAATTAATTAAAGATGTAAAAGAGACAACTCTATCATACAAGAAAAAAAAGAGTTAAATAATGCATGTAGATGCTCCATCTTAAGGGAATGGCGAGTAGAGCCTGCCACTCCTTGAGTGTTTGCCATGCCAGGACTTTCTCAGAGAGACATTAGCATAGATATTGGAAAAGCAGAAAGTTCACAGTGCAGAAGCCTGACAAAGACTTTGCCAAGCACTGATCAAAGCAAAAGGTCACATCTATAAACACAAAACCACATAGATAGTGTCTACACTGAACAAACAAATCTTTAAAAAAAAAAAAAAGCTTGATCTGTACAACTCAAAACTTTTACAACACACAAACTATGAGAAAATCACATCCCAGCTAAGACCAACCAGATAGGATGACTAAATGCCCCATGATATCCTATAGTTACAGATGGGTGGGGTTGCTGGAATGGGAGTATCAAAGAGGGAGAGGAGGGGAGAAGAATGAGAGATGGAATACAAGGAGACAGAGTTAAATTAAGACTCACTTGAAAGAAAATACGGAAATCTAATACAGTGGATGCTTCCTAAAATACATACACATGTGAATGAAATCTAAATAAAAATCACCAAATAGTGGACTAGAAAGCGCCCCGATCGGCCATTTCTTGTCACAAATGATTCTTCCAGCATTGGGACTGAGCTACATCTAACCGAGTTGTTGGCCAAAGTGGTTCCGTGGGAATCCCCAAGCAATCCACACTGTTGCCAAGACTGTAGGCTACAAACTTATGGTGAGCCTTCATTGCTGAAGACAACACCTACACAGCTTATCGAACATGAAGGAGTCAAGCTGGTGCCTATATAGAATGTTCACCCCTAACTGCTAGTATCTTTGGTACAGGAAGGTTACCAAATGAGAAACATAAACACCAACCCAGCCACAAACCCTAGGATGAACAGTGATGCCCTGCCTGTAAGATATGATAGTGCAATGGTGGCATAAAATCTGTGGGAGTAACCAACAAATAAAATGGCTTGCCTGAAGGCCCACTCCATGAAATGGAATCCATACCATACACCCAAAAGTACTTGGGTGACCAAGAACATGAAACTAGATGACCCAGGTACATAGGCTAAAATCAAACACTGCTGTTGTAGAAACAAGCCACAAGAACAATGTGGCAATAAAACGATGCCTGATGACATTCCGTGATACTCATAGGTCATTGCTTTGCTCAGCCATCATCAGAAAAGCTTCTTCCTCCAGCAGTAGGGAAAAATACAGAGACTCACAGCCAGACCTTTATGCATAGAATGAGATACCTTGAAACACTCAGCTCCAAATGAGATGCCTCTGTCAAATCTGTCCCTGTGTGGTTTAGGGATCCCTGTAGGAGAAAAGGCAGAAAGCATGGAAGAGCCAGAGTGGATGGTGGAAGCTAAGTGGAAGGTGGACGTAAAATGAAGTTAGTTTACAACACAGGCAGCTGGACATCCCAAGCTTGCATCCTGGGTCCTGGGGAGGCAGAGAACCCAGGAACTGCTCTGCTCAAGCTGGAAACCTTAGCACAAGGAGAAATGATGACACAATTTGGGTAAGAGGCTGAAGACCTGGTAGCTCCCTGAAGAGTCAATGGTATGACCTTAGGTTAGTAATATTATGCCAATTAATCTTATTTAGTTATAATTAACTCCTCTCAGACAACATACCAGTAGGAGTCAATTGTTAACAGAATTTAGAGACCTTTACTACTATCTTCTTGAGCTTTCCCTAAATAAAAAGCTCCCCCCCCAAAAAAAAGATGTTCTACTTAATAATTCGCATGAGTAGAAATGTATTCATCTAACAATTAGTGTTGATAAAGTACATTAAACGTTCTGTTCCAAAGAGATGATGAATTAAGCCACAAAAAGGCTTGACATTAATGAGTCACCAAATTTCAGATCACTGCTCTAAAGAAATTACTTGACATTAAGGTGACCAAGATATGACTGCACAGTTTAGTACCAACACTTCTATGGAAAAGGGGGAAGATAAGAGTTCAGAGAAAGAATAGAATCATCATTTTTTTCTTTAGTTTTTATTTTGGTTATTAAAAATTAAACACTCACTTAAATTTTAATCAACTTAATATTCACATTACATTTAATTGTTTGATTCTTGATGGATAATTATTCTTCAGGATGAATCAGTCTATCATTATTTCAGCATAATTACAAATAACACTAGCTATTTTTGCTTGTGTTAGAAGCAATTTACCTTTAATAAAAATGTTCAAAAAAGAAGAGTCCTGTGGATCTGCAGATCAGCTCATATGACCTTTGATTCCAAAAGCAAACCCCTATTACCTTGTCCACTCAGCTCCATCACAACCTCTGATTAATACCAACAGGTTTTTCATCTAACTCCAGGGTAAGATTTTGGCTTTGTGATCTCCCTGCCTTTGCATAATAGCGAGACGTCACTGCTTTCCCTCTGAAGTACCTGCTGATAGAAAAAGATTTTCATTCAGAATCTGTCAGCTCTGAGCCACTTCTTTCCATGTCAGTTTGCCAAAAATCAGTTTGAAGAAGCACACGAGTATTATATCATTACTATGTTTTCAGGTTTTATTTAAATAAGCACTTCTACTTATGATGTGCAATCTACCAGACTGAAGAAGCCTTTTACTTAGGATACCACCCACAGGGAACATTCTTGTTTATCCACTTAGGCTGCATTCAATACTGCATACACAAAATACATCCTAACTGAGATTGCTTAGGTCCTCCAACCAATATGCAATTTGCTGTGTTTCATATAACTACTCAAATGATAATAAATCACAATATATATATTTGTATAGATGGTATTTATTTTTTCTAAAGATTTCATTGTATTTTTGGCATATACATTTATATTATTACATGTAAATAAAAATTACATATAGCAAGAAGAACCACAAAACAATCAGGGTTTATATGGATGCTACATTCATGGTGTTTTGGCTAATTGTATTTGGCAACCTTGTAGAAAACATCTTTCCTATCTTGGTGATTCTAAAATTCTGAATGAGAATCAATATATATCATATCTCATCTCTGTCCACTTAAAACATCTATCTAGACCTAAAAAACCAGCCACTGGGCAAAACATCCTCCTTAGTGCCACAGACAGAACTATGCCTAAGACTAGACAAGCTTGGATGCAGGCAGAGTTGATGGCCAAACTCTGGTAAGACAGGGTAAGCAAATTCTCAATAGCTTCTACCTCACAAATATGTATGTCTGATATATTGGGCCAGAAGGCTAAAGAAGATGCTCCAACATCATAGAGTTTTGAGTAACTATTCAGGTAGCAAACTGTCTCTGTCAATTCTTTTTCTCGTTTTGGAAGCTCCTAACTTGTACTTCCTGTTCACTCAATTAACTGAGTTTCATTCCTTCTCAAATCTCTGATGGGGTTGAAGAGGGTTGAAGACCAAATAATTTAGTCTTACAATTAATCTTAGATGTTTAGGGGCATAGAGAGTATTTAATTCTGATATTACCTACAATAAGAATATTTGAAACTGATTTCACTGCTGAGGATGTTAGGGTCCTGATTCTTCAGCCTTCAAGGCTGACTCATCCCATTGACTCTTCAGGGAGCTTCCAGGTCTTTAGTCACTTACCCAAATTGTACCATTATTTCTCCTTGTGTTAAGGTTTCCAGCTTGAGCAGAGCAGTTTCTGAGTTCTCTGCCTCCCCAGAATCCAGGATGCACAGTTAGGATGTCCAGCTGCCAGTGTTGTAAACTAACTTCATTTTATGTAGAATATATGAAAATTCAAATTTTCAAAAGATTTTTTATTTTGTATATATTATTTAAAAAGTCAGGTACAGATGCTGTTATTTCATGAATACTGTTTACTATAACATTAAATTGACTACTACTATAACAATATACTTAATGAAACAACATGAAAAAAAAGCTGTGTTCACAATCTCTATAAGTAAGTCATTCATCCTGGGCATTTAGAACATATTCCCAGACAACCAGGTGCTAGACTGTGAATGTGAGCATGTTTGTGTGTGTATGTGTATATCTTAAACAATTAAAATTTCCAGAAAACAGAAATTTCAAAAGACATTTGCATTCTGACAAGGTAAAGGCAACCAAATAATTGATAAGGAAAAGAAAACACAGAGAAAGTAATTGCCTTTTTTTCAAAATAAACTAATTACTCCAATTAAACAGAAACATTTTTTTAAAATGGTAAGCTAATCCTTCAGTTTCAGTTTGATGGCACAATTAAGTGGTCTATATCCCAAGGCAAATAGAGTAAATGGAAAATAAAGGAAT
>OU015748.1:98729453-98781459 GCA_907169655.1 Acomys percivali
GGTATATAAATATTAAATCTTTTTCAAATTCATGTTTAATTTTATTCCAGTAGAAGCGACCTGATGACCTCTGCTAAGCAAGATAGTTGTCAGCTATTATTCAAAGTAAAAAATATTTCAGTGAAATGCAACTCTATACACTGAAAAATTCCAATTGGGGGAGTCAAAATGAATCTGTATTCTAACCACAATTTTGCAACATTGATGTGTTTCCTATTGTTTAGGTAAAAATGCAATGGCTTATGTTTGTTATAAGGAGGAATAATAAAAAGCAAGCCACAGATTAGATGCGCAACACACAATGGATCCCATAATATTCTTTTTTAAATATATTTTATTAATTTATTCATATTACACCTCAATGGTTATCCCCTACCTTGTATCCTCCCATTCCACCCTCCCTCCCATGTTCCCCTTATTCCCCTCCCCTATGACTGTGACTGAGGGGGACTTCCTCCCCCTGTATATGCTCATAGGGTATCAAGTCTCATCTTGGTAGCTTGCTATCCTTCCTCTGAGTGCTACCAGGCTTCCCCCATCCAGGGGACGTGGTCAAATATGAGGCACCAGAGTTCGTGTGAAAGTCAGACCGCACTTTTAAAACATGCACACATATTGGAGAATTACAAGAGGTTCTGCAAAGATGGCTCAGTGAGTACAAGCACTTGTCTCCAAGCCCAGTGACCTGAATTCAATGCCAGGAACCAACACAACAGAGAGCATCTACTCTCACAAGTGTCTAATGACCTCCATCTATACTGTGGTAATATGCATCATTGTACACACAGAGACACAGACATAAACATACACTTACACAAACATGCACACAGACACACACAAAACACACATTTACAAATACACAGAGAAAATAAATAAGTTATAAAATACATGAAGCAGTTCATTGACCATTGTAATTCTCCAATATTATTCTCACATATCATTTTTAGTGTGAGGTTTAAAATGTATATACACATGTTTATATTTTCATATACATATGTGTATTTATGTATCCATTCACCCAAATAAATGTTTATTTGACTATTATATATTAACATCCATTCAAAATAACGCTGCTTGTTGGACATTTTAAAATAAAGATAATTAAGAAATTTACCTTTTCATATCTCTGTGAATTCTTTAAAATGTTTATTCAATAAACTGTTGAGTGAAAAAGATCATCTTAAGGTGAACAGTAACTTTGCATAAAACCATAAAAATAAAATAATTTTTCAAAGTGACATTCAAACATAATATACACATTTACATTTTGTTCTTCAATAAATGTTTTATTTCTTTTTATTATGTTACATTTGTTTGTTTGTTTATTCCATTGTCATACAGTCATTTTTACTTCTCTAACAATTTCTGTTACAGATTCTATTTTGAATAATTAGTACATGGGACTAATACTTAAAGTTTTAGTATTTTTAGCTAAATATTTGGCACACTATTTAGCATTAAATCTCTGATTCATACAAGCTGCTTTGTTTTCTAGACTAAAACAAGAAACTTATAAAGGGGTGTATTTGATTAGCTTTTGGGTCAGATACTCCTGTGTTCTTTATTCCATGTAAGCCACAGTCCACCTATGAGTTCTTGAAAAAGCTGCAATTGCACCAAATTCCAGCAACTATCTCTATAAACTTCAGAGCCATGAATGGCTACACAAGCTAAGAATAAAGATATTTGATTGCCACAGTGCTCAGATTAAATGAAATCCTTTCTTGGAAAACACACTTTTCCCTACAGGGAATGTGAAATTTCAATTATCCCTTTCACATTTGTTGGTTCATTCTCATAACTTTCATTTTAAACCATTATCCATATTCATTCCATGTTCTGAAAAGGTAATGCCTTCCAAAGAGAAGAAAAGTAAGTGGGCAGGCACAAGTGCATATGGGCATACAGCCCTGCCCACTACAGATGTGCTTGGATATCAGAGGAAGAAGTCATGTCCCCCACTTTAGAGCTCTCCACTCATTTCCTCTTGAGGCGGGATCTCTCACTGATATTGGAGCTAGTTTTTCATGGTGTCATAGTTACATGGCACGTACATAGCCACAAAAGTATTCTTATATGGCCTTTTGGATAAAAATGCAAGGGCTTACAGTAGCATAGCAATTTTTACCCACTGAATCATTGCCCCAGCCTCAAAGGAAATATATCATCCAGTTATTAGCATTACATTTGATTCATGTCATGGTCTATATAAACTGTGAATAAACCATTTATACTTGTAAAGAATATAGATTAAGTAGCCAAAGAATTGTTGCCATAAGAATGTTCACATTATTCTCTGGTTTGGCACAAATTCCCTTTGTGACCAACTTTCCCTTGGTAGCGAAGATCTATCTGTATTGTAACTCAGCTGCTGGTAGGCATGTGACCTCAGGATATTAGGCACACCTTTAAAGACATTATGGTCAGATAAAGAAGAAAATAATCAGGTTGGAGAGATGGCTCAGAGGTTAAGAGCACTGGCTGCTCTTCCATAGGTCCTGAGTTCAATTCCCAGCAACCATATGGTGTCTCACAACTGGCTACAGGGTGATCTGGCTTGCAGGTGTACATGCAGGCAGAGCACTGTATACATAACAAATAAATAAATCTTAAAAAAGAAGAAAATAATCATAGCTCTATGACTTTGTGTACTGAACATGGCCTCAACTAAAATAGTTTTATGTCACCTGCTTTTGGTTTGACTTTTAACAGAGCTCTCTCATTCTTTTGCTTAATATGTTAAAGTTTAGGAAAGATAATAGGTGAGAGAAACAAAATTCTATTGGAAAACACAAATTATGAGAAGGGATATTATAAAATATCTTGTAGTCTGAGAATTAATATAATCACTTTGCTTTTCTTGTAATCTTATCATAAATTGTAGCTTTATGTCATGGCAAATTAAGAGTCAAGTCATGATGAAAATGAGAAATTGTTGGAGTCAGTCCCCGCTCTCCACATAACTGAGGAGAATGTCCTGTCCATTGGGTAGATCAGAGTAGGTGTTCAATGTTTACTGCTTGTATTGTCCTTGGTTAATGCAATAGTTTGAGCAGACCACCCTGGGCTCTGGTGCCCCATATTTGACCTCCTCCCCTTGGTGGGGAGGCCTGGTGGCACTCAAAAAAAGAATAAGCAGGCTACCAAGAAGAGAATTGATAGCCTATGACCATATAGTGAGGGAGGAGGTCCCCCTGGACCATAGACCTAAGGGAGGGGAATAAGGTGAAAGCAGGAGGGAAGGAAGAACGGGAGGATATAAGTGATGGGATAACAATTTAGTTGTATTCTGAATAAATTAATAAAATTAAAAAAAGAAAATGAGAAATTGACATGAACTCATAGTTTCAAAATATCATACATGCTTCCTACTCTATCCTAGTAAATAGGTGCATGACTTCTCCTTTTTCTTTCTGTGGAGAATCCTTAAACTTCCCTCCAACTTTCTGAAGCTCACTGCTTGCTGCTTTTCTCTCTACTGTCTGTTCTTATCCTTTTAATCCAGATTCATCACTTTAAGACTGCTAAGTTATTTCCCCCTCTATATAAGTCAGTTTTCCTCACTGTAACAGAAACCTAAGAAACAAGCATAAAGGAGAGGAGATTTGGAGCCAGAGTTGTAACCACTCTAATTAGACCCTGCTTTGTTTGGGCCAATAAAAAGACAGTGCATTGTTACAGAGTGGAACCATGCATCTACCTCAAAATTACCAAGAACTATACCATCAGTCCAAATACTATTGCAGATGCACAGTGGCACAGTGGCATGGTTTGGTAATATAATCAAAATTTATAACATAGAAATTACACTTAAATGTTTACGAGAACCCATCTAATATAAATAGGTTGGATGACAGGGGCCAACTAGGGCCTGTTGTTGGACAAAGGGATGGAGAAATGAAGCAGGGAGATTTTGAGCACCTCCATTACGTTTCATTGAGCTCATTATCCAGAGTAGACAGACGGCTTGTTTCTTCAGGGAATTTTCCTTGAAATATGGTTATTGAACGTTGGTAACTAATTCAATTTTGAGGTATTCCTAAAGGCCTTCCCAAGTGTTGTCTTGTAAGAACAACATCTATTTTACTAGTGATCATATCCCCAATTCTGTTGTATTTCCTCTCTTGGTAGATTGAAGTGAAAGATATATCTTCAAAACCATCTATAACTCATGACCTTTTTTTTTTTGTTTTTCCTACTGAAGTCTACAGCAAGCCAGTCTTGATCTCATGCTTCCTTCTCCTCTGTGTTGTTTGGAGTTCTTTAGTTTTCTAAGACCACAAGTATGTTTCAGACAGAAAGCTCCTACCCTACTTGAGAGAGAAACAGAAAAATGGAAGAAAAATCAATCATTGATATTTCTCTTCTTTCCCTTTGTTAAAAAGTACAGGTCAGTTTAGAAGTTGTCTGTAGGCCCAGTCATGAAACTGTTCTCATTATCTTATGTGGTGATTTATTTCTTGAGAACAAATTAAAAACAGAGAGCAGGTACAGTTGTTTTAATAGTTTGTAATATTTGCCACATAGCTCTGTACAAAAATACATAATTAAATTTTGATAATTGATTATTATCATTTGAATGATAGGTATCTAGATGTGGGGGGTCAGTAAAGAAATATAATAGAAAAATATTTATTCCAAAAAACAAAAATTATACCCAAAGATTTATACATGAAATAATTACACATGAATATTATATTTTAAGTGATTATTTTTTGTTCTGATGCTCTCAAATCCAAAATAATTATTTAGTATTTAAAGAAGACAATTGGTGGGGTCATAACCTGTATTATTATGTATAGCTATTTTTACAATAATTTATTACAACACAAAGTATTAATCATATGAAATGTCACAAGGATAATAAATGAGTTTTCACAATGTGACACTTTTTTAAAGGCTAAAAGATAATTTAAGTTTGTTGTTATATGTTAAGTTATATGGCAACAAATACATAGCCTTGTAAGGTCATGAATTTAAATTCTAAGTATGGGGATTGGCAGACACCATGCAGAAGGATCTGCTGGGGGAAAGTGAGCTTCCTGGTAAGCATGAGTTAACAGTCTCATAGCACAGTAAAGCTGAAGTTCTCAGTGGTGGATATTCCCTCCATACCCAATCTGTTCCCTTTATGTTGCCTTGTTTTCAGAGCTCCTTTATGGGACTGATGCAGACTGAATTCTCTTTTACATTTTCTGTGTAGCCTAAGTGTTTGTCTTTTAAAAATGGTATATAAGAGAAATGCTTAAATTTTTAAAAAAGATTTATTTATTATGTATACAGTACGTATCAGATCACATTATAGATGGTTGTGAGCCACCATGGGATTGCCTGGAATTGAACTCAGGACCTCTGGAAGAGCAGTCAGTGCTCTTAACTGCTGAGCTATCTCTCCAGCCCCAAATTTTTAAAATATATTTTATTAATTTATTCATATTACATTTCAATTTTTATCCCATCCCTTTTTTCCTCCCATTCTTCCTTCCCCCCCCCCATTTTCCCCTTACTTCCCTCCCCTATGACTGTGACTGAGGGGGACCTCCTGCCCCTGTAAATGTTCATAGGGTATCAAGTCTCTTCTTGGTAGCCTGCTGTCCTTCCTCTGAGTGACACCAGGCCTCCCCATCCAGGGGATGTGGTCAAATATGGGGCACCAGAGTTTGTATGAAAGTCAGACCCCACTCTCCACTCAACTATGAAGAATGTTCTGTCCATGGACAAATGGATTGAATTAGAAATGATCATAATGAGTGAGTTAACCCAGAAGCAGAAAGAGTCAAATGGTATATACTCACTTATATCTGGACACTAGCACAAGGAGCATGTCCCATGAAAATCTTCACTTACCAGGAAGGTGAGACAGAGGGGAAGACATCCTATTGGGATGCTAGGTGAGAAATTTTTTATTCTTAAGACTCCCTTATAACCTGGAAAAAACCTGGAGGAAACCTGAAGTTTTGGTTCTTGAGAATAAATCTGCTCATAATCTGTAGAATAAAAATTAAAAATAAGAGATGTTTTATTATTTTTATTGTCCATTAAACATACATGTTTTTATAAAATTGGATATTTTTTCAAAATTAGTGCACTTATATGTCACTTTGCTTCCTCAGTTTTTTAATCTACTTTTTTATATCTGTTTTGACTGATTGCTTTCATTGAAGACTGTACAAAAATATTTCATCATTGATATGATGAATGGAAAAAGAAATATTATTTTATTCCCTTTCATATAATTTAAATGCTTTTTGGTTCAGTACCATGAATTGAACAGCAGACCTCATAAATGTTAGCACAGTACTCTACTATTTTCAGCTATTGAATGTTCTTTATTAATATATCAAACCTTCCAAAATGGTATTTAAAAAGAGTGGCTATGTTACAAAATATGGTTTCAGAGCAACATTTTGTATGCTTGATTTCATTAAAATTATTTGTTGTAGCTGGAGTTTTCAACATAGGCTGTTTCCATGCATGGCTTATAACATCCTGTAATTGATATTTGAGTGAGATTTTTTTGTTGTTATTTGGTTGGTTTGGTTTGGTATTGGTTTTGGTTTTGGTTTTGGTTTTGGTTTTGGTTTTCAATACAGGGTTTCTCTGTGTAGTTTTCGCTGTCCTGGACTCACACTGTAGACAGGCTAGCCTGGAACTCACAGCAAATCATCTGCCTCTGCCCCCCTGACTGCTGGGATTAAAGGTGTGTACCACCATGCCCAGCTCTGTACTGATTATTTGTAAAGTATTATTTCAGTGAACTTTAAAGATCCTCCCAAAGTTTACAGATCTTATTTTGAAGAAATTTAATATAAAACATTATTACTGATTTTATTAGAAGTTCTGATTTTATTAGAAAATTCTAACTGAAAAATCTTACACAAAACAACTTTCATTCCAAACTTACATTTCCCCACTGGTATTAGTTAAATACCACCTGCTATTTTCCCAAAAATAATGAGCTTATTTTGTTTACTTTCAAAATATCTGCAAGAATCCCAAGTATCAATAACCACAGTTAAAAGAAATAAAAAGATGTTTTATGAAAAACTATCTAGCCTAGTTCACAACTCAGTTGTATAAGTGTTTTTACTCAAGGCAAGTGTTGTATGCCAATCTGTGGCAAATATGCTGTGTGTGTGTGTGTGTGTGTGTGTGTTGTGTACATATATACACTGTTTTAATACTCAAAGATTTGTTACATCAAGAATATTTTTAAGCAAAACTAGTTTTAAATGGAAAATGCACTGCAGCATTATTTGGTGCCACTGACTTGCTTCCTATTACAGCTTCTCCAGTTTCAAACATTTCTTCCATCAAATGTGCTATCCTACAAAACCAATGAAGTTAAATGTGAAGATCTCTTAATGTTGTTATGGGATTGCTATGGCATAGTAGATCAACCTCCAAAATCTTGAAGACCTCTAAAGGTTAACTGATCTTTAAGGATTTTTCTCTTAGACCAAAAGTTCTAGTGCTCACACAGCCATAATCTAGACTTCAAATGTTGAATCAAGTGTACAGACCCATAAAATCCAAATCCATAATAGAATGAGCTAGGAAGCCAGTTAACTAATTTCTAACAAGAGACATTCTTTTGAGATATACAACCAGAAATGTGGTTGGTCACACATATGATGCCAATGGCACTATTGCACCAGTATGTGTATCTTACCAGGAGAATCATTGTTGTAACTTGCATGAGTCACAGCTGGGTATATTGATTATTATTTTTCTCCTCTTATAGTGTGCATAGCACATTCTGGCACTACAAAAACTAGATATTATTAATGAGGTTTCCAGATCAAGACCACTTTTATTTGGTTGTGCTATATGATTCAGGCATGTGTTATCTTCAACAATAGTATCTTATTGTCGGGTCTGGAGGGTAAGCAAAAGCAATGACATTATCCTGTAATGTTTGGGGTATTTGGGACCTAGGGTTGAGACAATCACTGAGGGACTATGGGGAGTGGACTTTAAGAGGAAATATAAAATGTACTGATATAAAAGGATAAAAGGAAGTAATAGAACAGAAAAGGTTAAGTCCGAGTAAGGGAGTAAAAATCATGGTAGAGGAGTGGAGTATGGAATAATAAATACTGCTAAAATATTTCAAAATAGACATTGGAAACCCAATATTGTGTAAGTTCTCACACACACACACACAAACACACACACAAAGAGTTACAATGGTGTTATCCTATAACAGGGCAACAACACCTCTACTGAACATTATGATAACAAATAATAATCCCAGTCACAAGAATGTGTTAATTATTTTGTTGGCCAGTTAGGCTACATTTTTCTTAACCTGTAAAATAAAAAAAATTTATCACAAAAATGAGACTACTGAGCTTGATTCAAGGCATATTGATAAGTAATCCAAAGAAGTACCTCTTTTTAAATTGTGTTAAACCTTAGGTAACTGATGTCACTTGAGAGCCC
The DNA here is from genome assembly GCA_907169655.1 of Acomys percivali. NCBI lineage: Eukaryota > Metazoa > Chordata > Mammalia > Rodentia > Muridae > Acomys > Acomys percivali. The sequence goes on from OU015748.1 coordinate 98,737,899, forward strand.
ATCTGTGCCTGGATTTGGCTTTGTCTGCAAAAATCAGTGCTAAAGCAAAGGGACTAGTTCCCTTGCCTGACCTTGGTTGGCAATAGAGACAGTCTTCCATATGGTCAAGGTAAAACTTTTGCTTTTGAAAAAGTGCCAGTTAACTCTACTGGGAAATTAAACTAAATATTCAGATTTTGGATTGCCAGTGTTACTCAGTTCTTCAGTTAAGAATTAGTCTTATTTTGAGTCAAATTGGATAGCTGCATATAGAAGAGTGGACAAATATACATACATCTGACCCTTCACAAAACTCAGTTCTGACCAGATTAAGAACCTCAACATAACAGATGTCTAGATCGTATTCAAAAGAAAGGAAGGAAGGAAGGAAGGAAGGAAGGGAGGGAGGGAGGGAGGGAGAAACAAGTAAATACACCTAAGCTCATTGACTTATGAAAGAACTTTTGAACAGGACATTTGTACTGTAGGCATAAAGGCCAACAATTAATAGATTAGACCTGATAATGATAAAAAGCTTCTGAACAGCAAGGGACACCACCATTCTAACAAAGGCAGCTGACCAAGTGAATAAAAAAAAATTAACAATTATCCATCTGACAGAGAATTACTATCTAAGATATTCAAAAGACTAACAACAATAAAAAAGATAGGTATTGAGGAAAGAAATAACCCAATAAAAATGGGATATAGAACTAAACAGAGAATTCTCAAATGATTAAATGAAGGAAAAATGGCTGAGGAAAAATTTTAAATATTAAACATCCTTAGATACCACAGGAATAAAAATTAAAACCAATTTGAAATTTCATTTTAATTCAGTCAGAATAGCCAAGCTCAATAAACAAATGTTAGCAGACGCTGGCTGGGATGTGGAGAAAGAGGAATATTCACTCATTACTTGTGTGAGTACAACCAGTAAAGCTACTATGAACTTAAATGTAGAGGTTTCTCAGAAAACTGAAAATAGAGCTATGAAAAGATCCACCTATACCACTCTTGGGCATGTAACTAAAGGATTCTACATCTTACAACAGAGACACCTGCTGTCCATGTTCATTGCTGCTCTATTCATAGCAAGCAGAAATTGGAAACAGCCTAGAGGTCAATCACCTGAGAAATGGATAATAAAAATGCATATTACCTTTACACAGTAGAATAATATTCAACTGTTAAAAGTAAAAGTACAGAATTTTCAGATGCACAGACAGAGATAGAAACAATCATCCTGAGTGAGGGAACCCAGACACAGGAAAGCAAACATTTCATATTTTCACTTAAATGGGGGTGTTAGCTTTTAAAATTGTACATATATGTGTTTTATCCTGAAAATCCACAGAGATTATGTGGCTAGGAAGAAACAAGGGGTAATCCAAGGAAGGAGAAATACAATATAGTGTTCTAAATGGATAAGGAAGTAGTAAGTAAAGTAGGCAATTAAGTGGCAAGGAAAATGGGTTGTCACAACGGAAGGTGGAATATAGGGAGGGACAGCTAGCACTAATGATACCAACTTTTGTCTCCATTACTTTTCAATGCTTTGGTAAAACACCAAAACCAAGAAAAATTACAAAAGAAATGTTTGAGGATGGGGCATCACAGTTTTAGACTTTGAGGATCTGACCATCATGGCAGAGCACATAGCAGCAGGCAGGCAGGCATGGCACTGGAGCAATGGCTAAGAGTTGCATCCTGATCCACAAGCATGAGGCAGACAGAATTCTATGAGAATAGTATGGGGCTTTTTTTTTTCACCTCAAAGCCTGCACACAATGATATATAACATACATCAAAGCCGTATCGCCTAACCATTTCCAAACAATACCATGTAATCTAACATGTGAGCATATAGAAGCCATTCAACCACCATTATTTAAACTGCCAAAGGTACATAGTCCACCATAGCAGGGTAAGTGTGACTGTACCACCAGGGCTAGCTAGATGCAGAGCTGACCTAGGATCCCTGGAATCCACCGCTAGGGTTCTTTTTCTCTGTTCTAAGCCCCATACCCAAAGGTTCCATACTTTCTCAAAATAGCACCATGAGAACCCAGGTGTTCAACACATTGAAAATGGGGAATTTTACATTGAAACTGTAACAAGTGGGCAGACAGAAAAGAAGATAGGTAGGAAAGGAATAAAGTAAGAAAGGAAGGATGGAGGAAAGTAAAGAGAGACAGAAAGGATCAACAGTGAAGGGGAATGTTTGTTCCTTTAGAATGTTGCTATATTTATATTCATGAAATACTTGTTCAGTAGAGATGCTTAAACATGACAAAATTTTAATACAATATTTAAATATGTAGTATTAGTGATTTTGTAACAACAAAAAGAAATAAGCATAAAAGCAAATCTATGAAGCATGTAAGTTGCTAAATAATTACATTCCAATAGAGATTTTTAATTCAAAGAATTGTGTTAGCCACATATTTCCAGTAGGTACAATGTGTATAAACTTAAACTAGATCTTCTGTTATACATATGTGATGCTTATATAAAATGATATTCTCATAAAGGAATTCCTTTTGGCTTTGAAATATTATTATTCCAAAGCTGAAAAGTCCTGAGTATAATGTTATCTAAAAAACACCAGATGGTAACCATATCATGCTACAATGAAATCTGCAAATGAAAACTGGAAAGGGAAATAATATCCCCAATGGTCGATGTGCTGAAATAATTGTTTTGCTAAAGAGATAAAAATTAAATCAATCCATATGTTAAAACTAAAATTAATCATACAAATATGTTACAAAATAATAATCTGTTGCATTTATACTAAAAGGTTAATCTTAAAATGTAATTTACAGAAAACCAAATTGCAATACTAAGCTTAGGATGCAATTTCAGAATATTAAACAGCAATACTAAGATTAATCATTACTTTGAGAAAGACAGAATGAAAATAGCTATTTTCTTCTTTCATCTCTCCTTTCATAAAATTCAAACATTTAAAGCTATATTTAGTAATTTCTCAGTGCCAATGTATTTCTATTTTGTTGTTATTATTTGTTTGTTTGTTCATTTGTTTGTTTCTCCCAAGCAATCACTATTACTTAAAGTGTCCAGTTACTATCTCAAATAGCCAACCATTTAAAAAATTCAATATATTCCTCTTCACAAAATCAAACTCCTTACACATTAAAACAATAGAATGTTTTAGAATACAAAGGCCTCAAAGATTTACTCCCATTAGCCTAATTTAAATGTGTTGTAAAATAGTAACTTTGACAGCTTATCATATAACAAAAGTTAATATGATAACTATAGGTGTAATATGATAAGTATAAGTACAGATGTGGAACTTTTAGTTTTAAAAATCACATGAAAACCTTTTACATTAAACTTCATCAAAATACTATAAAAGAACATGAGCATCACTACTATCCATCTGAACAACACATTCCTGAATTTATCACTAAATATTTGAAAATAATCTCAGTGAATATGCCCTAGAAACGTTGGCTCACAGTCTGAAAAAAAATGTATGTTTAGTGTGTGGATCACTGATGTTAACTCCTTTTACATTTTTTCACCAAGCATGATATCAACTCTTCATAATAATTTCAATGGAGTTTTCAATAAACACATGCCCTGGCTAGTATTTATGTCAATGTGACACAAGCTAGAGTCATGCGAAAGGAGGGAACATCAACTGAGAAAATCTCTCTGTAAGATCCAACTGTAGGACATTTTCTTAATTAGTGGTTAATGGGGGAGGATCCAGCCCATTATAGGCTCTGCTATCCTGGGGGTTGTAGTCCTGACTTCTATAAGAAAGCAGACTGAGCAAGCCATGATGAGCAATATAGTAAGCAACACCCCTCCACAACTTCTGCATCAGGTCCTGCCTTTAGGTTCCTGCTTTTCCTTCCTTTGATGATAAACAGTGATAATATAAGAAAAATAAACCCTTTCCTCCCAACTGCTTTTCGGTTATGATTTTTTATTACAGCAACAGAAACCCTAACTAAGACAATGATGCACCTGCTGAAATTTCACACTTAAATATGCCCTTCCATCATACCATTTATACCTATGAGAATTTATTTGCTCCTTCCTAATTTTAATAGACTTGTAGTATGATAATAAATTTAACTTAACACTTACCTGCTTCACATTGGAATGTATGTTACTAAGATTTTATTCAACTCATCTGGAACAAAATTTGCCTTCAAATTATGGAGCTTCACCCACTAATGAATACTACTGTTTTATATATAGTATAGAAATGCTTTCAACCCTAAAGTGCCTTGTATTGGATGAGAAGGGAGTTATATTTTCCTATGCTGGTCAGGTCCTAAGCAGGACGGCAGACAAAGAGAAGATCCTCATATATAGTCAGACCTGTGAGACATATTTGTAGTTATAGGTAAAATTAAGCTTTTCTTCCAACCATATGATCTACAGGCCCCATTCATCTGTAGCCTAACTGCTACTGATTTTATCTGGACTGTTGAATTGGGTTTTTCCCACTGAACATTAAGGAGTTTCTTGCTCTCCCAGAACATTAGAAATATCAGCAATATAGTCTTGACCTTTCATGGGATCACAGACCTCAGTAAAACAAAATAAACACTACAGAAATGATGTGCTGTTGAGAGTTGTTTTTTGTTGTTGTTTTTTGTTTGTTGTTTGTTTGTTTGTCAACTTGAAACAAGCTGAAATGAATGAATGTAAGTTGAAAAACTGCCTCCATCAGATTGGCATGTAGGCAAGTCTGTGGGGCATTTTATTGACTGACATAGGAAAGCTAAGACAACCTTAGCCAATGCTATCCTTAGGCAGGTGGACCTGGATTGTCTAAGAAACCAAGCTCGGCAAACCAGTTAAGTGGTGTGCTTCCTTTCATGATGTCTGCTTCAATTGCTGAGTCTGTGTTCCTGCCTTGATTTCCTTGTCTGACTTCCTTTCATGATGGGCTGTAGATTATGAGATTAAACAGAAAACAACATCAACAACAGACACTTTTCTCTCCAGGTTGTTTTTGGCCATCGTGTTCATGACAGTGGTAAAAAGCAAACTAGAACAAATGCTTGGAATGGCCAGCTTTTTAAAAACAAATTCAAGTCGACTGAAAATTGTGTCATTTATGCCGTATTAACCAACCTGCCTTCCCACTCTGTTGTCATACTTCTCTATTTCCTCTGCCCGCAAGCTCTGCAACATCCTCTAGCACCTCCAGCTGGTGATGCCTAGAAGAGACCCAACTGTCAAAAAACAATAAGCAGATTACAGAGTTATTAAGTGGCGCTCAAACATCTGTCTTTTAAGGTGGAATATCCAATATCAGGATAATCACCTGACCCTCTAAAACAATTGTGTCTAAATCAAACTTGACATAGAAAATTAAAGCTGTTCTGATTTTTGTCTCCTGTGACTCCTATACTCACATTTCCATATAAAGCATTTCTCTATCTGCATAAACTAGTTAGTAAACATTGGCTCTTTTGGAGGCTGGCATATACTTCCCTTTTTAATATATTAGAAATCATTGATACTTTGAGATATTAGAAGGTTTTAAGCCTTTAATTTAAAGGAATTCAAAATTCAATATACTTTTTATAGGCTGAGAAAATGGAATAATAGTCATAAAAATAATGGTTATGCATAATAATGAAGAAACAGTACTCTAAAATATATAGGAGAAATGTAGGAGTACTCTAAAATATATAAAATATATGATTGGGACTGGAAATGATATAAAACTAAGTTGAATAGTTAATGGAAGTTGGTTCAGAAAAACAGTGGCTTATCTTAGGGTTTGGGGGATTCTTATCAAACAAATACGAATTCTTTTTTAGGTAAAAAAAAACATATAAATCGTAGTAATAAGAGTGTTACTGATTACCTTATATTCTTAAAACCTAAATTTATACCAAAATAAGTCTCTTAAAAGTATCTATAAATACATTGTTCATATAATAATAAAAGGCAACTTATCAGGGTAAAAACTATTTTACCTATTCTGGTGTTCTGTCCTGATCATCAACTTGAAGAGAGTTGGAGACACACCTGTGGGAATGTATATGAGTGTGTTTCCCAGGAAGATTAACCGAAGATGATGACCTGCTCTCGAAGTGGACATCCAAAGGGCATCCCAAATGTAAATGCATTTGAGAAGGGTATGTAATCTGCAGCCATTACCTCTTCCTGAGTGCATCTCTTGCTAATGGCATTCCAGTCTCTACTAAGCTGAGACTCCAGATTCTTCTGTTTCCTCTCCTGCAGTGAATTGAGGCAGCTCTCCAGGGATCTTCTAGACTTCCAGTGTCAGATTGAGACTGTTGAGGCATCCAGCTTTGTTGACTCATAATCCACCAGCATCTCTGCCTTTCTTGTGTGTAGCAAGTCATAGTCATTGTAAATCTATCCAACCTGTGTAACACAATTAGTAAATACAATTTTTATAACATATATACATTACATTAGGTTTTGTTATCCTCTTAGAAATCCAGCTATTCTACCACACAACAATTTAACTTAATGGAAATTATATTTAATATCAAAATTACTAATAACTGCTATTATTTATACTAAAAGAAGTGACAACCAGCACAATTAGACATACGCCATGCATAAAATGCCAATAAGTTCATTAGTAGGAATCCATAATGAGACCTGTAGAAATCATCATAGTGATACAAACAATAAAGTGGATTAATACTTGTCTAGCACCAACTTCTTTGTTTGATGCACTCTTGTAGTCTATCATGTTTAATTATCACAAGTATTTTTTTTCTAGTTATTAAAATGTACATTTAGAGACCCAGGTTATGTTAAACATTGTGGCATATACCTATAAACTTATCACTCAGGATGCTGAGGCAGAAGAATTGCAAGAGAGTCAAAGCTTGCAATGTGAGATCATGAAGAAGAAGAAGAAGAAGAAAAAGAAGAAGAAGAAGAAGAAGAAGAAGAAGAAGAAGAAGAACAACAACAACAACAACAACAACAACAACAACAACAATATTAACATGAAATCTAGGGTAAGTAATAAGCAAAGATCACAAAATTTAATGTTGTGTGGCTTATGTGTGAGAGGACTTATCCAATTCTCAACTCATCTGTGTTCCTTCTCCTCTTTCTGCCTGATGACCCTAACTATAATGAGGAGAGAATTTATTCTCGCAATAGTTCTTGCATCCAAATAGTCTAGCCACCTCTTCTAAATCCTTGAGATTTGATATACTACTACAATAGTCACGACCACTCTATTGTAGCATTACCTAGGTTTTCTGTTTCATTTTTAATTAATCAGATTAATTTGTTCAGAGACATTTTATTATAGACTTGATATAATCTGAGAATTTTCATAGTTGCTGTTTATAATTACACTTCCTTAATTCAACCTCTTATACAGTTTTCAACCTTCTTGTACACCAATAAAATTTGCAATCATTTAAAATGTATATGAGTTTCACACCAAGCTCTCATACTTGGTTTATGGTATAACCTGAAATCTTATTAAAAACAAAGATACTCTAGTTCTTTGAAATACAAAGTTTTAATATTTTAAAAAGCCATTGATAAATGAGCATGGTGTTGTATGCTTGTGATTCCTTAAGTGCTTAAGAATCTGAGACAGGAAAGTTGTAAATTAGAGGTGAGCCTGAGGTACGTAGTGAGACCCTCTCTCACAAAACAAAAGTCCTGTAACTTATAAAATCAACAAATAATTAAAAAATAAAATGAGAAATGTTGTGAAGAATAATTTCTAGAATAATTATATTTATTAATCTTGTAGACAAAATACTTGTTGATTTTACTTATGTTCATCTATTTGTATAATATCTTTATTCTGTTGTTTTAAAATAATTTGAAATTGCCTATTATGTATTTTCTATGAGCCTCTGTATTGGTTGTACAGTGCAGAGCAATCATCCCTGAAACCATATTCACACAAACAACAAAAATAGGCTCAGCATGTTACATTTTTATCTATTTATACATACATACATATATGTCTATAAATACATATACATATCAATGTATGTAACAATAACTAATAAAAAGAGGCTATCAACTTAGGTCAGTGTAGAGGAATTGGAGAAAGTGATATAACTATATTTCAGTTAAAAGTATATTTTCTGAAAACTGCCTGATGCCTTCCTTTATTCCTAATATTTATTTGTACTAGTAAATTTTTACTTATCACTGTATATTTTATACCACTCCATTCATGTTCACTCACAGATATATTACATTTTTATTTAGATCTTAAAGAGGTATTCATTTGGTTATTCTCTTCTACTAAAAGTTATTTTATAATTTTTAATTTCCTTTATTTATTTATTACAATTTATTCACATTACATGATGATTGTTTTCCCTTGGCTCTTATATTGTCATTACCACCCTCATTTCCTCTTCTGCCCTATTCCCCTCCCCTCGATATAGGGCCTCATTCCCCTCATTCCCCACCTTCTGACAGCCTATCCAGTTTCTTCAGGATAGCCTGCTTTCCCTTTTTCTGTGTCCCTTGAAGGCTGCCCCCTTCAAGGGGCAGTGATGAAATCACAGGCACTAGAGTTCCTGTCAGAGGCAGTCCACATTTACCCCACAAGCCCCGCCCCCATGTGGAGAATGAGCTGTCCATTGGCCAAGTCTGAACAGGGCCTCTAGAATCCTTCCTTGCATAGACCTTGGTAGGTTCATCAGACTGTGCAGCCCCCCCACACGGTTCCAAATCCAGCAGGCTTGATGGTCTCCTTGGGGAGCTCCTGACCTCTCCCTGTCCTTCCATCCCCCAACTCTTCCATACAACTCTCAAAGCTTTGCCAGAGACCAGATGCGAGTCCCAGTATCTATCCCAATGCCCAGATGGGTGGGGTCTCTCAGAGGACATCTATCTTGGGCTAATATCCACTTATAAGTGAGTATATCCCATGCGTGTCTTTCTGGGTCTAGGCTACCTCACTCAGGAAGATCATTTCTAGTTCTATCTATTTGCGTGCAAACTTCAAGATTCCCTTGTTTTTGATAGATGAATAGTATTCCATTGTGTAAATGCACCACAATTTCTTTATCCATTTTTCCATTGATAGACAACTAGGTCATTTCCAGATTCTGGCTATTATGGGAAAAACTGCTATGAACATAGTTGAGCAATTGTCCTTGTTGTATGGTGGAGCATATTTTGAGTATATGCCCAGTAATCTTGAGGTAGCCCTATTTGGTTTGGTGGAGTTTAATATTTTGAGGGTTTTATATTTTTTTGATATGAGCCCTTTGTCAGGTGTAGGGTTAGTGAAGATCTTTTCCCAGTAGTTTTGTTCTCTTGACAGTGTCCTTTGCCTTACAGAGGCTTTTATGCTTCATGAGGTCCCATTTATTAATTGTTGATGTTAGAGTCTGAGCTACTGCTGTTCTATACAGAAAGTTGTGTCCTGTGCCAATAATCTCCAGGCTCCTCCCCATTTTTTCTTCTAACAGATTGAGTGTCTCCTGTTTTTTGTTAAGCTCTTTAATCTACTTGAACTTTAATTTTGTGCAGGGTGATAAAGAAGGGAACTTTTACATTTTTCTACAAGTAGACATCCAGATAGACCAACACCATTTGTTAAAGATGGTATCTTTTTCCATTGTATGATTTTGGCTTCTTTGTCAGAAATCAAGTGTATGTAGGTATATGGGTTTATTTCTGGGTCTTTAATTCCATTCCATTGATCACCAAGGCTATTCCTATGACAGTGCCATGCGATTTTTATTACTGTTGCTCTATAGTACAACTTAAGATGAAGGCTAGAGATTCCTCTAGAAGATCTTTTATTGTACAGGGTTGTTTTTGCTATTCTATGCTATTTGTTTTTCCATAAGAAGTTGATAATTTATCTTTCAAGGTGTGTAAAGAATTCTGTAATTATTTTGATAGGGATTTTATTAAATCTAATAATTCTTTTTAGTAAAATGGCCATTTTTACTATGTTCACTCTCCCAATCCATGGGAGATCTTTCCATCTTCTGATGTCTTCTTCAATTTCTTTCTTCAGAGACTTGAAGTTTTTATACAAGCCTTTCACTTGCTTTGTTAGAGTTACACCAAGATATTTATATTCTTTGTGGCTATTGTGAAGCATGTAGTTCCCCTAATTTTTCTCAGGCCCTTTGTCATATGTATACAGGAGGGTTAGTGATTTTTTTATTGATTTTTTTATCCAACCACTTTTCTGAAGGTATTTATCAGCTGTAGGAGTTCCTTGGTATAATTTTTAGAGGCACTCATGTTTACTAATCACATCATCCATGTATAGTGATATTTTGGCTTCTTCCTTTCCAATTTGTAATTCCTTAATCTCCTTTAGTTTGTCTTATTGCTCTAGCTAGAACTTCATGTACTATATTGAAGAGATATGAAGAGAATGGGCAGTCTTGTCTTGTCCATAATTTCAGTGGAATTGATTTAAGTTTCTCTCCATTTAGTTTTATATTGGCAATAAGCTTGCTATATATTGCCTTTATTATGTTTAGATATGTGCCTTGTATCCCTGATGGCTCCAAAATTTGTAACATAAATGGATGTTGGATTTTGTCAAATGCATTTTCAGCATTTAAAAAGATGATCACTTGGTTTTTCTTTCAGTTAGTTTATATGATGGATTGCATTGATGATGAATATCTGTTTTTGAACCACCCTTGCATGCCTAGGATGAAGCCTACTTGGTCTTGGTGAATGATATTTTTTATGTTTTCTTGGATTCAGTTTGCGAGTATTTTATTGAGTATTTTTGCATCAATGATCATAAGAGAAACTGACCTGAAAATTTCTTTCTTTGTTGAATTTTTCTGTGGTTTAGGTACCAATATGACTGTGATGCCATAGAATTAGTTTGGTAATATTTCTTCTGTTTCTATTTTATAGAATAGTTTGTAGAGAACTGGTATTGGCTCTTCTTCGAAGGTGTGGTACAATTCTGCTCTGAATCCATTTAGACCTGGGCTTATTTTGGTTGGAAGATTTTGATGACTGCTTCTATTTCCTTAGGAGATATAGGACTATTTAATTTGTTTACCTGATCTTTACTCAATTTTGGTAATTGGTAGCTGTCAAGAATATTGTCCATTTCGTTTATGTTTTCAAATTCTGTGGCATATAGGCTTTTAAAGCCTAATGATTCCTTGGATTTCCTCACTGTCGTTATGTCTCCCTTTTCATTTCTCATTTTGTTGAATTATACACTTCTCCTCTGCCTTTTAGTTAGTTTGGCTAAGGGTTTGTCAATCTTGTTGATTTTCTCAAAGAATCAGCTCTTGGTTTTGTTGATTCTTTGAATTGTTTTCTTTGTTTCTAATGTATTAATTTCAGCCTTGAGTTTGATTATTTCTGGCCATCTACTGCTCTTGGGTATGTCTGCTTCTTTTTGTTCTAGAGCTTTCAGCTGTACTGTTAAATTGCTGATGTGGAATCTTATCAATTTCTTTATGAAAGAACTTAGTGCTCTGAACTGTCCTCTTAGCACTGCTTTCATTGTGTCCCATAAGTTTGGGTATGGTATGCCTTCATTTTCATTGAATTCTAGGAAGTCTTTAAGTTATTGTTTTATTTCATCTCTGACCCAGAGGACATTGAGTAAGGAGTTGATCAGTTTCCTTGAGTTTGTAGTCTTTCTGTTGTTTCTGTTGTTGCTGAGTTCCGTCTTTAATCCATGGTGGTCTGATAAGATGCAAGGGATTATTTCGATTTTCTTGTATCTGTTGAGGTTTGCTTTGTGGCCAAGTATGTGGTCAATTTTGGAGAAGATTCAGTAAGGCACTGAGAAGAAGGTATATTCTTTTGTGTTTGGGTGAAATATTCTGTAGATATCACTTAGGTTCATTTGATTCATGACATCTAGTAATTTCATTATTTCTCCATTTAGTTTCTGTCTGGATGATCTGTGTATTGGGGAGAGTGGGGTGTTGAAGTCTTCCACTATTAATGTGTGAGGCTCAATTTATGATTTAAACTTTAGTAATGTTTTTTTTATGAATGTGGGTGCACCTATGTTTGGGGCAGAGATGTCATCTTGGTGTATTTTTCTTTTGATGAGTATGAGGTGTCCTTCCTCATCTCTTTTGATTAGTTTTGGTTGAAATCTATTTTATTAGATACTAGAATGGATACTCCAGCTTGCTCCTTGTGCCTATTTGCTTGTAATATCTTTTTCCAGCTCTTTACACTGAGGTAATGTCTATCTTCATTGCTGAGTTGTATTTCTTGTATGCAGAAGAATGATATGCCCTGTTTTCTCATCCATTACGTTAGCCTGTGTCTTTTTATTGGGGAGTTGAGGCCATTGATGTTGAGAGATATTAATGTCCAGTGGTTGTTGTTTACTGGGGTTTTGGTTCGGTTTAGGTTGGGTTTGTTTGTTTGTTTGTTTGTTTGTTTGTTTGTTTTGATGGTGGTAGAGTGTGTTTCCTTTCTTTTTGTTTTGCAGGTGTGGGATTATTTATTCCCTTTATTTTCTTTCTAGTATCTTCTGTAGAGCTGTATTAGTGACTAGGTACTGTTTAAACTTGGTTTTTCCCTGGAATATCTTTTCTCCCTCTAAGGTAATTGAAAATTTTGCTGGGTATAGTTGTCATGGGTGGTGTCTGTGGTCTCTTAGTGCCTGCATGACTTCCATCCAGGCCCTTCTAGCTCTCATAGACTCTATTGAGAAGTCATGTGTTATTCTGATAGGTTTGTCTTTATATGTGTCTTGGACTTTTCCACTTGCAGCTTTTAATATTCCTCCTTTTTCTGTACTTTTGGTCTTTTGATTATTATGTGGAAGGAGGATTTTCTCTTCTGGTCCAATCAATTTCAAGTTCTATAGGTTTCTTGTATATTTATGGGCTTTTCATTCTTTAGGTTAAGGAAGTTTTCCTCTATGATTTTGTTGAAAATATTTTCCGGGCCTTGGAGCTAGGAGTCTCCTTTTTCTTTTATTCCTATTATTCTTAAATTTGCCATTTTCATAGTGTCCCAGATTTCTTGAATGATCTGTGTCAGGAGATTTGTAGATTTAACATTTTCTCTGACTGCTGTATCGATTCTTCAATCATATCTTCTACTCCAGAGATGCTCTCTTCCATCTCTTATATCCTGGTAATGATGTTTGTGTCTGTAGTTCCTGTCCTCTTCCCTAGGTTTTCCATTTCCAGGATTTTGTCAGATTGTGTTTTCTTCATTGCTTCTATCTCCACTTTTGGGTCTTGATTTTTATATTAGTTTCCTTCTCCTGTTTGAATGTAATTTCCTGTCTTTCAGTAATTTCTTTAAGTGATTTGTTCAATTCTTTCACCTCTTTCTTTGTATATTCCTGCTCCAAATTGAAGAATTTATTGTCCTCTTTTAAAACCTCTATCATTTTCATAACTTCAGATTTGAAAACTTTCTCTTGTGTGTTATGTGTGATAATACAACCAGGGCTTGCTGTGATAGGATTGCTAGTTTCCAGTGATGTCAAATGGTCCTAGGAATTGTTGCTTGTGTTCTTACACTGACCTCTTCCCATTTTGATATCTATGGTGTTAGCAGATTTCTTTTTTTTTTTTTAAACACATGGCCTTTATTTCTTCCAGATCAAAGATTTTGGATTTGATCATATAAAGATGAAGAATCAAGTTTTGCAACCGAAAAATATTCACTTATTAAACCCATATTAGTACTTTAGTAACTATACAAAAAAGATAAGGAGACAAACATGTACATTTATAGAACTGCATTTCAGCCAGGCCAGATCCTGCAGAGGGACTTCCCGGCATGACTTCATTCATCTGTGAGGACACAGAGCAGTCCTTGGTTAGACATGCACCATCTTATCCTGCGCGAGCCGCTCCTCACCTCTTGATGGCTTCCTTCTACACACGTGCATGTCTACTTGTCTGCTTCTTAGAGCAGACATTTACCTTCCTCATCCACCAGCCATTGGAGGAGGGCTGGGGCCACGAAGATGACTGATTCGACCCATTCTTCGTGGAGGGTTTCCTGGGGGCCCTCTGCCATCGTCGTATCTGGAATCAGAGGAGCTGCCATAGCCTCTTCTTTTTTTCACATCTTGCTGAAGCAGAGTTTTGAGAAAAAAAAAAACCCACAAATTCTGCTATTCCCCAGAAGAAATCTGTTATAAAAGACAATCTCCATGGGGACTGATTCCGGCTGTCCAACACTTGTCCGTTCGAGATGTAAACCATCTTTCCTCCGGTTGCCCGCCTCCAATCGACAGAGAAGACCGGTCCCCTTGCCGTTTCCCTAACTAGCCTCCCGCCGTTAGCAGATTTCTTTGTCTCTGGTGGTCTGAGAGTTCAGGGATAGTAATAAACAATAGGGCTTCGGTTTCACACCCTGCTCACCTCCTCTGAGTTTACTATCTCTGCTGGGATCACTGTTTCTTGTCCAGGTGATCTAGGCATCTGGGTAGCAGACAGAAAGAGATCAGAGGAGAGACTTGCTCGGTGATCCTTTCAGGCTCCTTGGGGAGGAGGACAATGGGTTTTATCATTTTCTAACATATGACAGAAAATTGTCTGTACTTTTCAAAGACACGTCCATTAAACAGATGAACGAGTGGCTCATTTTGCCTTTCAAGTTTGTTACTGTTATGTTGTCTTGTTTATCTTTTAATTTTAGCATAGGTCTTCTATAAGCCCACCAGTATGAACGAGGATTATTTTTGCCTTATAATTCTATCAGGATTTTACTTCTCTTGTGCTTTACACTACACTGAATTTCCGGATCAGTGCATCTCAAGGGGAAATTGTTCTTACTGTAATTTTTATTTCCCTAAATTATATTGTATTTTATAGTCTGGCTATAGCAACTTTGCTCAGATATTTACATCTCCTTTATTTTAATTCCATTACTTAAAAACTTTATTCTTTCTTATACTTTTTACATGTCTCTAGAAAATAACAATTTGATTTTTTTTTTTTTTGATAATCTAATTTGGAAAAACTTCAGTGTTAACTGATGAAATATTTTCTATTTATTCTCATTCAGACATGTTTTTGGCATTTTCTTTGTTTTCTTCTACTCACTAACATTTATCTTACGTGAGTCATTGAACCGCTGTAGTATTCACATGAAAGCTGTTTAGTTTCCATTTTCCTTGTTGTGAGTGGATGGGTTTATCTTGGCTCACCATTCGACAGAATATAGCCCTCCCCAGAAGAGAAGACAAACCAAAAGGAACATGAGACACTTACTCACACTGCAGCTGCAGCAATGGGTACAACTGAACTGTATCCAACATGTACAAATATATGGCTTGGGCTGAGCCCAGAGTGTTTCTTATTATGTTCTATCTATCCCTAGTCCTAGGTCTGAAAGCATCTAGGCTCGATACAATCTAAGGTTCTGTAAGCCTAGACCTTGAAGTCTTCAGCCTCCATCTGCTAACCCATGCCTACGGTGTTTACAACCTCTGAGACGTACTAATATATAAACTCACCATTTATAGCTCTTTCTAAATTCTAGATGGCTGGTTCAACTCAGGTATTCTGTACCAAAACTCCTTTGCAAGATGAAGATGACTGATTCAAAACTGGGTTCCTTTTGCTCCATCCTAAATTGCTCTGCTTGGAAAAACTGCCTCTGTATTCCACAAACTGGACAGAACTGACTTCACTGATGTCAGGAACTCAACTGCTCTCAACTGAACTGCGTCCAGATACAACTGACTCATTCTCCCTGCATTGCTCTTAAGTAGCCTTTCCTTCCTGCCCTGTTCTCCTAAGAGTTGGGCCTATCTTAACTCTCAGTCATTCTATCAAATCTTCCTTTGACTTATCACTTTGTCTACCCCTCAATTAGATGTCATTGTTTAGGATTTAAAGGTCTGTACTAATGATGTGTCTATATTCCAGCCAGCTTATACATACCTAGGTTTTTAATGTGATCTTTTACCATAGTAACATGTTACTGCATTCAAATTCCTTAACACAAAGGAGAAAATAGTCAGAGTAGATAATGGCAGCAGAAGGAAAACATTTGGTTAAAAAGAGTCAAGTTTTCATAGTAACAATCTTCTCCTGGCCTTTGAACTACAGGATGGTACAACTTTCAGAAAAAAAATATTACCTCCTCAGTTTGCTGTCCCCCTCAGCCACTACCAATACTCAAAATTTCATTTTACTTTATCAGATTCACAGAAACAAGTTTGACCATACCAGTGCTGCCTTAAGTATTGAAAAAACAACATATTGTTTTCTATAAAGACTATCATAAATTGCATTATTTTTCTAGTAACAGTACCTCAGAATTCCCTTAAATTCACACTTTTACCAACATTTATTTTTTATTTTGATTAGAGTGAAGTAACAGCTTATAAATTTGACCAGTTTTCTCTAATAATTAGTGGTATTGAGCTTTTTTTCTCACACCCAGTAGCTACTTCTCTGTCTTAAAAAAAATGTTCATAAAGGTCATTTTGCTATTTGAGTTAGGTTTTTTTTGTTTGTTTTCTAGTTATTGAAGTATCTGTATTCATTATATACTTTGGTTTACACCCCTCTTTCTGTTATATGGTTTGGAAATGTGTTCTCTTCTTCTCTTCTATGCAGATGCTTTTTAGTCTGATATATCCCATCTGTCTATTTTTGGTTTTGTTTAAAAACAGTCATTGGCCAAAAAAATTCTGGAACTCTTTTCCTACATATTTTTTTAGTTTATAGTTTCCAGTCTTATATTTAAGCATTTTCAGATGAGAGCTACATTTTATATGATATAACAGACCCAATTTTATTCTCCTGTACATGATTATGTAAGGTCCCAAAGTTTACTGAATATATCATCTCTTCTTCATAATTGATTCATTATTTTGGCAGTTTTCTGAAAATCTATTCTTTTAAGAAAAGAATAAAAAACATTTTTCACACATCAAATCCTTTGGCTATAATTTTTCAATCAAAATTCAACAAAGTTATCTAAATATATCTCTCTCTCTCTCTCTCTCTCTTTCTCTCTCTCTCTCTCTCTCTCTCTCTCTCTCTCCCTTTTTCTTATTTCTTTTAACTTGTCATTAAGATTGTTACTTTCATTGTAAATGTTATTTCAAGAAGTTTAGACTGTGCATTTTTCTCTTTTTGCTAAAAGTCTTTCTTTATAGATATGAAAGTCTTTATTTAATGGTTATACTCCCTGAATCAATCTAATTATTTAAACATGTAAATCTATACACAGAAACTTCCTGATTAATTTTTTCTGATAATAGTTTTTATATTTCATGTTTTTAAAAAACCATATCTTTATACCATGTTGCTTGGCTGAAGTAGAGATATGAAAATTTTGCATTTATACCCCTAGAATCCAACTCAACATCTTCACAAAATGACATTTAAAGAAAAATTTCACACTATAGTCCAAATAAAATTGTTAAAATGTTATGTTAAATGTTTTGGGAGAAAAAAAATCATTCTATGTGTCAGACAAGGTAGTGTCTTGAAAGTTTCTGGCTCTAGTACAACAGGTACCTAGAAAGTTCTTTGGCTGAAAGAAAACACTTTTCACTTGGTCTAGAGATGCCTGGGTGGTAACCAAAAGAAAACTAAAGCTTGAGGTCTCTACTTCATTTAGTATCTATCTCCTTTGCCTTGAAATTGTAGGTCATATTCCTTTTAAACCCTGCTTGTAGGTATGTAAATCTTTCAGGAAATGTCTGTCTAAAACCATGATACATGGCTGATTAGCCCTAAATTTACTAGTCTATCTCATCTGCCTTCAAAAGTGAAGGTTCAAATATAAGGCTATCTGAAGGACTTTAGTTTATCTTTCACAACACGTTTAGTACAATAACTAGGGACTCTGAGAAGAGTTTCACCATGAAAAGTCTTTAGCTTTTGTCCTGAACTTGAAATATATTGGATTCTAGGAGCTGTTGTTTCTCACATAAAAATCACCCTCCTATGAAAGGATCACCCTCCTAAGCAGGAGCAATTACCCCATAATAGGAATTGAAACTGATTGTCCCCTCAGTCCATAAGGACTTCTATGGCAACCACCTCATAGAACCATGATTAAAATAATGATGAACAAAACTCTCTCCTTTCCTGTTCTTATGGAAGTTGGGCATATCCTATCTCTGTCTCATTCTGTCAAGTCGTTCTCTGATTTGTCACTTTGTCCCTCAAATCAGCATCACTTTCAAACGTGGCTACTTCGTTCTATAAACTAACCTTACCTTTATTGTTTGGGATTAAAGGCCAATAGAAGGGGACACTGTCTGTATTCCAACCAGATCTTGCTGTAATCCAGAGTGTGTCTACATTCCAGCCAGGTCATGTAGACCTATGACTTTGGATGCAAATCCCTAGCAAGAGCAGCCCTGTTGCCGGATTAAAATTCCTCTACAACTGTGTCGCTCAGATGATTTCCACACAAATGGAAAACTGGCTAACAAATCATGTTTGAAGAACTATAGATTTTACTGTGAAGAACAAACCTTGACTTTCTGCAGATTTTTTAAAGCTATTTTGTTCCAGAGAACCACAAAGCGATGAATACATAACTGTTTCTTAGACTCTGATATTTTACCCAGAAGCAGTTGATAATTATCACATGTCCGCATGCACCATCAGATTTGTACCTAGACACAGAGTGATCATTTCATTGGTCTTCTCCTTCTCCCTCTCCCACCATCTGCAAACTTTAAGTTTTAACCCATTTTTTTTATATAAAATTAACTACAGGAGTGTGTCTTTCTTTTAAACATTTCTCCATTGTGTCTTATGTGCATTTATTTTGTTTTGCAGTCAGTGTCTGCTGTATAGTGTATGAACCATCCACATTGCTGCAAATAGAGCCACAGAGTGACCATTGTCATACACTCAGAAAGTCATGCTTAGTGTCCTTCACAGGCTGATACAAAGTTACCTTCTTATATTTAAGGATTTTACTGTGCCCTGTTTTTATATTAATTTGGAGCTTAATGGTTAAAAGTATTTTCCACTGAAAATAATGGAAATATTGTATTTCCACCTATTACTTTATCCCAAAAGTGGGGATATAGACAGCTTATTTACCTAGTCATCTCTGTCTATAACCTCAAACCTTGGGGGGAGGTTGGTTTTTGTCTTTGTTTCTTTTGTTGTTGTTGGTTTTTTTTGCTGTTGTTGTTTTTCTGTCTTTTGTATTTGTGGAGTGACATTCATGTTGAATTATACCCTTGTGTGTGGGCAGGAGTGACTCTTCTGCAGAGTAAGACCACTGTTTTAAAGAATTCTCTGCTCTGTTTTAGGAAATGCCTTTCTAGATAAACTTACTGGCGTCTTACTTACTTGCTTCTTACTTGCTTGCTCCTTACTGCTCTGGGATTAACACCAGGGTACAATCAGTTTAATTTTACCATACCATTTTAGATATGTCTTCATCATTTGCGAATTGTGACTTCAGACACTATTTTGCTGTCTGTGGTGGATGGCAATTTTTATTTTTTACAGAAACTTTTTTCACTGTCTAAATTATCAGAAGAAAAAGTTTCATGCTGCTCTGTGTGGTAGAGATTTTGTATTCTCAGTTTCCAAAGATGCCTACTTTGGTTTATGGGAAGACAGTTATCAGAATCCTAATTATGTCTATTTTGGTGGGTTTGAGGTTTTGAATTCCTGCATTTTGTAAATGTCAAGCTCCTTGACAAAAAAAAAAGGCATATTTCTTTCTAGTTACTCCAAATACTATAGGCTGCCACAATACCACAACTCAGTATTATGACAATGGGTTTTAAACCCAAATTTTTGAATGCATGTTAATTTTCTCCATTCCTATATAATGTGTAGGTAAAAGAGTTTTTTAATGTTCTATCTTTGCAATGGGAAACATTTGTATATTAATCTGGTTCAAAAGCATGTTTCTAGACCTGAATAATATTTGAAGAAATTAAAAGTTTTCTTATAGTCCATAGTTACCTCTGTACCTTCTTTTTTTTTTATGAATTGATTACACCTCCTTTGCCTCCTTTTTCTTTTTCCTCTTCTATGGCTGCTATAACAATAGTAAACCTCTTCTCAGGGAGAAGATAGGTACAAAATTTGCAACCAAATAAAGTGAAGCAATGGTGTAGTACACTGGCTCACAAATATGAACCTTCACTCAGCTCACTTACAATAAGAGAAAGTATGCTCTCCCGTGTAAATGACAGATTTTACAAGATCCAATGCAGAAGCAGAAAAAAGAAACTGGCATGCTATCTCATAGCACTGGAACTTTCTGGGGCAGGGCGAATAACTGTTTACAAGTAGAAAAAACTACTATGGATGCAAAGTTCTAGGGGTAAATTATTATAATCAAATTACATATAAACACTAAAATACAAAAGTGTGTCTTAAAGATAACATATGGAATGGTTTGAATTATGGTTTTACACAATGATTTATTATATTATATAATACTTCAACGAATGATTTATGCATAAACTTAAAATATCTAATCTTGAACAAATTTGAATTTTAAACAAAACCTTCTATCATGGTGATTTACAACTTTATAATATTCAAAGATTGTTCTGAAAAATATCAATTGTGACTTTATATACCCGAATCTTTATTTCATCTTAATATAACATTTTTCAGCATTTGAAAGATCTGAATACCTGAGTGAACACATGTCATCCAAATGAACAATATTTTGGCACAGAAAAGGCATTTGAAATGCAAAAGAGATGATGGAGTTTAACGTAGTTGAGCACCAAGTTATATGGTTTAGGTTGCATGTTGCTGCTGAAATTTAGCACTCTGTTACTAGTAAAGTTTTAGAGTAATATAAAAAAGCAAATATTTTTCTACTTTCATCTTTATAAGTATGGACAGATTCTCTTCAACTATTTCAAGCCATCAATAAATTTCAAATGCTGAATATATCAGATATCACAATCCAACTGTTGTCTATTTTGTCGGACAATAGAGTTTTATATTACTGGTGTCCATTTACAAGTGTTTTGCCATTATCTCTAAATGAATTAATGACGATTTAAAATTTTTTCAATATACTAAATATAATTAGATGTAGTCTACATATATATAAATAGCTTTCGAAAAACCTCCGTAGTGTTTAAAACCATGAAGATTTCATGGCACAAAAAAAATCTAATAATTCAAGTTTTTAAAAAGTATCAGAATGAACATTAAAAACATCATTGTATTGTTTAACTTCCAACAATAATTCCTATAAACTAGAAAAATCAAAACATTTTCAATGCTAAAAAACATTGTGGACTACTTGCCTGTTCCTCAAGTATAAAATCAACAGGTAAATGTAAATACTGTAAAGTAACAGAAACTATCCTGCAAATTCTGGTTGGAAAATTTTGAACAGTAACAGATTTTTAAAATATAGTTAATTTTGAAATTAGAAGTAAATGATGTCTGTAAAGAGGTGATTCTAGCAGGTAATGACTATATGTAAAAACATAAGTGTAGTGGATGTAAATATGCTTTTGATCTGATCCCAAGGGTGGGATAGGTATTAGATGTAAACATGTTTTTGTTTTGATCCCAAGTGTGGGTTGGGGAACAGATTTGTGAGAGAAAATATGATGTTTATCCACTTAGAAGTTGAACCACTTCATGAGGAGGGGGCTTGGTTTTTCCCAGCTGAAACACGTACCCTGTACCAGGGTACAGACTCTGAGAGGAGAGATATATATGAGCCCACAACAGGTGGCGGCAGCTTTCTGAGTCTTGGTCTTGGCTGTTCATCGCTCCACTTTGAGAAACTCCTAGAGAGAACTGCTTCAACAGCGGCTTCAGGGCTCCGGGCTCCAGTTGATTTTCCAGGTTCCAGCAACAACTTTGGTGGAACTGCTAGTCCGCTGAAAGCCTGCCAGCTATGCCAGGGGAATAGCTCCCAGGAACTGAATTCAACAAGGTCTACTTCTCCTGTTCCCATTAACCTCTTTTCTCTCTCATCTAGGGTAGGTGGGTTGGAAGGGAGGTATACGTGTTAAAGAACCCAAAATAAAGTAGGTTTGGAAAAGATGTACATAAATACATTGCAACTATAAAAAAAAAAAATGAGGTAGGAGCAGGCAATTAAGAGTTTAATGAAACAGCAAAATCAACTCATTCACTGTATTAGTTGGAAGTTGTACAGTAACACAGAGATTAAGTAAAAGTAAAATGATATTTCCTGAAATAGTACATGGAGGATAGAGAAAGTGACAGGAAGAACAAGACAGCATTAGATAATCACAGATGGTTCGTATTAATTAATTGTTCAATTAATTAACAAAGGAGAGAAATACGTGTGAAGAAGGGACATGAGTGATAGACTAATGACATTATACAAATGCACTAATGCAAAACTAATCATTGATTTTAAAAAAAAATACCCTCCTCAGACATGAAATAAATTCCCCAAAGAGAAAGACTAAGTAAATAAAGAAGTCAAAGAAAGATTAGAATTGTATAAACCTAAATGGACAGAATATAACCCAATGAACCACTTAACATAAGCAGAAATACATGTGTGCCTAACTTATTTATAATAGTTCTATAAGGCATACTTCATTAATACATCAAAACTGACTTACATACTTAATGTATACATTTGATGAGCTTGAGCATTTATACATAGACAGAACACCATCACTACATTCAAAGTGATAAAAATATCTTCATTACCTCCAAAATCCTCTGGTGTCCGTATATGTGTTAAGAGCACTTAGAATGATGCCATGAGGTCAATAAAAATTTAAGAACGTGAACAAGTAACATTGAATGCTGACTAAAGGAAAGAGGTTTCTTCGTAGCCAAAAGAATGGAATCTACCTCTAGGTGGAGTCACGCCACTGCCTCCTCCCTTCAGAGTTCATCCAATTGGTCCAGGAAATCACCTGGCCAACAGGGCAACCCTCAGGAAGTCAGATTTACTTTAAGCAAAGGTAGAAATGTGAAGAATACTTAACCTTTTAAAGAGATAATGTACATTTCACTCCCAGACTCCCTGCCCTGTCATGAAGTGCCTATGAAGTTCTGTGAAGCTCTTTGGACTCTGCCTCCCTTTCTCAGTCTTAATTTGCAAAGACTTAACTTTTCCTTTTCCTTCTCTTTTCCATTTTATCTTTCAGATTCTGGCCAGAGCTTCAATAGGCTTTGACTGGTAACAGAGCATTTTTCATTCTTCCTCTAATCCTGCCCGTCTGATCATGTGGGGGGCTTGTTGGCCATGTGGCTGACCTCTACTTCTGATGTAGCCCAAACGGTATGGTGTTATTTTTTGTTTTGTTTTGTTTTGTTTTGTTTTCCTTTCCTCTTTCTCTCCCTCTGCTCAACAGCTGCTAAAATGTACAACTTACTTGCTCCGGGTCTTTCTTTTAAACTGTAATTAAAATTTTTCCTTGAGTTTCTATTTGAATCTATTCTTAAATACATTCAATAATGAGACTAAGTACCCACAGAGGGGACTCAGTATCAAGCACTATACTGAGCAGCAGTATGTGGATCTTTAGGACATCTTCATCTGGCACAACTGAAATCTTACAACCATTTTTTAAGGAGAATAGAAAGGTTAAATGTTTGTTTTAAAAAGTAAAATCTAAACCCCTGCTGTTATTTCAGATCAGCTCCTCTTCTTTGAACTTGCCTGAAATGTCCACGCTTTCTTGCTCTGGGTTATGCTCTTTTGGAGTTGATGCCATTAAGGCTCAGGAGAGTATACAAGGCTTAGCATCAATCCCAACCCTTCCTTGAAGCCTCAGTGATTGTTTCCAGTGGGAAGTGGCCTAAACACAACCATGATCTCCTATTAGACTAGTTAACTAACCAGTTAACTAGTCAGTCTGCATGCCTCCACTCCCTCTAAAAAACAAACTCCTTAAGATCAAGAACAATGAGGAGTGTATTGAAACAGGTCAGTTATTGAACAAATGAGCTAGAAACCAGTGGGCATATTATATCACTTTAGAAATACAGTCCCATTATCTATAGCTGTATTTGTAATTATAACTGATTGCTTCCTTTTTAAATTTAGATTCCCTTTCATCATATTAGATTGCCTCTAGGCAGTTAATTAAAATTCTACATCCCTGGATAGTTATCGCTTCTAGATTGTTAAATGTTTATAAATAGATATGCCGATGCTGGTATCTTTCTTCAAAACTGTGAACATTACTGAATTAATGGTGTTTCTTTGGAGCATTTTATAGACATATAAAGCCTAAATTACTTTTTATGTTTCTTTGGCTCTCTAATTCCCAATTCTTCTTTCTTAGTCAGCAAATCCAATGAATTTTGTTTGTTCATATAAATCTTGTCTTAGTAGATAGAATGCTTCATGTAACATCTGAGAGGATAGAAAATACCTAAAAAGTTAATAAAAATATAGTACACTGTTAAAAGAAATTGTATCTTCCAGTGTCTAAAAAAGTGTTACAGTTGTGGCAGTATTCACTCCACTGCCTCAAATACAGGATTATTTCTTGAATAGAACTATTTATGATTCATTTTATACATATCTTCTAGTATATATAAAAGCATTTATAAAAGCATTTGGAAATTCTTCAGTACAATTCTGCATTTTCAATAGAACTACATATATATATATAATTTTCTGAAAGTTCCAGTAAGCATTTGATCTTTGTCTAGTGTCAGTAGCTCCCTTTAGTCAACAAGTAGTAGTGTTCTGAATTCTTATACTTTAAGTGAATTGCATAGCTCAAATATCAATATATCATAAGTATGAGAATTTACTGATTCAGTGTGAAAAATTAATTTTACAGGTTGATCATTATGTCTCAAAATGTTAGAAAATGTTAATGTTTAAATTCAGATTTCCAAAAGGCAATATTTAGATACAGATAATTTCTTGTAAGTCACATGGTTTACTTTTCTATTAAGGTAGATTTTGCCTAAAAGATCTCAATTTTCAAGAACTGAAAGAGCCTAAAATAGTATTATTTCATATTCAGTCTAGGAAATTTGCTTCTTAACTGAGTGCTGAGAGAAGAACATGAGATCTCTGCATCAAAAACAAGGGTCTATTCTCATCCCCCTGTTGGCAGCATGTTTATAGAGGATATTTACCCTGTTTCATAAAGTTTTCCATAACACCTGAAATGTGGGTATATCCCAAGAGAAGCCAGAGACCTCAGGACATTTTGAATGAGAAAAAGCCATAGAAGGTATCATACTACAACTACAACTAATCCCTTCTTCCAAAGTAGAAGCAGCAACCCTGCTGTTGGCTTGACATACTTTGTCAAGTTGTCTGTATAAGTAGCTACAAAGTGGCTCAGTACCGGGAGACAAAAGATTGAGGCCTATATTTCCAACAAGAATATTAGAAATGACCAGGACTCATGGCTCAATGACTTCAAATGACTTCAAAACTACATATCTCTATCTCTCTCCCTCTCCCCCCCACCTCTCTCTCTCTTACACACACACAGAGACACACACACAAGTATATCTTTTGCCTCACAACATAATTTTATCCATGATAACTTCATATTCAAAACTATTGTAACAAACCAGAACTTTCTAAAGCAGATAAAAAAGCAGCTTGACCACATTCACAACCATTAATGTTTTATAGTTTTCATAGGGCTTTGTTTCAGCTCAAGCAATTGTAAGTTGCCTTTCACACAGATTTCCTATCTGCAAGCAATGCAATGTCATTCAAATAACAGAGGAATCTTGACTGATGTTTAGACCCAAAATAATCTGCTACCATCTACTTCCCCAATCATTATCTGTTTGAATTTTTATGTACCTCCATGTATTTATATTTTCCTAGAAAAATTTTTAACTCATTTCTTCTTTTTTAAATGAATGGATAATCCATATTTCCCCCAAATTCTGTTGTGTGGACATCATTTGGTATGATTATCTTTTCAAATAGAGTGCTTTGAGCAATAATAATAGAAGAGTTCACACATTTGAGACAAATTGGGAGTCATTGGGGAGAAGATTCAAGAGGGAGAGGTAGGAGAGGATTTAGTATAAAATTCTCCCAAATTAAAAAAAAAAAACTAAAACTACAAAAACAGATGATTAATGAAAGCAGTGCTAAGAGGAAAGTTCATAGTACTAAGCAACTGCCTAAAGAAACTGTAGAGATACCATACTAGTAATTTAATAGCATACCCTGAAAGCTCTAGAACAAAAGAACCCAAGAAGAGCAGACAGCTGGAAATCATCAAACTCAGGGTTGAAATCAATAAAGTAGAAATAAAGAGAGGAATTCAAAGAATCAGTGAAACCAAGAACTGGTTCTTTGAGAAAATCAAAAAGATAGACAAACCCTTAGCCAAACTAATTAAAAGGCAGAGGAGGAGTATGCAAATCAACAAAATAAAAAATGTAAAGGGGACATAACAACAGACACCAAGAAAACCTAAAGAATCATTAGATCTTATTTCAAAAGCCTATATGCCACAAAATTTGAAAATATAAAGGAAATGGACAGATTTCTTGATAGCTACCAATTGCCAAAATTTAATCAAGATCAAGTAAACAAATTAAATAGTCCTATATATCCTAAGAAAATAGATGCAATCATCAAAAGTCTCCAACCAAAAAACCCAGGGCCAGAAATCTAGCACACTTTCAAAGAAGAGCTAATATGAGTTTTCTACAAACTATTCCACAAAATAGAAACAGAAAGAACATTACCAAACTCATTCTATGAGGCCACAGTGACTTTGATACCTAAGCCACACAAAGACTCAACAAAGAAAGATAATTCCTGACCAATTTCTCTTATAAACATTGATGCAAAAATACTCAATTAAATGCTTGAAAACCATATTCAAGAACACGTCAACTTCATATGGAAAAGCAAACAAACCAGAATAACAAAAACAATCCTGTACAATAAGAGATCTTCTGGAGGAATCTCTATCCTGGATCTCAAGCTGTACTATAGAGCAATAATAATAAAATGTTACAGGCACAGAAATAAGCTGGTTGAACAATGGAATCAAAATGAAAACCCAGAAATAAACCCACACACCAATGGACACTTGATTTCTGACAAAGAAGCCAGATCCATACATTAGAAATAAGATAGCATCTTCAACAAATAGTGCTGGGCTAATTGGATGTCTACATGTAGAAAAATGCAAATAGATCCTTACTTATCACCTTGCACAAAACTAAAGTCCAAGTAGATTAAAGACCTCAACATGAAAACAGACACACTGAATCACTGAATCTGTTAGAAGAAAAATGAGAGGAGCCTTGAACTTAATGGCACAGGAGACAACTTCCTGAACAGAACACCCATAGCTCAGGCTCTAAGGTCAACATTTAATAATTGAGAACTCATGAAACTGAACAGCTTCTGTAAGGCAAAGGACCCTGTCAATAGAACAAAACAACAGCCTACAGACTAGGAAAGGATCTTCACCAACCCTACACCTGACAAAGAGCGAATATACAATATATATAAATAACTTAAGAAATTAAATACCACCAAACCAAATAATCCAATTAAAAATGGGGTAGAGAGCTAAACAGAAATTTTTTCATCAGAGGACTGTCGAATGGTTGAGAAACATTTAAAGAAATGCTCAATGTCCTTAGTCATCAGGAAATGCAAATCAAACAATGCTGAGATTCCACCTTACACCTATCAGATGACTAAAATCAAAAACTCTAGTGACAGCATATGCTGGCGAGGATGTGGAGAACAGGGAACTCTCCTGCATTGCTGGTGGGAGTGCAAACTTTTACAACCACTTTGGAAATCAACTTGGCACTTTCTCAGAAAATTGGGAATAGTGCTACCTCAGGATCCAGCTATACCCCTTCTGGGCATATACTCGAAAGATGTTCCAGCATACAACAAGGACATATGCTCAACTATGCTCATAGCAGCTTTACTCAGAATAGCCAGAATCTGGAAACCACCTAGATGTCCCTCAACTGAAGAATGGATAAAGAAACTGTGGTACATTTACACAATGGAATACTATTCAACTAGCAAAAAGAAGGAAATCTTGAAATTTGCAGGCCAATGAAACTAGAAAAGGTCATCCTGAGTGAGGTAACCCAGACTCAGAAGACATGCATGGTATATACTCATTTATAAATGGTTATTAGCTGAACATAGAAGTCCTCTGAGAAATTCCACCTAGCAGGGGTTGGGGACAGATACTGGGACTTGCAGCCGAACTCTTGGAGGAGAGCAGAGAGTTGTATGGAAGAGTGTGGGGCACAGGGGAAGGAAGGACCCAGAAGGGTCCTGGAGCCCCACAGGGAGACCACCAAGGATAGCTGATCTATATGCAAGGTCCTGCACAAACTGATGCACTGACCAAGGACAATTCATGCAGAGCACCTAGACCCCATGTTAAGATGTTGCTGATGGACAGCTCATGCTCCATTATGTATGGGGAGCAGGGAGAGAGGGGACTGCCTCTGACATGATCTGGGGCCTGCGATTTGATCGCTGGCCCTTGCCAGGACAGCCTTAGAGGCACACGGAGGAAGGGGATGCAGGCTACCCTGATGAGACCTGATAGACTGTGAGCAAACTGTGGGGGAGGAGCCCCCCCATCGAGGGGTGTCTGCAATAAGAGAATGGGGCAGAAGAGGGAGGAAAGGTGGGAACTGGAGAATAAGAGCAGAACAAGGAGATAACAGTAGGGATATAGTGTGATTAAATTATAATAAAATGTGTAAAATAAATATATTATTGCCAACAAAAGGTAATATTGCCAAGAGTGGTCAAGATGATCATATTCAATGGTGATAGTGAAATGAATATTTAAATCCTAAAGATAAATACATTTTATTGTTTACTGAAGTTTGTATATTTAAAAGATAGAATCAATGTTTTCTCTGGTAAATAACAATAGTGACAACCAGAGAACTAATTAATCAAGGCCTAATTACCTCTAGTTATTTCATACACATAATTTTGTTGAACTTGATGAGTATGTCTTCAGATTAAGACAGTTTCTGCTGGATTTATTTCCAAAGACTTTTTTTTCTTTGAAAGTTTGAAGAACATCTGTGGAGTTATTTTTAAGTATAATTGTAAAAATCCTGCTTGTTTACTGATTTGGAAGGCAATACTCAGAATACTCTCAGCAAAATAAAAAAGAGCGAAAAAGAAGAGAGAATCTGACATTGTAAGCAATGTTTTCTATCCTGATTTAAAAAAAAAAAAAACTTGTCACAAGCCAATTAGTTAGATTTTATTTGACCTGTATAGCTCTAGTCATAGCTGTCAATTAGCTTGCAATTCTATACATCATTCCTTCCTATAGGTTTGTGTGAATCATCTGGACACAATTTTTGGAGCACTTACTACCCCCACAAACACATGCACGCATGTGCACACAGACACACACATGCACTCATTTCCATGCTCCTCTTTTTGGAACTATATTATTACTTTTACTACATTTTAATTGGAATAGAACTGCATCACTTCCCCCTCCTCCCTTTACTTTCTCTAGCTGGTCTAAGATACCCTCTTCCTCACTCTCAAGCTGATAGTCTTTTTTTTTCTTTATTACTGTCCTACATGTGTGTTAATGTGAGACTCTATGTGCATGGGTGTGTGTGCACGAGAGCACACACACTGTATGCACAAGTACAATCTGCTGAATCCACTTTTGTTGCTCGTGTCTATATGATTTTAGAACTGAGCCCTCTGCATTGGTCAATCAATAAGGGGCTCATCCCTAGGGGAGGCTAATTCTCCTTAAATGGCAATCTTCATACAAATTACTTATTAATTCACAATACCTGGCTCTTAATCTTGTAACAGTCCAAGCATTACCAAGCACTAACTGGTAGAAGAAGGGGCTGGGGCACATGCCTGTTCTTGCCATATTGTAGGTCAGAGCAATGAACAAATAATTGTATTGTAGCACAATAAATGGATAGCAGAGACATTAACAGAACATTATACATTGATTGAGGTGGAAGCAACTGCCTCTACCTAGAGAATTGGGGAATCATGACGAGGTCTCCAAAGATTGTGAAATTTCCCAGCCACAGCAATTCAAGCATGTGAAGTAAAGCGACTAGAAAATTAAAAGGTCATACCAGCTGGTGCCATGTGCCTACAGCAAAGGACACATAACCATAACAGGGAGATTAATGACAAATTATACAGCAAGGAACCCAGAGCTCAGTTGTAAATGGCTCAGCTCTTAATAAAGGGCTGCAGGGAGCCATAGCCATTGAACCATTTCATAAAGTGAGTCAGGTTCTTAGTTTAACAACTAGGTCTATAGAATATGGACTGACAGGAGAAGAAACGGTCCATGAGGATGGAAATGGGGAGACTTATAAAGGGACAGGCCAGGGTTAGTCAGCAAAGCTCAGCAGAAGACAGAAGTTCAAGACCTGTTGAGATGCATAAGATCTGATTAAACGTTTTTTTAAGTTTATTTTTTAATTTATTTTTTATTAATTTATTCAGATCACAACTCAGTTGTTATCCCATTACTTGTATCCTCCCATTTCTCCCTCCCTCCCACTTTCACCCTATTCCCCACCCCTAGGTCTATGATCTAAGGGGAACTCCTCCCCCAATATGTGGTCATTGGCTATCAAGTCTCATCTTGGTAGCCTGCTTATGCTTTCTCTGAGTGCCATCAGGTCTCCCCACCAAGGGGAAGGGGTCAAATATGAGGCACCAGAGTTCATGTCAGAGTCAGTCCACATAGCTGTGTTTTTTTTATAATCACTTTTCTAAAGAAAGTCGTTGTATAATAGTCAGTGAAGGGAGAGGAGCCCCAACGCACCCACAAAAATTTCCTCCCAAAATTCGTCCTGTCCACAAGATCTGCAGTTATAAAGACACAGCAGAGATTGGGGGGGGGGGGAATATCCAACCAACGCCTGGACCAGCCTGAGACCCACTGGTTAGAAGACAGCCAACCCCTGACACTCTTAGCCGTACTCTGCTATGCTTGCAGACTGGAGCCTAGCTTAGCTGTCCTCTGAGAGGTTCCACCCAGCATCAGATAGAAACAGATGCTGAGATTCATACCCAAACACTGGGCAAAGTTAGTGAGTCTTGTGGAAAAATAGGGGTATAGAAGGACCTGGAGGTGATAAGCGCTCCGCAAGAAAACCAAGAAATGCAACTAACCAGTGCCTGGAAGGGCTTGCTAAGACTGAAGCACCAACCAAAGACTATGCATGGTCTGGACATAGGCGCCCCCCACACATAGCTGTAGCCAATGGGTATCTCAGACTTCATGTAGGTCCCCTAGTAAGGGGAGCAGGAACTCTGTCTCTGACATGGACTCTGTGGCTTTTTTTATCATTTCCCCCTTTGGGGTGCCTCACCTGGCCACAGGGAAAGAGGACATGCTCAGTCTTGATGTAACTTGATGAGCTGGGGTGGGTTGGTGGGGGAGGGGCTTCCCTTTTCTGAGGAATAGAGGTGGGGGAAGAGGGTATGAGGGAGAAAGAGTGAGACTGGGAGGAGAGGAGGGAGGGGGCTATGGGCTGGATGTAAAGTGAATAAATTAATTAATTTTTTAAAACGTAAAAATAATAATTTAGCACATTCTTCTGCTTAATGGTACATAAAAAAATGCTTTAACTAGCCAAAAATACCTTAAACTTGATGATATTAAGCAAATTAGCATCCCTAAAAGAATAGCCTGAGCCTGTGGTGACATGGCACATACCTTTAATCCCAGCTCTTAGGAGGCAAAGGCAGAGGCAGGCAGATCTGAGTTCAAGAAAAAGAAAAAGAAAAGAAAAAAAGAAAAAGAATAGCCTGGGCAAAAATATTGTTAAAATTCCCATAGGTAGGCCTGATGTGCATTTTATTTTGGAGTCTTCACATCAGAGGAGCTTTTTTAGGGGAAAGGTGAAGAATCTGTGTAAGCATCAGGCTGGACTTCACCCTGTTCAACAAGTTGCATAGGTATAGTCTTCAACAATGGGTCCTTTCTGTCAGGAAGTTGTGGAGAGCAATCTGTAGTCTTGACAACAGTCTGGGATGTTTAGGGATTCCCATAGGACTCCATTGGCCAACAACTCAATTACATGTGACCAGTACTACCAGTACTAGAAACTTCATTTTGTCAAAGAGATGGCAATTTGAGGCTCTGTCTTGTGAATTTATTCGGTGAGTTCATTTAGAATGCCTTCATGTATGTGTCTATCTTAGGCAGCGTCTACTGTATGAGTTCTCTATACTACTCCTCAAGTGCTTCCATATGACTCCTCAAAAATGGTCCCTAATTTAATTGTCGCTACTATTCCCTCCCCAATTCCCCTCCATTTTCCCTTCCAGACTTGGTCCTCCCATTCCAGCTCCTACCATCTAACCATAACTATCCTAGCTCCCTTTCTCAATTAGACCTATCTTTTCTCTCTAGCTCCTTACTCTACACCTAATCTCCATGGCTCTACATATTGTAGCTGATTATCATTATTTTAATACCCAACCCATAAGTGTGTGGTGCTCCTATCATCATCTGTCGGGATTGTAGTTTGATTTTTTTTAATGAAATTAGTTGCCATTTAAGTAAGCCTATTCAAATAATGTTTACATAGTTCACTCTTGGATTAGGATTCTCATCTCTTAGACACCTAACATAAATAATAATATAATGGAGGAAGGATTTGTTTTAGCTAATAAGTTCAAAGATTCCAGTCCTCAGTCTGGTTGTCCCATGGCTTTTAGGCTCCTGGCAAAGCAGAGCCATCACAGTAAAAGGGCATGGAGAACTAAATCTTTTCCTCTGATGGCAGCCAAGAAGCAAAGAAGAAAAACAGGAAGAGCTTAGGGCCAAAATGCTCTTTTCAAAGATACACCCATAGTGAAACATTTTCCCCAACTAGGACTCACCTTCCACAGTCCCATCACCTCTCAATAGCTCATTTCAACCTTTGAATAGATCACTGGATTAATATCTCTGGTTGGACAGAACAACTGCTTTTATCAAGGTCCTTATAATGCAATCCTCACTGGAAGCATCCTTACAGATGCTCTGCTGATCTCCCATATCTCAGTCCTACTCTTCAGAGAGTGGCTTGCCTGTCTTAATGAAAGGTTGCTAACTGAAAAGAAGAAAATAGTGACCTTGACTGATACTATACAAAGTCCCGGTCACTTTATTTATTTCAGTCCCAGCAAAGAGACTTTGGGGATTAACCACAATATTGTTCTTAGATATGTTCATTTCATCCTTGATCCTGAACTACTGCTCACCTGTGTATTCAGCCTTTCACATACCTCAATCTTCTCAGTCTCCTTTATTTCTCTCTTACACTTTAGTGCATACATTCTACTGATATTTAGAAAGCAAAGGAGTTAGACTGTAATTTGAAGGAAATTGTCCTTTCACTCTTAGTTACTGTCCATAGGGCACATTCAATCATGTAAGGCCAAAGAAAACCTCAATTTCAGAAGCATTTCCAAAGGATCTGGTTCTTCACAGAGTGGCTTGCCTGTCTTAATGAAAGGTTGCTAATTGAACAAAAGAAAATAGTGACCTTGACTGATACTACACAAAATCACGGTGACTTTATTTATTTATAAGTTCAAATAGAGCTGATTATAGTATTTCCACACCCCATCCTGGGCCATGTAGTCAATTAAAGGTCACCCAGATTACAGACTGAAGCCTTGTCTCAAGACAGGAGGGAGAGGGAGAGGGAGAGACAGAGACAGAGAGACAGAGAGAGACAGAGACAGAGACAGAGACACAGAGACAGAGAGAGACAGAGAGACAGAGAAGGGAGTTCAAATGGCTGCTCAGACTTTCTGTAAATATCATAAATTACCATGGTAAGCCCACAATGTGAGAAGAAAAAAATGAATAGAGCATCAAGTCTCTCCTTGGTAGCTTGCTGTCCTTCCTCTGAGTGCCACTTGATACCCTATGAGCATATACAGGGGGAGGAAGTCCCCCTCATTCACAGCCATAGGGAAGGGGAGAAAGGAGAAAATGGGAGGGAGGGAGGAATGGGAAGATACAATGGAAGGGATAACAATTGAGATGTAATATGAATAAATTAGTAAAATATATTTTTTAAAAATGAATAAAAAACGGAACAAATTTGTCCTGTGGATAAAAGAGAAATCTGACTTCAATACTTTCATGTAGCAGTGTGACAGTATTTCATTTCTGATTGTGCACTGGAGACTTTCGCTTAGTCTAAATTGATGTATATTCAGGTGATACTTGTCAATACTCAGTTCATTTAAAATTTTAATTTTGGTATTAGTAATGAAAGCAGGCCACCACCAAATATTGACTCAGCTAGTCAACACATTCTGGAGGCAGCATTGCAAAAAAGGAAATATTACTTTAGCCAAGCTGATAAAATGTTGGCTTCATACTTACAGACTATTTTAAATGAAAATTCTTGTCTTATTTTTTTCACAGAATAATATAGTACAAATCACATAAAAATCTTGTGTTGTTATTGTTTTTCACATGGCTATCAATCATCATCTGGTCTTTAAAAATATGTGAGTGAAATCTTTCTATTAATAAAAGCAATAAATCCTTCCAAGGAAATATTACAGCATATACACAGACACCAAGTCAATTTTAGCATCTCATATTTAAAATAAGAATCGTGCTAGTAACTTCATCCTCTAACTACTTATCCAAAGATGCATCTTGAAAAACCAATGGTTTCCCTGAATACTAAGGGATACAAAAAGACAAGCTCTCATAATTTATTTCACTACAAAGGCATCTTCTCTGCACTGTGAAAAGCTTACTATTCTGAAATTATTGTATACTTAAATTAAAATACCAAAATTAGCTTTAAATAAAACTCAATGATGAAGAACTAATCTAATATATGCAAGGTCCTGGTATTCAATTGCAACACTGAAAAAATGAATATCATATTTCCTCTTAAGGTGATAATACTGAAAATGCATAGTTATCATAAGAATAACTTATTTTAACTCTTCTGTCTACATTTATAGAGAAAATGAATCTGGCAAAAAGAATCAAATTGTACAATAAAAATGTCAGGAAAAATCAAGAAGACATGGAAGGATGGCTCAAAAGTTAAAAGCATTGTAGTGTTCCTGCAGAGGATCTGGGTTGGGTTCCCAGCACCTTCATGATGGCCTATGGTCATCTGTAACTACAGTTTTAGAGCATCTAATGCCTTCTTCTTGCTTCCATGGGTAGACAGGAGGTACACAGGCATATAAGTAGGCAAACAAATCATACACACTGTCTTGGTTTAGGTTTCTATTGCTGTGAAGATACACCATAACTAAGGCAATTCTTATAAAGAGAAACGTTTAATTGGGGCTGGCCTACAGTTCCGAGGTTTATTCCACTATCATCACGGTGAGAAGCATGGCAGTATGCAGACAGACATGGTGCTGGAGAGACAGCTGAGAGTTCTACTTCTGGAACCAGAGGAAATAGGAAGAGAATGAGACACACTAGGCCTGCATTGGGATTCTGAGACTCCAAAGCCCATCACCAGTGACACAGTTTCTTCAACAAGGAAATACTGTCACCTTTATTTCATGCAAGCATCTACAAGAGCCTTGTGTTTGTACACACACACACACACACAACACTCTTGTTCTCTTTGTGTCTATCTGCCCTATGTATGACATACAAACCACAGACCCTAGGAGCTTGCCGAAAGGTTCCTGTCATTTTGTACACACTGGATGACAGTCAAAATTATCTTCAGGGGCTCATAGTTCACTAATTGCACCTCTTGTATTACCTGGATAAAGTTCCTCACTTCACTGAGGAATTCTTCAACAGCTGACACAAGTTAACTCTGAAAAAAAAATCTATGTAAAACTGTCAAAATCCAAACTAAACTATTTGGTGGCTTGGGTCTTGTAGTACTTTTAAAAGACATTTTAATGTCTAATAATTTCATGGATGTGACAGAATAATATCTGAGATAAATCTACTTGGAACAGCATGAAGTAAACTTCCTACCTTTACTGTCAGTTAGTCATACAATGATTTCCCTTTCTCTTCTGATTATAGTATTAAAAAATGAAAGAAAAAAAGCACATGTTCCTGTTAATTTGACAGCAGGTGATATAGCATGTCAATGCATATTTTCTTGAGGGACTTCATTCTGGTCTCAAAAGAAAATTAATTCTGAGTATGTGCTACAAGATGCTTTTTTGGAACTTGCTTTGTGATTTTTCTATTATTCTTCAGCAACTCATGTTTCTCTTTAGATGTTAAGGTACTGGTCTCAAGACTACTTCTACATTTTATAAATGCGAAGTCACAAAGCCAAGAAGATGGTCCTATAAAAGAAATACACAGTAATGGGCACAATCTAAAATGATTGAATTCTCAGAGCATTTCTGACTCACAATGCCCAATAGTTATACAAAACTGCTTATGGCATGGAAAAATATGAAAGGGACTTTGAAAACATGAATAATTATATCATTTTAAAATTAAAACTACCATTTCAAAGACTTTTATTTGTTATAAAATAAGTTATACATTTAACTAAATTCCAATAAAATGTTCTATGATTTTTAATTAGATTATTACAAACTTTCATTTATACAAAATAACTCTAAAAAGCAAGGACATTCCACAGTGTCTACATTTCCAGAAAAAGGAGCATGAGGGTAAAAATGGTATTCAAAAGCAGCAACCAATAGATTGGGAAAATATAAAGCACTGTAATTAAGTCAAATCCATCTACAATTCAATGTTGGTATTATAATACAGAGTTATTTTCACTAGAAAAGCAGGAGTGTGAAATTTAAAAGCCTTAACATCATCATTTTTTGCTAAAGAGATTTAAGGACACTAATATAAGATGTTATAAAGTTAATCAACAAGCACTAAATTAATTTCTTAAATCAATTTTAATACCTAGAATAGGAACATAACAACTATTCCACTTTTAACCTAGCCTTGCAATAAAGTAATCAGTCCATTATTCAGGGGACTGGGAGATGAAAAACTTATATGAAGCCTTGATATTTGATTCATCAAAACTTACAAAATAAATAGATGTGTATGTGTGTGTGTGTATTTCCTTTTTCTTTTTTTTTTTTCTTTCTTTTTTTTTTTTGATTTTTTTTTTGTTGTTGTTGTTGTTGTTTTACTGATGTGAAATTATTTATCTCCTGTGCTTTCTTGGGTGCTTGGGTGTCTTTAACCTTCTTGTGTTTGAGTTTTCCTTCTAGTATCTTCTGTAGGGCTGGATTTGTAGACATATATTGTTTAAACTTGATTTCGTCATTGAATAACTTGTTTTCTCCATGTATAGTGATTGAACATTTTGCTGGCTATAGTACTCTTGGCTGGCATCTGCGGTCTCTTAGAAACTGCAAGATATCTGCCCATACCATTGTGGCTTGTAGAGTCTCTGTTAAGGAGTTAAGGGTAATTCTAATAGGCCTACCTTTATGTGCTAGTTGGCCTTTTTCCCTGTAGTTTTTAATGTTATTTCTTTGTTCTGTACATTTAGTGTTTTGATCAATAGGTGGCAGGAGAATTTTCTTTACTGGTGCAATCTATTTAGTGTTCTATAAGGTTCTTGTACATTTATAGGCATCTCTTTCTTTGGGTTAAGATAATTTTTTCTATAATTTTGTTGAAAATACTTTTTGCTCTTTTGAGCTGGAAATCTTCTCCTTCTTATACTCCTATTATTCTTATATTTGTTCTTTCCATAGCCCCAGATTTCCTGGAAGTTTTGTGTCAGGAACTTTTTACATTTAATGTTTCACTTGATCAATGTATCAGTTTCTTCTATCGTATCTTTTACATTTGAGGTTCTCTCCTCCATCTCCTGTATTGTGTTGGCGATGCTTGTGTCTGTAGCTCCTGTTCTCTTACCTAGGTTTTCTATTTCCAGGATTCCTTTGGTTTGTGTTTTCTTTATTGCTTCTATTTTCATTTTCGGTTGTTGAACCATTTTATTCATTCCCTTCACCTGCTTGACTGTATGTTCCTGCATTTCTTTAAGGGATTTATTCATTTCCTCTTTAAAGGCCTCTATTATCAGCATAAGATTGAATTGAAGGTCATTTTCTTGTTCCTCTGCTGTGGTCGAATATCCAAGAATTTCTGTAGTAGGATACCTGGGCTCTGCTGGTGCCATACTGCCCTGGCTGTTGTTGATTGTGCTCTTACACTGAACTTTAACCTTCTGGGCTTTGTTGTTATTATTGGCTTAGGTGCTAGTTTCTGAGTTTATCTTTGTTATATGGGTGCTTTTGAATGCTTTTTCCCTTTGTTTTTGTTTCCTCTCTGGTCTTCTGGCCTGAATGGCCTGGGGTTCTGATGACAAGTGAGTCGTCAGGTCCAGTAGGTTATCTCCACTGACATTTTTGTAGTCTTTGTGGCCTCTGGGTTTTGGGGTTCTAACATTGCCTCTGTTGCCCTAGTACCAGGATGGGATGGAGTCACTTGTGCCTGCATAGCCTCTGGGAAGGAAGGTGGTGATGTTGCCCAAAAAAAAAAAAAATGGATTCCAGGGTATAGGGAGCTGTTTACTATTGTTGGATGTACTTTAAGGTTGTTTCTTGGGTTGCTTCTGTTTGCTTACTCAACTATCTTTCTTTCATTTATATTAATATTGTAATTAATCATTTTACAGCATGATCCTAGCCCCCTCCCCATTTCCTCCAAGTGCTGCCCTCATGTTCTCTTTCCTCATCACCCCCTCTCCATCTTCTCAGAGAATATGGGGGTACTAAGGGGGTATCAAGCAGATAGATCAGAGATTGAACTAATGGCAAACCAATGACTGGCCCAACTTGAGACTTATCCCATGGGAGATACCTCTGATACTATTAATGACCCTCAAATAACACTTGCAGACAGGAGCCTAGCAGAACTGTCTTTTGAGTGGCTTCATCCAGCAGCTGATGGAAACAGATTCAGACATCCATACTCAAACAAAAGGCCAAGTTTGGAGAATCTTATGGAAGAGTAAGAAGAAGAATTGAGGGAGCCAGAGGGGTCAAGAACATCACAAAAAGACCTACAGAGAAAATTAACCGGGACCCATGGGGGATTACAGAGAAGCACTAGTCAAAGAGCTCGCATGGGCAAGACCTAGATCCCCTACACACATGTAACAAATGAAAGCATGGTCTTCATAGGGGTCCCCTAACAATGGGAGTAAGGGCTGACTCTGACTCTGCTGCCTGACTTTGGATCCCTTTCCTCTAACTGGGCTGCCTTGTCAGGCCTCAATAGGAGAGGATGCTCTCAGCTACCTCTTTTATACAACACCAACCCATTGACTCCAGTGAGGTTGGCCCCCCAACACCAAATAGCAATTTTAAAAATGCCTACAGATATACACACAGGCAAATCCCATATAAGCAGCTTCTCAATTATGTTTTCCTTTTCCCAGAGTGTCAGGTTGAAAATGAAGCCAACTACTACAGAAAAGAAGACCATGAATATTTATGGAATAAAGATGGAGAATGATCGCATGGCATACTTTCCTGCCTGAGCAGAAGCCATCCATGGTCATTTGTGGTCATCAATTATCAGAATTTGCAATTCTAAATATTTTGGAAGTTTTGAGTGAACTTTACTTTTTTATAAAAATCAGTAGTTTCTTTGTACATTGTACATTGTAAACATGTACACAGCAAAAAAAAATCATATGTGTCCCCAGTTCTCTCCACTCTAACTTTCCCAGATCCCTCCGCAGGTCTCCCTCACACCTTCATGTTCCCTCTCTCTCTCTCTCTCTCTCTCTCTCTCTCTCTCTCTCTCTCTCTCCTCTCTCTCTCTCTCTCTCTCTCTCTCTCTCTCTCTCTCTCTCTAATTTAATCCACTAACTCTAATTAGTGCTTCCCATTTGCATTCAGATGTGGGGCCATGCACAGGAGCACGGCTAAGATACCCTGGTTATACCTTTAAAAAATGATTCAGCTTCCCAAAGTACCTAGAGTCTAATGGTTAGTATGTGTGGTATATTCAACAATAAGGTTTATCTGTAGGGTGATGGCAGGTAACCAAGAGTCATTACAATAGTTTATGTTATTGCGGAATGGTTGGGGGAAAGGGTTAACCTAAGGGAAGGGAAGACAAAAAGCCATAAGGAATTCAACTATCTTGAAACTCAGTTAAATATTATTTGTGGGGACACTGCAACACACTGGATGTGAAAGAAATGGAGATTAAATGTCTAAAGAGGGGTTGGAGTGGAATGATGGGGAAGAAGACAGTTAGGAAGTGAGTTAACCCAAACTATAAATGTGTGAAAAAGCCAATTGGTAAACTGATTTTAAAATATTATTTATATTTAAAAACAAATTGGAATTTTTTATTCTTAGAGCAAAAAGACATGTTGAGAGAAAAGAAACCGAAGAGCAAGAAAAAAACCTTACAAGTTCCAATCTGTTGTCAAGCACAGGAAGACCTTGATTCTAAAGAAAAAGATGCTATGAAAAGCATATCTGTTAACTTAGACTATTTGGAGTCACATTAGGTACTAATGGGCAGAATGAGCATAGTACAAAGTGTTTTAAGGAGAGAATCGAGTTTGCTTTAAAAAATCATTTAAAACCCTGTACTCTATAATTTATTCATCTGCTAAATTAGTGAATTAGATTGATGACCCTTGTGTACTCTTTCAGAGCTGGCATTATACTCAATTTTCTTTAAGTCATTTTGCCTTTAAAATTTAGAAAAAGAAAACAAGAATAGTCCTAAACATGCAGCACTCAATGTCAAAGACAATATAAGACTCATTATTCAAAAAAGTAGAGAAAAGTTCAATGAGACCTATTAAAACAAACATAACTTTGCTTCAAAAATGTACTCAGAGTCAAATTGATGCCTGTTGAGCAAGAAATATGCATAGTCATGCTTAATATCATAATTAATTCAATTTAAAAATGGTATTCTTAAGCTTTTCTTTATTGTAGAAACATTCATTTATTATATAATAAAATATTTTTAATCTATCCCTATAACTCCTTCAAATTCCCTCATACCTCCTCAGGATGCTCTCTCCCAACTTTATATCCTTTTAAAAAATATTTCCCTAAGTCCTATTACTGCTGCCCATATATTCATGTTTTCCACTTAGAGATTTGTTTCTCTATATTCTATATTAAGTATATGGTCTCTTGAGCAGTAGGTTCTTACCATGAAGATTTGGTGAGTAAATAGGAGCAATGGCAGGAGCCTATGTTGTTTTGAAGTTCTATGGGACCTCCCTGACAAATTACTTATAGAGATGTTTGAACACTATTGTAATTTGTACTGCAGCTTTCACTTACCAGCCTATGTGTCCTGGGAACTATGTTGTCTGCTCACACACTCATAGCCAACATTGCTCAGGTGGCCAAGAACCTGAGACTTGATAGAAGAGAGACATAGAGAAAAAAAACAAATTTTAATGTTCCTCTAAAGGAACATGGGAATAAAATGACTACTAATGGTATCCTGCTATACTCATAGAACAGTGCATTGCTCAGCCATCACCAAAGACGCTTCCTTCTATTGCAGATGGAAATAAATATGGAGACCCACAACCAAGCCATACACAGCGATTTGGAAACCTTGGAACAGTCAGACCTGAAAAGGGTGTCTCCATTAAATACCTCCCCTCAGTGCTCAAGGATCTATGGATAAGAGGAGGTGACAATAGTTTAAGATCAGAGGGGATGGAGCACACCAAGGAATCAAGGCCTCCTAGACACAACAGAGTATGTTCCCCCACCCACCCACCCACACCCACACATATGAATTCACAGAGACTCAGGCAGCATGCACAGGGCATACATGGGTTTGCACCAGATGGCAGCCGATAGCCAAAATGAGAAGTAGACACAGGCACTCATCCCTAACCCAGAAGACAACTCTAATTGATAATCACTTGTAAATGAAAATTCAGTTTTCTCCAAGGTAATCTCACATTGGAAACAATCCAATCTTAATGGTACATCCTATGCCCAATAGTAGATGTCAACAGAAGACAATCTCAAGGAAATCTTTGGATGTTCTTTGTCTCATAATGATAATTCAGTTTTTAAAAAAAAAAAACCTTACCAGTCCTTTCTATATACATACAGCTTCCAGTTCTGGAGTTTTATGAGATTCTTGTGTGTGCAAGATACACGTCTGTGTCTATATGCATTTCTTGTGCTTTTTCTTTGGGTCTTTTTCTTTCCTGGTTGTTTGATCTATTTTAGTTAGTTTGGTTATTTTAGTTAGTTTTGTGTGTCTTATTTTAATTTATTATTATTCCTTAGATAACTGTTTTCTAGTGAGAGACAGAAAGGGTATGAATATGGGTCAGAGGGAGGTGGGGTGGAGCTGGGAGGACTTGGGAGAAGGGAAACGAATCAGAATGTTTTGTAAGGAAAAAAAACATTTTCAACAAAAGAAAAGAGAAGGCAAAATATGTTAAGTTCTATACAAATTATGAAATCCCAGTTTTGTTTTCTTAATGATCCTGGAAAGCTTTGATATTTCTAGATAGATAGATAGATAGATAGATAGATAGATAGATAGATAATAGATAGATAGATAGATAGATAGATAGATAGATAGATAGATAGAGATACAGATAGATATAGATATGGTACAGTATACATTTAAATATAAATTAAATTCAGATTTGTCTGAAACTGTATGTTTAAATATTTATTTATTTTAATACTTCACAAAAGAAATCTGTTCTATGTTGATGCTATGTACTTTAACGCTAATTACTAGCCTCCAAGATCTGGCCCCTGCTCACATATACCTGTCCTTCTTGTGTAAACCTTGCTTCACCTAATATAAAGTGATTGGTTAATTTTTTTTTTAATGGTGAAACTTGGGATCTGACAGAAAAAAAGAGTTTGTGGCTCAAAGGCTGGAGCGGAAGGACCACAGGGGACAGGAGAAGGAGGAAGAAGCAGGGCAGGATTGGAGGAGAAGGAAATGTACCAGCGCCATGGGATAGTATAGTAAAGGAGCACAGGGCTGGGTCAGCACGGACAGAGATGTGGAACGATAAGAAGTGTTTTGGGATCATGGATGGGAGGTAGCCTGAGATGGGGCTGAGAGGTAAAATTAGTTTAGAAGGTTGATATCTGCCATGCCCTGGGTAGAGGCTTGTTCTAAATATATATATATCATGTGTCTGTGTCTTTATTTAATTGGTAGTGGGTTATAGAATATCAACATAATAATTATAGACTAATAATAAACATTTATTGGGCATATCATTTAAATTAACCACAACACGTTGGTGAACCAACATATGGCTTGAATCTAAGTTTATAGCCTGAGAAATCCTAGGTAAAAGACAGTCTCTTAGCCAAAGAGCAAGGAACCAAAGATAAATACATTTCACAGGTGCTGTTCTCTGCTGTTTCCCACAGGTTCAGCTCTCACGGGGGCAGGGGAGGCTATGGAAACATGGCAGGGCTGGAGAGGCAAAGCTGAGAGGGCCGACAGCCTCCTAGACAGAGCTAGGCCTAGAACCAAACAGCTAAAATGGAAAACGCCGTGACAGAGGGCACTCGGATCTTTTCTGGCTTTGCTTCAGCTGTTGTTGTTATGGGTCTGGTTGCAAAGTGTTTAGGGGTGCTCTCAGCTTTCCATTCCTTCCCTAGGAAAGTTCAAGGAAGCAGTGGGGGGAAAAGCCTGAAAGATACACTGCTAAGGTAAGAACAACAGGAAGGAAGACAATCTATTACACACACACACACACACACACACACACACACACAC
>OU015748.1:98781469-98817057 GCA_907169655.1 Acomys percivali
AAAGTGGGGAATATCCTTGAACTTATCAGCACAGAAAAAAGATTTCCTGAATCGAACACCATTAGCACAGGCATTAAGATAACAATTAATAAATGGGACCTCATGAAACTGAAATTTTTCTGCATGACAAATCACACCATCATTTTGAGAAAGTTGCAACTAATGAAATTATCATGTGGTTTTTGTCTTTCAGGTCACATTTTTTAATTTATGAATGTTTAACCATCCCTGTGTCTTGGAGATGAAGCATACTTGATGATGGATGATCTTCTTGATGTATCCTTGGATTCTGTCTGCAAGTATTTTATTGAGAATTCTTGCATCTATGTTCATAAGGGAAATTATCTGAAAATTCTCTTTCTTTGGTCTTTATGATGTTTAGGTATCAAGATAAATGTGGTCTGATAAAAATAACTGGGCATTGTTCTTTCTACTTGTATTTTGTGGAAAGTATTGGCATTAATCTTTCTTTGAACATCTGATAGAAATCTGGTCTAAAACAATTTGTCCCAGGGCTTTTTTGGTTC
Source organism: Acomys percivali (assembly GCA_907169655.1). Classification (NCBI taxonomy): domain Eukaryota; kingdom Metazoa; phylum Chordata; class Mammalia; order Rodentia; family Muridae; genus Acomys; species Acomys percivali. Next base: position 98,781,997 of record OU015748.1, read on the forward strand.
GGAGACTTTTAATTACTGCGTCTATATCACAAGGGTTTATTAAGTCTGCTTAAATTGCTTATCTGATCTTAATTTAACTTTGATGAGTGGTACATATTGATCAAATTCTCCATTTGTTTTAGATTTTCAACTCTTGTGAAGTGCTGATTTTTAAAGCATGTCTTTATAATTGTCTAGCTTTCCTTTGGTCTGTACCTTTGTTAATTTGCACCTTAATACTTCCTTTTAGTTAATGTGGCTGGGGTTTGTCAATCTTATACATTTCCTCAAAGAATCAACACTGTTACATTAATCTTTTGAAGTGTTTATTTTGTTTGCTTGTTTCTAATTTATTGATTTCAGTCCTGGGTTTGATTATTTCTTGCCAGCTATGCCCTTTTTTGTGTGATTTTTTTCCTTATGCTCTACCGATTTGAGGTGTACTATTATGAGATCGCTCTATCTATTTATGTAGGCATTTAGTGACGTGAAATTGGCTCTTAGAACTGCCTTCATTGTGTTCCAAAAGTTCAAATATGCTTTGTTTTACTTTTCTGCAACTATAGAAAGTTTTTTTCCTAATTCCTTTCTTAATCTATTTTTTTTTTCATTAAGTGGTGAATTGTTGAGTTTCCATGTGTTTGTAGGTTTTCTGTTGTTTCTGCTGTTGTTAATATCCAGCTTTAATCCATGGCAGTCAGATAGGATAAAAGGTATTATTTCTGTCTTCTCATATCTGTTGAGACTTGCCTTGTATATGAGTATGTGGTAAATCTTGGAGAAAGTTTCATGAGGTTTTGAGAAGATGTATATTCTTTTGGGTTTGAGCAAAATGTTCTATAAATGTCTGTTGGGTGCACTTTTCTAAAGCATCAGTTAGCTCCAGAATTTCTCTGTTTAATTTTTGTCTTGATGAGCTATCGACTGGTGAAACTTGGTTATTGAATCCCCCACTACCATTGTGTGAAGATTAACATGTAATTTGAGCTATTCTAGTATTTCCTTTATGAACTTGCATGATCTTGTGTTTGTTGAAAGGATGTTAAGAATGTTTATAACATCTTGGCAGATTTTTCCTATGATGAGTATGTAGTGACCTTCCTTATTAGTTAGTTTGGTTTAAAGTCTATATTATCAGCTAATAAAATAGCTACATGGGCTTATTTCTAGGTTCAGTTGCTTGGAATTATCTTTTTCCATCCTTTTACCCGGAGGCAATGATTATCCTTTATATTACGGTATGGGGTTTTGGGGGGTTTTTTGTTTGTTTGTTTGTTTGTTTGTTTGTTTGATACAGCAGGAGGAAGGATGCTGTTTTCCATTCATTCTGTTAGTCTGTGTCTTTTTATTGCAGAATTGAGAATATTGGCACTGAGATTTTTCCAGTGAGCAGTGTTTGTTGATTCCCATTATTTTGTTGTGGTGATGTGGGTCTTTATCCCAACACCTTTTGATTTGTTGGTCTGAGAATATGTATTCCTTGTGTTTTCTTGGATGTAGCTAGCCTCTTCAAGGTGAAGTTTTCCTTCCAGCACCTTCTGTAGGGCTTTGCTTAATGAGAGATAATGCTTAAATTTGGTTCTATCATATAATGTCTTTATCCACCTGTTGTGAGAGAATGTTTTGTGGGGTATATTAGCGTGGGCTGTCATCCGTGGTCTCTGAATTTGTAGAATATCTGAATAGGTTCTCCTTGCTTTTAGAGTCTCCATTGTGCACTCAGGCATTATAGGTCTGCTTTTATATGTTACTTGTCTTTTTCCCTTGTGGATTTTAATATTAGTTCTTTATTCTGTGTGTTTAGTGTTTTGGATTATTACCCGTCAGTGGACTTTCTTTTCTAATCAAGTCTATTTGGTGTTCTGCATGCTTCTTGCACCTTGATAGGTGCCTCCTTCTTTTAGTTAGGGAAATTTTATTCTCTGATTTTGATAATATTCTTGGTGCCTTTGACCTGTGTTTCTTTTCCTCCCTGTATTCCAGTTTTTTGCTAGATTTTGTGTTTTTTACAGTGTCCTAAATTTCCTGGATATTTTGTGCCTGGATTTAAAAAATTTTTTTTCCACTGAGGTATTGATTTTTTTCTATCTTTTCTTCAATTACTGAGATTCTTTCTTCCATCACTTAAGGCTTTTCTATGAAATTCCTTGTTTGAATTCCTAAGTTTTTCATTTCCAGCCTTCCCTCAGTTTGAGTTTTCCTTATTGATGTTATTTCCACTTGCAAGTCATGAGTTGTTTGCTTCATTTTGTTCCACTATTTATTTTTTCACAGATTTCTTTTTTATGTAAATATGTTTATTTTTTTCCACTTGGATATACTATGTCTTTCTTTTTGTTCCTTTTTATGTGTATGTGAGTGTGGTATGCACACATGTGAGTGCAGGGGTGCACATGAACATGTGGGGGCCTGAAATTGGCTTATCTCTCTTCTACCTTACTCTTTGAGGCAGGGGATCTCTCAATCAAACTCGGAGATCAACAGTATGGAAAGTCTCTCAAGCCAGCTTGATTAGAGGTTCTTTATCTTCCAAGGCTGGGATTACTAAAGGAGGGTCATCACACCCACATGGCATTTACATGGATTGGGGAATCTGAATACCCGTCTTCTTGATGGCAAGCTAATGCTTTAACTGCTGAGCCACCTCTCCAGCTCCTTGTGGTATTTTCTTTTAATGGAGGTGTTTGGGTCCAGATCCATGGCCGGGGGGTTCAGGTAACAGACAGATGTCGGCAATAGTCACTTGAAGGCTTGCCTGGGCCATCATCCAGGATGGCTTATGCATCCAGAAGATGCTGCTGGCTGTGGGTAGATTGTTTCTCATCTCAATGGAACTGTCATTTCACAGATTTCTTTAAGGGATTTATTTATTAATTCCCTTTTTAAGGACCTCTTACATAATGATAAATGCCATTTTTAAGTCCTTGCCAAATGTTTCAGCTATATTGCATTTCTCAGGGTCGCCAGGCTTTAATGGAGATGTATTGTCCTGGCTTATTTTTTTTCTGTTGTAATCTTTTCTTTTTGGTTTTTTTATTAATTAAACATATTTTATTTTACATATATATTTACATTATCACATATATATAATAAACTACCTATAGCAAGAAGAACCATGACATAATCAGGAATTATATAAATGTTACATTCTTAGTGTTTTGGCTATTTGTATTTGACAGCCTTGAAGAAAACATCTTTCCTATCTTGGTGCATCTAAAGTTCTAAGTGTAAATCAATCTCCATCACATCTTGTCATTATCAACTTAAAACATTTATCTAGACTCAAAAACATCTTAACCCCTAAACAACTAAGCTTCATTGTAAAACTAAGCTACCTGGTCTTCAACTCCATCAGAGACTTGAGAAGGAATAAACTTGATTACCTAAGTATGCTGGGAGTACAGGTTAGTGGCTTTCCAAATGAGAATATGACAGAGACAGTTTGCTACCTGAATAGTCACCCAAAACTCTCTATAACATTGGGGCATCTTCTTCAGCCTTCTGGCACAATATATCTGATATAAAGTAGGATAGTTAGATAAGTGCTTCAAAAACCTCAGAGACATGCAGAATATGACATTTAAAAATGTTTTTATTATTTTAGATTCACTGAAAATGAGACAGGTTAACTCCTGGCAACACCCAGCCTACCTCAAAGAAGATAATAAGCATCAAAGAACTTCCTTATGGAGATGGCTTCAAATGTGGCAAACAAGCCACTGGGGAAAATGCCCTCATTCTCTACCACAGACGGAATTCTGCCTAAAAAAGGGAAAGCTTGGATGCAGGCAGGGTCGAAGGCCAAACTCCACCTAGACAGAGTAAGCAAGTCTTCAATAGTTCCTGCCTCACAAATATGTCTGTCCTGCCCATTATTGATTTTGTTTATATACTAGTGTCTAGGCATCTGAGTTTGGGATTATTGTAATTCTAGATGCTAATATGTGATCTTGTTGAGTTGGTGTTCTGGTCCTTGTTTTTTGTTGTTGTTGTTGTTGTTGTTGTTGTTGTTTTGTTTCTTTTTCTTTTTTTCACTCTCTGTTCTTCCAGTGTAGTGGCTGTGGGTTGCCTGGTAGAGATTGCTTCTGGGATCCTGTCTGGGGTGGTTTGATTTCTGTTCGAATATGTTTCTTGGTATTGGGAACTGACACTTAAGAAAGGGGATCAGGGCTGATGGCATCCACAGGAGGGAGGATATCAGGGTGTGCCACCAGGATCTACTTGGTTCCTTGGTAATGAGAGCAAAGGTGAAGGAGAGTCTACAGCCACTAGTCTGCTTCAGAGCTGGGAATGCAGCTGAAGCACTGGGTTTGGAAAAGAGAGAGGGCAGTGAAGATCTAAAGGCCACCTACTTGTTTCCCTGGGCTATCTCCTTCCCTTCCACATGGCCAGAGAGTTCTCAGGGAGTGCCTGTGGAAGATGGCAGCTGAGCCAAAGAAATGGGGTAGTGAGGGAGGAACTGGGAGACAGCCTGAGTGATCTGATGGGGCAACGGGCTAAGAAGAACGGAAGCAGCATCGGGCAGTCTGCTATGATGCTGGGGATGCTAGTGAAATATTAGATCTGGAGAAGAGGAGAGAGTGAAGGTCTGAATAACTCCTACCTCATATGCCTCCTATTTATATATCTTCAATAACAAAGAAAAAGCAGGTAAGAATTATATTATTTTTAATTAGAAGGCAAAGATGTTTGAATTCAATTCCTAACTATAAGTTGGTAGATTCAGTAAAACTGTGGGAATTTTTAAAAGCTCGGAGAATTTTAGCTCAGAATTTTAATAGCTCTGATATTTAAGCATCCACATTACCTTTATCTTACAATGTTTTACCAATGAGCTTATTGGTAATTAGGTACTGTCTTGGTAGTAAAGGTTAATATTTATAATGACTACATAGCCTAGGAGCCAGAGCTAATAGCAAGCCCACTGGCCCTTGTGGGCATTCCCTACTCTCTGTTTCATCTACGGCCTATGGCCCACTGTTATTTCACTGCTTATCCTGATGTTTCTAACTTGCACTGTGCTATTTCCACAGCCATTATGAGACAAGATAAAAACCAGTCACCTTCCCAGGAGCTAGGTAGTTCCTGTCCTTCTTCCATTCTCAAATGATCAAAAATGGGCATGTATCAAGCAACTAGACATGTCCACTGTCCTGAGCCCACATATGGGTGGCACTGCTGCTACCATAGACATCAGCCCGATGCTCCCTTATCACTCCAGACTTCCTTAACAAAACTCAAGTTCCAATATAAAAGAAAATATCAACAGCTATTCACAGTGCCCTACTTCCTACAAGTAGTCCATTCTTCCTAAAAGTCCAATTAACGATGAATCCTTGAATCGACCATTTATTGTTAAAGTTGTCATCGATCACTTTGTATTAGCTCCACAAGTTAGAGAAGCAAGACTATATCACACAAACATTTTATGGAGACATTTCATATTCAAACCATAATACTTCTGACAGTGAGCTTCTAATGTTCATCCTGAATTCTCAAAACTTGATCAGTCAATCCCATAACAACCTACTTACCACTATGTACTGTATGTTTTGAACTTTTTTAAGCCTACTTTTATTTGGGGTTCTTTAATACTTATGCCCTCTCTTTTAACCCACCTACCCTGGATAGGAGAGAAAGAGGTTAATGGAAATAAGAGAAGTAGATCTTTTTAGACTCAGTCCTTTGGAGCGATTTCACTGGCATAGTAGGCAGGGTTCCAACAGACCCATTAAACAGCAAACCAGCAATTCCACAAAAGTGACTGAAACTGCAGCTGCTGGAACCCAGAGCCGTAGCCAGAGCCCAGAACCTTGAAGCATTCACTGGAGAGGTTCTCTCTAGGAGCCTTTCAAAGTGGAGTGATGAACAGCCAAGACCAAAAAAGACCTGCCGTTTGTTTGGGGCTCATACATACATATCCTCTCAGAGTCTGTACTAGGATATTTATCAGTTGGAAAAAACCATGCCCCCCACAAGAAGTGGTTCCCTTCTAGTGAACAACTCATCTGTTCTTCTACAGGCCTATTTTTAGCAGGAAAACAGTGCACACCCTTACACAAGTCTGTTTCACATCCCTTACTTGGGATCAAAACAAAAACATGTTTACAGCCAGTACAGTGTACAATGTAGGCGTAATTAAGGTTATGGACATTAAGATACGTGGTTTAAGATAGATTATGTAAGAGGGCCCATTACTATCACCTCAAGCATTTCAAACATATTCTTACAGGATTCAGGAGTGAGTAAAGATGAAACTGAAGAGATTATTGAGGCAAAACCTGGACCCAAATCAATTCTGGTATTAAATATGCAGGAATAATCTACAGGAGTGAAGTTTGGTAGAACATTTGTCTAGTGTTCATGAAGACCTTCCCTGGGGATGGAGGTGGCAAATGCCTGGGAATAGGAATAGCCTCTAAAAGCTGAGAATCTGAAGGAAATGGGCAAACAGAAAATAAGACTCTTCCTTGAACAACCTTTCATGGGAAGAATCACTGCTACAGCCTCTGGACAGGAAGGTGCCTCCTCAACACCTGGACTTTGTGGAACACAGATACAAGAAGCCGCTGAGTCACCTGCATGTAATTGATGATGCACAGGACTGCGGTCACAGATTGCTATTGCCTAAAACTGCTAAACCTGAGATAAAGTATGGCAGCAATAATGGATTAATATATCCACCAGGGAATATATTCAAATTTTTTAAAAACAGGAACCATTTGAATCCTTTGAAAGATGCAGGAATAATTTCTTAATACTCAGTGGGCCTGTTGTCCATGGATAGCTCGTAGTTTGAGATCTACAAAGCCTCCTCTTTATGAAACTAAAACTGAAGCCTTAAAAGATAAACACATGTGATCACCCTACCATTATCAACAGAGCCTACTAATGAGAGCAACAGAAATGCGATTTCCAAACAGGCCCACCGTTCCATTTGAGTTCTAGTGTAATCTGTTATGCAGCAGATGAGTCGCCTAATCTAGCATCCTCAACTTTTCGAGAAGCAGAAGGAAACTTTTAGAGCCGTGGTCGATGGACACATTCAGTCACACTATTAGGAAGCAGATTTGGGTATCTGCAAACAACAGGCGCAGCCATTCCTGTGTGCTGAAGAGGAAAAATTAACACAAACGTTCCTGACAGCTGAGGCTGAGCTATTAAAAACTGTGGGAATGCTCGCAGCAGAGACACTACCAAAATAGAATGCACTCTTTCAGTGAAGAGTGACTACTTGTAAGAAGTCTCTCTGTTTCACACTCACCCCCTCCCATGGCCCAATTTCTATTTCATATGGTATGTAGCAGATTTTTTTTTATGCATACCTATTTTCATAACATACCTATGATTTTCCTGTTTAGTGTTGATTTTATGTAAACATCTTTAGAATTTGCTAGCAACTTGTTTAGGAAAAACTCTCCTAATGGTATTCTTATCGACTGGGGTTTTTAAATACCTTTTCTATTACATCTCCTAAATTACCAAACGCTCAAACCAAGAACTGGAGATGCCATGCCTGTGACCTAAATCGTCACCTCTAAAGACAAGCTTAAGATAAAAGAACAATAAAGCAGGTTTTCCTCCACTCATGGACTCAACAACTATTGATCAATGAGCAGCCATAGCATCTTAAGAACTACTTTTAAGTACTGACAGTCAAGGGTGAACAGGGTTTTTTTTTTTTTTTTTTTTTTTTTTTCGGGATAGAGACTATGATGTTATGAGATAGTGAAAGTTGCACAGTCACAAAAATAAAGATAGATTCCATAGGGAAGGGTACAGTACACAGGGCCAGGTGAGAAGCAAAGGCTCCGTAAACGGTACAAGCAGCTTAGTGAGGAGTTCCTGTTGCCATTCCTAGGGTCCAGAATCTCTGCCCAGAGATGTATTATAAGGTGCATCAGAACTCTTGAGGGGATGGGGAAGTACTGTTGGCACTAAGGCTGTGTGCTTATCCAAAATCCTGAAATAGAAGCCTTCGATATGTCTAAATGAAGAGAGGCTGATTCCAATTCAATCCTCTTGTCTTTTCAGACAAAAATAGTGAGTCATACCGGCATACACTACTTACTGCTCATACTCAATGGAACTCTAGAAATGGGCACTAAACAACCTCTTCTTCAAACACTTTTTTTTAAGTTTTTTTATGTGTTTATAGGTGTTTTGTGTGCAGGTAAATCTATGTATTGTGTGCATCTGCTCTTCTGGGACTAGAGTTACAGATGGTTATGAACCAGGGTCCTCTGGAAGAGAAGGCAGTGTTATTAACTGTTGAACCACCTCTCCAGCCTCCAAATAACTCTATACAGTCTCTCCAGAAAGCCAGTGCTTTACATCCTTAAAATGAATGGAAATGCTCTTAAAAGCAGTGTTCTAAGCCAGTCTTAACTAAAAGGCATGGAGCTTATTTGATAGACATTTTGGAAGGTAATTCAGTAGTTAAGGAAAAGAGATCCTTAATCAATACAGTTAAGCCCAATGCAAAAAAACAAAAAACAAAACAAAACAAAAAACCTGGGCAGGCATAGTCTTGGTCTCCTTCCCAATTCTTCCTAAGGCTGACTACAGTAAATGTTAGTGAAAACCCTCACACATAAGGCTTAGACTCACTAGTAATGGGGGAAAGAATGTTTACATAGGAAACCAGCCACCATGAGTGCAATGCCTTTCTAGGAGGACTCACAGAGCTCAGGAAGCCATTCTGCCCACAGTCACAAGGTATTGTTGTCAAAGGACCCAGCTACAAGGCAGCAAAGAGAAGAGGCTAGCAGGTGCAGTTTCCATATCTTCCTTTCAGTGGAGACCTACAGATGGCTGTGGTAGTTTTAACATAAAACGCCACCCCACCACCGCCCGCCCCCCCCCCCCCCGCAGGCTCATGTGTATGAACATTTTGTTCTCAGCTAGCAGCACTGTTCTGGGAGCTGGTGAAACCTGTGGGGGGTAGAGCCTCACGAGAGGAAGTAGGATCCGCAGGACAAGTCTCAAGGTCTTACTGCCCAGTGCCACCTCTAGTCCCATCTCTGCTTCTGGATCTGCAGAGCTATAAGGAAGCAGCTGCAGCAGGCTCCTCTTCTCCTGAGCTGGCCACTGCCATGACCTTCCTCTCATCATGGACTGTGTTACTATAATACCTAAGACCATGATAGAAAATAAACCTCTCCTCCATTAAGCTCCATGGACAGGTCTTTGGTTACCATAACTAGCAAAAAGTAACATTGATGCTATGATGAAACGCCTTGAGCAAAATCAACTTGGGGAAGAAATGATTTGTTTTATACTTCTGTATCACTGGAGGAGGGCAGGGCAGGAGCTCAATCAGGGCAGGAACCTGGAGGCAGGAGCTGATGAAAGGCCACGGAGAGTGTAGCCGACTGGCTTGTTCCTCATGGCTGGCTCAGCCTGCTTTCTTTTAGAACCTAGACCACCAGCCTAAAGAGGGCAGTGTTCACAGTGGGCTTAACCCTCCCTCATGAATCATCAATTAAGCAAATAACCATACACTTAACTTTTATTTTCCTTACTGATGTTCCTTCCTTTTATATCTCTCTAACATAAAACTAGTCAGCAGAGGCATTTAACTTTTCTCACCAATTATATGTGAAAATATTCATTTTCAAAGCAGAAGGACTTGCAAGCTTTGATGTTCAGAGTTTTATTGAGGCGTGGCCACATAGCATAATTACTTCCTGTCTGGGTGTCCTGTCTCTAGCACCTCGGATGTAGATATAGACTTAGGGTGTTTCATGATTCAACTAGCCCTACCATGAATCGTATCCCTAGTGTGCAGTGTCATATATCAGCTCAGGCAATAGACAAAGTCTGTTGAATCCAAAGGACATATCAAGAGCTTAAGAGATTATCCTGCAGGAGCCAATCAAGACCAAACTATTCTATTGGAAAATTTGAGATTTTATGGAAGACTGAGCAGATTAATCTACTAGTATCACAAAGGCTATCTTCACAATTTGGTGTTTTCTTCTGTTTTGTTCAACATTTGGGGTAACTTAATAAAGTGAGTTTTCATCTTATTCATAGGATCTAGCAACTTGAACACCGTGCGGGACATTCTGAAACATTTCATTTTAATTATAGTATATAATTAATATAGAACATAATTGACTCCAATTATGTTTTAAGAGGTCCTCATGGCTCCATATAGCATAATATGTCCACAGGAATGAGATCCACTTATAAACCTTATGGGCTTCAATGCGGGTCATGACGCCAGTCTCTGGGCACATCCTGTAAATGATGCCTATTGTCAAGCCACTTGCAATGAACTATTCACCCAGAGGAGAAGATGGGAGACAGAGTGATATTTGGAACACATGAGCCTCTGTTAGATGCCTCATTGATGTGCAGCAACTGCAAAGTGAACCAGAGTCCTGTCTTCAAGAAGTATAACCTTGATGACCAAGCCAAGCCTAGAAACAGCCTCTTCGGTCCAGCCTCACGTATGTCAAAATTATGAGCCTCTTTGCAATATTAGCCCCAAAGGAAAAGAAAGAAGAGTAGGAAAAGCGGGCTCAGCAGTGTCTGCGTCATTAAGTTCTCTCCAAGGAAGTGACAAAATGACTAGTGACTGTATTTTTAAACCAAATCTAGAGAGCCTCAAGTTTGAGAGAAGCTGTTATTTGAGTGCCTGTCTTCTCAGCCACCACCCCCATACATATGTTGAACACATTATACCATCAACAGAACATTTTTAAATATAAAAGGCAATACTGATTCCGTATCGTGTACATTGAGACGTCCAGATTTAAAATGGGATTCTTGCTGGAAAGTTCACAAAAGGACAAATGCAGCGCATATAATTTCCACAAACTGGAAAATATGAAAAAGTGGAAGTATTATTTCCTGTTAAAACTCACAACTCTAATATGTACGAAGTTAATGGAAGAAGTTGCCTGTCGATTTCCAGTCTCTCAAAGGTGGTAGTTTGGATAATCTGCAACAACCACTTAATATTGTGTAAGAGGCTATTTATTTTTTTGTTCCTGAAAGAATGTGATTCCCAGATCAATTTAATTTTTCACAGCCAATGAAATGCCTTGTGAGAGCAAAGACGCACAGAGATGATACCTGGCATTTACCAATTTTTAAATTATAGCCACGAAACTGCCCAGTAACAAACTGTGAAATAAAGTTCATCTCACAAAACTGCTCGGCTAGGATGGAGTGCTAGGGAGGATTACTTCAAATTGTAGCGTTCTGTAGTCTATTAGTGACTATAAGTAGATGGCTTAGGTGATTCCTGCTAAGGTGTGGTCAAAAAATTGCATCAACTATTTTCATTGTAAGGGGAAAGTTGAAGACTTTTCATGCTAATTGTGTTTTCATAGTACACACTGTCAGTTGTCTACATGACTTTATGTCTCTTTTCCATTTACCTACATTTTGGGGTGAGGACGGGGGTGGGGGCAGGGATGGGGGCGGGGTGAGGGTGGGGGCGAGGGCGGGGCGGGTAATGCTATATCCACTTTTGTGGCTTCCCTCCTAACAAGTAAACGCCATTTAAGCCAGTCCTGTTGACAAGACAGCTATAAAAGGATTTCTTCAGAAAAAAAACTCTCCAGAATTATTTTTCTTATATTCTAGGCAAAGTAAATCACAACAAATTCAACTTCACTAATTCTTCCTATTTTAAATATAAAAATGATTCCTGGAGTTGCAGCAACCGTTTTGAGACTATGAGGTGACTAAAAGATGAAACCAAAGGATGGAAAACCGAGAAGATGAACCGTGTGCCTTTTGTCATTGAGGACACATGTGTTGCCACAGCAAGCATCCGGGATCCGTAGTGGGCAGTGAAGTCTGCACTCCATAGCTGTCACATGGCACATTGCCCATCACCATGGCACGGAGAAGAACTTGGCAGAAACGCTCACTCTTAAAGGTTTCTGCCTAAAAATAGCACAAGTTACATCTGCTCCCATCCCAATGGCCAAAGAACATTACGTAAGTACACCTAACATCCAGGAGAAAAGAAGCAAAACTCTACCATGTGTCAAAAGGAACAAAATCCAAACATTGATTAACAGCTTCAGTGAACAGTTGCAATTTTCCCTATGTGAGGAAAAATAAAAACCTGTTTGTTGAGTCACTTTGGATTGAAATTTCTATAACTTCTAACCAAAAACTGTTTTAGTCCATAAGCCCTTAAATTACTCTGAATTGCTGAGATTCCCTGTGTAATATCAAATAAATTTACATAGTACTGTTCTGGTCTTGCTTATGCAGCCATTTCTAGAAAGACCATTTCACAGCTGGCTTCCTGGTATTCTGACTCTTACAAGCTTTCTGCCCCTCTCCCATGATGCCTCCTGGGTTATAGAAGCAGGAGCTGTGATGTGGATGTACTAGTTGGGGTTGGATTGTCCTCTATCTGTTGATCTCCGCATTGTGTCCAGTATGGCTTTCTATGATCATCTCCAGCTGCTATAAAGATTCTTCAAGAAGGGGGTGATAGTTACACTTATCTGTGTATATAAGGATACGATTTAGAATGTAGTAAGGAATAATGCTGGTCGGGCAAAGTAGTAGTAGTAGTAGTAGACTTTTTTCCTAAGGTTCATGACCTCACTATCCTCAGGCAATTGGCTGGGTTTCCAAGTACCTGAGACAATTTCCTTCCTGTTAACTGGGTCTTATTTCCAATTAGATAGTTCTTAGTTACTACCATGTGAATGCCTTTGGGACTATATTTTCATGCTAGTCGTTGTTGTGATTTATAGGTGGTGCCCCCAGATAGGACTATTTGCTGCTTCTCTCTGTTAGTAGCTTGCATAGTCTTTTCTGGTACTATGGAAATTAGACCCCCAAGAAGGAGGGTTTGGAGTGTTCCGAATTCAACAATAAGGACTTACCTTCAAGCTCTGAGAAGAGTCACTTGGACTACCCTGACTAACCAAGCAGAAGGAGGTTTCAATATCAAAAGGCATGCTAATGTGGAAGTGGGGAAGGTTCATGAGACTATAGGCAATGTATGACAGTGCGGAAAGGGACAACTATCCCTTAGATGAGCCGCTGTGGTAGTTTAAATACGAATGGCTCACATAGATTCATATATTTCAGTCTTTGATTCCCCAGTTGGTGGAACTGTTTGGGGAAGAATTAAGAGGTGTGGTCCTGTTGGAAGGAGTGCATCACTGGGATGCAGGGCAGACTTCGAGGCTTCAAAAACCTACACCATAACTAGTTACCTCTCTCTGACTCATAGCTGGCGGATAAGGATATAAGCTCTCATCTACTGCTCCAATACCATGCCCACCAGCTGCTATGCCCCCCACCATAATTGTAATGGACGATAACTCTATGTAACTGTGAGCCTCAAATTAAATGCTTTCTTCTATAAGCTGCTTTCTTCACAGTGTCTTGTCACAGCAATCGAAAAGTAACTAAGACAGAATTTATGACGAGGACGTGGTTTTGAGGTAACATCCCTGCCCATGCTGCTTTAGAACGGTAATGTACATTCCGTGTCATTGTATGATGACAGTCTATAATTTTCCCTTTGCTTTTGGATATAATAGGGGTTAACAGTTAATAGATTGCCTTGCATCTCAGAAGAGACTTTGGAGGTTTAGAATGTGTTGACTGTGAAAGACTATGGTGATATCTGAAGTTGGACTAAATGCGTTTTTGCAATATGAAAGAGCCAGTGGCCTCTGAAGGCGAGGAAGTGAAACGTGGTTTAAATAAAAATGGCTCCCATAGGCTCATGTGTTTGAATAGTTGGTTGCTAGTTGATAGAACTGTTTGGGAAGGATTAGGACTTAGGGCTTTGTTGGAGGAGGTGTGTCTCGGAGAACAGGCTTTGAGGTTTCAAAAGATTCACCCACCCCAGTGTCTTCCTCTGTGCTTCTAACTTGTCCCTCTTACTTGATACAAAGTGGTCATCACCAAAACCATATACACAAAAACAACAAAAAATGGACTCAATACGTTAACTTTTTAATTATGGTTGACCTCCAAATGATTTCTTTTTGAGGACAGATCCAGTGGAAAGTTCTAAAAAACAATGTTTTTCTTTAACCCTTTGTTGTTACTCAAAGTCATGTTGAACTATCCCAGGATGATTAGTAACAGTTAACTCATTGAATCACCACAGATATAAAGGGCTGCTATTGTGTCAATATCTTTGGAGATATTTTGGCAGATGAGAATAAGATTATCTATCTTTAGAAGTATAAAATATCTCTAAATTTGTCCTACATCTATTGATTAAAATGCTGTTCTTCGAGCCTCCCAAATGCCCTATGCAGCATAGGCTGTTATACACATAAAGCACATGAGAAACTGAGCCTTATTAAGCTTCAGGGATTTGATAGGGATGTGGCTCAGTGGTAGAGAGTGTCCACAGCATGCATGAGACGCTAGCTTTAAATCCCATCACAGATAAATCATTTTAAAATGTGAATTTATTAACCCCGCTGAGACAATAAAATGATACATTTATGATTGAAGCCCGTATCTAACCACAAATCACAATCATAAGCTATGGCCTGCTAAGCGGCCCTAATCCTCTACATTCCAGAGGGATTTTCCACATCACCAATGACCTTTGGTGAAGTGCTAAATCTTGTTTGCACTGCTTCAAAAAATCACATTTTAATTTAGCTTTTAAATCCTCATTTTCTGACTCCAACGCCTGCTCTTTCAAACCTACACTCCCCTGCCTGTCTTATACTTAAAGGAAACAAAATTAACTTCACAGAGAAGAACATCTCAACTAGTCAACAGAAGAAGAGACGATGATCAAGAAGGTTGAGCATGGGCTTACAACTTCAGACATCAGTTAAAGGCCCAGATACGGAGCATCAGAAAACACGAGGGACAAACCGGCAACAGGCAACCCTATCTGCTCAAGAGGCTTACTCTATGACGACATGCTCAAACACCCATGTGAACTTGAATTTGTTTATTTATCCTATGTGTCATGAACTGTCAGGCATGTCCTAAGGAGTTCTAGTTCATGATGTCCAACATCTACAGAAACACAGTGACCTGAAGCCTGTCCCTGTAATAGGATAGCTGATGGGATGACAATACAACCGCTTGGTGACGTGTTACGAAAACAGCACCTACAATGACATTCAGTGGTGGATGAAAGAGGCTCAGTTGATGGGGAATCCGTACAGTATCCCAATATTTTTTTTCACGTTTAATTAATTATTTGTTTATGTGCATGTGACTTGCATGCCATGACACTCCTGTGGAGGTCAGAAGATGACTTGATAGAATCTGTTCTCTCACTTTGATATTGTGAATCACGGGGATTCCACCTATCTCTATCTGACTTTGCAGTGAGCCTCTTTAATTCATTGAGCCATCTGAGCCCAACCTGAGATACGGCTTATGGTCAAATAAGATCATATTTCTTCACTTCTTACACTTCCTGGATGATTTTCCAAGGAATTTTTACTAAAGTCTAGACCTCTTGCCTTGATGTCATGGAGTTTACCTATACACCGTCCCTACACCCTGTCTTCTGCTCACTATAAAGTTAATTGTCTCTAAAACCCACAAGGAATTTGGGACTCTAGGTCAGCAGTTCTCAACATATGGGTTTCGACCCTTTCGGCAAACATTACAATTTATGACAGTGACAAAATTACTATTGTAAAGTAGTAACAGAAACAGTTTTGATTGGGAGTCGCCACCACATGAAGAATTGTATTAAGGGTCACAGCGTTAAGAAGGCTGAGAACCAGCCAGGTGTGGTGGTGCATGCCTTTAAGCCCAGCACTCAGCGGGTAGAAGCACACTGATGGCTGGGCTCAAGGCCAGCTTGATCCACAGAGTGAGTCCACGACAGTCAAAGCTACCGAGAAACCCTGTATCAAAACAAACAAACAAAAATAACAACAAAAAGCAAGGTTGAGAACCACTACTCTAGGTCTTTGCACATTCATTTTTTTCACCTGTAACAGTTTCTTCAGACTGCTTTAGGCTTTTTCATTTTCGTCCTGCAGACTGCATAGGAATGTCATTTTCACAGGAAGGCCCCTCTCTCTGCTCAATGTCAAAAGATGAAATGATCACATTCATTTCCTTACATAGTCTTTATGTGCCTCTCTCAACTCAAATATAACATCTTTGAGGCCTGCAACCTTCTCTGAATAGCTAATTTCTTTTTTTTTTAATTTTTTATTAATTTATTCTTGTAACATCTCAATGGTTATCCCATCCCTTGTATCCTCCCATTCTTCCCTCCCTCTCATTTTCCCCTTACTCCCCTCCCCTATGACTGTTCCTGAGGGGGATTACCTCCCCCTGCATATGCTCATAGGGTATCAAGTCTCTTCTTGGTATCCTGCTATCCTTCCCAACCTACACATGACCTCAGTAAACAATCATTCACTGACAAATACTAATCAATAAGTAAGCTAGCAGCCTCTTTAAATTTTATCTCAACAAAGAAAAAGAGTTGAGCATAAATTCAAGTCATATAGCAGAAGCTTCTCTCTGTGTTATAGCTGATGCTGGCCATTGGTGTATACTAGTTCAAATTCTAACCCCACAATCCTCTCTCCAGCCACTGCCATGAAACTGAAGAATGAATATTTTCCACACTGTTCTGCATCAAAGACTTTGCCAATGCATTTCTTCTAAGATTTCCTTGATCAACACCCCCTTTGAAACACAAAACTAACCAAAAAAAATTTTTTGTTTGTTTTAACCTCTGGGTTTTTTTTTTAATGGACATCCATTAACATAGCATTCTTTGCACAAGGTACTGTGTTATATCCCCAGTGTGTGAAAAGGCAGAACATAGGTATGTCATACCATGCAAATAAATAAGTATATGTCTACTTAGAAAAAATATATCATGCCTGAGATTCTAAATACATATTCTATGAACAATTTGATAATCCTTGAGTAATAAACAGGAAATTAAAGATGCTTGCTGATAAAAATAAATGCACATTGGTAATAGCGTGAAAACTGAATTAGAAAAGTGAAGAGAAATACTACATAAACCACTGGGATATACAACTAATAAAATAAGTAACAGTAAATGATCAAATGTCACCAATAAAAATACAAATGGGGGTGGGGAAGTGGCTACCTCAATAGAGTAAGCTCTACACAAATGGGTGTGCGTGGATTCTGTTCTAAGAATCCACATTTAAAAAGACAGAAATGAATAATCCCAGCACTGGAAAGTAGAAAGAGATGAATACCTGGGCTCACTGGCCAGGCAGCCTAGCCTACATAGCAAGGTCTGGGCAAATGTGAGACCATCTCAAAATACAAGGTAAACAGCTCCTGAGAAACAGCATCCGGTTTATCTTCTGGCTTCCAAATCCAGAGAGGCGTACATGTAACCTGTCCCTCATATGTACATGAAAGCATGAATAGAGCAAGACAAGACAAACTGATGAATGGTGACGTGATGGAGACGTTAAAGCAGGAAGCATGACCTTTACTTGTCCTGGGAACTGCAGGTACCAAAACAGCCATAATGAGTCTCACCTGTTTGCCGAGTTGTTTGCAGTGCTGAGTGTACAACTCTTCAAAGAGAAGCTGCAAGACATAGATA
This sequence comes from Acomys percivali, assembly GCA_907169655.1. Lineage (NCBI taxonomy): Eukaryota > Metazoa > Chordata > Mammalia > Rodentia > Muridae > Acomys > Acomys percivali. The sequence continues at coordinate 98,799,524 of OU015748.1, forward strand.
CAAAACTGTGACACCTGGCTCCTCAAAACTTCCATCAAATTAGTATCTATTTATTTCAGGATGCCTCAAAACAGAAATCGAATGGAAAACCACTGTTAACACGTGACACTAAAGTGGCAATCAAAAACAACACTAGGAAAAATATTTTATGGCTTTTGCTTCTTAAAGGCAAATGTTAGTGTGTTTGCTTTAGTGTTATGTTATTTGAAAAAATGTAAGCTTCCATTTCCTTTCACATGCAGGGAAACCGGAGAGAGGTGGGGTGATCAGAGTTTAGTCGTTATGCATAGATGCGGAATGATGAGTAAAGGTGAAGGCTGTGAGCCCAAAGCACCTCCCAGTTTAGTTTGTCAGGATAGCACAACACTGAAACTCAAATGTTTGATACTGGGTCAGGTAACAGCTAGAGAAATCCAGAAATGAGTAAAGGCTTGGTTCACAAGTAACAGTTACTTATTAAATCTCACGAAGATTTAAAAAAATTGATGTCCTTCCTATTTACTCATCAATGCCAAGCAAGGGTTAATTTAAAAATTGAAACCAAAGGCTCTTATACTTAATGTAACACATGTAATGTGTGTGTGTGTGTGTGTGTGTGTGTGTGTGTGTGTAATGCAATAATGAATATATAACAATGTAATGTATAATGGAATTTCTAATATGAATGAATACTGCCTAGTTATTAGTCATTTCCTTTCATTTTAGCAGGAACAGGAAATATAATAGCAAAGGGTCTGAAAAGAAAACTCAATTATAAAATGTGGAAGAATTACAGAGAAATGTTACTGATGGACACAGTACAAAGCTAGCTGACCTTTACAGTCTTTGATCATATTGAATTAGTAGCCTCAGCACTAACAGTAATTACTTAAAGTGACATAGTGAAAAGGCCATTGTGTTTCATAAAATCTCCGTGGAAATGGAGACTCATAAGCTTGTCATGATAAACACATTTTGACCGGATAAGTCTTAACTTTATTTGTGAAGTTAATTTCCATGTCAAGCCATTCACTTCCTTGCTCCTGACACAAGAGTCTCTGCTGGTCTCCTGACTGTTGATCTGTATGAAAACTACTCAGTAATGGCCAAAGCACACGCTACACCCAGATATGTAATTATGCTTTAGAGCTAAAACAGAGGTCTGAGAAGGACTGCTGTGAGCCATTCTATGATTGTTCTTATGAATAAAGTTTTATTAGAACACAGCCAAAGTAAGCCCTATGGCTGGCTGTCTTCCCACCACAATGAAAGAGTTGCTAGTACACAGCATAGAAAGCACAGAATCTAGAATATTTGTTCTCTGGCTGTTTACAGAAGCAGTTTGCCTGTGGCTAATTCCACTAAAGCTCTTTAAATCAATGCTGATCATGCTGACCTGCGGTCATCAGGATAGCTACCAAGACAGTTACAAGACTTTCATAATATTTAACACATGTTTATTTAAACCCTAAGCTTCTCTTCAACTTCTAAAATTTGGGCAGAGGCAAGTGACATGTGTGTGTGTGTGTGTGTGTGTGTGTGTGTGTGTGTGTGTGTGTGTGTTTCCCCAGTAAGAGAGTAGTTTTATTCTCATGTGAGGAGTAAACCAGTACAAAACACATCTTACCCTTGACTTTTGCTCAAAGCCCACACAACTACAAAATACAGTTTAGGAAAATCCCTCAGAGATAAAGACAGAGGCCACCACACTACCCCAGGCCTGGCCTCCTTGTTCGCCTCTCTTTAGGCACTCTCTGCAACCCAGGTTTGCTGGATCTTCCACAGGACCTGAAGCAGGGTGTCCATCTGTCCTGAAGGCAAAAGTAACAGTGTGCTGCTGATGGTGCTTGTGGGCACACTCTAGGTTCTCCATCACTTCAGCCAGTAGGCTGTGCCCACTCCACACCTGGGCCAGGTGCCTCGAAGCCCAGGGCAGTGAAGCGCACGTGCAGGTGGTGATAAGAGGGCAGGCAGTGTAGGTACACGCGCAGATGGTCTTCTGTCCACCTGGTAGCACTTCAGGATGGCTTCTTGTCCTTCCCGGAGAATGCTCCTTAAGAGTGGCAGGTGCTCTGGAGTGAGGTCTCGAAGTGGTCTGCTTCCCTGTCGATGACAGACAGCCATCAAATACAGATCATCCAGCTGCTGCTGGCTCCACTTGAGGTCTGGAATGAGGACAAAGCTATCAGAAGGATCTGGGTTCTCGTAAACAATCTGGTCAGTTTCAGCCTTCTTGTCAAGAATGTTATATACCTACTGGGTGCTGAGGCTCTGGGACTCCAGGTGGGGTAAGGTGACTACTCTCCTTAATAGTCATCTCCAGTCTTTCAGATCAGGCCGACATCCTGACACATGTATTTCTCCAGGTGTTTGTGGTAGGGTACACCATGATTGTCTTTACATGACTCAGATGCCTTGGAGGAAACAGGTTATAGGTGCTATAGACATCATTGGCGAACTGCAGCTTGAGCTCAGGGCTCCCGGATAGGAGCTGTGCCACGTGTTCTACCTGAAACGGTGTCTTCTCCAGGACCACAGCAGCATCCTCTCCGTGTGTATCCCCAGAGTCCTCATTCACCTTACCATGGAGGAAAATTATTTTGTACCGCACAGACTCCCTCAGCACTTTTTGTACACTAAAGCCAGAAAACAGTAAGCAGACAGGGGCAAGGTACCACTGCCAATGCCTGCTTCCTTCTCCTCGGAGCTGGGGGCTTCTGCTTCCTCTGCCTCCGGTTCCGCTTTCTCTTGAGTAGAGGCACTGTATCTGCCATACCGCCTGACAAGAGCAGCGCCTGCATGCCTGACGTGAATTCTTAAGAAATGGAGTGATTTATTCATTACTATAATAAATGCCCTGAAAAAATCAACTTAAGGGAGAAAACTAAATTTTACTTACAGTTGCAGAGGGATACACTTTATCAAGGCAAGGAAAACATGGAGGCCAAAAGAGCAAACTGACTGGTCACATTGCATCCACACTTAGGAAGTACAGAGTGAAACTGGAATTGAGGCGTTATTATTAAGCTCACTGCCCCATCCCAATTGCTCCACTTTCTCCAGTAAGGCACAACCTCCTAAGGGTTCCACGATTTCCCAAACAGTGCCACTGGCTGGGGACTAAGTGTTTAAGCATGCAGCCTATGTGAGACATTTTGCAGTCAAGCCCAAACATGGTCAAGCCCAGATTTTAAGCATGAACGTGGAAAATTGGCCGTTTTGTTCTTCATATGTTCTTATTTTTTTCTTTCTGAGTTAATCTCCTATTTACCAGAAATACCACTTATGGTATGGTGTACTACCAAAAAAAAAATAAGCAATTTCTTCTCATCATACAATTTTAAACACATTAACATTAGTTTTTTGTTTGTTTGTTTGTTTTAAGAACATGTTACACATTTATTCATATTTCAGATGTTACTCACTTCTTATCTCTACTTTGGTTTTCATTGTTGAACATTATGCAAATAGATCTTATGGTACAAACTATTGTCTGGGTTTATTTTTGTTTGTTTGTTTGTTTGTTTTAGATTTTTTTATTAATTTATTCATATTACATCTCAATTGTTAGCCCTTCCCCTGTTTCCTCCCATTCTTCCCTCCCTCCCATTTCCCCCCTTCTCCCCTCCCCTACGTCTGTGATTGAGGGAGACCTCCTCCCCCATATATGCTCTTAGAATAATGAGTCTCGGTAACTTGCTATCCTTCCTCTGAGTGCCGCCAGGCCTCCCCATCCAGGGGACATTGTCAGAAAAGGGGCACCAGAGTTCGTGTGAGGGTTAGATCTCACTCTCCACTCAATGGTGGAGAATATCATGTTCGTCGGCTAGGTCTTGGTAGGGGTTCGAAGTTTACTGCCTATATTCTCCTTGGCTGGTGCCTTAGTTTGAGGAGGACCCCAGGACCCAGATCTTCCTGTCATAAAGTTCTTCTTGTAGGTTTCCAGGACCCTGTGGGTCCTACTATTTCCCCAATCTTCCATGCTACTCTCACCTAAAGTCTCAATAGGATGTCCTCTCCTCTGACCCACTTTCTTGGTAAGTAAAGTTTTTCATGGTACATATCCCTTGGACTAGTGTTTTGATATAAGTGAGTATATACCGTTTGTCTCTTTTTGCTTCTGGGTGAACTCACTCATTATGATAATTTCTAGATCAATCCATTTGTCCACAAATGGATTCCTTGTTTTTAATAGCTGAGTTTTATTCCATAGTGTAAATGTACCACAGTTTCTTAGTCCATTCTTCTACTGAGGGACACTTAATACCTGATCTCAAGCTGTACTACAGAGCAACAGTAATTAAAACAGCATGGTACTGGCAAAGCAATAGGCTGGTGGATCAATGGAATCAAATTGAAGACCCAGATATGAATCCACACACATTTGCTCACTTGATTTTTGACAAAGAAGCCAAATCTATTCAATGGAAAAAGGATAGCATCTTCAACAAATGGTGCTGGTCTAACTGGATGTCTACATGTAGAAAAATGCAATTAGACCCTTATTTGTCACCATGCACAAAACTCAAGTCCAAGTGGATTAAAGACCTCAACATAAAACCAGAGACATTAATTCAGTTAGAGGAAAAAGTTGGGAAGAGCCTGGGACACATAGGCACAGGAGACAACTTCCTGAACAGTACACCAACAGCCCAGGCCTTAATGTCAACAATTAATAAATGTGACCTCATGAGGCTGAGAACTTCTGTAAGGCAGGAGACACTGTCAGTAGAACAAAGCGACAGCCTACAGACTGGGAAAAGATCTTCGCCAACCCTTCATCTGACAAAGGTTTAATATCCAAAATATATAAAGAACTCAAGAAATTAAACACCACAAAATCAAACAACCCAATTGCGAAATGGGGCTTGGAACTTAACAGAGAATTCTCAACAGAGGAATATCAAATGGCCGAGAAACACTTAAAGAAATGCTCGTCCTCGTTATTCATCAGAGAAATGCAAATCAAAACGACACTGAGATTCCATCTTACACCCATCAGAATGGCTAAGATCAAAAACTCAAATGACACCACATGTTGGCGAGGATGTGGGGAGAGAGGAACACTCCTTCATTGCTGGTGGGAATGCAAACTAGTACAACCACTTTGGAAAGCTATCTGGCGCTTTCTCAGAAAAATGGGAATAGGGCTTCCTCAAGACCCAGCTATCCCACTCCTTGGAATATACCCAGAAAATGTCCTACCACACAACAGGAACATATGCTCAACCATGTTCATAGCTGCTTTATACATAATAGCCAGAACATGGAAACATTAACATTTGTATAGGAATGAAATACTTCCAATAACAGAAATGGTGAATAGGAACAGGTCCCATTGAAAGGACTGACTCTTCTGGACAAAGAAAACTGCAATTAAGTAGTCCTGTCAATAATTCCTGACAGTTCTAACACAGTATAGATTTCTGTAAAAATAACTTTTAGAATCAACTACAAAGAGAATTAGGGAAAACTGGTGTTTTCCTAGGAAGAAATGAATTCTACTTAAATACTATAGCTAAAGGAAAGAATTAATCCAACATTTTACAAGACGGAAAGAGTTGTCAGTTTCCGAGCGAGTTTAAATAAGAATGAGGTGGGAGTTAGGAATCTGAATTTTAAACCCTTCTCCATGTTCTCATGGGGATGGCCTTTAACTATGCTTTGTGATACACATGTTAGTTTTCCCCCCGGGTAGTACAGATGCATGCAACTTACCTGACAATCAATTTAAGACATACAAAGTTATATACACATATAATAAAGGGAGAAAATTCTGTTTTGAAAGATTTGGCAAAGTAACCAAATTTTTAACATAGTAGTTAAAAATTTGGTAGACTTAGACATTTGAACCCTTTTTCTGTCAGTGTGTCATCCACCTGTTAACTGCATCCACTGTAACTTCTTCTAGTTAGTGTTGCAGATGCGATGCCAAAACACCAGGACTGAAAGTAACTGGTGTGTTGGGATGGGAGGCTTATGCTTTAGTTTATACTCCTGGTAACAGTTCATCACTGATAGAAGTCACGGCATAAGCATAAATAGGGCAGGAACCTGGAGGCAGGAACTAGGGCAGAGGCCATCAAGACTTCTTACTGCCTTGTTTTCCATGGCTTGCTGAGCCTGCTTCCTTAGATCATGTAGGACCACCAGCCCTGAGGTGAGACCGCTCACCTATATCAGTAATAAATCCAGAAACTGTACCACAGGCTTTTCCAAAAACCAATTGAGTGTGAAGGAGGGCAGTGTTTTTTGTTTGAGCTTCCGTCTTCTAAATTGACTCTAGTTTGTGACCAGCTGACATAAAACTACCCAGCATGTATCTCTTCTGAACAGAAATATTTTTAGATATAACTAAACTGGGTAGGTTGTTTTTTGTTTTTTGTTTTTTGTTTTTTGGTTTTTTGTTTTTTGGTTTTTTGTTTGTTTGTTTGTTTGTTTTTTGCTTATGGTATGTGCTTTGAGATTTTAATACGTTTTCTTTATTAGGTAGTAAATTATATTTTTCTATTAATTATTAGTGTTTTACTCTTCACAGTGAAATTTAATCCCAATTTTAAAATAACCATTGTATTATTGGCAAATTTCTATATTCATTCTTCCTAAGCTGTCTTTGAAACTAGGACATGCTCGTGTAGTCCCAGCTGGGAGTGAGACCCCATTCCAGACCCCATGTTCTCCACCTAGAAGAGTTTGCTCTACCAGCACTGACTGTCCAGCACTTCACACTACACAGTATTCACAAGAACACTCAAACACAGGGCCCCTCCTACACCCATCCAAGCTAGGCTCCATAATCATGTTTGCTGATGGTTAGTTTTTGTTTGTTTATTTACAAAGCATACATTTATGATTGATTTACGATGATTTTACTCATGTATATGTATCACAAAATTAACCATGTGCATAGACGTCTTTTTGTTGTTCTTTGATCCATTTTGTTGATGTATTTTGTTTTTTAAATAACTTATATTGTATTATATTTGAATTACTGTCTATGGAAATACATACTTTGTGGCCAGTTGACATATAATGTAATGTTAAGTAATTCCACCCAAGTCTATCAAATAGGTTTCTATATACTAATTTCATCATATAGATTCCATATTTTTAAGACCAAAATATGGTTAGTTTTAGTTGTTTGTCCAGCTTTGGACAGTATTCCATCTTTGATTAGATCAGGGCGTTTCCTCACCCAGCAGCTAGCTTGCCACATAGTAAGCTTTTGATACTCTTTGAAGTAGATTGGAAGTGCTTCCAGGAGCAGACATGTCTCATTGTCAAAAAGCATTAATAAAATCTTTAAATGCTATATTCTGTAGCTCTCTGAGGTGTTTGAAGACCATCTATCTATCTATCATCTATCTATCTCTTATCTGAATGGTTTCTAGCTATTTTTATCTGTCAATCTAGGAAACACATTTTTGTAATTAACTAAACAAGCATCTAACATAACCATGAGTTTTATTGTCTGACTGCTAATATACATTTCTTAATTATCTTAAACAGGTGGTAATAGCGGCTTTTAAAAGGTCTAGACTTTAACATTGCAGTTTTAAGAATTACATAGCATGTTGTAACCAAATATAATCTTAACTCTGTATTAATATGCAAATATCTATATGAATGTAATATTTATGGCTTATAAATATTCTCTGGTCTAAAAGTAGACTCAATAATCTGCCCTTTTATTTATCATTCCTATAACCAACCCCTTTAAGAAAATAACAAACATCTATCACCCATAGAATGATGAAAAAACAAAAACTCCCATTCCCCTTATGGGAATGGGATGTAGTTTTCTTAAACTGCTTCCTGCTGATTTGGGATCTAGTTTTTCTTTTTGGGTGCCCAAGAAAACTGAGATACTGTCCAGTCTTGAGAAAGCTAGCTGTAACTTTTGATGTCCAGTCTCTGCATGCTGAGAAGGTTCAGAGCTTAACTGAAGTGCTGACTGGAGCAGTCTGTGAGGCTGGATGTTCTAGATAGCCATTTTGAAATTGCAGATTTTTGAGAAAACAGTTATTGAGGTCATCCTTGATGTCAGATCACCTGGGATACTTATTATTTTTGGCGTCTGGTCCTCTTGCCCTGCAAAAAGGTTGAACTTTCAAAGGTATTATACATTTTTTTTATTAATGTATGTATAGGCTGTGCACTAAGCACAGTTTAAGAATATTATGTAAAATAAGTTTGTTATCTATGCCACTTAAAATAATGTCATGATAAGTCCTGAGCAACTTGTAGTCAAAGATACGCCATGTATAGCTTAGCTAGTCCTGGCTGAAGACATTTTCATGTCTTAGTCTCAGAACTGCTCCCATGTAGAGAGAACAGTAGATTTTGTTACCTGTCCTGTTTGGTCTTCTTATCTTTCTTTCTGACTTTAGCAATGATCTTCAAGAGGGCTTCCTAAAAGAACAGCCTTTCTGGGGCTTGTATGTATCAGTTTTTTATTTTCTTCTCCTTCTCTGGCTGACAGAAAGTCCAGCCCTATTCTCTCCCTCGCTCAGGGATTGGCTGTAAGCTGCTTTATTGGCATATCAGGGGACAGTTGAGGAGCAGTATTTATGCAACATTGAGACAAGAGATTCTCAGAACAAGGCAACCAGATATGGGGACAGAGGAGGGGGCAGGAATATATGGATATTAGCATTTGATTTACACAATAACCTTATGTCTACAAAGAATCATTCAAAAGCAAAGACATGGTGGTCTACCCACAGAGCCCAAGTGGAAGGCATGGTGATAGTTATAGGTATTATGATATCATGGTCAAGTTTGGGAGTAAGCAGACAGTTTGTGTTCTATTGAGTCCCAGAGCTAAAGGCCTTTCTATGAGATGGACAGCTGGAGTTAGGTTCACCAACTGTAATCAAAGTAAACGAAGTGACAGTGAAAGCATCTTTGTATGCAATATAAGAATTATTCTTAGACTAGAGGCCTTGACCATCCCAGTCAAAACAGCAACAAACTCTTTCAAGTAGAAACATGAAAACAGGGACAAAAGGAATGTAAAAAATGCATGATATGCCTTCTAACTAAATTCCACACCTGTAAAGAGCATTACCGGAAATCAGTAGTTGAGGGAATTTCACCCAGATTAAGTTTTTTAAAGAATAGTAGAATTTGAAAAATATTCTCAAAGACTAAATCAGAAAAAAAGCATCTTCAAGTAAAACAATTAATTTAAGACATATGTGCTCAGAAATGAGGTAAAACATGGATATGAAGAGGAACAACTGAGGTCATTGAGAGTGAGTTCTGGGAGGAGCTGTGTAGGGAAGAGAGATCAATGTGATCTGAATACATTGCATTAACAACATTTCCAAAGGAAATTTATTTTTAAATGAATGAATGTTTGTATCAGAAAAAAAAACTTAAGCATGTCTTTTTAAAAAGAAGAAGGCCAAATAAAAAGTAATGGGAAAGTAATTTCAATATTGCCTGAATATATTAGAGAACCTTGAAATGTTTAGGTGTACTTCTTTTTATTCAGTTTTATCTTCACTTGGAAAAACCCAAGCCACCACCATATCCAATTTTCCTATTTAATTACCAGAAAAATATACCTCTTTTTTATGTGAATTTGCAACACATACACACACACACACACACACACCACCACCACCACCACCACCACCACACCACCACACCACCATCACACCACCACCACACCACCACACCACCACACCACCACCACACACTCCTTATGAGCAGTTAGCATTTACTAGTGCTTCTCCTTACCACTGAGCATGCATTCTCCGCCAACTTTCCGACGATGTTCCCTCATACTTGCGAGAGGTAAGATAGATGCTCTTCTTGGAGATGAATGCTCAGCTGTCTCTCTTTCCCATCACCTTAGGCAGCCTCTGCATTCATCGCATTCCCTTCATAGGGAACTGAGAGAAAGTGTAGATTGACCAGAATGGGAAGGAAATAAAGATAGGCAAGAAAATGATCATAAACAAAATTGTCAGAAAACAAATTTAATTTTAAACAAAAAGATAGAAATATATCACAAGGGGAAAATAGGGTCTCCAAATCCACACATTAAAATAATCCATACATTGAAGAAAAAAAACAAAACAAAAAGACTAAGATAATTTTCAAGTTATTTTTAAATTTAGCTTGATACCCTATGTGGTCCTTTCTTATAACTGCAGCCTCAGGAATATGCAATTGGTATAAAATAAAATATGCATTCGTTTGGAACTTGGAGGTATAGGTAATAAGCAGGTGGTTGGAAGGTAGCCTGGATAAGAAGCTGGCTTGTAGGACAGTCCTGATTCAAGCTGCCTTTACTTTAAAAAAGAAAAGAAGAGGAAAGAATGAAAAATTGTTTCACTCTGTTCTCTTGTAGTATGTTTTGGGATTCTTAATCTATCACTTAAAACACATTGTAGGTTAGTGTTGGCTACCATGTTTTCTTAAATTGTAGGAAAATAATGATTGTTACTATGTTGCTTAACTTCGTTTCTCCACTGTTTAATGGAAATTTACAGAAAATCTTCTTTTAAATTTGTTATTAATTTCATTTTATTGGAATACAAATAACTTTCATTGTGACATTTTCACACTTGAATGGCTGTATTTTTCTCATATATGCCCCTGAGCACCCTACCTCAGAAATTCTTAGTAAATTTTGATAAAAGGACAAATTCAGGAATCTATAAAATGTTCTTTTTTTTTCCACACACACACACACAAAAAAAAAAAACAAGCAGCTATTATTGCAGTATTACAAAACACTTTCCATTTGGCAATATTTTACAACACACTTAGCTTTAAGGGGTTGGAAAGAAAAGGTGGGAAACTAAAAGGGGAAATTTCAATGGACCTTTCTAAAAGGAAAATTGTCCCCAGCCTTCCCACCCAAATAAAATCCCCAATGTCAATTTCACAACCCAGAGCCCACGAGGAAAGCAGCAGGCAAACTCTGACAGCTTTACTGTAGGCCACGTCAGAGACAGAAGGGGTATTCAAAACGGTCATTAGTACGGTAGGGCACGCGGATCCTTTCTGTGGTCATTTCCTCCTCCCACTTTGCCTCCATAAGCCCCACTTCAGTCTCTTCCATAGCCACCTCCACTTCAGTCTCCTCTGTAGCCTCCACTTAGACCTCCACCATAGCCTCCACTTCCACCACCATCCCCACCAGTCTCCTTCATATGCCCCACTGCTTCGGTCTCCTCCGCATCCTCCTCGATCGCCTCTGAAGCCTCCTCTATCACTTCCATAGCCGCCTCCATCTCTTCCAGAGCCATCCCCTTCATCTCCACCATAACCCCTTCGATCTCTACCATAACCCCCTCGGTCTCCACCAGAGCTGCCTCCTCTCCCTCCACCATAGCCACCCCCACTTCTGTCTCCACCTCTGCCCCTGAGGGACCAGAGTCTTCTGGTCTAGGCTCATTGCACTGATTGTAGGAATTCCTCCTAACAAAGTTTGTACTTCCACATGGCAGATTACGGCAAACCCAATCTGCATTCTTGGGGTCTTCACCTCGATTCTTAAAACCTCCACAGCCTCTATAGCTTCCACAATCTCATGGTCCACCTCTGCGTTCCCCACCTCTCATGAATTCAGGCCTTCTGATGGCAAATGACATTTTAATGATGCTTCCTTGGAATTCTTTTCCATCAAACCAATCAATGGCTGCCTTAGCTGATGAGAGGGTCGTCAAATGACACTGTTGCTTCCCCTTTTTGACTTCCCCATGTCTTTGTCTGTATAAAGATTTATCATTGGCTTTCCAGTCTTTCTGTTAGCCTTGATAATTCCTATTTGCTTAAAGAGCTCTCCCACTTGATCTGTAGACACACCCAACCCAAGTCCTTGCACAAAGATTGTGTTCTTGTCTGAATTATCAGACTCTGATAGAGCAGCATCTGTGCTGGGTTCATAATCCCTGTGGCCACCAATATTTTCAAGCCACCGCGGTCACCACCACTTGATCCTGTCACAGGACCTCTTCCACCCTTGTCATATCCTCCACGCCCTCTACCTCCTCCCTGTGACCCACCATATCTTCTATTATCTTCTCCATACCTACTCACATCATCTTGTGTGTGGTGGCTGTAGTTTTCCCTTTGTGGATGGTAAGACTGCTGGTTTTGATTACAGGAATCATGTTGCTGATAATTTGACTGCTCATCTTATGAGCCTTGATGCTGACTATAGCCTGACTCATAAGAATCTTGCTGACCATAGTCCGACAGGCCATATGAAGGTGCTCTTCCACCTTGGGCTCCTGATGATTCTGCGTTTTTTAAACATCTCATATGTATTTATTATGTTATTACATTATATATAAATATATATTTGCTAGGCAATAATTTTCATTACAGTTGTGTGATCACTTTCTATAACTGTCTAAAGGTAGTTGACAGACAGGCATTGCAGCAAATGTTCAGATTCTTTTTTTTAATATATTTTATTAATTTATTCAAATTACATCTCAATTCTCCACAGTTGAGTGGAGAGTGGGGTCTCACCTTCACACGAACTCTGGTGCCCCATATTTGACCATGTGCCCTGGATGGGGAGGCCTGGTGGCACTCAGAGGAAGGATAGCAGGCTACCAAGAAGAGACTTGATACCCTATGAGCATATACAGGGGGAGGAGGTCCTCCTCAGTCACAGTCATAGGGGAGGGGAGTAAGGGGAAAATGGGAGGGAGGGAGGAATGGGAGAATACAAGGGATGGGATAACAATTGAGATTTTGCGTTTTGTTGTCCCTGGTTATGATTGCTGGCCATATGAGCTCTGCTTTTGATTATCATAACTACCATAGGACTGTGAATAACCTGATTGATTTTGTCCATAACTGGAGTAGCCACCATAGTTTTGTCCATACAAAGAATCAGTCATTTGCCCATAGCCAAAATAGCTTTGTGACATTTGTCCACAGCTTTGGCTGCCTTGATTTCCAAAGGAAGAATAACTTTGCTGCTCACTCCCAGACTGACTGTAACTTCCAGAATCCGACATAACTAACAGCCGCAGTGCGGAGCCCCCACGGCCCATGGAGAACAAGAAAAACAAAAACCCAGGCATTGCGACTGCTGGAGCTGGTCTTATAAAATGGTCTTAATACAGTTTAGTACAGCTCAAAGTAATTGAATTCAACCTGGTAGCCTGTTATCCTTCCTCTGAGTGTCACCAGGCCTCCCCATCCAGGGGGCATGGCCAAATGTGGGGCACCAGAGTTCGTATGAAAGTCATACCCTACTCTCCACTCAACTGTGGGGAATGTCCCGTCCTTTGGCTAGATCTGGGTGGGGGTTCGAAGTTTACTGCATTTACTGTCCTTGGCTGGTGCCATAATTTGAGTGGGACACCTGGGCCCAGATCCGCCCATCATAATGTTCTTCTTGTAGGTTTCTAGGACCCTCTCGGTCCTTCTGTTTCTCCATTCTCCCATGCTTCTCTCACCTAGAGCATTAACGGGGAGGAGGTCCTTCTCAGTCACAGTCGTAGGGGAGGGGAGTAAGGGGAAAATGGGAGGGAGGGAGGGAGGAATGGGAGGATACAAGGGATGGTATATCAATTGAGATGTAATATGAGTAAATTAATAACATTTTTAAAAAAGAAAAACCATGGAAAAAATTAAATTCAACCTGTAACAACTGCTAAGAGGAAATATAAAGAAAAAGTAAAAGAAGTTCAAAGATTATCCGTGTGGGAGGGGAGAACTCTTAAGGACTGTGAGATATAGACAGCATCTGAGTGGATGCAAAGGCAACTGTAATACCATAAGTCCTTCTCAAGCCTGCATCGTGGCGAGTGATTCACGATACAAAGTAAAGCTGTAGAAGACAAAAGGAAGACTTAATGAAATCAGGAGACAACAGTACCTCTTAGATTCATTCTTCATTCTCGAGGTAGTTTTAAAGGTCAATAAAAACTATGTTCAGCACTGTTTTACATCCCCATGGCTCTACATAACAAATATTTATATCATCCTATAAGAAAAGATGTAGATCCCCACATGTAGTTAACATATAAATATTTGCCCATAATCATAAAATATCTTGCATACTTTTCTTAGTAAAAGACTTAAAAGTCTACTATATGCAAAGAAAGGCTTGACAAGTTATATTTACAATCACAAACACACATACACACACACACACACACACACACAGTTAAATAAAGCCACTAAGTTGATCCATAATGATATGTATAGATGATGGCAGATTTTTTCATTTTTATTATAAATGCTATAATTTTTGATGGTAACATATTCAATTTTATTCGTATTTACCTGAAAATAACCTCAGAAACATTCTTTTATTCCATTGTTTCTCCTAAAGAGAACTTGCCATAATTTACCGTTTCAAAATGCCATTTTTAAAGTATTGTAATGTACAAGAATCCTGGCAGCAGGAATCTCTTCAATGTTGATCCACTTTTATTTTTAAATTGTAGGTTGTTCTTCCTTAAAATTATTGGTGTTACGACAGTAATAACAATGTTGATTTTCATGAGCTTGCCACATACCGGGCAGGACACCAAGAATTAGATAAATCCCTGCTTCTCAGAGGCTGCGATACAAACTCTGGGTCTAATCTTCGGATTCACAATGATGGGAGGACGGTTTGTAGACGAGCCCATGCTTGAAATTAAGTACGAAGTCAAAACTCTAAGCATTAGTGATTTTAAATTGGCTACATTTATGATGTGAAATAAATAAAAACCCTGTTCTCTGATGCAAATGGTATATTTTAAATTATTGTTTCTTTTTTTTTTTAAAGATTTATTTATTTATTTATTTAGTATACAGTGCACATTAGGTTACATTATAGATCATTGTGAACCACCATGTGGTTGCTGGGAATTGAACTCAGAACCTCTGGAAAAGCAGTCAGTGCTCTTAACCACTAAGCCATCTCACTAACCCCAAATTATTGTTTCTTATACACAATAAAATGAAGCACCATAACATAACAAAATGCGTTTTATTTGTAGATATTTCAAAACATAAAACAAAATAAAGATGAAGGAAATGTGATTGACAGCTAACTCAAAGTCAGAAAATGACTTCCTCCACAGAGGTGTCACTTTTTCTTTCAAAAGGGAAAGAAGTTAAGTGCTTCAGCCTGAAATTTTCATTAAGTGATAATATACTAAAAACCAAAATATTTATATCCTGGTGAAGATCATACTTCCTACACAGCAAATTAATGGCATATTAACCACAATTAAATCAAAGAAATTAAATGTTTTGTTTAAAAATACTCCAAACTCTGAACTTTTAGCCCTTGGCAATAACTAGATGCCCAGAGGATACCCTCTCAGGAGAGCAGCTCCCTCACCTGAGGGCTTAGGAGTCAGTAACCTTACTCTGTAGATAGATTCCAGACCACGTAAGACATGGGAAGAGGTTAAGGAAGAATGAGTAGAGCATAGATTCATGTTGGCTGAGTAATCAATTGGTGCCAGTTAAAATAAACAGGCAGTAGGTAGGAATCTTGGAAATAAATTATTATCTCTAATATGTTCTAACAGATATTCAATTTGATTGAATTTTGGAGCTATAAGAAAGGACTCTGCTATATAAACAATTTTATTATTTTTGATTCTATTAAGAGAAAAAATATATGACCTGGAAATCATGAAATATAGCTAATCAGGACTCAGTTCTAATTTTCTCAGGGACATAAACTTTATACAAAACAAAATCATTTAGAGGACATTTGTCTCGTTTGACAGCTTTTATATATGTTAAAAATCTTGTATTATTTTCTTCTTTTTAAGTTTTATTTATTATGTACACAGTATGCATCAGATCACATTATAGATGGTTGTGAGCCACCATGTGGTTGCTGGGAATTGAACTCAGGATCTCTGGAAGAGCAGTCAGTGCTCTTAACCACTGAGCCATCTCTCCAGCCCCAGGTGTAATCTTTTCTACTTGCTATGGTATTCACATTTTTATTTTAAGTTTCTGTGCGTTTGACCTGTGCTTCATAATTGAAGAAAATAAAATTAATCTTTTTTGTTCTTTAATTAATTTATCTAATTTTTACTATACAAGTGGGAGCTAGAGATAATTCCCTAAAGAGAGATCTATTGAGTTAGCAAACAAAATAATAGTGCATTTTTTATTACAGTGTCATTATTTTATAGATTTAGTTGAAAGCCTAAGAATTTGATTTTGTAAGCACATTAGCTTGAAAGACACAAAATTTTTTTCTTTGTGTACCATTTTTTGTCCTCATGCAAATGACTACTTTACTTTCCTAAGAGATTTTGTTTTGTGCTGAGATAATATCTCAATATCACCAGAGTCTCAGTACCACACTGTCGAGTGGGATCTAGATGCAGCACATTATAAAAATGTCAACCTACTCCATCATCCAGGGACAGCCTTGCAAATGCATGCTTTATGAAGCACTTACTCTTTATTGGCTTTCAGTGGGCAAACAAAAAATAGAGAGTACACTGTAAAAAAAAAAAAAAGTTATACCTCTTTCGATGGCATTCGAAAGTTTTAGAAACTGTAACTAACAAACTCTCTGAAGTATCCAGAAGAATGTTTTAAAATACAGTGTGCAAAGCCAAGTGCCTAGCTTGTGAGTCCCTTCACTTTCTCTGAGACCTTGGACGTGGCCATGAACCTTCTGAGCACCCATTGTGTGAAAGAACTACTTGAAGTTCTTTCCTTAATTAATTAATACAGTCACTTGTTGCAGGTGAGGCAGGTGACATACTGAGAGGTGACTAGCTTGCAGACTGATATAGATATAATTTTAAAAGCAGTACTCAAATTCCAACCAAGGTCACTGACTCCCCACATAAGCTTAACTATTTTAAGCTATTTCGTTTTGATACTATGGCTGAATTCATTTATTAGAAATGATTGAATATAATTCTTTGAGATCATCAGCCATGCTTCCTTATTTTAACATAGATGGGGCTAGTGAAGGAGCAAAGCATTCCATTTGGGTAATGGTGCCAACCACTGTACTCCACCCCCTTCTCTGAAGGAAAAAGAAAAAACAAACAAACAAAAACCACTGGTTTCATAGGGTCTCTAAATCATCTGCTAATTATTGCCTCAAAGGTCTTAAAATGCATTAGTTACACTGACCTCTCTAACATTTAACCACAACCGATGGGTTACTGCAAATAAATCAGGAAACGAATGCTTGCATCTCACACTCACAGCACAGAATATGAGGCACTTCATGAAGCCTTCTGTGGAATAGCTCCCATTCTTGGTTCCAAGCATTGAGACCTACATAGGCAGCCTGCCCATCCACTCTCCTTTTTACTTACTTAAAAAAAAAAGACAAGAACGCATGTCTCTTCTTGTCTGGAATCCCTCTCTTGCATTAGCAGCCTGGACCCTGTGGTATCCTATTAGTTAGAAAACCTATGTATTGGTTTTGGCTTTTCTACTATAGTCCTAGGCATACTTGTGGTTCTGAAACTTCTCCTGTATCCTCACAGACCACCTCAATTTATAAGAGCCAAACTTCTTTTTCAGGGTATCACTCACATTTTAAAAAAAAAGAACGAAAAAGAAGGGCTCCCTACTTGTAT
>OU015748.1:98818203-98872895 GCA_907169655.1 Acomys percivali
ACACACACACACACACACACACACACACACACACACACACACACACACTGCCAAGATTCAATAATTTTGCAGTAAGTTACTCCCATTGTATTTTCCCTGGGTTCAGCCATTGGTCACAAAGAGTTTATCAAGAAATTGAACCCGATCCACCATATAAACAAACTAAAAGAAAAACCACATGATCACCTCATTAGGTACTTAAAAAGCATTTGACAAAATCCAATGCCTCTCCATGTTAAAAGTCTTGACGATATCAGGGACACAAGGTGTGTACCTAAACACAATAAAGGCTATATACAGCAAACCAATAGCTAACATCAAATTAAATGGAGAGAAACTTAAAGCAATTTCACTAAAATTAGGGAAAAGACAAGGATGCCTACTCTCCCCATACCTACTCAAAGTAGTACTTGAAGTTCTAGCTCATGCAATAAGACAATCAAGGAGATCAAGAGGACACAAACTGAAAAGGAAGGAGCCAAAGTATCAATATTTGCATCTGATGTGATAGTATACATACACAACCCCCAAAATCTACCATACAACTCCTACAACTGATAGACGCCTTCAGCAATGTAGCTGAATACAAATGTAGATCAAAAAATCAAGTAGCCCTTCTTTACACAAGTGATAACTGTGCTGAGGAGGAAACTAGATAAACCACACCCTTCACAATAGCCAGAACTAATATAAAATATCTTGGGGTACCTCTAACCAAGCAAATGAAAGACCTGTGTGACAAGAACATTGAGACTATGAAGAAAGAAACTGAAGAAGATTTCAGAAGGTGAAAAGATCTCCCATGTTTATGGATCGGTAGGAATAGCATAGTAAAAATGGCCATCTTACCAAAAGCAATCTACAGGTTCATTACAATTCCCATCAAAAAATGCCAACAAAATTTTTTACATTCCTGGAAAGAGCAAGTCCCAAATAATATATATATATATATATATATATATATATATATATATATATATAAATGATAGCTAAAACAATCCTGTACAATAAAAGAACTTCTAGAGGTACCACCATACCTGATTTCAAGCAATAGTAATAAGAGACACATGGTGTTTGCATAAAAAAAGATAGGTTGATTAATGGAATCAATTTGAAGACCTAGAAATAAATCTACACACCTATGAACACTTGGTTTTTGACAAAGTCAAACTATACAATGGAAAAAAAGAAAGCATCTTCAACAAATCTTGCTGGTCTAGCTAAATGTCTCCATGTAGAAGAATGCAAATAGACCCATATTTTCACCCCACACAAAATGCAAATTTAAGTGGATCAAAGACCTAAATATAAAACATGATACACTAAATATAATAGGAGAGAAATAGGGAAATACCCTTAAATGCATTGGTATGGGAGAAAACTTCTAAATATAACAGGAACAACAGAGGCATGAAAATCAACAATAACTGGGACCTCTTGAAACTGAAAAGCTTCTGTAAGGCAAAGGACATCATCAATAGGACAAAATGGCAGCCTATAGAATGGGAAAAGATCTTCATCAACCCTGCATCTGACAGAAGGCTAATATCCAAAATATATAAAGATCTCAAGAAATTAAACACCAACAAACCAAAAAACCCAATTAAAAATGGGGTACACAACTAAACAGAAAATTCTCAATTGAAGAATTTCTAATGGCCTTGAGTAATCAAGGAAATGAAAATCAAAATGACTCTGAGATTCCATCTTACACCTTCCAGAACTGCTAAGATCACAAACTCAGGTAACAGCTTATCTGGCTAAGATGTGGAGCAAGAAGAGCACTCCTCTATTGCCAATAGGAATACAAATTTGAACAATCACTTTCAAATCAATCTGGTGGTTTCTCAGAAAATTGAGAATGCTTCTACCTTAAGACCCCAAAAGATGTTCCACCGTACTACAAGGACACTTGTTCAACTAGGTTCACAACAGCCTTATTCCTAATAGCCAGAAACAAAAAAACAAAAAAAAAAAAAAATAGATGTCCCTCAACCAAAGAATGGATAAAAGTGTGGTACATTTACAAAACAGAATACTACTCAGCTATTAAGAACAAAGACATTATGAAAACTGCAGGAGAATGGGATAGAACTAGAAAATACCACGCTGAGTGAGGTGACCCAGACCCAGAAAGACACGCACGGTTTGTGCTCACTTATGCATGGATATTAGACATAAAGTACATGATAACCATGCTACAATCCAAGACCCAAAGATGCTAAGTAAAAGGAGGGCCCAAGAGCGGATGCTTGAATCTCACTCACAATGGGAAGTAAAATAGACATCTGAGGTAAACAGAGGGCAGGAACTGGGTGGGAGAGGGCGTGGGAAGGAGAAGGTACAGGGAGAGAGAATGTAAATCATTGTTGGGGGGGGCATCTCTGAGAAGGGGGAAGGCTCCCAGTAGTCTACAGGGGTGACCCTAGCTGAGACTTCTAGAAGCAGGTGAAACGGAGCCTCAAATTGCCACCTCCTGTAGCCAGGATAGACTTCCAGTGGGGGGAGGGGAGCTTAAACCAACCCATAAAACATTCCATCCAAAATTTTTTCAGACTACAAGAACTATAGGGATAAAGATGGAGCAGAGACTGAGGGAATGGAAAAATCAATGACTGGCCCAAATTGAGACTTCACCCTATAGGAGACAACCAAACCCTGACACTACCATTAAAGAGGCTCTGCTATGATTGCAGACAGGAGCCTAGAATGACCGTCTTCTAAGAGACCCACCATCCAGCAACTTATGGATGCAGAAACCCACAGAAACAATAAGTGGAGCCCGACATGTATGGTGGAAGAGTTGAGGGAAGGATTGAGGGAGCCAGAGAGGTCAAGAATACCACATGAAGACCAGCAGAGCAAGTAAAGCTGGTCCATGGGGGCTCATGGAGACTGAACCACTAAGCAAAGAAGCATTCATGATCTGGACCTCTGCCCCTACACATATGTAGCAGATAACAACTTGCTCTTTTATATGGCTTCTCTAACAACTGGAGTGGGGGTTGTCTCTGACTCTGCTCTGCCTGTCTTTGAATCCCTTACCCATAGATGGGTTCTCTTCTCTTTCCTCAGTGGTAGAAGATGTGCTTAGTCCTGCTGTGACTTGATGTGCCAAGGTAATATGCTACCAAAAGGGGGGGGGCCTCCCCCTTCTCCGAGAAGAAGGAGATGTGGCAATGGGGGAGGGGGATGTGAGGTTGGGACTGGGAGGGAAGGATGGAGGAGGCTGTCATCAGACTGTCAAATGATTAAATAAACAACTTAGTGGGGAAAATGTTTCTAAAGAGAAATAGAAACCTAGCACAAAGCAACATACACAGATTTCCTAGGACAGTAGATAATACCTTCAGTCAATTACGTTTTCTGTAGCTAGAGATCTAAGTAGTAAATTTTGATAACTGTCACATCTGGCATTTTACTTCACTATAGTCCACAACAAATTTAAGATTCTTGGCATAAAATAGATAACCAAGTCTGTTGTGTCTCACCAAACCCTCTCTCTAAGACAGGACTCTAAAAAACAAAACAAAATTAAATTAAATTAAAATTTAAAAAAAGACAGGACTCTAGATCATCAAATTATTAGAAGACTATCCCACACCTCTCATTAAGAACAAAAATTCTGTTGCTTATGGCTGTATTTTTCTCTCTCCTTTGAACATATTCATGATGATTACGTTTTGAATTACGTACGTTAAACAAAGCTTCTCTGTATATGTTATATAAAGCAAAGATCTATGAAATAAAAAGTTTATTTGTGATATTGTGAGCATTTTGTATATTCTTTTGTCATTGAGCACTAGTGTACGGCTGGAAAACTGAGTTGACTTAAAATTTGTCCCAAGTATGTTATGAAACTTTGATATATTCCCATTTCCTTTGAGTCTCAGGAACAATTTATAACCATGTTCGAAAAGCATATGAAGCTCTATTTATAACAGCTGTTGTTTTTCCTATTAATGCATTTTAAATTGGCTTCTTTCTCTAGACTGACAACTTCATTACAGATCAGATTGTTGGGGATTTGACTACAAAAGGAACTCTGAATAATTATCATACTATACTACCTCTGAGAAAAGGTTATACTTTTCATAAACCCTTCTAAGCACAGGTAGTGTATAGTTCTTACGTATTTTCGACTAAATTGAAAATTCACTCACATCATGGGAAATCCAGCGATTAAGGATTTTGTTTTGTCAGATACATTCTTGCTAGCAAGTAGTTCTTTGTCCCTTAAACCTTGAGATGCCCATTCAGAAATAAAGAGACTACAGTAGCATAATATTATACATATATTAGATTATATATAAAAATGTAACCTTCTATATAACTGATTACCTTGGAACTATTACATGTACAGAAACCATTTTTTGGCACACACATAGCTGCAATAAGACTAGGCCCCTCCCCTCCTATTAAGACTGGACAAGGCAACCCAGGATGAGAAAAAAGTTCCCAGAAACGGGCAAAAGAGTCAGAGACTTCCCTTGCTCTCTATATTAGGAGTCCAACAAGAATACTAAGCTACACAACCAGAACATATATGCAGCAGGCCTAGGTCAGACCCATGCAGTGTCTCTCTGTGAGCCCCTATGGGCCCTGGTTAGTTGGTTCTGTGGTTTTGTTGTGGTGTCCTTGACCCCTCTGGTGCCTACAATCCTTCCTCCTCCTCTTATGCAGGATTCTTTGAGCTCTGCCTAATGCTTGACTGTGGGTCTCTTCATCTGTTTCCATAGTTGTTGGAGGATGCCTCTGTTATGATGATCAGAATGTCATATTTTAAAACCTCCAACTTAACAAGTGAGGCATGTAAAATGATATTTTGAGATCAGAAATTAAAATTTTGAAGTGCAAAATATTGCTTATGCCAAAACCAAACTGATATCACTTCTATCCTAGCAGAAAGTGTGTTAGTATGTCTTCAATACTTTATGATTTAATATATTGGTGTATGTAGTATGTGGAGCAAGAGACTCTTCAAGGAAAACAAATTCCTAGATATAAATGAATGACTCACTTCTTAGCAAGCCTTTATTTTGACACTAAACCAAAGAAACTCATGGCCCAAATCATCCTCTTTATTTGAATCTTAGACTCAGGGCCACTACACAATTTTTCAAAACTTGACACATAGAGACGGTCCTGTAACGATCCCTTTTTCCATTGGAGACTTTTTGCCAGAGTAAGCTTTAACAGCCACATGTATACCAACCACATTTCTGTTCGTGGTGACATATATTCTGTATGAAGGTTGTCTCACTCAGTCTTCTATTCCTGCGAAGAGAGGCCATGACCACAGCAACTCTTATAAAGGAAAAGCACTCCATTGGGGCTGGCTTACAGTTGAGGTGCTTAGTACATCGTCATCATGGTGAGAATCTGCTGTCATGCAAACAGACATGGCACTGAAGGAGCTAAAAGTTCTGCCCCTGGATCCACAGGCAGTAGAAAGAGTAAGACACTGGGCCTGGCTTGAGCATCTGAAACCCCAAAGCCCACCCCCAGTGACACACATCCTCCACCAAGGCCACACCTATTTCAACAAGGCAATGACTCCCAATCCCTATCAAGTAGTGTCACTCCCTGATGACCAAGCATTTAAATATATGAGCCTAAAGGTACCTTTGTCATTCAAACCATCACAAAGGTAAAAATGTACTTTCCAGATAAGTGTTTGATAATACGTAAATAAGGTGTGTTTATTTGTGTGACAGTAATATATGACAGCACAGGAAAACAATCAGACTACCTGTATTATATTAAACTCCCGGAAATAGGCCCAGAGATAAAAATACAAGACCAGTTGATTTATTTGTAAGGTTGCTCCAGAAAATATTCCTGGAGTCATGGAAAAATAACACTAGGCAGATAGAGCAGCTTATAAGTACATTAAGAAGCCAGTCACTTGGTGAGTAAAACTAATTCCATTGATAATGCCTTAAAATCAACATGAAATATATGATTAAGAGTCACCCAACCAGGATTGAAGATCTTGCACACTTACATGCAAGGCCCTGTACATTTCTGAGACCTGCTGGAGAGTCATTGACATCATGGCATTCCTGGCTTTCAGGTACAGGAGCTGATGTTCTGGTTACCAAAGCCCCGGAGGCTGGAGAAGGTTGCCTCACTTGCTATAGCAGCAAGCCTGAGAGAAAGGAGGCAGATTGGCTAGCATATTTCTCCCACCGATACCAAAAATGAATCTCACAAATAATATGTTTGGGAAAAGAGGCCAGAATCAAAAGTAGTATATAATGTTTTCATTTATATAAAGTTCAGAATCAGACAAAAACAGATATGAGAAGTCAGAAGTGTGGTTGCATTTGAGGAAGCAATGGTGGTGTTGGAAAGGACGGAGAGAGATACGCAGTTGCTCATGGTGGTCTAAGTTCCGCCTCGGCTGGGGAATATACGGATGCCTTTACATTGCAGTAAATGAACTCTTAGCTGATTATACTGGGCGTGTGCTATTTCCAGTTTAAAATTTTTATTTGCATGGAATAGGATAGGGACATAGGGTCAGATTTCACACATATAGCCCATGTAGATAGCATTATAGTTTATATGGGCATTTATTTATCAAAATGGTGTCTGAATATGGGTGCCTCTGGATGGGGTCACTTTTTCTCTTGCTCATTAGAGCTATAATTTGAAACAGAAACATGAAATCTTATGCTCACTTGGACTAATAACTGAAGCAACACTCCCTGCTCATTAGTTATGGTGATTTCTTCATGGGCACTGGTACTCTATGCATGTTCATAAGTTAACTGTGAAGCCAGCCTGCTCTTGTGATGGCTGATTCATGATGACACTGACATCCTGCTCCATAGCTGTTGTGCTGGCCCTGACTTTGGCTGGGAAGGATGGAAGTCATAGCCTCAGCAAGTTTCTCAGCACTGACACCAATAGATGGAAAACAATGTGGAAAAAGTGGGTCCTGAAAATTCAGACTAGATCTGGAGAGATGGCTCAGTAGTTATAGAGCATCCAATGCTCCTCAGAAGGTCCTGAGTTCAATTCCCAGCACACACACATGGCAGCTCACAACTGCCTGATGCTGTTTTCTGCTGTGCAGATGTGCATACAGGCAAAGTACCCACATAAAAATAAAATATAATAAAATAAAATATAAAATAAATTTTTAAAGCGTTTGGCCTAATGGAGACCAAAAGAAAATGTCAGACTGTTGGAATTAATCAGTAAAGAACATGGATTCAGAAGAGCTGTAAAAAGGAAATAACTCCTCCAAGCTAAACCTGGAAGACACTCACGTAACAATGAAAAAAGTTAAAGCTCATTTGTGAACAGCTGACTATCCATATGCATAATCAGTATCTAATGATTTTACCTACATTGGCAGTCTAGTCTAGGACACAGCCTAACGTGGAAGGGTAGGAAGAATTCAGGGGCTGGAAAGTGAATCAGGTGTGTGTGTGTGTGTGTGTGTGTGTGTGTGTGTGTGTGTTGTATGCTGGGGGCACACTTGCACACTTTCAGGCGTACATGCATATACGTGTAGAGGCCAAAGGAGCCTCTGGGCTCATCCTCATGTGCGCTGTCCACCTCCTTTGCACAAAGTATTTCTGTGCCTTACACTTCACCCATTTGGCTCGATGGCCGGTGACCCCAAGGATATTCCTCTTGCCTCTTCCTTAGCAGTAGGACTGCAGACACAAACCAATGCATTCAACATCATGTTTTCTGTTTTTAATAACTCCTAGTATAGTTCCTACTAGCCAAGTCCTGAAATATTAGTGCCTACCATTATTATCCTAAAGTTAATCTCTGCACCACTATTGCATTACTCTCCCATGCTGTAAGACAAAAATAAATAAATAAATAAATAAATAAATAAATAAATAAATAAATAAGTTCAATTTCCTTCCTTTCATGTCCCTTCCTTTCCAAGTACCAACTCAGACAACTTAGAATGGAGAAAGCACTGGATAATAGAAACTCATTATGTTTGCTGCATTCCCAGCACCTAGCACAGTGTTTGTGATATGGCAGATGTGAGATACTTTGTTACAATTTAATTTTCTGATTTTAAAATGATTTTTTGTGTAAGAATATCCCACTAATTGCCATTCCATCCAAGCCAAATGTAAAATTGCTTCCAGAAAGGAGGTGATGAATTATCCATAATCAACAAGACTTGAATTACATTCTAGTTTCTTGAACTTATTTCACAGAAGGGGTGCCAGGAAGAAAAAAAAAAAGGCTTACATGCTCTGAAAATTCCCTGAGCTATTAAAAGAAGGGCCAGGCCACAGGCAGTCCCAGGCCTTCAAATCCCTGGATAAAGGGCTTTCCTCTTGCCTCATTAAATTTCCCTTTGTTAAGTTACCTGACCTACTGAATAAACAATCCCATTTATTGTTCCTAATCATTTCTGAATTTAAAGAGTATTTCCATCATCTTGACCTTTTCTAACTTGCAGCTGAAATATTATATAAATCTTCACTTGCCACAAACACTGCAAAAGAACAATTTTAAAGCTAAGACAGCTGACTTTTCCCCAAGAAATGCAAATTTCATCCCAGGTTATTAATGTTGAAGATGAAAAATACAATTCAATTCCATTTTCTATGTACTCAATTTTCTGAGGTGACCTAGAAAAATGAGAAATTATTAAACTCTGGAGGAAACTCCAGAAGAGAAACTTATACCAAGATAATTTGTCTTCCAAATGCAAACATCGCTCTATTACTCTCTTAAAAGATTTCCTTTTGAATACAGCATTTTGATTGCAGTAGGAAAAGGCATCTGAAACTCATTAGTAGTTTTCTAACTTCTGAATGTTTGGTTCATTCCCAATGTAAAATGTATTACTGTGGCAAAGCGTTTGTCTTACTGAGAAAATTCCCCAAGAGAAAACTTACTTCGTAGTACTGCCCTGGCTGCTTAGTGTTTCCAGAGTCACTGTACTATATACATAAACCCTGACACGTCATGTGTAGATCTGACATTTCTTTGACATTTCAAGAAGGGAAGCTATTGTGTGAATGGCGTGGCTTTTCTCACTTCTCTCCATGCAATCTTCTGATGACAATCATTTAACCTCACAATAATAATGATGCAATGTTTTTTTTTTTTTCATTTCTTGTTGTTGTGTTACCTGCTAGCGATGAACTAGGTTCAAGTTGAGTGTCAGATGTCTTGTCAATGGAGGAAATAAAGTGTGGCTTTGCCAATCTTGAGAAATCAGACCCTGGAATGTCCTCAAGTTCAACCTCTCCAATTCTCGCTGTAGACTTAGGGAAACTGAATTAGATGTTCAAAACCATAAGGGAACTTTCTTCCCAAAGGTGAAAATATTTCTTTTGGGTTTTTTGTTTTGTTTTGTTTTGTTTTTTGTTTGTTTGTTTGATTGATTGATTTTTCAAGACAGGGTTTCTCTGTAGCCTTAACTATCCTGGACTTGCTTTGTAGACCAGGCTGGCCTGGAACTCACAGAGATCCATCCATGACTGCCTCTGCCTCCCTGAATGTTGGGATTAAAGGTGAGTGTCACCATGCCCAGCTGAAAAAAATCATTTTTTACATATACATTTATATTATCACACATATATACAATAAACTACCTATTAGCAAGAAGAACCATGACACACTCAGGAATTATATAAATGTTACATTCTTAGTGTTTTGGCTATTTATATTTGATAGCCTTGAAGAAAACATCTTTCCTACCTTGGTGCATCTAAAATTCTGAATGTAGATCAATCTCCACTACATCTGGTCATTATCAACTTAAAACATGCATCTAGACCTAAAAGCATCTTAACCCCTAAACAACTAAGCCTCATTGTAAAACTAAGCTAGTTGAAAAAAAAAATCTTTAAGCAACACTTAATGATTCAAACAGCAAATGGTGATTCCTAAATCAACTTTCTATCTCCTAGTATGTTTTAAAATGATGACTTTTATTTCCTCATACATTTAATATATGGAAAGTATCTCCACAAGAAGAAATGTGTGCAAACACAACAGGAACCGCTTAGTTTTATTTCATTAAATCACAATTGACATGTTTCTCAATAATTTACATTAAACATAACTGTTTGGTTTCCAGGTCAATTGTGGCAGTTCTGGCATACCAGGAAGTTGTGGTTCTGATCTTGTCAGGATTCTCAGTTGGGCTGAGAGGACAAATGAAGTCTCAGAACTGAATGTTTGGAAATTTCTCCAAATAATCTCCAACAGTGCTATGGAAGAGATGTTGTACAGAAAGTTAATAAACAAATAGTGCCTCGGTGATATTTCTATTACATAACATATAAACAGAAATGATTAAGATAAAAATACAGCTAGTCTTTGTCACTGAATTGTCTCTTAGCCTCAATTATCAGTAACTGTTCATCTTTTCTAGAGCTCAGGAAAACTTGGGCCCACACAGCCCTTGGATACTTGACTGACTTGCATATCTATGCAACGCGCGCGCACACACACACACACACACACACACACACACACAAACTAGTCCAAGGCATTATGAGATAGGAACTCAGATAATGCTGAAGAGCAATGGGTCCTTCACCCATCCATCACTCATCATATTCACAGCATACATGTTCAGCATTTATTGCACAACAATACAGTGGGCAACATATGGTCCTAAGGAGGATTGTTTCTCTGCCTTTAGAAAGTTCAAGTCATAAATGCATAAAATGCAAACATGGAAAAGCAACATGAGTGAAAATCACCTGTGGTAGCAAAACGGGAGAGAACAGTAGCTATTCCTGAGGAAGCTGCAAAGGGCAGCAGGAAGGAGACAAGTTCTACATTCTGAGGTTAATATTGAGAAGAACTTCCTCAAGAAAAGAAAGACAGAATAGAGTAATTACTCAGTAGATGGTATTTTAACTCAGTAAGATAATGTTTGTGAAGGGCATTAATTTGAATAGAGATAAAAACTAAATTGAAAATATAGATTAAAGATAACTTGGAAAAATTTTATTGACATATTTAGGGATGATTATTTTTTCAAATCTGCTCTCATATATTCAAGTGGGAAGAAATAAACTAAAAAAGAAAGGCAGGTGCCTTTCAAGATGTCATTTTTAGGGCTTATCAGGTCAGTTAAAGACCCCTTTCCTTCCTTCACAGTGGCCGCTACCAACACACTGACTGGGGCCTTGAAAGAACTTTCACACTGACTGGGGCCTTGAAACCTCTCTCAACACATTGATTAGACCTTGAAATTAGCCTCATCAAGTTGCAAGATGGTTATACTAACTCTGGATACAGCATCTTCACACAATAGAGCCAAAACCACAAGAATATCTTTTCTTTCTTTGCTTTATAAAAAGTGAAAAAAATTCCATAACCTCGCAGTAAATATTTGTCATTTCTCATGACTTAGATCTTAGCTATGTGATTATTATTTCTAATTAATAGTGAAAGGAAATAGAATTTGCATGATTAGAGTGGGCTAATTAAGACTTATCTATTTGGCATTGAAAAACCAAAATCTGGGGTTTGCTCATTAATAAGAAAGACAAAGGAAGAAGATTATAAGGTGATTAACAGAGAGTATTTGTAAGGCAATTTGAATTTTTTAATTAAATAACAGTATGATAATGAGAAATATTTCAGAGGACAGAATGTCCCAAGAATGTGTGGTGATAAAATGAACAGATAGATTTCTCCATTGATTTTTCTCTGAACTAAAAGTTTCCCTTTTCAATAAGTCTTCAAATTAAAAATTGAAAAGTGGGAATCATACCTGGATGCACTTTATTGAGAAGCCACTTTGTATAAAAGTTAATTTCCTTGATACAATTTATCTAATTTTGTTATGTTGCAAGCCCCTGTGAGTGTGTGTGTATGTGTGTGTTTGAGTGTGTGTGTGTGTGTGTGTGTGTGAGAGAGAGAGAGAGAGAGAGAGAGAGATTCAGCACATACATATACATCCACTTGCCCCAGATAGGAAGCCCACAGCCGACTAACGTATGAATACCACCGAAATCCAACTTGGCGAATCAATGAGTTTCATTGTGGTTACTTACAAGAGCAGAAATAACTCAGAGACAGCTGCATTACCAAAGCCCACCCCAGCAAGGTGACTGGAAACTTGAAGTACACAGCACATTCTGCAGGTAGCTCAACAGATTGGAGACTGTCCTTTCCAGAAAGTCCCAGTTGCCCTAAATCTATTCCAAGCAGCCAATATGCTCATAAAGACCTCTTTACAGACAACTTGGGTAATCTCTGCTTCTTGTTTGCAGTTTGACCTTTTGAGAGTAATTCTCATCCATCTTTATTGTTTACTCTTAGGAGGGAGGGACCTAGCAAATCTATTTTAAGTTTTTTACACTCTGTCTCTTTTTTTTAATTCACTTTACATACTAATTGTAGCCGCCTCCCTCCTCTCCTCCAAGTCCGGCCCTCCCTCCCTCTTCCCCCTAACAACCCCCTCAGAAAAGGAGAGCCCCCCCTCCACCAACCCACCCCAGTACATCAAGTCACATCAGGACTGAGCATATCCTCTTTGGGCCTGGCAAGGCAGCCCTACCAGGGGGAAGTGACCGAAAAGCATCCAATAGAGTCCTTGTCAGAGACAGCTCCCACTCCCCTTGCTTCCCATTGGCTACATCTATGTAGTAGGCCTAGTTCAAGATTATGCATGGTCCTTGGTTGGAACTTCAGTCTCTTCAAGCCCCACTGGTCCCAGGTTAGTTGGCTATGCTGGTCTTCTCGTGGAGCTCCTGTCCCCTCCAGGTCCTTCTATTGTAGGTTTTGAACTTTTTTCAAATCTGCTTTACTTGGAGTTCTTTAATGCTTATGCCTCCCTTCCAACCCACCTACCCTAGACAGGAGAGAAAATAGGTTAATGGGAGAAAGAGAAGTAGACCTTTTTAGACTCAGTTCTATGGTGTGATCCCACTGTTGTTGGCAGGATTCCAGTGGACCCATTAAACAGCAAATCAGCAACACAACAAAAGTGACTGCAACCACAGCTGCTGGAACCCGGAACCTCGAAGCTTTCACTGAAGCAATTCTCTCTAGGAGCATCTCAAAATAGAGTGAAGAACAGCCAAGGCCAAAAAAAAAGAAACAACCGCTTCTTGTTTTGGAGATATATAGCTTGTAGTAGGATGTTTATCAGTTGGCAGAGACCATGCCTCATCAAGAGGTGGTTCATTTTCCAGTGGACAAATATCACCTGTTTTCTCACAAGTCTGTTTTCAGTGGAAAAACACCACATAACCTTACACAAGTCTGTTTCGCATCCCATACTTGGGATCAAAACAAAAACGTTTACGTCCACTACATTTTATCCTTCCCTCCGTTCTTCCACAAGGCTCCCTGTGCTCTGCCCAGTGTTTGGCTATGCATCTCAACATCTATTTCAATCCATTGCTGGGTGGAGGCCTCTCAGAGGACAGCTATGTTAGGCCCCATTTGCAAGCATAGCAGAGTGTCCATAATAGTATCAGGGATTAGCTCTCTCTCTCTCTCTCTTGGTGTGGGTTTCAGATTTGGCCAGGCAATTGTTGGATATTCTCTCAACCTCTGCTTTATCTTCATCCCTGCAGATCTTGTAGGCAAGGTAAACTTAGGTTCAAAGTTTTTGTGGGTGGGTTGGTGTTCCCCTCCCTCTACTAGGAGTCCCCTCTGGTTAGAAGGTTGCCTCTTCAGTCTCCATGACTCTCACTACTAAGGAGTCTCAGCTAGCGTCACCCCCACATGCTCCCAGGAGCCTATCCTATTGTAGGTCTCCAGCTTGTGTCAGACACGCCTTGCCCACGCAAGCCCTCTGTCCTCCTGCCACTGCTCTCCCCACATCTGATCCTCACCCTCAGTCCCCGCATCAGCCCCTCTCCTGTCCTATTCCCTCTCTTCAACCTGTCTTAAGAAGCTTCCATGAAGGATGGAGTGTTTTAATCTCTGAGGAAACTGCTACATGCAAATAATGTTATTTAGACTAAAATCTAACTTAGTAAACTGTAGATTTTGGCAGTTAAGCTTTGAGTGAGTTGCTTTCCACTTTTATTTTCTAATTTTAACTATTTCAGAAATGTTACACCAGAATTCGCAGGCTATGAGTTTTCAACGTCAGTAAATATTTTTTAAATGCAACAAAATTTTATATAATAAACTTTAGAATATTTTACATCATTTCCATTTTATCTGCATCAATATATTTTATTGCTTTATTGAGATATAGTTAGGATCTCTTATAGTTCAGATATGAAGTGTCCCCCCAAAGGCTGAAAATGCTAGAAGCCTGGTCCTGATGCAAGCAGTGTTCAGAGGTGGAGATTTTGGGAAACAAGTGGACCACGGGGTCTTGGCCTTCGTCAGTGAACCAATACCTTGAGAATACATAATATGTTAGCCTTACTAAGAGGTATAGAAGAGAATGGGAGGTAGGATCTCATAGGAGGAAGTAGGTCACTGGGGGCCCTAAAAGTTAATATTTTATACCCAACCCTTGTCTGTCTCTTTGGTTCTGCACAGCATGAAGTAAAAATTGGTTCAGTTGTATCTTTCCACCATCACGTTCTTTCTCACCACTTCAAAGAAACAGTGAAGCCAACTGGTCATGGCCTAAGAGTTCTGAAGCCTTGAGCCAAAATAAGTCTTTCCTCCTTCTAAATTATTTACCTTTTGTTTTGTCACAGTGACAAAAAGTCTGACCAATAGGATACAATAAATGTAAAGATTTAATGTATATAATTCAAGGAATTTGATGTCCATACAGAGCTTTGAATTGACCCTGCTTTTCCCAGAAGTTTTGTGGGGTTTGTTTTATGCCTAAGTCTGTGATCAATGTTCTAGTTTTCTGTTTATAGAATAAAATACAAACTCAAGAATTCCTTCTTTTCTACATAGGCAGCCAGTTATCTTCCCACTGTCTTTACATCTATTAATAATCATTTTCTTAAGTATTTAATCAACTTTTAATGATATCTAGTGTACCTTTAATGTTAGACATTATATCTTCATTTATAGCTCAATCAGGTTTCTTCTTACTTTTTTTTTTTTTAGTTTTTACTGATCATTATTAGTTTTCCTGAGTTTATATCTTCACTAGTTCCAAAATCTCTTGTTTGAGAGACTTTACTGATAATTTTCTTCTGCCCTTTAGAAGTTATAGTTTCAATTTGTTCACACAGTAGGTAAAAAATTTTAATGCCAGGTGTTTTAGGTTTTTTTGGTTGGTTGGTTGGTTGGTGGGTGGGTGGGTGGGTGGATGGGTGGGTGGGTGGGTGGGTGGATGGGTGGGTGGGTGGGTTGGTTGGTTGGTGGGTGGGTGGGTTAGTTTGGTTTGGGTTTTTGAAACAGGGTTTCTCTGTGTAGCCTTGGCTGTCCTGGACGTGATTGCAGCTCAAATCAAGTTCCTGCAGCCACAGTACATTGCCTTCAACAATCTAGTTCTGCTATGCAACCAAGTGTAGTAGTTGTAGCCTGGGTGTTTTGCTAACCCCTAGGACCGTTCATTACCACTGACTCATAATAAGACAGCTTACATCTGCTGTTGGGAATTACATTTTACTGTGCCAGGCGTTTCTCATTGCAGGTCATCATTCAGGGCCAATTTTGGCTCAGTTCATCCGGGAGGTTGTTAAGATAACTCTCGTATCTACTGTTCTGTTTCTGCCTCAAAGTCCCACACTAGTATCAAAAGAGTTATTCTAAACCAAGTTTGATCTCCTTAGCCTTATATGGAGTCATAGGCAAATCAATAATTATTTTTCGTTTTTTAATACAGGGTTTCTCAGGGTAGCCCTGGCTGTCCTGGGCTCACTGTGTAGACCAGGCTGGCCTCGAATTTACAAAGATTCACCTGCTTCTACCTGCCAAGTGCTGGGGCTAAAGGTGTGCGCACCATACCCAGCCAAAGCAATAATTTTTAAGCCTTCTTATCTAAGTCCCTACTGCCCTTCATCTTTCTTTTTTCATCATTATTTTCAAAACAAAGCCTAAATATTATGCGGGGAAAAATAAGCAGTAGGAGAAATATATAAAGGCCCTAGAATAAAGCAAAGCAGTAAACTCCTGAGCACTGTATTTGCTTATAGAAACAATCCAGGAAGGACCCAAGAACAGAGAAAACAAGAGCTAAGAATAGTGTGTGGCCACCTCACTCTCATGCCTGTGTATGTAAGTGCCTGGGCTGTCCACCTGCCCTGACTGTTGATAAAAACGGGTCTGAGAAATACTGCTTTTGTCAAGAGTTGAAAAACTGAAGGAAAAAATGTTCCTTAATCTCTCAATAATCCTCTGTTCCCTGCTGTTAAAGGAGATGCCAAGGAAAAGAATGCTTCTAAAAATGATTTCAAGATTAGAAAGGACTTTTCAGGAGCACATGTGATGTTCTCAGAAGAACGTGGGGAGTCGTGTTGTATCTTTTTTTTAAAAGAATAAGTAAGAAGAATCTGGCTGAGATGAAAAGACAATTGAATCAGAGTCAAAGAAAAATGAGCTATGAAATAGTCTCAAACGTAGTGATGAGCTACACTGGAAAATATTGCTATTCATCAATTCATCCTTGCATATTCCTGTAATCACTTCTTACCCAGAATATACTATTCTTCTGTTATGCAATATTTGATAGCAATATTTCTAGTGTTTTATTAGGATTTTACAGTTATGATCTTTTCATTTGATAGGGCTTTGTTTTCCTTCTTGTGCAAGTTTCTAGTTTGGATATAGTTATGCAGATTTAGAAAAGAATTATAATTTTTTTACATTCCTCGCACATTGTAACAGTTTAAGTAGCATAGAAATCATTCCTTGGTGTAACAGAATTTGGAAATGTTTTATCTGCAGATTGTGGGAACTGGGGCTTTTGTCATTTTCTCAATTCTCTTCTTAGTTTTATGCTTCATACTTTTATTATTGCTTTGGCTAAGCCTTGGGTAACTATTTTCCCTGAAATTCATTCATTTAGTCAAATTAACAAAACTTTCAGCACAGAGCTATGAAAACTATTTTCTTATCATTTGAATTTTTAACACAGTCTGAGATTATTTTCTCCTTTCTTTTCAGGATATTGTGTATTATTTTTCTTCTTTCAATAGGAAGCAGAGCAGTTTGATTAAATCTAGTTTTATATAGCACTTCCCCTCCTTTAAAACCCCTCAGTCAAGCCAGGCATCTACATTTACTCTCCAGTTGTGGGCAAAATGTTTCAAAATACGAACACAATGCAAACAAGAAAATATCTTCATTCTCTACGTAATTAGGAATGTCGGCTCCTAGCCTCTGGTGTTTTGTAGGAAAAGAAAATCAACCATCAGTATAGAGAAAGCACTTTCTCCTTGAAAAGAATCGTCAAGTCTCCATGCTTCTTATTTTAATGTTCTCCCAGGAATGGAAATGTATTGGGGACTTTCCAAAATCCCACTTAGTTGACAGTCAGTACAAATCTGCTCTCTTAAGTAGAGATTCAGGATATGAGCTTTTACAATTGAAGTTCTATAACTAAGGAATATGAAGGAAGGACTTATGTTTGATGGTACAATATTATACTCACCAAGAAAAAGAAATTTCTATTTAGGAATTTTCTAACTAAGCCAAATGTAATAAAAGTGGGGGGGGGGTTCTAATAATTCTGAATCGTGCTCTTTTATGATATTTTGGGGTAAAACTGCTTTTCTAATAGCAGTTCATATAGTCTTATTTAGTTTAACTATGACAATATCAGCTTTACTTCACCATAGCCAATACTAGAAACAAGTCAATTTATGAAGAGAAAAGGTGGTTTTTTTGGCTCAAGGCTACGGAAGTTTCAGTTTGGATTACAATGGTTCTCAACCTTCCTAATGCTGTGACCTTTAATACAGTTCTTCATGTTGTGATGACTGCATTATAAAATTATTTCATTGTAACTTCTTAACTGTAATTTTGCTACTGTTATGAATTTCAATGTAAATACCTGATATGCAAGATACCTGATATGCGACCCCTGAAGGAGTTGTGACCCATGTGTTGAGAAACGCTGGGCTAAGGCTTGGCTTAGGGCCTATGGCAAGACAGCATACACCTGAGATAAACACGGTGTGGCAAACCTCCTCACCTTAAAGCTCAGGGGCAGTGAGAAGCAAGGAGCTGGAGCCCCACAGTCCACTTCAGAAGGATGCCAATGGCCTAAAGACCTCCCACCGGCCTCGGGCTATTCTACCTCCCAATGGCACCAAGTTGGATCTCAAGTGGTTTTGCTCATGAATCTTTGAATTGCATCTTTTCAAACCACAGCAATGATTAGACAGTCTTACTTCTAAGCATGTTTAAATGGTGGTTGTGTATGTACAAAGTTGATTTTAGTACGAGCTAACACTTCCTTTTTTAATATTTTATTAATTTATTCATATTACATCTCAATGGTTATCCCATCCCTTGTATCCTCTCATTCCTCCCTCCCTCCCATTTTCCCCTTCCTCCCCTCCCATGGTGGCACTCAGAAGAAGGATAGCAGGCTACCCAGAAGAGACTTGATACCCTATGAGCTAACACTTCTTTACACCAAACTTATCAACAAAAGTAGAGAAACTTCTATCTCTTTTAGGTTTTATTTATATTATTTAAGAATATGAAGTTTTCAATAGTTAAAGCAACTCTCTTGAGGCTTCTGTTGGCCCAGTGTAGCGAGTTCCCTAGCTCAAACTAATAAAATTTATTATCCCTAAGGAGTTTTTCCCAGTAACTTTTCAGAGAAGAATCTGAGATCCCCAGCTCTAGAATGGAAGGAATAGACTGCTTCTGGAACTTCTCCATCTTCGTCTCATTATACAATCAATTCTCTACATGATTCTGCTTTTATTTAATTTTTTTAACTTAAAATAGATTCTCCTCTCCAGCAATACATTCCAAGACAGTTTCCCCTTCCAACATGCCTCTCACTCACACCCACCCACACCAACACTCACCCACCCACACCCACACCCACCCCATCTCAATTCCCCTGGAGAAACACTGGACAAGGCAACCCAATAGGAGGAAAAGAAGGCCATGAGCTGGCAAAAAACTCAGAGAAACCCCCACTCCCACAGTTAGGAGTCTAACAAAAGCACTAAGCTAACCGCCATAACATATAAGCAGAGGACCCAGTACAGACCATGTAGGTCCCATGTTTGTCATCCCGTTGTCTACAAGCCCAAATGAGGCCTGCTTAGTTGATTCACTGGGTCGTGTTCTCCTCCTCCTCCTCGTCCTCCTCCTCCTCCTCCTCCTCATCTAACTCCTACAATACTTCCTCCCCCTCTTCTACAGGATTCCCCCAAGCTCTGAGGGGAGGGACCTGATAGAGATATCCAGTTTAGACTCAATCTGGCTGTGGGTCTCTGCACTCACTCACCTCTGCTGCTAGGGGAAGCCTCTCTGATAATGACTGGACAAGACACTAATAAACTAGAACGTAGGGGGATGAAGGCTCCATGCAGACACCAGCTGGACATCCCTATGGGCTATGTGGATATTGTCCTTGGCAATGGGGCCCTGTTGTGAGTTTTCTGAGAGTGGCCTTCTGTCCTGGCATCAGTCTGGGTGATCTGCGGATCTCCATGGGACCCGCATCAGCCAACTACTAGAATGAATGCATCCCTGGCACACCTGCTGGAAGTCTTGCCCTGCCTACAAAAATGGGCAGTCCAGATTCCATATCCTCCATTACCAGAGATCCTCACTACGGTTATCCTCATAGATTCCAATATGCTTTTAACCTCATATCAGTTATCTCCTTCCACTTGATCCTTCATCTTTCCTTAAAAACTCCATGATCAGAGAATAGTGCTTCAAATTTGTTTAAGTCCCCAAGTGAGGTGGTGGTTTTGTTTTTTTTGTTGTTGTTGTTATTGTTGTTGTTTTTTGTTTTTCTGTTGTGGTTGTTGTTACATCATTTCCAGACAGGTGCTGTTGTGTTGCATTTTAAAGACAGATGGCAAAAATCATAAGAGCACACCATGTTCCTAGCTCTGCCTCCCTCTGAAGCATCAGTACTCACTGATGGGCAAAAGGAAAAGCATTAAATGAAGAAACTAAAATGTTTTGTGCATGGAAAAATGTCTTGATATGCTCTCACGTCAAGGAAGTTCTCCTAAAGACTGTGGTATAAAGCAGAGACACAACTACAGTGTTCTAAATATACTTGGCCTATCTCTTCAGAATAGAAATTTCAACTAGTTGCCATGAATTTATGGAGCCATCTTAGTTAATTTGGCTGCCCACTAGCACTTCTTATAGAACATTGCTCCTAAAGTGATAGATTTAAACTTACAGCATCACCTGTGATCACTCACTCTTAACTTCTCTCACCTCCACCTTAAAGTCATTACAGCTATTGGGTAAGTACCCTCTCCCCTCAAAAGCTTCCAAAACTCTCCCTGTGAGATTTATCAAGCTTCACTTGATCCTCAGAGCCCCGTTGTGCTATAGTCCTTTAACTGCAAGAAATTTCTCTTCAACAAATCCCTTTGCTGCATCTACTTACAACCTTTGCAAGGACACATATGTCATTGGCATCTTCAGCATTTATTCTTTTTTTAAAGATTTATTTATTTATTATATATACAGTATTCTTTTTGCAGGTCAGAAAAAGGGCACCAGATCTCATTATAGATGGTTGTGAGCCACCACGTGGTTGCTGGGAATTGAACTTGGCACCTTTGAAAGAGCATCTAACCTCGCAGCCATCGCTCCAGCACTTCAGCATTTATTCTAACCAGGACCCACTTTTATCTTGACTCCTCCATCTGAGAGTAAAAGAAGACATTTACCTCAACCACACAAGGCCAAGGCCATCAAAGTGTACTACACTAACTTGTACACAGACATATGAGCATGAATTTACAGAGACATACATAAATATACACCATGTATGTATGCATATATGTTGATGAGTAAAAGTAATAGTACTGGGAGGGAAGTATAATTAGGCATGAGAAGCCAATGTTGAATGAAAGTTGAAATTGCAAGGAGAAATAAAAATCAACTAAAGAAAAGTTATTAAATGAATAAGAAAAAAAGTGGAGGAGATGGAGAGCTGAGAAAATAATAGAAGCAAGAATATAGAGTGAAAGCAAAAATATTGATCCTGTGATCACAAGAGCATTAGAATATACTAATAGCCAATCACTTTTAATGTTTTATTGACTGATGTTACACGTTCTTGAACCTGTTGTATGGCTTTAGACAAAGTTTCCAAGATTTATTGAAAAATCATATATAATATGTAGAACATAGTAATTAAGAACTCAGAAGCATTACACACAAGCAAAATCAAACTTTCTTTTAAATTGCTTCTTTTTTGTTTGTTGGTTTTTTGTTTTTTGGGGTTTTTTGGATTTTGTTTGTTTGTTTTTGTTTTGTTTTGTTTTGTTTTGTTTTGAAACAGGGTTTCTTTGTGTAACAGCCCTGACTGTCCTGGACTTGCTTTGTAGACCAGGCTGGCCTCGAACCCACAGAGATCCACCTGCCTCTGCCTCCCAAATGCTGGGATTAAAGTCATGAGCCTCTTATGTATCTCTTTTGTTTTCTTAAGTCAAAAGAATCTTCTCTGCAATTCACTAACTCTTCATCTATTGTTTGCCAAAGTGCTCTAATCTTCATGTTCAGTGTGAAACAGAGTCATCTCAAAATCTTGCAAATGTAACAAAAGAAATAATTGACAGTAAGTAAGCATATACTCTATAACAAAATCTTAGGTGGAAAGATAGAACTTAAATCACAGATAGACACACTCTATTGTGGCTGCAAATCAGTTCCCTTTAGGATATGTGGTGCTCTCCATTTATGCAGCTTTCTTCCCTTGGGTGTAGACAGGTCTTTGGCCTTGTGGGATATAGTAAAGCTGGCAGGCTATCGTTCTCTTAATGGGGTTACATTAAATGACAAAAGGGTATGGGATATCACACCCATGGTAATTCTTTTAGTTAACTGAGACAAGTCTCTAGGTAAGCTAACAACCCCAGAAACATATTGATTTAAGCCTCTTTAGACTCTAGACAAGGAACCAAGAAACCTCCTCCTCCTCAAGTCTAAAGTCCTAATTCAGAAATTATAGGTTAATAATATGTGTTGTGCTACTGTAGTTCCAGCACCTCCAGAGCCTGAGGCTGGAGCATCATGTCAGGGCAGTGCTGTGTGACACAGTGAGATTCTCCTTTAAGAAGCTGTTTCCCATTTCTACTGGAGTCGGGTAAAGCATTTAGTAAAATTGGGTTGAGAAAAAATTGTCCTTATTGTTTGACTTTCTGTGAGTCTCTTGCTTACAGCCCTAATGATCTTATATTCCTAGTAGTTGAGTCATATATCTGCTCAAAAGCTAGAAGCCTAGATATTGCATGTCCTTCCATTCTCTGAGAAATGCCTGGCTGGGCTGCCATTTTTCCTGGAAATGACTTCTCGGACCAAGCTGCATTTTTTCAGAGCCCTGAACAGTATTTCTGTTTTCTGAGAACTTACTTGGTAGCAGGAAGATTTTATTTCTTTTTTTCCTGAGGAACAAAACTCATGATGATCCCAAGTACTACCGTTGGTGTGGAAACCCAAGGTTGTTCAAGGCTGGTAACTTTCTAATGGTTTTGTTTGTTATGATATGAAGCATCAGCTTCCAAATAGTCCATCCAAGATCTTATTGTTAATTATTTTTATCAGCTTTGTATGATACACATTTCCTCAATCAAGCCACCACCTGGGACATTCCACTTTCCTAGCATTGGGATCACTGATATCCCAGCTTTTCTGAGTCCTGGGCATCAGACTCAGGTTAGCATGCTTGCTCAGCAAGAACTTTACTGACTGAGACATGTCTCCATCCTCTTGGATCTTACTTCTTTTAAACAGTGCCTGTGATGTTGGAAGCAAAGGGACCTTTTTAAGGATGGTCCCCATGTACCAAACATAGTGGAAATTGAACATTTCCATTCAAACAGAAAGATCCTTCAGTGAGTGTTAACATTTGCATATCACAGACAGGAGTAGAAAAAGCAACTGAAGTACAACTGGAAGGAGCAAATCTTTACTAGAAAGTGTTAGAAAGGATTTGCTGCGTTCTAAAACAGGATGGCTGGGATGCTTCTCCATATGTCATTAAGAGGAATGCACATATCCCCAGTATTACATCAAGTCACATATGGAGACAGGCCTTGAAATAATTCTTGGCAGTAAAAGCAAGATATAGCAAAATTCACTCACCAAGTTGTCAACCAAAGATTTAAATAATAAATGCTTTAAACATCTCACTGTAATTGTGTATGTCCCTCATAAAAGTTAAATGTCTTATTATATCAAAAGTTTTGGTATTTTTATAGCATCAGCACTGTCACTATTATACTACAATTTGTATTAAAATACTGTATAATGAAATGGTTAATCGCCTTGAGTATTTAGAGCCCTACAAATCTGTAATGGAATTCAGTACACCCATTTTATTAGCAAGAGAGTTATGAGATGAATCACATGGTGCTCAAAATACATGCAGCGCACAAGAAGGAAAAAAGTTAAGCTAAGAAGAGAGAGCGAGCCATCTGATGATGCAGTTAAATATGTATCAAGATGGCATTGGAAAGTCAAATGCAGATCATTAAGCCATATATATTTCACTAGATATAAGCCATGAGATTCAGGCAGACCTACCTAGAGGCTAATATGAGACCAGGCTTAGGTATTACTTTAAAATTCCTACTTAAAAGAAATCCTGGTATCCTGGGGGCAATGCATCATTTCTAAACATTCATGAAAAGGAGAGAACATGGGTTTCTTATTACTTAGAAACAAATGTAGAAAAATCCTCTTTAAAATAAATCCTGGTATCCTAAAAAGAAAATGTGCCTTCTCTAAATACTCATGGAAAGGATCCTATGTGAGTTATAAACAATTCTTTCAATTATTTTTCTACAGTAAATTCAATAGAAAACAATTTCATTATCTTATATTGTTCTTTAAATTCAGCTAATAGACTAATATCAAAATACAGTACAGTAAAATTAATTTTAAAGTAGTAATTATGGGGTTGTGGCTCTAGGGTGAGAAACAACACACATGTAAATAAATTCTAACTTTGTGTAACACTTTTAAGTCCACAGATGTTCTTACTACCAAGGCTAGGTCAAGGAAGATTATTCCTCCTGATTTCAGAAAGTGGGGACCTTTAATAGACTCATTTATTTCCCAGCACAGTGTAGACGGGAAGTGAGGCTGGAACTTTGCTCTCTGTTGACTCAGTGCCCTTTTTACAACACAACTATGAAATGCACTGAGTATCAAAGACTCAGAGAAGCAGGAAAGCGTTCTAGCCCCTACCATTCTTATGCTTAGAAACCATTTCCCACAACCTTATTTTGATATACTTTAAATCAGAATGGAAAGTGCTGACCGAGCTGTCTCCTTGTGCGCTAATAACTTGGACACTTCATACCAAATATCATTCTTAAAACGCAGCTCACCTATCCGTCATAAAACTAACAATAATGCTTTTATTTTCACAGCACTTTATATTTCTCAAAGGTTTTATATATATATATATATATATATATGATAGTTTCTAGGTCCCTGAAGACATCTGCCCAGAAAAGCAAAACAATTTGCTTATGCAAATGAGATGCTAATAAAGTATTCCCTTTGCAAGAACTGCAGATAAACTGGAGACAACAAAAAAATCTCACCATGTGTGCTCTAAAACAAGACCTTGCCCAAAAACAACCTTAATGTGGTGGACTTTTATAAATTTATCCACATCACATGGAAATTAGGCTTCTATGAGAGAATATCATGACATCCTATATGACAAAGGTCATCGTTTTGCAAACTGGTATTTCATACACATAGCAGGAGAAATGGTAAAGGTGAGTCAAATTAACAGGGAAAGGGGCTAAATAAACTATGTTCCAACCTCAAAAAGAATAAATTGTCCTTCCAGTTTCATAATCCTATACTGCTATTTTTAAATGCAGCCCACAAGTAGCTGCAAAAAAAAAAAAAAATCTGGTTTTAAGGAAAATGTGTTCTGTTTTTAAATTATAGAATGTTCTGGTTTCCAGAAGATGCAAATATTTAGCCTGTTAATAATTAAGTTTCTGTGCTTCCTGTGGGAAGTTAATATAGGAGTAAGAGGTGATGGTATGAAATTCAACAGTTACTTAAACTGAGCAGCTCAGCATGAAAATTACCTTTTTACATTTTATTATCTAATATAGCTCTGGATATAGTAATGACCTTAGGATGAATATAGAAAACATCTCATTTGAATCTAATATTTTGATCCTAGCACCTCAGCTCCAACCAAGAAAATAATATGATCA
Organism: Acomys percivali; assembly: GCA_907169655.1. NCBI lineage: Eukaryota > Metazoa > Chordata > Mammalia > Rodentia > Muridae > Acomys > Acomys percivali. Next base: position 98,843,460 of record OU015748.1, read on the forward strand.
CCCTCAGAGAGTTCATGCAGAGCAAAACTTAGCCAATCTTAACTAATGTTTTCTGGAAATGGTGCGTGGGGCGCAGCACCTCTCCCGTTATTCAGGCAGTCTGCATCTCGTGACAGTGCTCTGCTTTTCCTCCAGACAAGGCAAAGGATGCTTCTTCAACGTCTGGCCCAACATACAGCCATGTCTTTACAGCAATCACTCTGCTAAAACCATGACCTCCCACACGAAACAAGATAAATAATTTCTTTTTGATTAATCAGGACAGCCGTAAAGCTTGTTTTTAAACTAATTATTCTCTGCAGTGAAAACGGAGGTGTTATTCATTTGCTATTCAGAAGATAGGCTCATTTTATTAGGATAGGATAATGGCTTCATGCTTAAACATCTGAGGGGAGATGGGAGGAGAACAGGGAGGAGCGGAGGACAGAAAGCTGTGGTCAGGATGTGTTGTATGTGAGAAGGATTTATTTTCAATTAAAAAAAAAAAACTTGTACAGTGAATCTCTAACTGCCAGCAAGTATTCATGACCATACCATCAATACTCCCTGGAGATGGGGTTCTAACCAGGTAGAAATATTGCTGGATTCTCTTCTTGTTATCGCCTCCTGCCTTATTCCACATCCACTGAAAAACAACTATGTAATTAAATGACACCTTGATGGAAATTCTGTTTTAGGAAATTCTGTTTTAGGAAAAACAGAAATATTTGTATTATCGTTTTGAGATTATAATTACATAATTTTCCCTTTCTTTTCCCTCTCCAAATCCTCCCATGTACTACTCCTGTTTATCTTTCAAACTCATGGCCTATTTTTTTCATTAATTGTTGTTATGTACATATTTTTATAGGCATATTTATTCCTAAATACATAAATACAACCTGTTCACTGTGCTTAATTTTACATTTTTGTGTTTTCAGGGATAACCCAACTGGTTATTCAATAACAAATCTAATATGTTTATTTCAGTGTCTGAGAACATAAACAAAAGCTTATAGAAATACACTTGGCTCATTTTCTACGCCAGATAGTGTTGTGACATATGCTGCCACCGCTCAATCTAAATGCAGATTGTGCTTCTATGGTAACCTAAAAATGAGTGCTTTTGCTTCTATTGCTCCTGGGATAGGTGATGAGGACCCAGAGCCAGACAGCATCACTGTTTACACAGCTCCCTGGTGGAAATACTTGAATCACAATAACAACAAGGCTAGTAACAATTGCTTAGACTTTTTTTCCTTTTCAAATTTGAATTTAGAAATGTATCCACATCTTTTAAATTTTCCGACATAATGGTGTATATAAGTCTTCCAAGTATTCCCTAGTAATATTCTGAATTCCTTCGTCCCTTGTAATGTTTCCCTGTTCACCTCTGATTTGGTTAATTTAGCTCATCTGTTTCTTCGTTTTGGTTAATTGGGCCAAGTGTGTGTTGATTTTATTTATTTTCTCAAAGAGCCAGCTTCTAGATTCACTAATTGCATTGTTTCTTTTCTTTCTATCTCATTAATTTCTGCTTTATTATTTCTTTCTGTCTACTGTATTTGGGTTTATTTTTTCTGAATTTTCCAATTTCATAAATTGCACCATTAGCTCATTTGTTTGTGTTCTTTCTTATTTTATTTTTTTTTATTTTTTATTAATTTTTTCTTGTTACATCTCAATGTTTATCCCATCCCTTGTATCCTCCCATTCTTCCCTCCCTCCCATTTTCCCCTTATTCCCCTCCCCTATGACTGTTCCTCAGAGGGATTACCTCCCCTTGTATATGCTCATAGGGTATCAAGTCTCTTCTCAGTAACCTGCTGTCCTTCCTCTGAGTGCCACCAGGTCTCCCCCTCCAGGGGACATACTCAAATGTGAGGCACCAGAGTACTTGAGAAAGTCATACCCCACTCTCCACTCAACTGTGGAGAATGTTCTGACCATTGGCTAGATCTGGGTAGGGGTTTAAAGTTTACCGCCTGTATTGTCCTTGGCTGGTGCCTTAGTTTGAGCAGGACCCCTGGGCCCAAATCTGCCTATCATAATGTTCTACTTGTAGGTTTCTAGGACCCTCTGGATCCTTCTACTTTGCTATTTTCCCATGCTTCTCTCATCTAGAGTCCCAATAGGATGTCCTCCCCTCTGTCCCACCTTCAGTTCCACCCTTCTTTCTTATTTTAATGTAAAATACTTAGCACTACAAATTTCCCTAATAGGACTGCCTTTATTATGTAGCAGAGGTTGTGTTATGCTGTGTTTTCATTTAGTTCTAGAAATATTTATTTATTTATTTATTTATTTATTTATTTTACTTTTTCTTTGACTCCTTTTACAAGGAGTGTTGTTGTTGTTGTTTTAAAGAAAGAATCAGACCCTGAAAAACAGGTTTGTCCTTGAAATATTAATATTTTAGGAGGCAGATTCACAAACAAACAAACTAGGAAGTTTCCATGATTCCTAAGTACTAGAGTGGAATTTGACAAAGAAGTACCTGAGAACTACCCTCTCCTCTCAAGTGAAGAGGACAGCAACTAAAGATAACAGAGAAAGCGCCCAAGGACGTGCTTCAGTCAGTAAAATGCCTGCCTTGCAAGCACATGGACCTGAGTTCAATTCCCCAGAGCACAACTAAAAAGGCAAGATGCTAATTCCCAGCAGCTAAACCAATCTACCTGAACTTACATGATCCATGTTTATTGATAAATTCTGTCTCATAAAAAGAAGTTGAGAGCAATTAAGGAAAACGTTTTGTATCAACCTCTGCCCTCTGAAGACACGTGTGACTGAGCACCCACACAAAGATAATAAAGAAACGCTTATTTCGTGTTTATCTTATGCTCTTTGTTGAGAGTTCCAGGGTCTCTGACCTAATGGAAAATAAAGGAGAACTGGGTATGGCTGCTCATGTGTCTTTCATGGCATATTTCTTTTAGTTGCTGGGCAGCAGAATGCCCAGTGGGAATCCCTCACACTAGAAATATGTTTATACTGGCAAATGCCTTTGTGACGACTGACTAATTCATGACCATTTTATACCACTACTCTGACCCTGGGAGCCTGATCTTATGCTTTCTGCAGCATCCTAGGAGGACCCCCAGCTTGGGCCAACCCCTCATTCTTCAGGTAGAATACATAGTTTCAGTATACTACTCATGGTAAGAAACAAGTCCAAAGGGCTGCTTATAGATCCAGAGCGAGAAGAATATTATGCCTCTGCTCCTGGGCATGATAAAATAGAACGTGAACTACTTTAAGTTCACAGACAAATGCCCAAGTGATTCATGGGAAGGAAGCAGTGGGAGAGGAAGAAGCTCTGTCTGCCTAAGTTTTTGATCTCTGGCCATAAGTCTGAGGTATTTTGGAATTGTACCAGAGCTGAAAATTGTATCAACGATAACTGTGTCTTGCTCCCAGTACAGGAAGGTAAGGCTTATATTCCAGATTCCCGGGAATGAGTTTCCTTGTAACTTAAGGTCTATCTTTCAAAGTGCTTCTTCTCCCCCACCTCTTTTAAAATTACATTTATGTATTATTTGTTTGCTTGAGTGGGTGTGGTTGGGTGTGGGTATGCATGTGGGTGCCAGGATGTACCTGTGGAGATCAGAGCACAAGTTGAGGAAGCTGAGTCTCTCCTTCTACCATATGGGTGCTCAGAATAGTGCTCAGTAGGCTTGGCAGGTCAGTCTACCCAATGAGCCATCACTCCAGTCCTGCTTCTTCATTTTCGTTGACCCCCGAAATATTTTTCACATGATTGGGAGATGTGCTGAGTCACTCTATGAAAGTAACTGCCACCTCCAATCCATAGTCTTTAAACACAGGGGGCTCTTAAGCTATTAGAGACTCTAATATGTTGGTTTTAGAACTGAGGTTAGAGTACTAGGCAAGACCTATCTGAAATTTTACAAACCAAGGTAAATAGAGCCTTGATCCGTATTTACAGTAATCAGTCATCCTGGAGCTACTTCCTAGTCCCAGTCTTTTCCTAAAATGGGTTCTTTTATAACATTTAAAAACACATATTTAATATAATTTTCAAAAATTATATATATACAATTTGCTAGCATTTATTTATACATTTTATTATAGACATAATCAAACACGTGTGCATATATAAATATATTTAATTTTTTCAAACTGTTTCTTTTTGGTTTTTTTCTTTTTAAAACCGATTTTGGAATTTTCTTATTTAATTTCATGTATGTGAGAGTTTTGATGCATGTATCATGTGAACCATGTACATGCCTGGTCCCTGTGGAAGTCAGATGAAAACATTAGACCCTCTGGAATTAGAGTTGCATATGGTTATGAACCACTTTGTCAGTGCTGGGAATGTAACCCAGGTCTTCTTCAAGAATAGTAAGGGTTTTTAAGCACTGAGCCATTGCTCCAATGCCCTCCTATGGAGTTCCTAAGGTAATAATAAACACATAGCATTTAAAAGCATAAATTTTCAAGCTTAGAATTTTTTAATATATACTTTTATTTTATTACACATGTATAAAACAAACTACATACAGCAGGCAGAACCATGTGACAACCATGAGAATACTGAGTACTAGATATGTTACATTCATAGTGACTTGGCCATCTGCATTCGTCTCGTTTGAAGTAAGTGTTTTTCCTGTCTTGTTGGGTCTAGATCTCCGAATGAGATTCAATATCTATCTTATCCCAACTCTAATAGCTTAACTTCTTTATCTTGTTCTAAAATGATCTTGTCCCCTAACCAGCTAAACTTGGTTATAGAACTATATTATCTTGTCTTCAATGCCCCTCAGAGACTTGAGAAGGAATAGAACTTAAATTCCTGAGTGAACCAGCAGTGTGGGTTAGCAGTTTCCAAAATGTACAAATTGACTTAAGACAGTTTACCTCCTGACCAGTCCCCCAATACACTGTATAACGTTGGAGCCTCATCTTCAGCTTTCTGGCCTAATATTTCTGCCAGACTTGTTCGCAGGGCAGGAACTATTGAGGACTTGCTTACCCTGACTTGGCAGAGTGCGGTCGTCGACTCGGCCTGCATCTAAATTGCCCATTTTTAGGTAGATTCTGTTAGTGGCGGAACGAGGACATTTTGCCCAGTGGTTATTTTGCCACCTTTGAAGCCATGTCCATAAGGAGGCTCTTTGATGCTCATCATCTTCTTTGAGGTCTGCTGGGTGTTGTCAAAGAAATTTAGGATTGTGAGAACAACTTTAAATGCCATATTCTGTGTGTCTCTGAGGCTTTTGAAGACCTTATTCAACTATTTTACCTCATATATCGATATAGTCGTATCTATCTGTTAGACTTAGGATATATATTCTTGTGTTAAAATCTGCCAATTATTTGACATTCCCATGTTTTGTATCAATATATTGAATTCTATAGCAAGGACTTAGACGTCACCCTCATTATAAGTAACAATTAAGGCCTTGAGTTAAGGAGAAGGTTCAATCATCTAGCTTTTGTTCTATCCTCCCTCTGTGTTCCTAAATCTCCCTTCCTTTCCTTTCAGCTCCCATCTCCTTCCTACGTATGCAAGATAAAGGCAAAGAGAGACATTCTTGTGTTTCTCCTAATTTTTTCTCTGTATAAGACCAATATTGACTTATGACCACCTCCCGATGAGAATAAGCATTTGTAGATCAGGCAAATATACAGCAGCCTATACAACTGTGCCCCCCCCCTTTGAGGGAATGGGGCATCGTTCTCTTAAGGTTTCTTCAGGTTCAATTGGGGCACATAATTTTTAACTTAGATTTTTGATCATATTGATCATTGTTTAATATAAGTTAAGAAAAAATTTGACAGTGGAGGTTGAAAATATTTGAATCAGTCTTTAATCATTTCAGACATGATTTCAAGAGTCGTGGAAGAATGAATTTGTCCACACTGGCTACAGAGAGTATAGACATTGGTAGTACATATCTGAGTCAACACAATTCTTTCTATAGGACTTTGTGTTTGCTGAATTTATGGTTGACACTGTAGAAAAAAGAAAATGAAGTGCCCTTTATAATCCATCTCCCCTAGTCATCTTCTGTTAAGTCACTAGAGACCCAGCATTGTCAGAAATAAACCTGATGACCAAATCTAATCACTTATCCATACAAGGAAGGCAACGTGACTTATCTAAGGGCCTCAATAAGGAAAGAAGCTAGAACAAAAGTCAGTGCCTCTCTCTCTAATCAAAGACCACGACCTATGTAATGGTTCTTACTGTAATGTCCTATAAAAGGGGAGAATGAAGGAAGATGTGCTGTGCATCATTACCCAGTTTATTTTACTTTAAGTTCAAATTATTTTAAACAAGTCTCAATCACTTCGCCTGTTACTTAACTTTGCATCACTGTGACAGGTAACCTACTGAAAAACTAATGTAAGGAAAGATTTATTTTGGCCAATGGTAAAAGGCAGTAGTTCTCAACCTGGAGGTTGTTAACGTCTTTGCGGGTAGAATGACCCTTTCACAGGGGTTGCCTAAGACCACCGGAAAACACAGATATTTACATTATGATTTGTAACAGTAGCAAAATTAGAGTTAGGAAGTAGCAACAAAAATGATTGTATGGATATGGGTCATCGGAACATGCAGCATAAGGAAAGTTGGGAACCACTGGTGTAAAAAGACTTCGGAATATGATGGTAAGCAAGCATGGCAGCACAGCTACCTGGGGAAGGGCAGGGGTGTTGGGGAGAGCCGGACTTGGCGCACGGGGAAACAACCAAGGCAACTGCTCAGCTGTAAATCTAACTCTTACTCCTTTAAAAATACAAAATTGAAAATAGATTTTTATTTCATACAACGCATCGCAACCATAGTTTCCCCTCCCTCCATTCCTCCCAGCTCCTATCTCCCTCGGATCCAGTCCGCTTCTTTTTCCCTTCAGAAAGGAGAGGGCCTCCAAGAGGCAACAAGCAAACATTGGCAAAACAAGATAAAATAAGACGAGGCAAAAGCCTTCATCTCAAGGCTGGACAAGACAACCCAAACAGGAGAAAAGAGTCCCAAGAGCAGGCAGAAAAGTTAGAGAACCCCCGTCTCCAACTGTTAGGAGTCCTACAAAAACACTCAGCTAATAGCCAGAATGTATACTCAGAGGGCGCGGTGCAGGCCCATACAGGCCCCGTGCTTGCTTCTTCAGCCTCCATCAGCCCATGTAAGCCCTACTTAGAAAATTCAGTGGGCCGTGTTCTGCTGGTGTCCTCCTAAAGCACGTTCCTTTTGTCTGTTTGTTTTTTGTTTTTCGAGACAGGGTTTCTCTGTGTAGCCTTGGCTGTCCTGGACTCGCTTTGTGGACCAGGCTGGCTTCAAACTCACAGCGATCCACCTGCCTCTGCCTCCCGAGTGCTAGGATTAAAGGTGTGTGCCACCACGCCTGGCTCTAAAGGAAGTTCTTATCTCTGGATGCGGACTGAGATCATCTTCCCTTTGACAAAGATCCAATCATTCTATCCAAATGGAATGGAAGCACATGCTGTCCATTTTCATCTTCTCAGGTTAAATACTCAGGATCATCATGTGTTGTACTAATTAAACTCACAAATCTTTTCATTTTTATATAACATCCATGCATGTGGGTATGTATATATTTCTTCAGGTTTGTGAAGATATGATTACTAATGATCTCAGAAACGGAAGTGGCCCGAAGAACAATATATAATAATATTAATAGTACATACAGATATGTACATGTAGAACATTTATGCATCAAATGCCTGTGTTATTAGCATTTGGGAGGCTGAGGAAAGGGGATTAAGAATTTGAGGACAAGTTTAGTAGCACAGTAAAATCTTAAAAAGTGACAGGCACTAGCCAAGTGTGGTGATACACACCATTAATTCCAGCATTTGGGAGGAGGTGCAGATGGACCTCTGTGAGTTCGATGCTAACCGTCTACAAAGGAAGTTCCAGCACAGTCAGGGGCATACACAGAAGCCCAGTCTCAAAACATGCAAACAAAACAGAAGTGACAGGAACTATCAAGAGAATCAAGGATGACAAATGTTGTCTCATTGAAACTTTTGTTTCTTGTATATTTACCATTATTCAGTAAATTCTGACACTGTAGAAAAAATGACAGCAATGACAAAAAATTTTAAAGTCATTTAGTTTATGTAAATTCCTTGTATAAAACGATGGCAAATCTGTGTTGAATGAATCAATCTGTTCAATTGAAAATTTTTATTGGGTTACTATTTTTGGCCAGTATTGCAGATGTTTTATTTAATAACAAAAACATTTCTTTTCTCATGGATCTTATGCTATAGGTCATAAATAAACAGGAAAGAGGATAAGAATAAAGGGTAGAAGATACAACCTGGTGACTTATGCTTTAGTGAGTATATTATGTTATATTATATTATATTATATTATATTATATTATATTATATTATATTATATTATACTATATTATACTATATTATAAATGTCCCTGTGTTAAAGTGTAGGTCCCCAGCATAGAACTATCCAGAGGTGGTAAGCTCTTTAGAAATGAGACTCAGTACAAGCTCTTTAGGTCACTGAGTCAATGGTTTTATTTCATGCCCTTGAAGGACAATGGTAAGATCTCATTTTCTTCTTTCTTTCTTTCTCCCTCCCTCCCTTCCTTTATTTCTTTTATTTACTCCTTAGTTTTTGGTTTTGCTTCCTGGCTTATGAGGCAAGCAGTTTGATCCTGTCTCCTCTTTATCATTATCACCTGGAAATCTTAGAAACTGAACTGAGACCTCCAAAACCATGAGTCTAAGTAAAGCTTTCCTCTTTATAAGCTAATCATGTTAAGTATTTCATTATAGTAACATAAATCTAACTGTTCAGTAAGCTTATGGTGTTTCTCCCAGATTTTCTCAATAAAACATACTGCAAATCTTCAAATGAGAATAATTTGCAGGGGAAAGTGTATAAGGAGGAAGATGCGGCTATAAAATATTCTGTTTTCATTATGTACAAACAGAATATAAACACAGTATATAATCACTGCTGAAAATCATTGTGCGGTCAAAATGCATAGACTGAGCTCAAGAAACAGGATAAGAAAAATCAAAAAAAAATCTTCATTTCTCAGGTTCTCTGTTACAAAGTAATAGAACAATCGAATGTAAATGCAATTTGAATTATGATGACTGAATATAATTGAGGAAAGACAGAATTGGAGTGAATGCAAGATACTGATCACAGTGGTGCGCTGTAGATACTAAGCTGGGTAAGACAGGAAGTAAGCACGAGAGCACTGGGCTTGCAACGACAGTGAGGACAGTTAACACGCTTTTCCTAGAGGTTGTAGAATCGCCTGAGTCATTTTCAGAAGCAGCGCATTCCTCAGGAATAACAAGATCAGTGACAAAAACGGATATGGAAGCTGTGAGTATGAAAGATTCCAGGAAAAGAGTGCTGGGATGACAAGGTCAAGACGTGTAGAGAAAAGTATAACACACATTTTAAAAATTATACGCCTCCAGCCTCCAGCTACAGGGATTACAATTGACAGGCTAACCCAGATACTGTTTGTCAAGGCATATTACTACAACATATAAAAGCCGTATTTCTATGGGCTTCTTCTGGTCAATGACTGAACACAGTAGGGATATTAAGGCAGGAAGATAGAATTCCAGAGAGACAGGCAAGACTCCTTTGATGGTAGTGGCGGGTGAATCTTAAAGCTGCTTCTGTCAGTGGCAAGCTCCATTAGAACAAAACTGGATTTTTGTATTGCTTCCACATCGCAGTCTTGTGGTCCTCACATTCTCGTGGTCCCCTGTACATTGTTTCCTCGTGGCCATTCATGTTAAGTCCTGGCTTTGCTTCTTTTGTGAGGACCCAGATCAGCACAGCAAAGTGTCGGCTGTGAAAATCCTCACCTGGGTTTTAAACCGGTAGTAGAGAAGGCTAAATACTTAACTACTGAGCAGACTTTTTTAAAGTCCTTGTAAGTATGTTAAGTCTCTCTTGCAAGGTTTCTAACAAACCTGGATGTACAAAACGTCTCAGATATTCCAAGAGCAGTACACATATTAACTAGCATAACCCTCTCTACATCCCTGAATAAGTAGCATCGCCTCTCGAGTTTAGAAAACTGAGCTCTCACAAGATAGAAAATGACCAAGGCCAAATGAATGGTGAATGTCAATTAGACTTGAAGTCTAAGGTTGTCAAGCTCTGAAATCCTGTTCATTTTTAATCATTAACCTGTGATGGAAAACATATGTAGAACATTTTAATGCCTAAAATGATACACATATGTGTTCTGTGAAAGACTCTGGGGATCAGAAAACATATCTCTTCAGGGAGAAGAAGAAAACCTAAATCTTTGAAGTATTTGAATAACTGTTGGAGCAGGGCATGAAGAAATAATATTTCTGTATTAGAATATTATCGTGTAATGGTCAAATGGGGTTTTATAAATTTTGCTACTCACATAAGGCTGTCATTAGCAAAGCTTCAGTTCCCTGTTTAATGTAATCAGATCAAGGCCAGTAATAGAACTAACGTGATGTAAGATTAAATGTACCAGTAGGAGCTAGATTTTTAGTTAAGCTGAATTATGGAAATAAAATAATTTTTATTTTAATTGGAACTTTCTTTAATTGGAAGAAAATCTAGGGGAATGTTCAATAACTGATACTGAGGATCCATTGAGAACAATCATTCTGCTAGATTAAATACATAGAAGAAAAATCTGGCTTTGGAAATTGACATGACAGTGCACATACATTTAAACCTTCTATATAGACTCAAAACTGTGTTCTATTCATGTCTAAAAGCTAACTTTGTATGGTCAACAGCAATTTTTATAATAAATGTTAGTGTATTTATTTTTATTATCTTTTTACTCAGCAGATTATTAGAAGCTTATAACATGTTAAGTACTATAATACTGTCAGTTGTTCGGGCATTAGGCCCATGAAAGCTACAACCCTGAATTTGTGACTTGTTGGTACATGCTACATAACAATGGGATATGGTGAGTATGTCACAGCATATGTTGAAACAGGAAAATCTCTCCTATTTTCTGCTCTTGGATAGATAACAAGGCCTAGTATCTCAAGGAATAATAACCAAATCATTCAAACAAAAACTGCCCCATTCAAAATAAAATAAAAATAAAAATAATAAAATAAATTAAAAAATAAAAAAAAAACTGCCCCATTCAAATTAGAATTACCACACAGCTCACCCACAATAAGCATCACTGAATATCTGCTGTCGACAAATGTCTTTTAAGCCATTAATATAATGTAAAACACACATTGATAACTAGATAGCAGTAATCCCTTCAGAGAGAAAGAAATAGAAAGCAATAGCCCAGGAATCATTACCTACATATCAGATTATTACCGTTTCTCAAAATCCATAGGTAAGATAGAGGAAGCTGGGGTGGGGAGGGGGTGTCTGATATAAGCTACCTGTTTACACAGGGCCCTGTGAAAACCATTTCAGGTTCTATGATAAAGTTTTTTCACAATAAGTTATGCAGGGTCTTACTACCTTCAGCAGCTGGAACAGATACAGGCCAGTGGTTACTATATTAATACCAAAGCTGAAATTGATACATTTTAAAGCACTTTATATCCCCTTCCAGAATTATTCACAATGCTCAAATTTTAAGTGAGACTTTGTTTTGCCTCACTCAAATACAAAAAAAAGAATGACATTGGAAATGTAAAGCTAGCACTTGTAAATGCTCTGTTACTCAGTCAGTGTAACAGAGTGGGCTCAAAGCTACAAGAGGAGGTTAAGAGTCTTCCCTGGGAAGTCAAGTTCAAAAGCCACACCCATGTGCCATGCTCCTGACTCAATGCAGTGGTCAGTAACTGTCCATTTCTGAGGATGCTCCCTGGCTTCTGTTTTGCCTAAGTAGGATACATGTCTTCAGGGCATTATTATGCTATTTTAGTTTTTTTTTTTTAATCACATCGTCTTTCTTCTGTAGAAGAAAAGTCTTGCTGACATAAATGTTTGATTAGAAGCTTTCATACACTGCAGTATGGAGTGTTCCCTCTCAGCTGGATCTCATGAAATATGCATCAAACAGGTTCTTTGTGCAGCACAAAGCAAATTTCAAAACTTCTCTCCAAATACAATAGTAACAACTTTAGACTTTTACTAATTCCTGTAATGAGCTACAGAAGGCAGTTGTGACAGCCCATGGATATGTATATGCAAAGTTAGTGTTTGCAATAAATCTATTCTGCAGTCTTGTCCCTTCCAAAGAAAGAAAGTCATAAATTGTCAGCCTTTCCCCAACTAGCCAAATAACAGACATTTAAATGGGGCAATTTTCAATCATTTAACTTGTAAGAATTGGTTAAGCAGTTCTTTGTAAAAGTATTTTGTCAATTCTTTGAGAATTCCACACATTGTGTTTTGATCACATAATATCCTCCTCTTCCTTCGTTCCACAGATCCACCCTCCCTCGTTCATATCCACCTAACTTTGTCATCTTCACTCATTTTTTAAACCATCGAGTCCAATTAGTGGTATCTATATACTCGTGAGTGTGTGGTCATCTCCTGGAACTTCTTAGACCTGCCAAGGCCAAACACTTAAAGAAAGCTAACTCTCTCTCACTTGGAAGCTGTCTATTACCAACATGCCATTTCTTCAGCTAGGAATGGGATCTGGTATGTACTTCACCCTCCATACTGGAATTTTACCTGGCTTGAGTTCACACAGATCTTGTTCCTACTGTCACAACCACTGTGACATGATACATTCAACTGCCATACTAGGTCTGAAAAAGTACTGTTCCCTTGTGGTCATAAACCACTCTGTCTTCTACCCCTTCCACAATGATCTCCGAGCCTTTGGAGGTGAGGGCATAATATAGATGCCCCATTTATTGCTGAGTACTTCAAGTCACGTGTTCTCTGCTCCTTAAAAAGCTTTTGGTCTCTGTATTAACGCAAAAAGAAGCATTATGATGAGGGCTGAGGGATCTATTAGTGTATAAATATAACGAGAGGTTCCTAGGAGTCAGTCCAATACTATGTTCTATTTGCAGAGTATTAGTAGTAGGTTTCCTGAGGACCTGTGACTCTTCTATTTATAATAGCCAGGAAATGAAATCAGCCTAAATGCCCATCAGTAAATGCCTGGATTATAAAATGGGGTAAATTTACATAATGTAATATCATTCAGCTCTTAAGAAAAATGTAATTCATGGAGCTAGAAATAACCATTGTGAGTAAAGAAACCCAGAAAGACAGATGTTACAGATTTTCTCTCATTTTTGTACGTTAGCTTTGAATCTTTAGGTATTTCTGCTTTGCTTGAAATATCTGTAAGGTCTGGAAGTTAGTAAGGGAGCTTTCAAGGGAAGAAAGAAACAGAGCCATGATACAGAGGGAAAGGAGAGAATGATTGAACAGGAAGAGTTAAGCGTCAGGAATAATAGGAGGATTGGGTAGAAGAGAGATTACAAGGAGGGACAACTGAAATTAAAAGTCCTCTGGAAAAGTCATACAAAAAACTACTACTTCTGAACTTCCTAAATTATAAGCATGTGCATATATGAAGAGTGTCAATGAGGTTTTACTATAATGGGGCAACAGTACCTCTTATAGATACCACAGGCTAACAAATAAAAGCCCAATGTCAGAAATGTGTTAACTTTATTAGACTGTTCGCTGGTGAGACCCCTCAATAATACAAGCGTTAGGGTCCAGGTGATCTGCTGAAGAAATGACCCCAAGGCAGTAGTAGGCAGAAACAAAGAGCATTTTTATTCTATCATGCTAGGATCACCTCTCTCCTCTAGAGGGCGACCCTGAAATGAGCACGCAGGTTCAACGATAGACAGTTGGAGGGATGTATGACAAGCTTTAATTGGTCAGAACTGAGTCAGAGTGTAAGAGGGGATTCAGGATTGGCTGTTTGTTTGTTTACTGGGGACTTTTTGAGTCACTGAGGTTTTGGCTCTTCCTTAAGAGTTGGCCTTTAATTTGATTGGATGAGGCCAGCTATGTTCTTTACCAAGGCCATGAAGTAATAAAAATATGATATCTACTCTTTTTGTTCTATAAGCTGATTAGCTGCTCATGAGCTGTCCATAACTTGTGGTTTTTCAAGGAATTGTTAGAAACTTGGCCTAGTTAGGCAGAGTGAAAAACCTGAAGCCTGTCATGGCATTGGTCTAGTCAAACAAACTGGGGTCTTTGGGGTAGGGTCCCTTGACAAGCTTTTTACAGTATTTTTGGTATCCCTTAAAAACATGAGTTCACATTAGGAAAGGGAAATAAAGTGGATAGTTATCGATGGGAACGCTGGAATGGAAGGAACAAGTAGGGAAGGAATGGGTTGTTGTGGGAATACAGGAAAAGACAGCTAAAATTAGGGGCCATTTGAGTAGTAGAGTAGAAATTTTCTAAAATATATACACATATGAATACAATATAAATGAAATTGTCAAATAATGGGAGAAACAAAGTCTGAACTGGCCTACTTTTGTTACCAAAGTTCCCAGTATCAGGAAGTTGTTGGCCAAGGGGGTCCCACTGGGATTCCCAATCAACCCAGGCTATTCCCAGGTCTATAGGTTGTTCTCCACAAACAGACAGGAAGGCCCTATTGCTGAAGGCAACACCCACACAACTCATTGAAGATAAAGATGTCCAATTGTGACTACATAAAGCCTTCACCCCTTTGTTTCAGTGTCTCTGGTAAAGGAACATACTCTTCATGCTTTCAAAAGAGAAATGTAAAGCACCAGTCCAGCCACAAATCCTTTATCTACACTGATGTACTGACTATAAGATATGATAAGGCAATGGTGGCACAAAACCTGTGTGTGTAACCAGCCAGTAACTGATTTGACTTGATTAAAGACTAATCCACAAGATGGAGCCCATACCTGACACTGCTTTGGTAACCAAGAGTCTAAGACTAGCTAGCCCATGGACCTAACATAAAACAAATTAATACTGGTCTAAAATCAAGAAAACAATGTAGCGATAAAATGACTCCTAATAATATTCTGCTGTACTCATGGATGACTACCTTGTTCAGCTAGTATCAGAGAATCCTCCTCCTACAGCAGATGGGAACAAAATAGAAACCCACAGCCAGACATTATGCAGAGAGTGGAACACTCAGCCCTAAGTGGGATGTCTCTATCACATCCCTCCTCTTGGATCTCAGGAAACATGTGGAAGAGGAGGCAGAAAGTGTAAGAGCCGGAAGGAACAGAGGATACCAAAGAAACAAGACCATCTATCAACATGAGCAAAGCCCATATGAACTCACAGAGAGTGAAGCACCATGCACAGGGCCTGAATAGATATAGGTATAGATATAGATATAGATATAGATATAGATATAGATATAGATATAGATATAGATATAGATAATGGCTTCTAGTTCAGTGTTTTTATGGGATTCCTGAGTGTGCACACCACTGGGTCTACGGTTCTTGTACCTTCTCTTGGGCTCTTCCTTCTGTTGATTTATCTTGTCAAACTTCAGTATGATAGGCTTTGGGGGGAGGGGATTGTTATATTTTATTTTGCTAATTTTTAAATAAATGAAAACCTAACCATTAGGGTAAATATTAACAACTGAACTATTACTTAGATGTGCTGGGAGTACAAAAATCAGTTTTCTCCAATAGAGTGACAGTAGGTATTACAACCACTCCAGGACAGGCTTTGTGTTCAGGAGTAGTTAACCAATATAGAACAGACTCCACATTTGTTGTGTGTTATTATTTGCTTACAGTTTTGTGGGGCTTTTAGTTGGTTGGTTGGTTTCAGGAGTGATTTTATTTTGTTTTATTGGTTTTAGAGGTTTATTGTTGTATTGGGAGTTTGTTTGTTTGTTTGTTTTTGTGTACTTGTTTTCTTGTTTTTTGAGACAGAACTGGTGAATTTCTTGTTTTTTGAGACAGAATTGGGTAAATAGGGAAGGATAGAATGTCTGAAAGGACTTAGGAAAGAAAAAGAATATGATGAAAATATATTTAAGCTTATTGTTTTAAATAATAAAATATAATAACAAAGAACATGAATGTAAGACCCTATTGGTGAAGACTTCATATACTTAAATTATAAAAAAAAAAGCCAGAAATTGAGCTTGCATTAATCTAGAAGCTTTATCTCCACTGAAAAGCTTTCATTGTGCTAGAAGATGTTGTGCACACTACCATAGAAGAAAAGAAATCATCAGTCTTATCCAGATGTGAATCCTTTGAACTATAATAATGATCTTCCTGGCAAGATATGTTCATTGATGCAATAGTGGCATGAAGTAGAATCTCACTCAAGGGTTAACACCAAAACTTGACATAACAGGAAGACAGAGATGCCAACCATTTTATCCCAGTTAGTTATTATGTATGCTATTTGGCTGACCAGTTGTAGGCTCCATTGAAGACTCAATATTTCAACCAAAGCTACAAGTTTCTTCAAAACATCCTAGGGAACTGTTGTCATAATCTTCAGAGGTGTTATCTCCAGTAAACTAGTGGAAATCTAACAATGCATTGATCAGGCATATGATCTCCAAAATTAGTGATTTTTACATTAATTAGAAAAAAAATGTTGATTTTGTTCTGACAGATTGTCCAGTACCATAGTTGATTTTGAAAGGCTTGCCAAGGACAGTTTGCAGCATGAACTCTATTTCTTCAGCTACAAATCTCTTTTGGCATTAATATTTGTGTAGGCATTTTAAACACTAGTTTCAGCTTCCTTCTCAGTGTAAGGACCCTGAACTCTAAAAACACTCTGGCCTGTGAGCTACTGTAATATTATGACAAATCTGGTGAGCATGTGCTTTCAATGGTGACAGATTATGGACTGAGACTTTCTGGGCTGTCTCTCCTTGGGACTCTCAGTAGTTATTTCATCTGAGATCTGCTCTTAATCTAACTGCTTCTACTCATCACCATTTTCACTAATCTATGTGTTGACTTCCTTCTTCACTGACGAAACCAAACAACATTGTATTTCTTATATTCACAATTCTAGCCTTATTCTATTTAATTAACAAAAACAATCCCAATGGATTCATACTACAGTCACATTTATTTATATTATTTGAGGAAACTAATTCTCAGATCTTATTTGGAGAGCCAGGAACATGTGATTTAATAAATTCTGTAGATGATTTTGATACATGCTAGTTTGACACCTGTCCCAATGCCTGGAGGCATTATAGACTGACACAACAGAGCAGAAAAGGGTGTGCTGTTAGTATCTGGTAGGAAGGGGTCATAGATTCTGACAAAAAGCATATAATGCAAACCATCCTTCAAAGCACAGACTACAGAGCACAAAATTTCAATAATGTTGAGTTTAAGGATGCCTGTTTGAGCCAGTGGTGGTGGCGCACACCTTTAATCCCAGTACTCAGGAGGCAGAGGCAGGCAGATCTCTGTGAATTCGAGGCCAGCCTGGTCTATAAAGTGAGTCCAGGACAGCCAGTGCTACACAGAGAAACCCTGTCTTGAAAAAAGGAAAGAAAAAAGAAAAAAAAAAGAATGCCTGCTTGAGTTCAGCTGACATGTTTCCATCTTAATAATTTGTTGTCTTTGTCTGCTTTTTGTTGTTTTGTTTTGTTATATTTGTTTATTTGTTTTCTTGATAAACATTATAACTAAAACAGGCTTGAGAAAGGAAAAAGGTTATTTCTGCTTATAGGCTACAAAAAGGCGTATTTCTGCTTATGGAAGGGAACCAGGATGGGAGCAGAAGACAGGAACCTGGAAACAGGAACTGAAGTGAGACCATGGAGTCCCTATGACTGTCTCAGCTCGCTTTCTTCTGCAGCCAGGGTTGGCACTGCCCACAATGGGCTTGGCCCTCCCACTTCACTCATTCATCAACAAAATGTTTCACAGATGTGCCTTCGGGTTTATCCAATGAAGACAGTTCCTTAATTGAGGTGCCCTCTCCTTAGCTGACTCTAATTTGTATCAAGCTGACAAAAAGAAACCATCCTGATTATCAATTATGTAAGAAATCATAGACACGTGTCTTGTCAATCACCTTCTTAATATATAATATTATCTATCTTACTTATTATATTTTGTTTACAAATATATAGATACAAATATTATCATAGATATATTTTTATGTTTTGCGGCCCTTTGGAGAAGTACAAACCATCACAATATGAACTATTTGTGTTCCAAATGACTATTTAAATTTCAGTTCGAAAAACACAGTTTAGGATCAGCATAGCTGGAAGAGAAAGGTCTTACATTAAGAAACAGTTTTTTTTTTAAACTGGTAAGTGTTCTAACATGGAGTATAGGATTGGATAAGGGCTAAGAATTCTTAAAGTGTCAGTTTTCTGTAAATATTATGTTATTCTTGCAGACTGGACATACTGATATTCTGTGGTAATCAAAATCGAAATACATAAGAGCTATTACAGAATGATGATCAAAAGATTAGGAATTAAGAAAGATATGTGATGTTCCCAGAATCCCATCATAGAAGATGTGGGGGAGAAAAGATGGTAGGATCCAGGGGACCAGAAATTCTGCTGTAATACTGTATTTCCTAGGAATAAAAGAGAATGCTACAGCCATGGTACCTTATTGATATGGCTGCTGAAACAAGACCTGAATAATAATAAAATCAAGACCATGTTAAGACAAAAGGGCAAACAATCTCATAAAGACCCACCTCTAGACCAAAAGCAAAAAACAAAAAACAAAAAAAAAAAAACCTACAAAAGCTAATGACTGCTGAGAGAGAGAGAATTGGCCTCCTCTAGGGATGAGCCCTCTAACTGGGGAATCCAATACAAAGTTATGTACATGAGCCACACTGGATGGACTCAGGAAGTTGCAGTTATATATTTATACATAAATAAAATGTAACAATAATGGTCAAAAAGAGGCCATCAATTTGAGAGGAATACATAGAGATGGGAAGATTTAGAGAGCAGATGGAGAGAAAGGATGAAGTGATGTAATTATATTTTAATTTGAATTTTTAATTAAAATATATATAGATACATTTAAAAAATGAATGAATGAATGAATGAATGAAGCCAGTTATCTATGTTTTTGGAAGGCTAAGGGATATTCCTTTTCACTAAAATAGTAAGAACACACTCTAGTATTGGGACTATCAATGCTGCCAAGAAGTTCCATCATTTTCCATAGGTCTATAAGATAGTAGGAAGTATTTCATGGAAACCGACTCCCTAGTGTCAGTTTGAGAAACAGGGCCATAATACAGTATTTAAAACTGTGACAAAAATAAACAGCAAGGCTAGGATGACAGCCAAGAGGACTTGACCTGCAAGAGCTGTGATAGTAGCTGATACACTATGGTGACCATTGATACACAATAAATAAATAAGGGTCCAACAAGAGTACTTCTTAACACCAGCAACAGAAATCAAAGCTTCTCAAGGATATTGCTACTATAATCCTGTTATTATTATGCCTCCGTGCCAGTATCCAAATCCAAGCTGTTTCTCAACTCTATCACTTTGAAGGCTATCTTCCTAATCTTTCTCCAAGAGTAAATTATACATATATAATTATATATTATTATACATAGAAAATGGGAAATATCTGGATAATCTTTAAAGAGGGGCATCTGAGAATGTGATGGTGCGATAGACCTCAGAGATGCTATCCTCAGACCGAAACCTCCTAGTCCATGCTGTCATCACCTCCAAATGCTGTGGGGCTGGTGTTTGGAATCAACAGCTTCCCCCACTCAAAGTGCAGATCCCTTAGGCTGGGCCTTGAACTCCTGGTACTTCTAGGATTTCCCAAAACCCCAAGACATAAATAAATAATGCTGCTTCCTCCATTCTTGAGGTAATACTGAGGCCATTCCTCACAGTTTCTTAAAGGACTCCCCAAAGACTTAAGCCTTAATCATTTACATATCACAGGTAATCCAATATTTCCTTCCTTTTTTCTCCTTTCTCAATTTCCATTGCTTCTGTAGAAATCTATGGAACCACTTCCTAGATAAAACATGTGTCCGTATATCACTGTTTCAATATCTGTTGTTGGGTTTAAAAAAAAAAAAAAAAAAAAAAAAAGATCCTTCCTTGAAAAAAAATTTCTGCATTGTGTAATATAAAAGATGTCTCATTTTTTAAAGGAAAGTTTCCTGGAACATAATCAGAAATACATGGAACCATTTCAAGATCTAAAAGCAGAGACTTTAGGTGAAACTCTCATAGGCTACGTAGACATTGTATCAAACATTTACAAGATTAGTTATAGTTAAATATGGGGATCTCAGTCTCTTTTCACCTTTGAAATTGTCAAATTGCAGTGCTGTTTAGCACAGGAAAATCAGAAAGCATTCCAGGAACTATTCTGAATTTGAACGGGCTGTATTTGGGGGAGCAAAAAGATAGCTGTGCTTCCTGCGAGTGTTACCTTCAATTATCTTAGGGGGTATGTCATTATCTGTGGAAAGTGTCATTGTTCTGATGGGCTTTTTCCAGCCAACGGAGAATGGAGGTGACTTTAAATTTTCATTAGCTTCATCATGCCTCGCCCAGCTTGTCATCCTGCTTGCCTGCTATTAGAGAGCAATTACTTGATGAGCTCCTTTAGAGAAGAGAAAATGCTAAAACGATGCTCATTTAGAGGCAACTGAAAATCTGATCTCATTTCAGAGGCAGGGTTTCTGCTCTGCAGAAGAAACCATTATTTTCAGGAGAACATCAAAGAAAGATGGAGCCACTCCATGTAAATGGGAAGAAGCCAGCTGCTGCAGGATCAAACAATGTAAAAAACATGCCTCGATGGCAATTTCCCTCAAAACATCTCGTTTCTGCCGTCCCGTAGTTAACATGAATAATTCTTTCATTGATTTTTTTAGAGAATTTTTAACTACCTTCAAATGTTAAAATGACAAGACCACATTTGATGAATAAAAATAATTAAATCATGCCTTTGACCTGAATCTACTTAAAACAGACTTAAGTTAGCAATACTCTGCTTAAAATTATTGCTATAGTTGTTGTTGTTGTTGTTTTGTTGTTTTGTTATTGTTGTTGTTATTTTAGTTTTAATCTCTTTCTGTTGTTCCTGGAGAATGAAACTCTCCAGGATGAAAATAAAATGATTTATTACTGAATTTGTACATAGCATAATAAGTGAGAACAGATAATCCAAATAACTGTAGAGACCAAACCAAAACCTATAAAGAAGACGCCACGGCATCTGCACAGGTGACAAAATATTCCTCCACCGAGTGGCTCAAACTTCAGGGAAATCCATCTAAACATTTGCTGTTTGTTTCATCTTTCCCAGGAGACTCAGAATTAAATCATACAAGCATGCAGTGACTCGTCACCAAAGTTTGGAGATTCTAAACCAGAGAAGAGAATGAAAAGAGAGCTGAGCTAGAGACACAGAATAAGTAATGTGTACGCAGTATTTACCATTGGTGGGCAGATAGAGTCTGAATTCTCATGCCATTAAAAAAAAAAAAATCCACTACAGTATGATCACACAGTCTGTCTTCTTCCAATACTTATATTCAACCAGAGGCAAGAAGGGCCTTTCCCCTTAGTATAGGATTTCTGAGACAATGTCTCATTCTAAATGTTGCTTTTCTGAGGCAGTGTTCCAAAACCTCAGTGTTAGTATAGACTGCTAATTTTATCAATAGCTTTAGGCAAGCTGGAGGGAAGGAAGTGACTGCACATCTGTTCCCACTACAATGCCAGCTTTCCTTCCTGACACTGAGTTGTCAGTGAGCAGAGAGTGGGAGTGCTTAAATAGGGTACCATGCAGACAAATCAAAGATAGCTTACAAATAAATGCACCCCTTCTCATATAGCCTCATTTTGTTAGAAAATACAGTGAATTACCTGCAGTATTCTGCTTTATTTTTTTAAAAAAATCTTTTTTCTTCCTTATGATCCATGTATATACTTACTTTTTGTTTGTACTTGACATAAAACATTGTACATATTTATGAGACAGAGAATTGCTTGCTCCATATACAATGTATAGCATGATTGAATCAGTGTAATCAGTATGTTCATCTCTTTCAAGCATGTACAATTTCCTTGAGTTGGAAATAAATGACTAATTCTAGTTATTTTGTACTATATAGTAAATTGCTGTAGACTATGGTTACCTCAGTCTGCAGTCAAACTAATTGTTTATCCTTGAAATAAACAAGCAGTTCTATCTGGTACCAATTTATTTTTATTTCACACTGGCTTCAGAAATGGACATCTGTAATTGATTATCTCCTATTTTTCTTTGAGACTAAACATAAGCATAAGCTGAGTAGAAAAGATCGAACGCCACCATTGTGAGGATTAACCTTGATTTTTTTAACACGACAGATTCAGAATGACCTAGGAGCTAAAACGTGACTTAGATAAGAAAATGCAAGCTAAGCTAAATGCAGGCAGTGCTATTTTATGGGCTCTGGTCCCTGGATGAATTAAGAGGACAAACATGACAGGGTACTCAACTCTGCTCCCTGACCACAGACACAACGTGACCTAAACCTCCTGCCCAATCTCTATCTCAATGGATTGTGCCTTCAACTGTGATCCAAAATAAGCCCTCCTTCCTTAAATTACATCACTGAGTATTTTGTAGCAGCAGCAGGGAAGTAAGTAAAGCAACCACCATCAACATATTCCTGGGTCACTTGAAGCAAGAGGATTAATTTATTTTTACAGATAAAATTTAATTTGAAGCCTACCTCAAAGAGGATGATGGGCATCAGAGAACCTCCTTATGGAGATGACTTCAAATGTGGCAAACAAGCCACTGGGAAAAATGTCCTCGTTTCTACCACAGACAGAATTCTGCCTAAAAAAAAGGGCAAGCTTGGATGCAGGCAGAGATGATGGCCAAACTCTGCTAACACAGGATAAACAAGTCCTCAACAGTTCCTGCCTCACAAATATGTCTGTCAGATATTTTGGGCCAGAAGGCTGAAGAAGATGCTCCAATGTTATAGAGAGTTTTGGGTGACTCTTCAGGTAGAGAACTGTCTCTGTCATCTTCTTATTTGGAAAGCTACTAACCTGCACTCCCGGAATACTCAGATAATCAAGTTTATTCCTTCTCAAGTCTCTCATGGAGTTGAAAACCAGGTAATTTGGTTTTACAATGAAGCTTAGTTGTTTAGGGGTTAAGATGTTTTTAGGTATAGATAGATGTTTTAAGTTGATAGTGATGAGATATGATAGCTATTGATTTACATTCAGAATTTTAGACATACCAAGATAGGAAAGATGTTTTTTTCAAGGCTGTCAAATATAAATATCCAAAATACTGGGAATGTAACAATTATAAAATTCCTGATTGTGTCATGGTTATTCTTGCTATACGTAGTTTATTGTATATATGTGGAATAATATAAATTATATGTAAAAATGTTTTTAAAAAATAAATACATATGAAGTTTTTAAAAATAAATAAAATAAAAATATAAAAAATTTAATTTGGAAGTTATGGATTTTATTACTTTCCTTTAAAGTTGTTTTCAATTGACACTACTATTGCCCTTAGTAAAGATATTTTAAAATACCACAATGCTAACTTGTCATGCAATGTCCTATTTACATACATCTAATCAATAACAATACACACATATATATGTATATATGGTTATATATGTATATATATATATATATTTCTTTTGACATTTGTCACTAAGTGGTCATGTTGTTCCTACTGTATACTATTTCAATGCAACACTTCTCTATAAGCTATGGATGACTATCATATTTTTCACTCTGTGTACAACAAAACTAAATTACTTAAGGGTCTTATTTCGTGTACCTCTAAGAAATAAAGCTCAGTGACACTAACAGTCAAGGCAATTCCGGCTGTCATCTAAACCTCAATCTCTGATGCACATAAGGACAAACATGAGAAAGGACCATGGAATGAAATACCTAATAGAAAGCTGTCAGATTTTATATACTTTGGCCTTGATTCGACAAATTAAACAAGAAAAAAAATTTTCCTTAGTCTGTAAGCAAAAGAGTATTTCTTCTTTTACTCAGAGCCCAAAAGAAAAGGAAGAAAAATTCACAGAATGATATAAATATGATTTTATAATAGAATGAGTCATGTATTCCATGGACAAAGGGACCATAAGGTACACATATAGGAAGAAAGCCAAAAATAGCAGTGCATTTTGCATTTATTTATGAAGTGTCCATATTACTCTATTTGACTTCCTTTATACTTTGAAATAAATAATATCCAAAGAAACCAAACTCAAAAAAGATGAACTAACTTAATCATGATTATTGAGTAAAGGGTCTGGAGAGATGGTTCCAAGGTAAGAGCACTTACTACTCTTGTAGAAAACCCAGGTTGAGTTCCTAGAACCCACATTGTAGCTCAGGACTACCCAGTTCTAAGGGGTCCGATATTGACTGTAAACGCTTGGATGTGAAAAGAAAGGAAATGTGAATAATACTATAGATAAGTGGAGCTATCTGGTATGGCTAGAAAATAAAGTATATATTAGAAAAAAAAGAAATAATGGCTGGAGCTAGGAAAGTTCACTACAACCATCTAGCCATGAACTGTTTACATAATACATATGGACTTTATGTGTGTGCACTGAGCCATTTTTGCACTTTAACTGAGAACGGCAAGCTGAGGAGCAAAAGGGAGCAATGATGAAGGAAGTAAAGTGAAGGCCAAATAGACAGAGTGCAGGCAAAGAGATCAGTTGGAAAAATGCAGCAATTTGTCAAGTTGTGTGGAAGAGAACTTGGATTAGAGGGACAGCAGCTTGAAGTGATCACTCAGAGGAACTTTAGATAAAGATATTCACTCTAAGCTGCACTACAGGCGTTGTCAATATCTCCTCTCCCATCCTACAACACTTTGTTTATATCAAAATGCATTTGGTGTATTTGAGTATATTAGCATCTATTTGGCTGGCTGAGATTTCTTTTAATGGATCCACTTCAGTAATCATAATATCTGGTACTGATATTTTTTTAAAAAAATTCATCTCTAAAATGTTATAGTTAGTTACTATTATACTCCAGACATTAAGATATTTCTATTGGCTTCTCTCGCCAGGCATCCTCATTAGAGTGACATTGTCTTTAAGCCCTGTGTGGCAATCCCTGATGCACCTCTGTGGTGCCCAGGGAAGACAGGGTAGCTGCTTCCTTAAGATCATCCAACTTTTGGATGATTACCCCAAATGCTTCTTTGTGGGAACAGACAATGTGGGCTCCGAGCAGACACAGCAGATCCACATGTCACTGCGAGGGAAAGCCGTGGTGCTGATGGCCAAGAATACCATCCTGCACAAAGGCCATCGTGGGCCACCTGGAAAACTAACCCAACTCTGGAGAAGCTGCTACATCGTATCCGGAGGAATGTGGGCTTTGTGTTCTCCAAGGAGGATCTCACCGAAATTAGGGACATGCTGCTGGCTGATGAGGTGCCGGCTGCTGCCCGTGCTGGTGCCATCTACCCTTGTGAGGTCACTGTCCCAGGTCAGAACACGGGTCTGGGGCCTGAGAAGACTTTGTTGTCCCAGGCTTTGGGCATCACCACTAGAATCTCCAGAGGTGCCATTGAAATTCTGAGCGATGTGCCGCTGATAAAAACTGGGGACAAAGTAGGAGCCAGCGAAGCCACGGGGCTGAACATGCTGATCACCCCCTTCTTCCCCGTCTCCTTTGGGCCGATCATCCAGCAGGTGTCTGACAATGGCAGCATTTATGTAAGCCTGAAGTGCTTGACATCACCGAGCAGATCTGCACTCCTAGAGGGTGTTCAAAATGTCGCAACGTCTATCTGCAGATTGGTTATCCCACTGTCGCCTCTCAGTGACACGCTCTATTGTCAATGGGTACAAGAGGTCCTGGCTTTCTCTGTGGAGACTGACTACACCTTCCCTCTTGCTGAGAAGGTCAAGGTCTTTTTTTTTTTTTTTTTTTTTTTTGCTGATCCATCTGCCCCTGTGGCTGCAGCCACCATTGCTTCTCCTGCTGCCACTGTAGGCCTAGCCACGGCTGAAGTCAAGGAAGAGTTGGAGAAATCAGATGAGGATATGAGATTTGGTCTCTTTGATTAATAACCTCGCAAAGCAACCAATTCAGCCAGATTGATTTGGGAAACATGAAAATAAAGGCTTACTTCTTTCTCTCTCTCTTTTTTTAAAGATACTGGTATTAAAGTATAATGCTTACTTTTACATAATAAGTTAGTTAAGCTATAGTAAAAAAATTTTAACTAAACATTAAAATTGTTGTGAGGATAATTTTACATAATTAACATTTATGGGCAGATAACATTATGTAAGGGATTACATATTACTTCAACAGAAAAAATGGGCCTCAGTAACTTGAAAAACTATAAAGGTATCAAGCACAGAATTATGATGTCTCCAAGGAAAAATAATTCTGACTCAAGACTGAAGCATCAGCTTCTGCTCAAGACTTTATGTCCTAAAGATCTTATATTTGTCAGCTTTTAGCTGATTCCTTGAGAAGAATATGTATGTTTTGTCTTTCTATATAATATACATGTGTGCTTATTTATAAGTTGTTTTCATTGAAGGACAGTAGAAAAGGGGATGAGTGTTCAACAGATAAGAATTAACAGATAAAATCACTTACAAAGACTACAGAGGAAATGGAATAATATAGGTAAAAAAAATAATGACTTTATTTCACAACATATTAAATTCAGATATATGGGAAAGTCCAGCAGAGATGCAGAGAAAACAAATAAAAATAAAAGGCCTAAATTCATAAGAGAAATGATCAGTCCAAATATATGACTGAATCATAATATAGTTTCTCTGTTCCTATAAAATACATATTGTATAAATATATATGTTAAAAAAATAAATAAAATAAAATAAAATACATACTGTAGTAAAGCAGAGATATATACCCTATAGCCCATATATAAAAGCTATCTAGCTGTAGTTATTATCTAAACATAACTTACCTTCAAACTTATTCCAACCAAAGCATAAAATTTCTCTTGTAAAGACAACCCAGTGTCTTCATATCTAATGCAATTCCTCCGTAGGTAAATAACATCTCAAGGTAGAGACGCAAATCTCCTGTCAGGGTTCCAATAATTCTGCCTGCCCTGCGACAGAGTAGATACAAAGTGGGACAACAGGCTGGGGACAGAGGGCAGTTGTTTTCAGTTCTCCACAAGTTGACCTCTCAGCTTCACCTGACACCCACAGAGACACAGAAGGCACCATTGACTATGATGAGTTTTTTGGTGCTGATAAGTGACCCAGACCTGCTTATGGCGGATTTATCTAAAATGGAATAAGAGTGAAATGGCTCAGTAGCTGCAGGGCTCTTCATTTACTTCACGTTACTTCTTTATATAAACGTGATGCCTTCTGACAGTCTAGAGTCAGAAGAAAGATTGGAAACAGTCATCTCATAAAGGGTCATCCTCCAGGACCTTCAAAGCAGAAGCTTTGTCTGATGACAATTTCTTCACCCACTGAACAGCCCTGCCTCCTTCAGAAAACCATGCCATGGCTTTTCAACCACAGGGGGGTGGCAAACCTGTCACCACCGTGATGTTCTGCCCAAGCACCAGGCACAAAGCCACCATGAACTGACCCCTCTGAAGCTCAACGTTATCTCGGAATGAGTCAAAAGAGCCTTCTTTTGACAGGCAATGGGTTTCTGAGCCCCCAAGCCTGTGCTTCTTTTTGGGAAAGATGCTAAACTGGGAGTGAAATGTCTATCAAACAACACTGATGAGAAGAGGAAATTGGGGGCAATGTTAGAGGAACAAAAATAGTGAGCTTGATTCTTCCTCCTTTGAAGGGTTTCCAGATTGACTAATGGAAAACCTCCGCTGAGGATTAAGCCTAGCGCTCATGAATGAGAATTAGGCATTCTGGCACTATATCCCCACCCATATAAAAAATTTAAAATCCATCAGCTGTTCTGCGTAGGGCTCATCTTGGTGAGGGCATTTCCAACAGAGCAATGGATACAGAAGCCAGAATATAGGGGTTAAAAGATGTCTAAGAAGAAAGTGAAGCGTTAGATGTGGCTTACTGGATTAATGTTTGTTGGAGAAACAGAGACTTTAAGGAAGATAAAGTCCAAAGAAAAGGTATGTATGAGTGTTTGAAATATTTGAAGCCTTTTAAAATACTGCATGCTTGAGCTTATTGGTAGTTCAGGAAGAAGCCAGTTTTGTTTTTGTTGTTGTTGCTGTTGTTTGTTTTGTTTTGTTTTGTTTTTGATATCTAAAAGCAGCCATAACATGTAAAAACAGGACAGAAGAGATAAAGCACAGTAATCTGTAGTTCATAGTCTAAAGAAAAGAAAGAAAACATAGTTTACCAAGATGAGAGATGCATGTAATCCCTACGCTCAGGAGGCCAAGGAAGGAGGAATGAGTTTGATTGAGGTCAACCTGTCCTATGGTGTGGGATCAGAGGAAGCTGTTGACATGGGCACAGCCTCAGACCTACGGAAGTGGCAAAGCCATTTTTGGTCAGGCTCAGAACGGCAAAGCCTATATCTGGTCCAAGAATAAGTATGCACAAGTGATTGGCCAGTTTGTGCAAACACTAGCAATTACAGCTTCCTCTTTCAGGATGTTTGTTTACAGCCTGAGATTGCTGGTGAGAAACCTCCCACCGAGATTAGCTACCCCTCCTCACTGTGTCTGAGGTGGTCGGGTGCACAGATAGCTAATCCCTTCATCAGAGTGTCCACAGCCCACCTGATCCTAGCTTTTCCGTGTATGCCTTTGTCCTTTCTTCATGCCCTCACCGCCCGCAATCAGGTGAAGGTGCAAAGCTTTGCATGACACAGCACTACGGAGAGGCCCGGCCTAGGCTGCACAGAAAGGTACTGTATCAAACCAACATGATGTTTGAGGCCATTTTTGTGTGTATGAGGTGTCTCTGCTTTGTTCTTCTAGTGCCTTGAAGAAGGGTGCTGTGCTCAGAGCAAACTGGAGAGACAACCGATCCGAAATGAACACATGACTTCCTGACAAGAAGCCTCTGCTCCAGTTATTGGGAGAAAGGTAAATGAGTTAGAAAATGGCCGCACGTGCAATAGACTTGTTGGAGTCACATAGGTAACTGTGGGGCGCATAGTCTACGCCTCGAGGGGATTTGGCGTGGAACCAGCAAGAGGAAGCATTTTCAGACCCTGGAAATCTCAAACTCGAGACTTAAAAATCTCACCCCCAGAACGGAGGGTGTGGGACAAAGCTCTCCTGTCTTCGTGCCTGCCTCAGGAGCAGGCGACGCAACCTCACAGTGGTTACAGGTGGTCGGTCACTTGGAGTTTGTCACCTATTAACCTTTTCCCCATGTAAATAGAGCATCACCAGCATCCTAGTCGCAGCCAGTGAAAGGGATTCATCTTCAAAGCCCCCTCCCCACTGCCCAAGGTGTATAAGTCCCTGTTTCACATGAAATAAAGAGCTCGCACACGCGCACGCACACATGCGCGTGCACACACACACACACACACACACACACACACACACACACACACACAC
>OU015748.1:98872905-98890029 GCA_907169655.1 Acomys percivali
CACACACACACACACACACACACACACACACACACACACACACACACGAGCACACCATCTGCTTCCCAAAAGATCATCTGAGACTGGCTACTTATTATGTGCTGTAGCACTGAGGAAAGAAAGGTCCCCATTCTACCACCACCACCAGCACCACTATCCCAAGAATTCATCGCTGGACTTCTGGGCTTGCCTGCTGGTCAGGCAGTTGCTGAGGAACTACCATGGCCACCATTGGATCTTGCCTGCTCCCTGCCCCCTACCCGCCACTCCCCCACCTCCCCCAAGCCCCCATGTTTCTGCCTTTTGTCAGAAAGCCTCAGCCTCAGCTGCTGATGTTTGTGCCATTTGTGTCCATCTACTGCAGTGAGCTGTTGCTGTTCCTAACAAGCAGGTTCCAGGTGTAAAGCAAGTGCTTAGCCTAAAAGCCTAACAGCAGCAAGTCTGCTCCTACAGCAGTAGCCCGACTCGCTGAGTCAGGCCATTGGTGCCCAGCTCTGTTTTGGAGCCCTGAGGTCCCCTGAAATCCCCTCTGCCACCTGGCCCGGGGCCAGCAGGCCAGCTAAAAGATCAATAACACTTACTGCGGAGAAAGTCTTCTTTTCCTGCACCCCTGCCCGGACAGGAAATCCTGTGACACAGGCCTCCCTTGTTCTGTGCTCCACCCGTTCCCAGCCGGAGCCCAGCATTCCTGAAAGAAGGCAAACTTGGGACACTGAGGCCAGAGACTCATAGGACTGGGGCCTTGCATTGGAGATGTGTGCTCTTCCACCTAGATGCCCTGTGGCCTCCCGGGAGACGCAGAACTCCAGATAGATAACATGTGCTGAAGGAGTTGCCTTCAAGGTTGTATCTGAAAATTTGAACTTTATTGACTTGGAAGAAAAATATATTTCCTGAATATATGCAGCGCTATAGGTTCAACTTCCTTTGTTGGTAATGCTACCTCTAGGAGGAACTCATTGTAATGAAATATGTAATGTTTGTTTATATTATTTGTAATGGGACAAAAATTCTTTAAAAACAACTATCAAAACCTGGAGAATTATGTAAGTATTACAATCCCATATGATGGTCATTTTTAATATAATAGATAAGAAAATTATCCTAATATACTTGGGGAGAAATGTATGCTATAAAACAATATAAAATGTTTTCTCTTTGAAGGTAGACAGTTTTTAAGACAGTGAATCCTAAAAGCTTGATATATATATATATATATATATATATATATATATATATATATATGTAAATCATTAGTGTTTATTTAATTTTTATTTCGAGGCAGCATGTTGACATGTACCTCAGACTGTCCTTCTACATGTCATCTTCCTGCCTCTGCCTCCCAGGTGCTGGTACTGAAAGCACACCTACCACATGTATATATTTCACTTACTAAAAAAAAAAAAAAAAAAAACTCATCATCTATCATGAAAATAATTCGACAGGTAACAAAAATCTTTATCATAACACTAACAATTTAATACTAAAAAGTTGGAAAGAGAAAAAATGCTTAAACAAAAACAGAGAGCACTTATTCAAGGAGACAAATAAGTAAGTATAAAAATACAAAATGTAACTTGAAATAGGCTAAAAAAGATGCTGATCTAGGCCTAGAGAGACATCTTGATAGATATTGGATCCCCCAGAACCCACTTAAAGTTGCATGCAACAGTACATCAGATGGGAGGAAGAAACAGGAGAATATCTGGACACTTATAGGCCAGTTAACCTGGGATATGCTGTGACAAATAACACAAGACCCCCATCTTAAGGTCAACAAAGGTTGGGAATACCAGCAGATGCCATCCCTGACCACCACGCATGTACATGCAATTGCATACCCTTACACACATAGATATGCTCACACACATAAACAACTCTTATCCAATATTAATTATGTGGGTTTTTAAAAATTATATATTCAGGAGAAGCATGAGAGAATAAATAAAATATCAGAAGTGGTAAGATTAGGGTAAAATGTTTGAGTTTTTCTTCTAATTTGCTAAAAAAAAAAAAAACTGTCTGATGAATATAATAAAATAGCAAAGCAGTTTAAAACTTGAGATGGGAAAAAACAGAAAGTTGATTAAGATATTGAACTACAGAGAAATCTAAGAACCCAGGAATGATGGATAAGGTTAAGGATGAGCCTTCTCTGCATATGAGGAGAACAACTGACTGAGGCTGAGTTATGAAGGAGGCCCATAAGACAAAGAGGGCAGGATGACCTCCATAATGGGGGATCCTGGGAGAATACCCAAGTTGTTTACTGGATTCCAGGGGAAACAGGAGATTGAGAACAGCTCCCAAAAGATACCGTGGAGCCAGGAAAAGGCAAGGGACAATTCCACAGCAACAAAAGTTGAAAATGTTTCAGCAGATGTGGGTTAAAAGACTTAAAATTGTTGTGTGTGATGTGTATTCCCAACTTACCCGAAGCAGAATAGAATCTGCCAATCCTGGAAGCTATACCATGGCCAGGAATGTCAATAAAACTCATCACTGTCATTGTGAAAGTTTAGCTTTATATTTATTGAGTTTCATAAGTAGCAGAGGCATACCTTCAATAATAGAGCTGGCCCCACCAAATTAAAACAGTATACATAAACATTGCATGTCACAAAACAGAGCTAAGTAAATCACAGAAAGTCCTTAAAGCTGTATTTGGACACAGAAGTGATGTTCGAATTTGGTGCTTTGCCATAAGATCACTAAACAATGACTTAATCTTGAGATCTTCCCCTCCCCCCTAAAGGAAGCATAATACAGAGCTAAGACGGCCAAGAAGGAAACAGGAAGGCCTCTGCGAGCCGGCACACTACAGTTCTACTTACTGGTAGACATAAATACTCATGTACACGGTGCCTGCCTCCATGTTTGGTGCTTATGAGAGAGATACGCACTGAATTTGAGTGACAAGCACTAAAGGACAAGGACCAGGAAAGTGTGAGCGAGCATGTCAACTGATCACCTTCCATTCTTTGTGGAAACACAGGATGTTCTTGATTTCCACACCAGCTTCAGTTGCCATCCCCAGCACCAACTGCAATGGGTATGAGAAATTTCTAGGGTGTTCCAAACAGACGCCAGTAATGATAGTCACCATGCTGCTGGGATCCAGTATCCCAGGTCTGGATGAGTCCAGCAGACTTTTGCAGAACTCAAGAATATTGTACAGGTCCCAGGCATCAGAGTCTGGTCTAGTCATCCTGGGCCTCACCAACCTTTTGGACACAAAGGACTGGCAGAGAATGTACTGGTTCCTCCTCTTTAACTCATCCTCTAGAAAAGTGATGGCTGCCAAGGCCCTGTGGTCTTCCCATTTTAGGATGTACAGTGTGTCAACCACAATCTTGGGTATGATAAGAAAAAACTTAGCGCTCGTGGCTAGTTTCTGTATAACTGAAAGATGTTCACAGAGGGCCCTGGGGTCAGGGAACAGGTAAGGGGTCAACACTGACCGAGTCTGGGGGCCTCGGAGGGTCTTCTCGAGTAATGCCACTTCACGCTGAAGCCAGAGCTGGACTATGTCTTTGGAAAACCTGATTCTTGCCGTCAGTCTTGGAAGCTGCTGAGATGCGTTTTCTGACCTCTCAACGGTACTGCTCACAAAGACACGCAGCTTGGAATCAAACCTCAAAAACTGTCCCGGGAGTCTAGTGGCAAAGTGACCAAAACTTCTGAGGAAACAGATACGCACAATGACTTCCTCCAGGCTGGTGAGTGGAGGCAGATCCTGTCCTGTGCCTGCACTATCCTGAGACGCCTTAGAAGGACACTGCTGGAACAGGGCAATGTCTTCCGGGAGCTGAAGGTACGTGGGACTCTGTGGCCATTGGCAGCTCTGCAGCAAGTCCTGGAGATGGTGAGACAGGCCCAGGCCTGGATGCTGAAGGTCTCCCACTGAGGGCAGCAGGTTCAGCAGTACACAGAGGTGGTCCCACAAGCTAAAGACACTCTTCCAGTGTGACAAGAGGAGGCTGTGATTGCTGCGGAGCCAGCTCAGGATCACCTTGATGGTAGGCAACAGTCCCTCTGCAGAAAGAATGTCCAGTTTCCATTGAGTGGTCCGGAGATTATTCTGGGCAATGGAGGGTTTCTGCTCCCAAGAGGAACCCATGTGGAACTCCGTCTCAGGAAAGCTGCTCGTCTCACCTTCGGTGCCCAGAGAATTGCTGACAGAAGGGTTTGGCTCAGTCTGATGTGTCGGAACATTGTGATTTACAACAGGAGCCAAGGACAAGTCATGCTTCCCTTTGAGTTTTTGGCCCAAAGGAGCCTGCAGGCTAGAAGAAATGGTTGTTTTCAAGAGATCAAGGAGGCTGCCTGGGGCTACATAGGCCTTCAGCTTCTTTCTAGAATGAGAAGCTTTAGGTTTGGATGTACCACCACTTTTCTGAATTGCATCTGAATTCAAAGAGCCACTACCTTCTTCATCGGTTCCATCTGAGTGGGATGTTTCACTGTTGGTGTCCGATTGGACCTGGGAACTCAAGGATGAGTTTTCCTCTTCTTCCGTCTCATCTGAGTCACAGCAGGAATGAAAACCGGCCTCACTCTCTCCAGAAATACCAGACCACCTGTGGCTTTTCTGAGAGTTGCTGTTCTGGAGGCCAGGAGATGGAAAATCTGGATATGCCTTTCCAGGCTCTTTCTCCCAGCATGCACCGCTGGGAGAAGCGTCTTCCAGAGTCAACTTCCTCTTCTGCAGCTCAGCCTGGATTCGTGCGTTCACGTGCTGGACTAGATACGAGAAAAGCGTCAAGGTGAAGACGACAGCCGGCTTTTGCTGTTTCGAGCCTGACTTTCTCAGACTGTGCACGTTCATGAGGCAAAGAACCACCATGTGGAAGATGAGGAAATCCGGGAGAAACAGGTAGCCCTTAGGAGGCTTGTCTTCCGTGGGAGCCTGGGACAGGCCAGATTGATATGGCCGATAGGAAAGACAGAGACGGAAGTCCTCCAGAACCAGTTGGCACAAGGCTATCAGCCTTGCGGCTTTGAATTTTCTCTTAGGCTGCAGGAGGCTTTGAAGGTAGAGGAAGCTAACCAGAAGCCGTTTGTTGTCCCAACACTGTCTCTGGCTGTGAGACAGTTTCCTTCCCTGGTACCTCTTCAAACAGCTGTATCTCTTTCCTGCATGATCATAGAGCCTTTTGAGGTTCCACGCTGCTCCTTTAAAAGGCACTTCAGAGTGGAGGCAACGCTGATAGTAGTATGTAGCTTCAAGGTCATAATACTTGCTCCCCACGAGAGCGCCCAGTTGGTTGAAGGGCATTCCCATATGCGGAGCCACTGATAAGGCTCTGTAGTAACATCTCTCCGCCAGGCTCTTGGTGGCCAGGTCTAGGAACTCATGCTGATAGCGGAACAAGTCTCCCAGGTAGAGTAGACAGCGATGACAGGCCATGCGGGCCCATGAAGCCTCTTCTGTTGACGTGGGTCCCACTTTCTTACAGCCAATCAAATGGACGGCGCTGTGAGGCCAGTCTATGTAGCCCTGTAACCTCAGCTCGTAGTGGCCCTGAAGGAACAGGAAGAGATGCTCGTAGAACTTGAGGCCAGCCTTCAAGTGAGCCTGCAGGGGCCCAGCCCAGTGTTGGAAAGTGTCCATTTGTTTCCTGTTGGTCCTCATGAGCAGCATGACAACGTCCGAGTAGATTTTCCTCCATAAGAGCTCTTCTGCTTTCCTACCGTAAGCCACCGGATGCAGGAACATAAGTTTAATGCAGGCTTGCTGAACCATCTCTCTGAGAGCCAGGATGTGTGGCTTGAACACCTCTTTGTGGGCATTTTCTTTTTGAAGGAAAAGATCAAGCCGCTGAGCTGCCAAGCAGACTTCCTCGTAGAGGAGTCTGGCCCTCAGGGTTTCGTCCTGGTCTCTCTCCATGAGGCTGGACTCTTTTTGGGGTGATGCTTACAGGGTTTCCTGAGAAAAGATTAGAAACTACCTATTAGTGTTCGCCAACACAGATGGAAATTACTGCCCACCAAAGCAATGAAGTCGAAGGGGATGCTTTCATTCTCTTGCTTATAAAAACATTTAGTTTCATGTTCTTTACCTGGAAACCCTCTGCATAATTATATTTCCTTGGAATTTATTCTTCTCAACAGTCAACCTACATGAACAAGGGGTCCCTTCCAAACGTATCTCTAATAAAGGAAAGTCAGAAGCATGTGTATTGAAATTAACCTAAACAATCTCAGATTAATGAATTGCTTATGTGCATGTCTATATGAGGGAAGTTAGGTTTAGAAAATTAAAATTATATAGACTTGGAGAAATAAGAATTACTTGGAAAAAGTGGAATACAAAATAATATAACCATAACTTACAAATATAAAATATTGATCAGATCCCACTGAAACTCTTTATGTAATTTAAAAATATTACCTTTGGGCAGCCCATGAGAGGATGCTTAAGTCTTGCTCAGAAGGGGAAATAGAATAGACAGCAGGAATGGTTGAAGAAAGACAACAAGAAAGGAGTGGGAGCACGGAGAGAAATGGGGGAGGGGGTGGAGCACATACCCAGGGAGCGTGGGGGAGGGAGGACAGAGGATCAAAAGAGGGGAAAAAAAACATGGGTGGTGGCATCTCTATGACAAGCTGAAGACCTAAGACAGGGTAGGCTTCTGGGAGGACACGGGGGTGACTCTAGCTGAGATTCCTAGTATCAGGGGTCATGGAGACTGCAGAGAACATTAGACAGGACTCCTAGTGGAGGGAGGGGAACCCAACCCACACACAAAGAAAAATCAACCCAAAATTACCCTGCCTACAAGTAGTGCAGGGATACAGACAGAGCAGAGATTGAGAGAAAGTCTAATGAATGCCTGGCCCAACCTGAGACCCACTCCTTAGGAGAGAGCCAACCCCTGACACCATTAAAAATCTCTGCTGTGCTCACAGGCAGAAGCATAGCATAACTGTCCTCTGAGAGGCTCCACCCAGCAGCAGATTGAAATGGGTGCTGACACTCACAGCCAAACATTGGGTCAAGCACAGGAAGTGGGGTGGAAAAGTAGGGGGATGGATAGAAGGATCTGGAGGTGACAGGAGTGCCACCAGAAGGCCACAGAGCCAACTAACCAGGGTCCAGAGTGGCTTGCGGAGACTGAATCACCAATCAAGGACCATACATAGACTGGACCTATATGCCCTCGACAGATGTAGCAGATGGACAGCTCAGGCTTCATGTAGGTCCCCTAGTAAGAGGAGCAGGTGCCGACTCTATCTTGGACTCTGTTGCCTGCTTTTCGATCATTTCTTCCTGGTGGGATGCCTCGGCAGGCCACAGGTGAAAAGGAACCCTCAGCCCTAATCCAACTTGATGAGCTGAGGTGGGTTGGTGGAGGGGTGCTCTTTTTGAGGAATAAGGGAAGGGGGTGGGTGAGGAGGAGGGAAGGGGCTATAATTGGGATGTAAATTGAATGAATAAATAAATAAAATTTAAAACTATTACCTTTGAATGACTGACGTAAAGAAGCATTCGTGATTAAACACATGTTCTGAATCTAAAGCTATGAGGGCTGGGCTGATGATGCCCACCTGTGATCCCAGTGCCCTTGGAGCCTGCAGTATAGGCATAGCACTCACAAGAGCAGCCTGGCAAGCTTAGCAAGACCCTGACTCAGAATAAAAAGAAACAAAGGTCACGAGGTACATAGTTCAGTTCTTACCTATTGTGTACAAGGCACTACATCCAATCCTCAAAAGTACAGAGGGGGGAGGGGAAGGGGGAGGGGGAGAGAGAGGGAGAGGGATGGGAAGAGGGGGAGGGAGGGAGAGGGAGAGAGAGAGCTAACTGAACAGCATTTTAACTGAGTAACTAAATAACTTTGGATGTCAAGTAAACCAGATTGATTGAATGCATGCACTATACTATCCACACAGAAGGATAGAGCCAGGACAGTACACAGAAGGGCTTTTTATCTATGAGAGGAAGGCGCAATGTGGACAAATAAGAGAAAATGATTGTGCAGAAATGCAATAAAGAGGCCAGAAATTGACCAAGCAGCACCACGGCCTGGCAAAACGTCCAGAGCCGCACAAACGCTTTCCCTGGATGGGGAAATAGGGGCTCTTTTGTTTTTTTTCCCCATTCTGAGCTGACCTAAGGGTTGGGAGCGGGATTGGGGCAGGGAATCTAGAGAAAACAGACCTACAACCTACAATAGATTACTATCTCTCCCTCCCTCTCTACCTCCTCTCTCCCTCCCTCCTCGATTTCTCTACCTTCTCCCTTTCTTCCTACAAAACATAATTTGTCTAAAAAATTATGTTAAACTAGTTCTAAAAAAAACAGTTCTACGATATCTTCAAGATTTTACCTAAATAAGTTGCTCTGTTAGGAAGGTAAGGAAGCCATGAATAAAATATCAATGGACAACAAAGAAAGAAAGTTTTCTAAACATGAGGGTCCCTGATTTAATTTAGGAAAACTGTACTTCAGCATGTCCAGACAAGGAAGAAAACTCATCAGCTTTAGTCTAGTTTTTCAGTTTTAAGAAAGTTGAAATAGTACTTACAGACACTGCTTTTTCTGCTAAACTCTGCAAATCACAGTATAACGCTTTGCCTGTGGAGCACTGCAGACATTCAGTCCCTCTCCCATATGGTGCACAGAAACACTATAGCGCTCCACACAGGCAGGTATGAATCCTTGGAGCTAAACTATAATTTCTCTCAAATATTTCCAAGCCAAGTAATTACCGAGAGTTGCTCCTTTTCGCCTGGGTGGGTGTGACTCAAACCTGTCTCCTACACCACTCACTCTCACACTGAAGGTTACGTCTGACTCTTCCTCGCAGAACCGCTTTCCTCCTTTGCAGACTTCAGGAACAGTTTCCCAGCAGGCATACTAACAGGAGGCGATGGGACACAGCTGTTCCTCCTAAAGCCACGGGCAGTGATAATTGCCCAAAGCTGATGTCTCCTCATCTAAAGCTTGTGAAGTCCCAGGGTCTTCATTATAAAATGAATAAAAATTAAATGCCTTCAGTGAAATGAATCGGAGACAAGACTCTCATAACCCACCTTTGAGCTCACCAGTAGGCTGAACTCCTAGAGTGGATATCTGCTCAGCCTTCTGGCTTCCTAGGCCTGAATTTCACCCATACGGCTCCCGGTGTCTTTTAGATACAGAACGTAGCATAGACCCCATATTATCTCTGCATAGCTGGCATAGGCTGGATTCACAGGAGGTCTGACTCAGGATGCCTATTTGGGTAGGTAAGGCAGGATCAGAAATGGCCCAGACAACAGAAAGACAGCAGGATAGACAGAAAATAGAAATTAAGTTAGAAAAGTATCATATAGCCAGGCATGATGATGCATGGCTATAATCACAATACTAGGGAAACTGAGGCAAAACAACGGACAGAGGCCAGCCTGGTCTGTATAGCGACCTCAAGGCTAACCTAAGTTATGTGGTGAGAACCTGTCTTTAAAAAAATCTACTATACTTACATAAACTAACAATGAAAAATACAAAAATGAGGTGAGGAAAATATTCTATGTATATCCTGAAGAAGAGATAAACCCGTTTTTTAGGATCCCAAGTATGGGATGGTGGTGAACAGTCTTGTGACAGGACAGGTGAAGTTAATCCACTAGACGACTGGACACCTCATGCAGGAACTTGATTGTTGCCAGCTGAAAAGATCCCATGACCAGTCTCTGGGAGGAGATATATAAATGAGCCCAGAACTAGAGGCGGGGCCTTTTGGAGACTTGGAATAGTTTGGCTGTTCATTGCTTCACTTTGAGACGCTCCTAGAGAGAACCACTTGAGGGAAGGCTTGGGGGATCCGGCTCCTGCTGAGGTTCCAGCAGAAGGAATCCTGCCATCTACGCAAGGAGAATCGTTCCTCAGAACTGACATCCTTACGGTTTTGTTATTGTGTTTCTTAATCCTCTTTCCCTATTGTTTTGGTTAGTTGGGTTATAAGTGACATATGCTTGGTTAATAAGTTGTAATAAAATATATTGGATAAGAAAACTGAACCTACACTATCCAGCATGATAACTCACGTCTGTATTCCTTGTACTTGGGAGGAGATGGAAATATCAGTAGTTTAAGACCAGTTTCAGCTACATACCCTAATTCAAGGACAGTCTGTGACACTTGAAAGAAAAAACACCAAATACTTCTGTTTATAATAGGTTGCCAAGAAATGAAACAATTGTGAAAACATTAACAGAAAATAAATACAAATTTATATCCTAAAAGCTATAAAATGTTGAAATGAATTAAAGAATTATATAAATGGAAATAAACTCATCTTATTAATCATAAGGTTTAATACTATAAGAAGGCAATAATCTACAAATTGTTTTATAGATCTCATACAATCCCTATTAAAAAATCCTTGCTAATATTCCTGCAATAATTCTAAGGCACGCTACTATCAATATGAAAGGGGTCACTATATATGGTTGTGGATATAGTACACTGATAGACCACTTGCCTAGCATGGCAAAACCCTGAGATTTCTAGCATCCCCTCCTCTGCCTCTCCAGAGGGAGGAAAAGGAGAGAAACTGAGAAAATAGTGAGCTTACAATTACTATTTTAAAACTTGCAAAAAAAATGCTATAGTAACTAATGAAAAAGAAAAGTGAAGAAATAAAAGCTTATATTTAAAAATCTGTTTGTTTCAGCAAGAATGTCAGATAAATCAGTGACGAAAGAACCACCTTTTCAACAAATGGCCCTGGAATAACTGGATATCCGCTTTCACAAGGATGAAGCTGGGCACCACTTCTTAGATCCTACACAAAAAGAATCAAAATGGATCACAGACTCACATAAGGGATGAAACGTTAAAACCGTGTGAGTGAAGCTGAGGAGAAAATATGTCACGCTGAGTTAGGCAGAGTTTTCTTGGACATGCCAAGAGATGAGATCATACCCAGCTCTCCCAAGGATGCTTCCATGAAACTAAACACCCCACACTCTGTCCTAAGGGAAGAGGGTTTATCGTCACCTTGATAGAAAGATAGAAAGACTACAATTAATCGCTGCCGGGTGTTCTGTATTTCAGTGTGGCCGCAAGAAGTGTGTACCTGACTTAGGGTTGTGTAAATGTTCTGGATACTTCAGGAAAGCCACTCTGGTCACTTGAAATGTCCTTCTCTAGCACTGCAGAGACTACTTTGTCCTACAGAGAGTGCAAATGTTTTCTTTGTTTGTAGGCATTTAAAATAACACAGAAAACAACAAGCCGGAGCCAGGCCAGAGAGATCACTTAGCAGGTGAAAGTACTTAATACACAAGCTTGGGAGCCCAACTTTGATCCACAGAATGTACTAAGGGACTTATTTTACAGAGTTTCATATGATCTGCACATAAGTATGGTGGGACATGTGCACCCACACACACATATCACATACACATACACAATGATGATAAATAAAATAAAATTTAAAAGAATAAAATTTTTAAGTGCCTGGAAACCTCACACATATATTATACATTTATAATACATTGTAATTTCTATATACTTTTAAACACTATACCAAAAAATCTTTTCCACAAATGCCAGATATCTTGTTTTTTAATTTTGAATATTTTGTTTTAATATTTAGATTTTTCTATATATATTACACATGACTTTTAAAGCCATTTGTAATTGAAGGCAAAGCAATTATAAGCCTTTTCAAAAATATTAGAAAAGAATATGTTCATGCCTTTAGAGTAAAGAAGATATTCTTAAATAAGATCCAATATTCCAATGTGCTAACTAAAAACAAAAAATTGATGTATTTCATTACACTAAAATCAAGAACATATTTTACAAAAACATTAAGTAAAAAAATTGTTATTAAAAATATTTGTAATATTTTAATAAAATCCCAACATCAAGAATATTAATTGGGGAGTGGAATGGAGATATTGTTCAGTGGTTAAGAGCAATGGCTGTTCTTCAGAGGACCTGGATTTGATTCCCAGCACCTTAGTGGAACCTCACAACCATCTGGAAGTCCAGTTCCAGGATATGTTCTGTCCTCTTCTGGCCTCCAGGAGCCCTGCATATATACACACATGTGGTGCACAGAGACATACATGCATGCAAAACACCCATACACACACAAAAAAAATAGACAAATCTGAAAATTAACTCTAAAGCCAAAAGCATCAGTGCATGTCTGTAATCCAGAAGTCAGAGCATAGAGAGAAAAGAGTCAGCTGTTCAAGGTCAGCTTCCCCTACGCAGTGAGCTTGAGGCAAAGCTGGCCTTTTTGAGACCCCGTCTCAAAAAGAAGAGGAGGAGGAGGAGGAAGGAAGGAACAAATGTCAGCAAATAATTGGAAATGTTCAGTCTTTAGTAGCTGGAGTTGCAAATTAAAAACGCCATGAAGTACAAGGCATATCATCCAGCTATAAAGCGCAAAACAGCTGCCAAGAGGAGAGCATTTGTGTGTTACGGATATAATCTATTTCAAGATGTTTGTGCTTGACTCACTCTGTGTACCTTACTAGGCAGCACCTTCAGGTTTGGACTCACACAGAAGGCTCCTGCAGCTGCACACCGTTTAACAAGAGAAAAAAAAAATATCCCTAGCAGCACTCACTGTCTGTAATAGATGAGAGCAAAACAAAAAGTCCAAAACTAGAAACAATCTAATTGTGTATCAACAGTGAACTGAATAAATTATAATATATACACATTACCTTGTAAACATAAATGAGCCAGCCACACTACACCCACTCACATGGACATATCACACAAAGATAACATTGGGCAAAAGCAGCCATCCATAGAACATAGAAAAATATAATAGTATGAGACTAAGACCCAAATGAGCAAAACTGAAAAATACATTTCTTATGGATACCCACTCAACCTTATCAGAAAAAAATATGCAAGTATATTGTCCACTTTAGAAAATATGTATGTATAGTGTATGGCTTTGTACATTTTGTATGCAAATTTGATCACATAAAATCTAAAGTTTATATAAAAGACCAAATACCAAGTATATAACATATTTTATGGGTGTGTGGGGGTGGGGGTGGGGGTGTGTGTGCGCGCGCGTGCGTGCGTGTGTGTGTGTGTGTGTGTGTGTGTGTGTGTGTGTGTGAGCAAGCACACACTCATGCATCCATGGGTGTGAATACAGGTGCACACATACCATAGTAAGTGTGTGTAGATCATTGGACAAACTCAGGTTTTGGTTCTTTGTTTCCTATATTGTTTCAAACGGTCTCTTTGCTAGTTTTCTGATGCACACACCCACAGGCTTCCAGAAACTCTGCCGTCTTTGTCTCCAGTCTCCCCGAGGAGGAGCACTGAGGCTCTTACTCTACAGGTTCAGCTTTATGTGAGTACTGGGGATTTGAACTCATGTCATTATGTATGTTTAGCAATCACTTTTTTACCCCCTGAGCCATCTCTGTGGTCGATGGATCTTGTATACTTAGAAGATAGCTACATTTACTGTAGATAACTTGAATAACATTAAATACTAAGTAATGGTTTTCTATTTTAAAAAAATCAATTGTGTTCGCTAAAAAATGACCAAAATTATCAAAAACAATTTTCTTTATTGAGTTAGCAATAGAAAAGGTAAAAGAAAAATTAAAAAGTGGAATAACATCTCAAATAATCTTTCAAATTATGCCCAATGATGCCCAGATGATGCAAATGAGTTAGATGTGGTCAGCCAGCTGTCCATAAAGGAAGTATAAAAGCCTCAGGCCCAATGCTGCCTTTTGTTCTGTGAATAGTATATAAAAACATTTTTTCTAATTTATTTTTCTCCCAATTTCATTGCCAATATTCATGCTGTAGTCATGATTCACTCTTATATGAATTTTAAGTTTCTGTCTTTTTTTTTTTACAAAGTATATTTCTGTTAAATGGACATCGCCTATGACAAAAAATCTAATAAAATGACCAATTTAAATGAAACTCTCATAAATGATGGCACAATATTTCAGCAACTGAGCTCTAGAATAAGATTTTAGACTAAAACCCAACCCTTCTTTTCCCCCATGATGACTCACTAACCTATTCTCAGAGGCTGCTTACCAGACTGCTAATTCTATCACAAAGAAACCTCACACACTAGTATACTTTGGTTCTCAAAGAAGCCAATAAGGAGCTGGTGAGATGGCTCAGTGGTTAAGACCCACATGACAACTCACAACTATCTGTAACTCCATCCAGTTCCACAGGGTCTGACACTCTCACAGAGACATACAGACAGGCAAACCACCCATGCACATGAAATTTTTAAAAATAAACGAAAGAAGCCAGGAAAACCAGGTATGAATTCAAGAAAAGCTAAGAAAGGATTTTGTTTTTAAACACACAGCCTTGTATATAGCCCAGCCTGGTCTTGAATTAGTCATCTTTCTGCCTCCTGAGTACAAGAATTACATATGTCCACAAGCACATCCAATAAAATACTTCATTAGAAGACTCTAAGAATAAATCAACTATCTGAACAAATAAAGATCTTCCAGCTATAGACAGGGTTCAAGCAGAGATTATCTCCTTTTGCACACCGAGATGAGTTTCACTTGTGGGTGGGAGGCTGACTTAAATGAATGCTAATATTCTTTTTTTTTTTCCATTTAACTTTTTATTCGTAGACATTGTTGATAAGAACCAGCCCTTACATAACTGTGAAGAAGTCCACGTACGGTTCTTGTCTC
Organism: Acomys percivali; assembly: GCA_907169655.1. Taxonomy (NCBI): domain Eukaryota; kingdom Metazoa; phylum Chordata; class Mammalia; order Rodentia; family Muridae; genus Acomys; species Acomys percivali. The sequence goes on from OU015748.1 coordinate 98,887,573, forward strand.
TGTAACTTGTATTTGTCCCAGAATTTGTCACTTGGCAGAGTGAGCAGTTGGGAAGGACAGCTGGACGTGAAGTAGACAGAGGGGAAGGACAGTCTGGAACTACGCCATACACAAAGACACACAGGAATAGAATAGCAAGGTGTAACACGCTTCTGCCTTTCACTCCCTCCCTACAGGGAAAGCAGGCATCCTTCCCCAGCCAGCACCCTCCTTTAAGACCAAACCTTCCTTTTTCCCCCATGATGACTCATTAAACCTATTCTCAGACACTGCTTACCAAACTGCTATCAGTGTATCACTGTATCTAAAACTAAAATTGCCTTATCTCTGCCTTCATTTTGGTCAAATAATAAGACAAATATTTTCCTTCATTACATCTCTCCTGTTGCACTGGATGGTAGAACAACCACAGTCAAACCTGGACAGGACAGATCTGGAGCACACATGCCATCTAAATAAACTCTGCCTTTGTTTAAAACAGCCTGGATGAGGAAAGGAAATTGCAAGTTGAGTCCAAGGCAGGAATGGCACCATCAAGCAACAGCGTGTTGACAGAGGAGCGTATATAATCATTGTCTGACGGCTTTGCTTCAATCACGGCAAGCTTCAAGGACAGGCATCTTCTGTGCAGTATGAGACGAGTCTGAACTTTGCTGTCAGTGACAAGGTTAGAACAGCGCGCCTCCCACACACGAAATGAATCAGACACAGGGAGCCTGGTTACCCCAGAACTCAAAGTACTTCAGGAAGCTGCAGTAACTCTTTCAAATACGGGGAGACATTTTTAAAAGAGGAGGATTTGGAAAGAAGCAGCTAATAATATATCTACAGCAGTGAAAACTATTGATATTTAGTTTAATTTAATGCATTTAATGCCATTGATAATGTTGCAACAATGGCGAGAACTTCAAATGCCCAAGAGGAGGAAAGAATTGAGTTAATTACAGTTTGTGTCAGAAATATTGTCATACTCTGCAATTGTTATGCCTGGCATGCATCAAAATTTCAAAGTGTAAGACGCAGTGACGGGTGTGAAGCAAATAATACAACAAATTGAAAAATTGAAGTGAGCACTGATAACAAAAACTGAAACTGAAAACTCTTGTAGGGTGTATGGCATGATGCCAAACTCCCCGGAGATGCTAGCAGTGCCACTGTGCCTGGCATCGTCTGGGCGAACGATCGAGAACGGTTGACTTCACAGAATGAAACTGTCAAAAGCTCAGAGGAAACAGGAGCAGATCGGATAAGGACAGAAGACGGTCCAAAATCATGATCTTGGAGAACTTTCTTTTTATCTTACATCACCTGGTTACCTAGGTTACCTAGGTTACAATTCACACAGTTACCAACTTTGGAAAGCAGGAGGACTAGGCATGGTCTCTAAAGTAGCCTTTGACTTCAGGGTACTATCCAAGCAAGGGTAAGCCCTGCAACCAATTAGGGGGCCCAAAAATAATGGGTGTGGGTAAATGAAACAAATACTGATTACTTTCTCATCTTTGGTCACATTCTGAGAATCAGCAGCTCTCCCTGATCATCGTCGTCATCGTCGTCGTCATCAGCATCATCAGCATCATCAGCATCAGCATCATCACTCAATGACAGCAGCAACAGCAGAAGCAGCAGTGGCTACGGCTGGTTATAAATATGTGTTTTTCCCCTCCCAAAATTAATGTATCAAAAACTCAGCCGGTGTGGGAGTTGTGGTAAAACCCTCTGCAATTTTTTTTTTCAAGCAAGGCTGGTAATTTTAATGCAAAACAAGTCTAGGTGATATAATATAAAGAAAGCAGTTTTGAAAAAAAGAGGGTTAGGAGGCTGCCTGCAAGAGATAAATAAATATGTTCTTGAGAAGCAATGACATGAGGAGTGAAGAACAGAGGATGGGAAAGGGCAGGGTTGTAGCCCACATGGCAACAGTGACATCTCCACTCAGAGTTAACGCTTCCTTCAATCCCGAAATTTAACAGGAGAAACATAAGACTTATAAAAATGGAGTTGCCAGCTTACACTGCAGAGGGAAGCTGAATAAACAAGCTGAATTAAGTAGGAATTTGAAGTAAAAAAAAAAAAAAGGAAAATTAAACAATATATTTAAATCCTCAAAGAAAGGAGGAGATTAGGAACAAGAAGCAAGAATAGTCTCAGCAGGCAACATCTGGAGATACTGGACATGAAAATATAGTGTTTGAAATAAACACTTCTACAGGTATTTGGCCCCAGGATAAGATGGCACTATAAAAGAGGTACTTCAGTAGTGGTGAGATGCTGTGGCAGGTGAAAGTACTTGCCAACAAGCCTAATGGCCTGAGTTTGATCCCTGGGCCCCACATGATGGAAGGAGAGAACCAAGTCATACAAGTTGTCTGCTGACCTCCACACATAAGCCATGACACATGTGTACCTACACACACACACACACACACACACACACACACACACACACACACACAC
>OU015748.1:98890039-98919894 GCA_907169655.1 Acomys percivali
CACACACACACACACACACACACACACACACACACACACACACACACGATAAATGTAACTTTTAAATTTTCTTAAGAAGGACTTCAGAAATACAGAATGGAGTGAATGAGATCTGTCTAATACCATTTCTACAAGTGAGAAGCAATGATTAGTGAAACAGCACTACATCTTCGCAAGAAGTTTGTGTGCATATAATTCGCTGAGCATAAGTTAAACAGTAGTGCTGATTGGAGGTAGGGAAGTGAAGTGGGGGGGGATACACAGATAAAGGTCTCGCAGAGAACTAGGATATATTCTGCTGTGAAAACGGGCGTCGTGATCTCAATTCTCTGCCTCAGGGGTCCAAAGTCGAGTTTTTGGGGAAAAAAAATCTATTTAAAAGAACTGCAAAGAAGGAAAGAAGGAACCACACAAAATAATAATTGTCTTCATGCTGGGTACATTTTGATATGCTTTCCCATAAATTTAGAATTTGCTGTAAATTGGTATTTATAATACTCAAGTTAAAAAAGAAAAAAAGGAATACCTCCCTCTTGAAAGCAGTGAACCTACTGAAATAATCTGACCTTAATCCTTTATTCATTTACAATATTAGACAGATTTTTCCTAGCTATGAGTTAGATGACACAAAGGACATCTGACATGGTGCCATTTGAAGACATTAATCTTAAGATAACAATACAGGCCTGCCAGTCAGTAAATGCCATCAGGAAGAAAAGAAAAAATGGTTATCTTCAGTTAAATTCTCTACACTTTTAGAATTTGATGTATCCATGGGTGAATTAACTTGTCAACAATTCCTTACAAATTCCTATTGCTTTTTCAATCAGGTTAATGATGACTCACTTTTGATTACTGAATCAAGTTCCCTAATATTTATTCTCTAGATATAAATGAAAATTAGAAAAACCCTAATCTGCATTTTGATACATGCAAAACTATTAAATATTGTATTAAATTTGTAAGACTCAAAGTTAAGACATAAGCCTGCTTTTCAAAAGCTCCCATGTGAAACTTTTTCTGAGGCTCTTCCGTCCTCACACTCTCCCTGCACCTGGAACATACATCTGTAATCGTACATACCATGCTACACCACGAAATGTTTGTGCATACGTTCTGTAGTATTGAACATCCACAACCCTAGTGTTTGGCACAATGCCTGTCTATAAGAAATCAACAAATTGTTGAATGCATAAAAATGGGAAATGTCCACAAATATTCTGTGCACCACAGTTAGATAAACTTGGATAATAGTGGAACTCAAAACACCATCAGCACTAGCATAGACAACCTCAAAACTTGCTCAATAGGTGAGCTCTTGGCCCCAACTCAAGACCTAATGAGTCAGAGACCGTAAAGAGGGGTGCCATCAATCCATTGTTAGCAAGTCCCCCTGGACTCTGATACACACAACTTATCACATTGGCCAGAAAAAATCAAGAAGAAAGGGACAGCTGTCTTAATGCAGCCTTTAAAAAGCCACACATGGGATCCTGAGATGATGGTTCAGAAGGTAAAACCACTCACCACCAAGGCCTATGGCCTGAGATGAATCCCTGAGACCCACAGGGTAGGAGGTAGAATACACACTCACACACACATACACACACACACACACACACACACACACACACACACACAAAATTAAGTTCAAATCCTAATCTATTTTTTCAGAAGTCATGCTTTCTGGTTTTCTGTGTTCATATGTTAGTCATTCCTAGCAGCCTGGAGGACTTTTTCTTTTTCCCTACACCTCCATGCTGAAGTCTCTGGGATCACGTCCCTAGTCTCAAATCTCTATTCACTCTATGTCCTAGGTATTGTTTGTATGATAGCAACCACATTTATTTCTCCAGTGCTTACTTATCTGAAAGCACCTTGTGTCAATCTGCCTTCTCGGTGCCCCTACTTAAATGCCTATTATAATATCACTTATCTTTACCACCCAACTGACCACTCTGTATTTGGCACAGTCTGGATCACTTTATCTGCTACTACATAACATTTATCCTCAAATTCAGTGGCTTTAAAAATGCATGCATTCATTTTCTCACAATTCTGTGGGCCAGGAATCTGGGCTAGCTAAGATGGGGGTCCTCCCCCAGTGCTGTGATCAAGACTCAACTGAAAAAGAATTGCCTCCAAAACTCTTTGAGCTGTCAACACATTTCCTTGACAAGTGTTGGGGTGAGGGCTTGAATTCCTTGCCATTTGAAACTGTCCACAAAACCAGCAAGAGAGACAGTCTTCTAGGAAGGTGGAAGTCACTCTGTTCTGCAAGCTACTCACAGGCCAGGCATCTCATCACTTTTTCTCTAATCTACATATTGGAAGTTAACCCCTTAGTGGGTGTCACCATTAAGAAGCTTTCAGATTCAAGGACATTAGAACTGCTCAGTACATTTTACAGCCTACCTATCAACTGTCTTGATACCCTATGAGCATATACAGAGGGAGGTAATCCCTCTGAGAAACAGTCATAGGGGAGGGGAATAAGGGGAAAATGGGAGGGAAGGCAGAATGGGAGGATACAAGGGATGGGATAACCATAGAGATGTAACAAGAATAAATTAATAAAAATAAATAAAATAAAATAAAATAAAAAGGTGAAAAAAAAAGAATGTTTCATAGGGGTAGATACAGAGCTATGAATGAATTATCTTTTCTACTTTAAGGCAAGCCTGCTAAAAGAGGTGAGGCTACTAACTTTTGTCAAATGAGCCTAACTAGTCAGAGACTCATTTAAATTTGAACTTATTGGCTCCAAACTATTCCTCCAGATCTGTGATCTTTGCATCTGTATGATTGAAATCTTACGCTGAATTTACCATGTGTCTCCTTAATCTTCACTTTTTCTTCATATTGCTTACACTTTTGTGACTAAACCCATTATGTTGTTATTTTTAAATAGCTAGTAGTTTCCATGGTCTCAGATACAATAGGTGTTCGCAAACCACAGCTACTCACTTTTAACGTAGCAGTAACTCGATGTTAGTTATTGTCACTGTTCACATGGTAAAATGACACTCGAGTGATTTAACAAACATCTGCTTTTGTCGCAGATCCTGGCTCCTCCAGGCCTCATTGCATTCCTCCGTTAAATAAGATTACCGAAGTAGAAGCCTCTATGAGGCTCTTCGCCTTGTATAGCACTGTGAGGTGCTGAGAGTGGAAATAGACAGGAAATTCCACTAAGACCCTTTGCTCTTCACACCTCCTCTTCTGGTGAGGTAGCCAGCATAGTTAGGGAGATTCACCCCCAAGGCTTTCTAAAGTTATTTACTAAATCAACAGAATTTCAGGCAGATGTTTCCTATGTCCTTATGTCCTTTAGAAGAAGAGAAAAAAGTCTGGCATGTGAACTGAACAGGGAGATAAAAATCAAGCTCTCTCCTTTCTCATTGTTTCCAGTTCTCCCTTTCACCTCCTCCCTGCCTCTCAATTTACTACAGCTGTGAACTGAGAGATCAACATGACTCAGGCCTGCCCTCACCACCACTTTGAACTGTTCTTCTCTGAAATGCATATAAGTCAAATAAAAAACGAATTATAAAATGAAAGGACTGCTACTGCATTTATCCCTTGGTATTTCCCCTATTTAATCTTTTAAAATATTTGTCACAGAAACCTTACATGTTATCGGTCCAAGCTAGCCATTTGTAGTTAAAATAAAATCCAGTTTTAATAGACTCAATTCAGCCTCACTGAGAGGGATATTAATTTTTGATTTTCCAAACTGATTGAGGGCTTTCTTTGAATTTGATCAGCTATGACGTAGTTTATTTTTTTAAAAAGACTTATTAAAGAAAGATATATTTATGAAGCCAAACTATTGCAATATAAATCAAGCTCTGAAAGTGATGTTCATGCAAGAGTGTTCCATTCAACTCAATATTATATAACATCACACATGCAGAGGATTCTTATGCTTGAGTCGTTACCCACCCAGGCAGCCCAGGAAAACAAGTATTAAAGCACTATCTGACTAGGGCTGTGTGAACATCCAAGTGAAGCCCAGGATCAGTAATTAGAGTTTTCTTCATACAGCAGATGCTCAATGATCACTGAATATCTGAAAAACAAAAAGATGAGAGAAGCCAGACATCAAGGGATTTACAGTCTAAAGAACTGAGAATATTATATCTTATTTCCACATGTTTTCCTAGAGTGGCTACACAGCAAGATATGAGAAACGAAGAAATTGAGAGAATGCCTGTAAGATAAGGGCTTTTCTTTCAAAAAAATTAGCTGTATGCTGTGCCATGTGGAATGCAATGGACATTCATAGCAGAGACAGTTTCTCCTGAGCTCAGATGCCACCGGATCTTGATGTCGGAAGTTGGAGGCAGGGAGTGAAAGCATGAAAGCACTGTCTACAAGCTTAAAGACTTGAGTTCAGTCCTCAGGACCCACTTCTGCAAGTAGTCTTATGATCTCCACGTACTTACTACAGTATTAGCGCACATGCATGCACACACTTACATGCACACAGGCCTGAATGCATGCATGCATGCATGCATGCACACATGCAGACGCAGAGACATACACATGCACACATATATACACTTGCATGCACATGCATGCATGCACACAGACATACACTTGCACATGTGCACACATACGCACATGCACACGCACGCACATGCACACACACGCATGAACTCATGCATGCACATATGCACAAACATGCCCTGCACCCATACACAGATGCACACACACACACATGTACACACACACACACACACACACGTCCACATACATGCACTCATGCATACACAAATGAAAAGTAAATAACTATAATTATTATAAGCAGAAAAGTAGAAAGACAGAATGCACAAACACAGAATCTCATTGGCAAAGTCAGGGATGGTGATTGATCAAAAACATGATGTAAGGAATAAATAAATAGCCATAATAAGTACAAATAAACATGATATAAGAGATGAAAGTCTTGACCAAATTCTATTCAAATGTTTGGAGGGGTTTTCCCCCTACCTGTATGATGTATAAAATGTTCCCTTGAAACCAGGCATGGTAGTGTATGCCTATAGTCCCAGCACTCGGGAGGTAGAAGCAGGCAGATTCCTGTGAGTTCAAAGCCAGACTGGTCTACAAAGTGAACCCAGGACATCCAAGGCTACACAGAAAAACCCTGTCTCAAAAATAAATAAATAAATAAATACAAACAAAGTGTCCATTGAATAAAAAACATTCAAGGAAAGGTCTCCATTCTAGGCAATTCTGGGAAAGTATATGAAGACTAGTGTTCTAAGTAACATGTTTGCCAGGGCTGCAATAATTAATAGGCTCAGACTCAGTGGGTTTAGCAACAGAAGTAAATTCCTGTCACTTCTAGCGACGGCACACCAGAGAACAGAAGCTGGGATTTCTTCTAGGGCTCTTCTCTTCGTTTCCTGGTGTCCCCTGGGCCATGTTCTCCTGCATCGTCACATAATCTTCCTTCAGGGTCGCCTGGCCTCTCTTTAAACATGGGACCTTTGATTATGGATTACCTCTATGATAATCTTTATCAATATTGTTAAAGATTCTGTCTTAAAATGGAGTCACATTCTGAGATAATGCAGGTCAGGGAGTCAGCACATGAACTAGAGGAAGGAGACGCAATTAAGTAGACACAGACATGTTCACACTGAGCTAAGAGCAGAACACTGTAATCATACAACAAGATAGAATGCAAAAAGGCTATACGAAAGATTTACAGGTATGAGGTAATTTCACAGATATAATAATGGAAAATTATAAAGTAAAAATGGCTCATGCAAAGAAAACCCTGCAAAGACAAAATGCAGTGTTGGAAAAGTATAGTCCTGATTTCTCTGTGTTCTTCACTCAAGTAACTGTAAATGGTCGCATGCTAGACTTGGTGGCTGTTATGGATATTTACACCAAATTGGAACATCCCATACTGTAGGGGAGAGAAGAGCTCATAAGGCCCAGGAATCTTACAAAACTTAAAAAAGTTAAGGAAGGTCAGAAAATTGCAGGATTTGCAAGGCCTCTCCCCTATCCCCATGCTAAAAGAACAGTAAACAACTTCTGAGAAGAGACCCCCTTTGGTGCAGCTGCCTTCAGACTGTGCAATGAGCTTCTCGGGATGAATTTAGGTGATGCAGCCACCCTCAGGACACCTATGCTTCTATAAGGAGCCCCAGTAAACTCACTGGCTCACCAAGCTGGTGAATAGAATTGTTCTTCATCTACCATCAGAGGCCTATCTGGGATGGATGGACATTTCGTTCACTTTTCCCCAGGAAAGGTCACAGAGGGAAGCAAGTGTCTTCTCCAAAGAGAGCTCGAATAATTGGTGACCAACCCCGATCTGCACTCAGTGTTATTTCCACCATCATGCTCTGCACAAAACAATCACCATTTCAGTGATTGCGTTTGTTTGTTTGTTTGTTTTAACCTTTACTTCTGTACAAGACTTCGAAATTTGCATCACATTGAGACAGATAAACTCTATGATTACAGGTAAAAATCTGAATGTACTGTCTAGACTGGCATAGTATGATTTGTATCTTCTAGCCACGTGTGCCTAAATAAATTTAACTCGGTAAGTTTTAACCAACCTAAAAAGTCTAGTCCTTCGGTATTACTGGCTGCATTCCAAATACTCGACTGCCTACAGGTGGCTGGAAGCTACCATGACAGACAGCATAGCCAGAGAATAGATTTCCATCCTGCAAATTCTCTTGGACAATCCCAGTCCAGCATATTAGAAACGACATATAAGCACTTCTTCCAGAAAGTCTAGTGAAGCTTTGCTGTGAAGCTGTTTTCAAACAGCAGGTGCTGGCTCGGTTCTACTACAAATGCCCATATTCATGGGGGTAAAAAAGTCTCTCTCAAAAACACTTAAATCTCAACTTTGCACTAAACTTTATTCAAATAAGGCTCAAGGTTTTTGGAGGATCAAAAGGTAGAAAGACACATTGCTGATACTAATTAATATGAATTATGTTGAGTAATCTCAAATGATCCAGTTTTAATTATTGATTATCCCCAAAACTCTCCCTTTCTGAAGAAACTCTGAATTTTCTCCCACATCTAAGATACTGTGGACATGCCTGAATATGTCATCTCAGTGTTTAAACATCGATGAGGAATTCGTCTGCCCATATGTAAATCTTAAGACAAGAATTCACAACAGAAAAAAAAAAAGGCAGCTTTCCCTAAATTCACAAAGAACTGCATTATAATATGCAAACTACAAAATTGCTCGCCTTTTTATTTTAGCAATGACAAAACTTGATGAGGTTCTGTTTGTAGAGAATAAGTATCCTGAGAGCTTTTAACGCACACAGGAGCGGAGAGCTCTGAGTGGCATGAGCCTCGAGAACAAGCCCACAATCCCAGGTAGAGTACATCTCAGTGGTAACCCCAGAAGCCACAGAGAGGGTTTTCTAAACTACAGGACTCCATAACTTCTCCCCAAAACTATTAAGTCAGAATATCTGCTGGCAGAATATCGGCCTCCCCATTTTTATAAGTTCCTGGGATTGTTCTTCTTCTACTAAAATTTAAGGCAAACATGAGCTATGAGATAAAATGTAAAGCCCGTGTGCTTGGTGTATAGTCTGTAGGGAGCAACTATTAGTCATTCTGGCTAGAACAGTTCCATACAAGGCAAGGAAAAACATCATTTACAAAACAGATAGCATGAAGTATTTTGTGGCTACTTTCTCTTATTCTGAAAGCGGAATACTGACAGCATTTTCAATTACAATTAGGACGTCAGAAAGTGCCTCACTCTGAAGAGTTACCTAACCTGCACACACAATTACGTGCTCTTCCTGAACACATAGGATGAAGGAAAACAACTTCTGGCAGCAATATTTTTAAGTCTTCTGATTTTAGAGCCTGTGCTTTATTATCTTGCGTTTTCCCCCACTATAAAAACCAGATGGTACCATAGTTTGAGCAGGACCCCAGGACCCAGATCTGCCCATCCTAATGTTCTTCTTGTATGTTTCCAGGACCCTCTGGAACCTTCTATTTCCCCATTCTCCCACGCTTCTCTCACCTATGGCACCAGCCAAGGAAAATATAGGTAGTAAACTTCGAACCCCTACCCAGATCTAGCCAATGGACAGGACATTCTCCACAGTTGAGTGGACAATGGGGTCTGACTTTCATACAAACTCTGGTGCCCCATTTTTGACCACATCTCCTGGATGGGGAGGCCTGGTGGCACTCAGAGGAAGGATAACATGTCACCAAGAAGAGACTCGATACCCTATGAGCATATACAGGGGGAGGAGGTCCCCCTCAGTCACAGACATAGGGGAGGGGAGTAGGGGGGAAGCGGGAGGAAGGGAGGAATAGGAGGATACAAGGGAAGGGCTAACAGTTGAGATGTAATATGAATAAATTAATAAAATATTAATGTTAAAAAACCAGATGGTAAAGAAATGTGACCTAAAATCATATCTAAGGAATTGAAGCTACAAATGAAAGGCTAACAATTAGTAAAAGGCATTAGAATTTGAAAACATTAGTCTATTCTTTTCAAAAGGAAAACAAGGTGGACATTCTGGTTCAGTCCTAGAATCCTGGCACTTAGGAAGCAGAGACAGGAAGGTCACCATAAATTCAAGCCCCATTTGGCATATATAGTGATTTCCAGGTCTGCCTATGCTCCACAGTGAGACTCTACCAAAAAAAAAAAAAAAAAAAAAAAAAAAAGTGACACTTAGAAAAGAGAATAGTAGTAGGATGTAGCCCATGTATCAAGTGAATCTGTTGGTTTTATTTAATATTTGACAAATTTATTTAATTAATTAAATTGATCTTGCCCACTGATTATAATGTGCAGAATGCCCTGGAATTGAGGAGGAAATGACATGTATGTCTTTGTACATCATCAAGAGTTTAAAGGAATGTGAACGAAGAATACAAGCAGGACTTCCCATACTGAGCATCTACCGTGTGACCTACTGTGTGCTTGGCACTCACCTGTACCTCTTTTCCACACTTCAAGCACTTCGTAAGCCTAGTGAATGCAAAAACTGAGCCTGCCTTGCACCAACGCCAACGAGTCAACTCAAAAGCAAACCCCAGAGAATCTCTCTTACACCTTGAGATCCTGCTGGGTCTGAGGGGTGGGGTAAGTGCTTAGGAACTACTTTCCAGCCGCTAGATCATTTTACGTGGCAAGTGCCCACAGAGTTGCTGACACAGTCTGGAGCCCTGTGTGTGATAAAGCAGCGTGTTTTGTTCCCCCGTTTTTAGGAAGCAGCAGCCGTCTCCATCGGCCGATCGCTGTCTGAGTGAAGTGAACCGATGACAGGTGTGGGCTGTGGGACTCATTCTCCTCTTTTTTAATCCTGGCAAGAGGATCTATCGCCCGTCCAAAAAGACATTCAGTCCCTGAAAACACGATTTTAACGCTTCATCAAAGCTCGCGGAAGCCTGAGGATGTTTTGGACGGTAGCCAATTAGGTGCGTCTGCAGGATGTCTGCGCTCCCTTTCAGTCAGCTAGCCTTCACTGTCTAGGTTCTTTCATCTCTTGCTAAACAGGAGCAGATGAGCCCCGGGCAGCAAATAGGATCTAAAAAAGAACAGGCTTTGCACCCTCGGAAAGCCAACTGCTTTAACAGACCCGGCACATCAGAGAGAGGCTGTCCCACTCCGGACAGTTTATACTGAATGCTATTAAGCACAGCCCAACGTAAAACAATGGGGATAACCAGAGAAAATTACCCATGAGGGAGAAAATAACATCTTCTTCTTTCTCTTATTCCATGTCTTTTTTAAATAGGATATTTTCTCAAATAATATATCCTGAGTATGGTTTCCTCTCCCTCTATTTCTCCTTCCCATCCAGATCCACTCCCTCTGTCTCTCATTAGAAAAAAGACTTCTAAAGGATAATAATAAAATATAATAACATAAAACAAACACTATCACATTGGAGTTGAACAAGACAAACCTTAGAGCGCCAAAGACGGCGTAAGATTCAGAGGTCCATTTGTTCACACGCTTAGGAATCCCTTAAAATCACTGAGCTGAAACGCATAACATATATGCAGAGGCCCTGGCACAGACCTGTGCAGGCTCTCGGCATGCTGCCTCAGTTTCTGGGAGTTCTTCTGAGCCTTGCTCATGTCAATTTAGAGGGCCTTATTTTCTCCGTGTCCTCCTTCCCCTCTGGCTCTTACAATCTTTCTGCCTCCTCTTCCAAGGGGTTTTCTGAGCCCTGAGGGGAGGATTTTTAGCCTGTCCTTTTAATAAGTACAATAACCATTGAGTTATTTTTTTAATGTCACCACCTCTTAGACCATGAAACCCTCAGAGGTAAAAAAAAAATAAATCACTTATTCATTTCTCATACTTTGGTCGATATCTGGCCTAGCACATGGTAGAAGTTTTAAAAGTCCAGTGCATAAATGAGAGTGAATCAATGTTCCTGCTCCCTTTCTGTACATCCCGGTTTGGGTTTACTTTGTTTGATTTTCAGAATGTCAGCTTTATCTCTCAGGAACTGTCCCCTATAAACATGTCTAGAGTTTTCTCTCTTCAGTACTATTCTCTGGCTCTCAGAGTTATAAACTTGCTTTAATGCCTGGCAGAGAAAGCCCTTACATAGCGCCTCACTCACCAGGGAATGAATTCATCCTTGCATTAATGCACCTATCCAGCCCAATCTCTGGTCTGACCTTCCTGTCTGTCTTTAGCCAGTATATCCTTCCAGGCACAGAAGCAGACTCTAGATCAGTGAGTCCGTAAATACCCCAATGTGTCTGATCCCCCGTATTTCGCTTTCCTCCAGGCCCTTTTCTGCCATCTCATCATTGAAGTGCTGGCTCAGGAATCAGCCCAAACAAAATCTCTCTCCACTCATTAAAAAGACTGCACTTGCACCTTCTCACGGTGCTTACACCACACACTGCTAAGCTGAATTACCGTCTAAGCCAAAATGGAGATAGACCTTGGAACGATCTCCGTAGCACCCCTAAGATAAATCCCCACAGCAGTTTGAACAAGAGCGTCCATCTGGGCTTTTTGAGTATTTAGACACCAGTGAGTGGAACAATTTGAAAAGAGTATAAAGATTAGATGTGTGGCCTTGTTGGAGAAGGTGGAGGCCTTTTTTGCGGAAGTGTGTCACTGGGGGTGGGCTTTGAGATTTCCTCTCTCTCTCTCTCTCTCTCTCTCTCTCTCTCTCTCTCTCTCTCTCTTATCTACTCTTCTCTTCTCTTCTCCCCCCAATGCCTGTGGGTCTGGATGTAGAACTCCACTACCTCTCAGCACCATTCCTTCTATGCCTCTTACCAGGCTTTTTGCCATGATGATAATAAATTAAAACCTCTGAAACTGTAAGCAAGCCCCCAATTAAATGCTTTATTTTATAAGAGTTGCTTTGACCTTGGTGTCTCTTCTTCATAATAGAACAATGACTAAGATACTGTCCTACCATGACACACACACACACACACACACACACACACACCAACTGTTTTGGAGAAGGGATAAATAAAAAGAATTTTACAGAAGTTCAAAATACTGTACTTTCTACTTTTCCTGCCATCATACACTGAGCACACTACAGGTGTTGCTTTTTAAGCATGCATTAAAAGTGAAATAGTTGTCCAAGAAGTAGACAGAGAAAAGAAACCACCAAGGCAAATAAACACTGAGGACTGAGGAATGGATGCTAAGACTCAAAACAGATTGAAGAAAAAGATAGTCCACATTGTCATCAAAAAATACAATTTTAAGGTGGCTGATGATTTTCAAGGACTTAGTGGCTTTTTTCTCACTTATTCAATAAATATTTGTTGTAGGTTACTAGACACGCACACACACACACACACACACACACACATACGCACACACACACAAACAAACAATTCTAAGTTCCAGTTTCAGAGAGGTCACACTTTTCTCTCGGCACACTACACTAAACAATTAGATACAAAATACAGTGAAAACCCATTTTTTTTGTAAGCTAATTCTTAAAACTAATAAAAGCACACAATTGTTGAAAGGAATTTTTTCCTAATTTTTCCAGTCTTAACGAAATCCTCAGCTATCTGGACAATTCTTTACTAAAAAAAAAAATGCTTTAAGGCCAGACATGATGGTGCATGCCTTTAATCCCAGCACTTGGGAAGCTGAGAGGCAGGGGGGAATCTCTATGAGTTCAAGGACAGCCTGGCCTATATGGGGAATTCCAAGATATCCAGCTCTACATAACTGAAAAACTTTGTCCCAAAAAAAGAAAGAAAGAAAGAGAAGGGGAGGGAGGGAGGGAGGGAGGGAGGGGTGGGAAGGGAAGAGAAGAGAAGAGAAGAGAATAGAAGAGAAGAGAAGAGAAGAGAAGAGAAGAGAAGAGAAGAGAAGAGTCTTTTGAAATAACCATTTCTGCTTAAGAACAGGTCCATTGAAGTCATGTGGATATGCATCAGACACTACTATTAAATATATACAACAGAATACTAGTCATCTATCAAAAACAAGGAAATCTTGAAATTTGCAGGCAAATTAATGAAACTGAAAACAATAATCCTAAGTGAGGTAACCCATACCCAGTGATATATACTCACTTATAAGCAGATATTAGCCCAACACAGATGACCTCTGAGAGACCGCACACAGTGGGGGATCAGGACAGATACTGGGGCATGCAGCTAGACTCAGGCTGAAGAACTGTGAATTGTATGAAAGAGTTTGGGGATAGAAAGGGGGAGTTATCAGGAGCTCCCCAAGGAAACGATTAAGGCTGGCAGATCTGGACCCAGGGCAACTGAACAAACTGATGAACCAACCAAGGGCATTGCAAGCAGGGGACCTAGACCCCCATTCAGATGTAGCCAACAGACAGCTCATTCTCCATGGAGGGCAAGGGGCACAGGACTACCTCTGACAAGAACTCTAGTGCCTGAGATTTGATCTCTGCCCCTTAAGGGAGAGGTCCTGTGTGAACACAGAGGAAATAATACAGGCTATCCAGATGGGACATGATAAGCTGTGGTCAGACTGTGAGGGAGGAGAGCCCCATCTGTCCGAGGTCTAAGGGAGGGGAATATAGCAGAAAAGAGAGAGAGAGAGTGGGAACAGGAGGATGGGAAGGGAATTACAATCAGGATGTAATGTGAATAAATTGTAATAGTAAAAAAATCAGTGTAATTGTTTTTATTTCCTCTGATGAGGGGATGAGGTGAGAGTCATACCCAAGCTTTACAAATACATGACTTGGGCTGTGCCCAGAGTGTTTCTATCTAACTATCCCTAGGCCTAGGCCTGGAAGCTTCTAGCCTCCATACAATCTACTCTTTTGTAAGACCAGGCTTTGAAGGCTTCAACTTCCAGACTCCGTCTGCTAACCTAAGCCTAGAATGTTTTCAGCCTCTGAGACTTCCAGCTGAATAGTCTTATGCTAATTAGTTCTTTCTGGACTCTGGCTGGTGGGTTTAACTTAGCTGTTATGGATCAAAACTCCTTTCCAAGCTGAATGATTCCAACTGGCTTCACTTGGCTTTGTGCTGAATTACTCTGCTTGGGGAAATTGCCTCTGAACTCCACAAACTGAACTGCATGAACGCAACTGCATTCAAATGAACTGCACTGAACTGTACTGTACTCATGAACTCTACCATACTGTCTCTATGAATTCCTCTGCTTTCTCTCTGCACTGCTCTTAAGTAGCTTTTCTTTCCTGTCTGTTCTCCTGAGAGGTAGGCATATTCTATCTCTGACTCATTCTGTCAAATCTTTTTCTGATTAATCGCTTTGTCTGCCCCTCAATTAGATGTCATTGTTTGGGATTAAAGGTGTGTATTGAATTTCAGCCAGAGTGACTAATGGTGTCTATTCCAGTCAGAGGAATTAAAGGTGTGCACTAAGGGTATGGATTAAAATTTCTCTGCAATGGATGGGGGAAAGATCACAAGGCCTAAACCCTACACAAAGAACTATAAGCAACTGAGAAAGTCTGAGAGTGGAAAAAAAAAAATGATCTTCCCCAGGGAAAAGCATACTGATTAGTTATCTGATACCGGGTGATCAACCCTGAAAACATACACAAGGATAACACATTATACAGCCTAAGCAGGTTATATTTAGGAATATATTATATATTATATATGCATGTAACAAAAATTAATTTTAAAAAAGATGTCATGAATTTGAAAGAGAGAAGGGGTATATGTGAGGATTTGGGGAAGAGGAAAGAAAGGGAGTAAATGATGTCATTATAATATCAGAAGTAAAAGAAATTATGTTTTTAACTAAAAAAAAAAAACAAACATTTAGTCCTTCGTTTTCAATTGCAGAGGCAAATAAGATATTGAGCATGTATATTAGAGATGTCTATGAAGGGAAAATTAGGGCAAACATGATCTTATGCAAAATGGTAGGGCCGTGTTTGAACTCAGTGCACTATGCTCTAGAGAGCACACTCACTGAGGTGTGGTCAGTGCTCTTCTTAGATCCATCTGCTCCTACTCATTTTATCTGCCCAGCTAAAAGTGTCACTGTTTAGCACCAAAGTTTGCAGTAAGTTAACATCCTCAGAGGCTTCCAAATGAAACTGTTTTCATTGGTGAAATATGATAGTTGTCTCTAATTCCATTTTGTTTTAAAGGAGTCTACACTGAATCTCACTATAAGTAAACGGTTTCTTCTGAACTCATTGCCCCATGTATCTGTCTCTGGCTTCATTTCTTGCTGGATGTCTCTGCTGTAGAAAAGGCCTTGTGAGATGACTTTCATGTGTCCAAGTTGGTAGAAAATTGGATTGGTTTTCATGCTGGAAACCAGCTGTGAACCAATAAAAATGGAAATCTACACAGCATAGAGAAAATGGGAACTCCAAAGACAAGGGATAGAAATGAATGTACGGTATTAGGTTTCACAGTTTGCAAGACTAAATACCAAATGTAAAAAGCACAATGTCAGAAATAAAGACCTTTATCATCTGCTCAGCAAGTAGGGGAATGTCCAGTATTGACTCATTCAGAATGTTACGATAAATATAAGATAAATCATATACAAGTTAAAAAAATGAGTATCTTATATTTTTTAACTTTTACTTGCAGATTTACTAAAAAGTAAAGTAAGGGTATGTCTTGGGAATAATTAAGGATGCTGCAGTTACAGTCATTGTCAGTAACAGCAGTAGTTCCTATTGAGGAGAAACAGAAACACCAATGACTTTGCTTGACAACACCTTCATTTTTAAATGAGCAGGTTTTGTGGATCTTTGTAACTATTCTAAAACCTCTGTGTATATGGATCTTTTTTAAACTATTGACAGTGTTGCCCAGAATTGTTAGAAATTTAATACTGACCTTGCTGAGTTTCACAAGGCTCTAAAGAGGTGCTTTTTCTGTCTAACTCATTGAGCAAATATTTATTTAAAACCGATTACATGCAGGCATTACGCTAACACGCAGTTTCCAATTCCAAAGTGCTATTGTCACATGTGATAATTACAAAGTGATGAGACAGTGACTGCTCAGATTTGTGCTTCTGTCACTCTAGAAATACCTGGACCTCACAGCACTTGGACAAAAGCATTGGGATCTTACTTCACCATAGAGACCTGGAAAAGAACCTTTTCCTTATTGTAAAAGCCAAGAAAGCCACGTACCTCCCCCATCCGTTGAATTCCTCCACTGAGACACACACAGAAATTAGAATGCTTACCTTGTTTTTCGACAAGGTATGTTTTCCGGTTAAAGTAATTGTTCTGTAAGTGACCGTGGCTGTTGGTGACAGAAGCAAAGCTAGGAATGCTGTAGGCTGCAGGACTGCAGAGAAGCAGGGCCCTCTGAAGACTGTATGGAAGTTTACGTAGCTAAAGAGAGAAGGGAAAGTATGTTTGATAAAAAAGAACAGCAAGTAAAAAGGGCTCTGAAAAGGTATTTATTTACAAAAAGAATCTGGTTTTTTTTTTAAATGAGATACTGACTCGGCCAGGGATCAGGAGACAGGGTTGTAAAAATTTAAGTTAGTACACTCTGTCTACTCAGTGGCAAGTGGGACTCCTATGTATCAGAGTAAGGAAACACTAGTGCCTGAAGAGATTTCCAAGCTCACACACAAACACAGAGACTTTATTTATGTGGGGAAAGTGTGTTATCAAGTCTGTTCCACTAGGGTTGGATACCCTACAGGCAAGGGGAAGTTTTTCCTTTGAAATAATGAGAATCTGTTCAGTCTCAACATCAACATTTCCTTTTTCTTTCTTTCTATTTCTTTTCTTAGAAATGCTATCATTGCTGACAAGAGACAAAAAAAAAAAAAAAAAATACAAACAAGCTTAGTTCTGTGTGATTGATGGAGCCATGTAGATAGATGGATGTGTGAATATTCATTTATAAAATTAATTTATCAAAAAGCACATAATTAATTTTAAAAGCACAACTCTGTGTCAACGATCTGAAAAATGCTGGAGTCAAAATACACATGGTGAAGCCATTAAGACTTCAATCCATTTTGAGAATTGATTTGTCCCTATTGAAAGTGGCCAATCCTCACAAAGACAATAGTTAAATATATTTGAGATAAAAGAACTCTAAGCCATGATGAACAAGAAAAATCAAAACCAAACCAAAACCCTACTCAGGTGTGAGTTTATCCTGGAAGAGAGGAATGGCCATTTGGCACCGTTATTCGCAGGTGACTGAATTAGGTAACCCCATAGTCAGATTAAGATTAACTCCTAGCTGTTTTAAGTGAGTTGAGAGGAAGCATCCCAAATTCTGGGCAATTGGTTCTCTTAAGCCTACTTAACAACAGAATCATCTATAACAGTCTCCCTCGGATTTATTGAGTTAAGCATCTATAGAGCAGTGTGTGTTTTGACCAATTTTCTCTCATAATTGACATGAACAGGAAATTTAGAAGCCAATTTTTTGAAATCCCACTTTCCTAAATATTAACTGCTTCAAGTTCAAATGGTGAAGGAACCCTTACTGTTATTTTATTGTTTGGTAAGTGAGAAAAATGATAGGCTATGAGACACAATTCTTGTCCTAAATAAGCTCGCAGGACTAGGAAGATGAAAACTTGGGAAACAAGATGAGACACAGTATTGATTTCCTGATATAAACAAGACATTTGCTGAGTTTGTTTGATGTGAACCATGTCTAGGTAACATAACAATAATCTTGTAAAGCAGATGTTTTGAATTGAGTCTGGTTGCACTAAAGGAGATAAAAGCAATTCATTAAGATGGGATGAATTCTGAGAGGTGACTTCATTAAACAGTCTGGGAAACAGTTCGCTCACACACCCCCAGTAGCAACAACTAGAAGAAATGTTCTTTCCCAGGACTCTCCCTCCCTGGAGAAGGAGGGAATTTTTAGAATATTATTGCTATTTCATTGAAAAGGAAAGCATTGGCAAAGACTCACAAAAGGAAAGGCACTCAAAACCATAGGAAGATGAGCCAAATCAAGTTTTCTGATTTCTGATTTTAACCCCCAAATGAGTTCTAAAGCCTACTGTTACCCATTTGGAGAGGTTTATGAGTCTCTCATGTGCCACAAGAGACAATTGAAGGACCTTTCTGTTGTTGGATATTTACCAGCGAAGACTGCTCAGACATCAGTTTAAGCCAATAGAAAGTCTTTAATAACCATCCGGGATCCCAGTGTAGCTCATCTCCTCTCTCGAGGTGAGGTTTTAAGCACACAATCTATAGCCTCGGGTGAAGAACCTCAGTTAACAAGAACAGGTAGCCAGAAACAGAACAACAGAAGCCAAAGGGAAGGTTAGTGCATTCAGAGACTTTCCTATAACTATGAACTTTGATAGGCTAGTTCTTTGCATTCAGGTTTTGGCAGATGGCATTGTCACATGCTGAGTTTTACAGCTTGAGTGGCATTTCCATCATGGAGTCAGTTATGCTAAAGTCTGAGGGCCTGTTACACCTTCCATTGTCCTTCTATATCACCACATGTTTACACTGGCTACCAACATGAACTACCAGTGCCATCACACTTACCTGTACTGTAGTACATGTGTGTTCCATAAAACTTCTCCCACTGTACCAAAACCTTCTCAAAGAAAAAATTTGTAGGGGAGCAGTGTCCAAAAGTAGAATATACTTCAACTCTCTGCCTTCAGCTCCCTTTAAGCATATTCCTGAAAGTACAGCCAGCAAAGTGTTTAGTTGACGAAGTCAGGTCTTTCCTTTTCTCTGCTCAAAAACATTTAATGATCTCTCATTTCATTCAAGTTTTGAGACAGCACAGGAGGTCCAAATAATCTGTTCACTCATTAGTCACCGTCCCACAATGATACCTCTTCAACCTGCCGTTGCTGTCTTTTCTCCTGCCATAGCTGGACTACTTTAATATAACAAGCAGGCTTGTAAGCCAGGTCCTTAGCAGCATCCTTTCATGCTGCATGGTGCTTTCTCTGGATCTCTCTCTCTCTCTCTCTCTCTCTCTCTCTCTCTCTCTCTCTCTCTCCCTTCCTCCCTCCCTCTCTCCCTCCCTCCCTCCTTCCCTCCCTCCCTCCATTCCTTTATTCCTAGCAGCATCTCATGAGGACTTCTCAGTGGGATCTTCTTTATCCACATCACTTAAAATTACAGCCTTTCCTAACACTTCCTCTTTTCCTCTCTGTTCTTTCTCTTCTGTAGCAAGTTACTGTCTGACCACCTCAGCCTACGCATCTGCAATCTCAGCCCATCCACAAACCTCCCCTAAATAATGGCAGCCCCTGACACCCTCCTCTTTCTGAAATCTCCCAGGTTGTACTGTGCACCTATGGTTACATTTGTACTGATGCTTGCTTACTGTACATGACAATATCTTTAACCTATTATACTTTTGTTTTTCTTTTTGTTGTTGTTGTTGTTTCCTTGCCAATAAATCTATATATTCCTGGAACAAGAGTAGTTTGTTATTGTTTTTGTCAGCTGTTTGTTTTTTTGTTTTTTTGTTTTTTGTTTTTGTTTTTTTGTTGTTTTTTTTTTTTTTGAAGCAGCATCTCACTGTTAGCCCTGGTTAGCCTAAAATTCTCTCAGTTGACTAGGCTGGCCTTGAAGTCACAGAGAGCTGTCAGTTTCTGCCTGGGATTAAAAATATACACAAACACATCTGGTCCAAAGCAATAATCCTTTTGTGTAGTCTCTCATAGTTCTAACAACAAAACATGTTTTGATTTCAATAAGTTTTTTAAGGAGTGAACAATAGTAGTAATTACCACTAGAAGAATGATTGACAGGTGCCAGAGCAAGGAGCCTACAGATAGCATGATATCATCACCATTCTGAAAATAAGATTCAGGTAGCTCACACATGATCAAAGATGCCTAGGATGGAGAATAAGAATAAAGCAGCGCCTATTACACTCCACAGTTCACAATCTATTCCTCTATCACTGTCCCAAATTAATTACTTCTGTTTGTTAAGTACCGACTGTGGGCCTGGATATAGCAAGCACTTCACGGGTTAGTTCACACTCAGAAAAACACTGTTGAAAAGTAGCATCAATTTTGCTTCATGAATGAGAAGAACACAGCTTTGGGGGTTCTACCACCTAACTAATGACTCGCACCCAGCAGTGGAAGCAGTGACAGCTCAGCTACCCAATTGCACTCACTGCGCATGCGCTGTCTGGCAGCTCAGCGACCTGCTTAAACGACTAGGCTCTGAGGTCTCTTTGCTTTATCATATCTGGGCCATAAAGTCCTTATTCAGTGATCTTATAATCACAAAAGCTGTGTCATTTGGAGTCAGCACCTCCCTTTTAGCCTACTTTCATGGACTGGTACTAAATTTCAACTGCCGGAGAAAACAATTGACAGGCGATGACAACGGAATCCCCTTTGGCTTTGACAGGGTTCATTTTCTACTAGCGTTTGCACACTTGAGTATGAGAGAGACAGAGTCTGTGAAAACCAGGAAGAACGCTAAAGAGGTGACTCTTCCTCTATGCCTTACCTATAGATTTTTTAAAAGACGGCCGTTGGACAGTACAAAGCTTGCTCAAAGAGTGCTCCCAAGTGGCATGAGTAACCAACCTCACTGAAGCTTTCTAAAGCCTGCTTTCCAAAAATTGTTAAGTCATCTTTTAAATGCCATAAATAATTTTTAAAAATTATAAGTATGCATGCATGAATATTTACTCTTTGAAGATGCCACATGAACACGATCAGATCCACTCCTCACACCCTCCTCAAAGTCCCTCCACGTTAGGTCTCCCTCCCAACTTCATGTCTCCTTTTTATAATATTTATTTACTTATTATTTTGACCCACTATGTCCAATTATTGCTGCCCATATGTGCAGGGTGTAGGATCATCCACTGAGGAATAGAGATCCTCCTACCAATGGCCACACTCCAAAAGAAAAGTAACCATCTTCAAAGCTGTGCACTCACAGTCAATTCTCTTCAGCGCTTTGAACTGTAACGCAACTCTGCATCAACCACTACCCATCGCAGTAAGAAGCTTCTCTGACCAAGGACGGACAAGCACAAATCTATGAGTATAAGCATAAATATTTAGAAGGCAGTACGACAACAAAACTACTTAGAAAAACATCAATAGTTTCTCCCTGAGAGCCCGTGAGTCCCCTAGCCGTGGATTTGACAATGTTTAAAGCACATAGATTCCTTTCTGTGGAGCAGGTCTCAAATCAATTCAAAAGAGCAGTTACTCCTATAAGCAGTCTTGTTACTATTACACCAGTAGGTACATATTACCTGGCGAGTTAGTATCATTGACATTAGAGTCCATAAATGGGTGGGACCATTGAAGTCTTTTGTCCTCTAGAAGCCAGAATAGCACACTCTGGCCTCTGAACATTAACTAGTAAGGAGAGTTCCCTGGTCAGTTCAAGACTGATTTCTTCGTGGGCTGCAGCTAACTAACGTGTATGGTATCTTCAGCAATAAGTCTTATTATATAGCTATAGTGGACGACCAACAGCAATAGCCATAGCTTGAAATGTTTTGGGTGTTTCTTGGCCATTTTTAATTCACAGGGTGCGCACGTGTACCAGACAATGAAGGTTTCACTTAAGAGACCATTTCTTCTAGAACCAGACTTGTCATTTGTTCACTAATGTAGAGTATTCCTTTTTAAATCTCCTTTTATAATGTATGTATACTTTTTATTACTTTGTACTTTCTTTTTCATTCCCTTTACATCCTGGCCATAGCCCTATCCCTCCTCTCCTCCCACTCCCACACTCTCTCCCTCTCCCCACTCTTGCCTTCCCTATTTCTCAGGAAAGGGGAGCCCCCTTCCCATCTCCCCCCAGCTCATCAAGTCACAGTAAGACTGTATGTGTCCTCTTCTCCTGTGGCCTACCAAGGCAGTCCCACCATGGGGGACTGATCAAAAAGCTGGCATCAGAGCCCATATTAGAGAGAGAGCACGCGCTCCACTTACTAGAGGACCCACATAAACCCTGAGCTGCCCATTGGCTACATCTGTGTTGAGGGCCTACACAGGTCCAGCCCATGCATGGTCCTTGGTGGTACCTCAGTCTTAGAAAGCCCCTCTGGGCCCTTGGTTCTATTGGTCTACTTGTGGAGCTCCTGTCTCTTCAGGTCCTTTTCTGTACACCCCACCACCACTTTTTCATAAGACTCCCTACACATCACCCAATGTTTGGCTGTGAGTCTCAGCATCGGTTTTGAACCGCTGCTGGGTCAGCCTCTCAGAGGACAAATCTGCTAGGTTATTCTCTGCAAGCATAGCAGAGTATCATTAATAGTGTCGGGGGTTGGTTCTCTCCCATGGGATAGGTCTTGGGTTGGTCCAGGCATTGGTTGGACATTCCATCCATCTGTGCTCTGTCTGCTCTATCTTGATCCTTGCACATCTTGTAGACAGGGTAAATTTCAGGTCAAAGTTTTTGTGGGTGGGTTGCTGTTCACTTGCCTCTGCTAGGAGTCTTGTCTAGATAGATGGTGTCTTCTTCAGACACTATGGCCCTTGCCACAAGAGTCTATGCCAGAGTCCCCCTCATATACGCCCAGGAGCAGGCCCTGACTTTGGCCTCCAGCTCGTCACAGACATGCCCAAGCTCACAGTTTCACTTCTCTGCAGGCTTTCTGTCCTCCAAACCCTTCTTTCACCAGGTCAGATATCCGTCCCATTTCTCCCTACAGTCCCTCTCCTACATCATTCCCTCTCTTCAACCCGTGCCTCTCTCTTTTCTATTTCTCTTTACGAGTGATACTTGACATCCTCCCTTGGAACCTCTTTGTTATTTATCTTCATTGGGTTTAGTGCATTGAAGTATGTTTCTCCTGTATTGTATGGCTAAAGTCCACTTATAAGTGAGTACATCCCATATGTGTCTTTCTGTGTCTGGGTTACCTCACCCAGAATGATCTTTTCTAGTTCCATACATTTCCATGAAAATTTCATGATGTCTTTGTTTTTCGTAGCTGAGTAGTATTCCATTGTGTAAATGTATCACCATTTCTCTATCCATTCTCTGATTGAGGGACATCTAGGTTGTTTCCATACTCTGGCTATTGTGAATAAAACATCTATGATCATAGCAAAACAAGTGTCATATGTGTGTGTGTGTGTATGTGTGTGTGTGTATAATAACATACATGTATATGTAAAAATTAAAAATGTTTAATTAATAAAAAAGGAATAAAGAAATCATCCATTTCCTTTAGATTTTCCAATTTTGTGTAATACAAGCTTTTGAAGTAAGACCTAGGGAGTTTTTGGATTTCCTCCATGTCTGTTGTAATATCACTCTTTTCATTTCTAATTTTATTGATTTGGATATGCTCCCTCTGCCTTTTAGTTAGTTTGGCCAATGGTTTGTCTGTTCTGTTGATTTTCTTAAAGAACCAGCTCTTGGTTTTGTTGATTCTATGTATTCTTCTCTTT
Organism: Acomys percivali; assembly: GCA_907169655.1. Classification (NCBI taxonomy): domain Eukaryota; kingdom Metazoa; phylum Chordata; class Mammalia; order Rodentia; family Muridae; genus Acomys; species Acomys percivali. Next base: position 98,912,889 of record OU015748.1, read on the forward strand.
GTTTCTAATTTATTGATTTCAGCGATGAGTTTGATTATTTCCTGCCATTTACTCCTCTTTGGTATGCTTGCTTCTTTTTGTCCTAGAGTTTTCACATGCAATGTTCAGTTGCTAGTATGGGATCTCTCCAACTTCTTTATGAAGGCTCTTAGTGCTCTTAGCACTGCTTTTATTGTGTCCCATAAGTTTGGGTATGTTATGCCTTCCCTTTCATTTAATTTTGTTTTCTCCATCTATGAAAGTTTTGCTGGGTATAGTAGTCTGGGTTGGCATCTGTGGTCTCTTAGTGTCTGGCTTTCATAGCTCTATTAAGAAGTCAATGTAATTCTGGTAGGTTTGCCTTTATATGTGACTTGGCCATTTTCCCTTGCAGGTTTTACTATTCTTCCTTTGTTCTGTACATTTAATGTTTTGATTACTATTGGTGGGAGGATTTTCTTTTCTGGTCCAATCTATTTGGTGTTCTGTAAGCTTCTTATATGTTTATGTGCATCTCTTTCCTTAAGTTGGGGAAGTTTTCTTCTATGATTTTATTGAAAATGTTTTCTGGGCCATGGAGCTTAGAGTCTTCTCCTTCTTCTATTCCTATTATTCTTAGCTTTGGTCTTTTCATAGTGTCCCAGCTTTTTTGGATGTTTTGTTTCAGGAACTTTTTAGATTTAACATAATTTCTTTGACTGATGTATTTATTTCTTCAATCATATCTTCTACCCCTGATGGTCTCTCTTCCGTCTCTTGCTCTCTGTTGGTGATGCTTGTGTCTGCAGTTCCTCTTCTCTCTCCTAAGTTTTCCATTCCCAGAATTGCCTCAGATTATATTTTCTTTATTGCTTCTATTTCCATTTTTAGGTCTTGAACAGTTTTATTCATTCCCTTCTACTGTTTGAATATATTTCCTGCATTTCTTTAAGAGATTTATCCAATTCCTTCATCTGTTTGAATGTATTTTCCTTTATTTCTTTGAGGTATTTATCTTCCTCCTTTAAGGCCTCTATCATTTTCATAACTTCAGACTTATGCTCATTTTCTTGAGCTTCACATGTGATGGTATCTTCAGGGCTTGCTATGGTAGGATAGCTGGTTTCAGGAGGTGTCAAATTGCCCTGGTTTTTGGTGCTTGTGTTCTTATGATGACCTCTAGCCATCTGGTGTTAGCAGGCCTTGTGGTCCTCCTGCTGGCCTTGTCCCAGGTGGGTCTGGCAGATCAGGAGTCAGCAGGGGAGAGTACTCTAAGCTAAATGTTGCTTGGCCCAACACAGGCCTTCTCAGGATGGAGGACAATGGGGGGGTGTGTCCCCAGTACAGCTCACCTCTGCTGGCTTTGTTGGCTCTTTGCTGTATGTGTCCCAGGTGGGTCAGGCAGATGAGATCAGCAGCAGGGAGGGCTCTAAGCTGAATGTTGCTCACCTGACAAGAGCCTCCTCAGGATGGAAGATGGTGAGAGAGGTATGTATACATTTTAACTAGCTTACAATTAGTAAAGTTTTATAAGGCCTCTTCATATAGCCTCATTGTTGGTGCTTTTGTGTGCCTGGTGGAATCAGGGGACAAAATTCAAATTCTACACTTAAGAATCCAGAACCCAGGCTTCCTTCAAAAGAAGAAGACTTTGGAAATAGAATAAACAGACTAATAATAAAGGAGGATTTGCTGTGGAGACCAATGACTCCAGGGAGAATCAGGAGCCTGGGTCACACTCCCCAGCACAGTCCTGGGTTGCATGGCTGCCAGTCAAGCCCTTGACTACCCTGTGCAATAAATTAGCAAAGCCAGCAGCTCCTTCTCCACCAGGGGCACTTGCACCCTGCTGAGCTTTGCTTTCACATTTGCGTTGTTTGTCTAGGTGTTTGGGTGGGTAGGTTTTGCTTTGCTTTGCTGTGCTTTGTTTCAAGGAAAACTTCAACTCAGCACTTTGATCCTTACCAAGCCAGTGTTTTGATACTACCAGAAAGACAGAATATGTCTTATCCCTGTAGACACAGCCCATAGGTTTCTAGCATGTTCTGTGGGCACCTTCCCACCACCACTCCGCCCCAGCCCACCTCAACCTGCCAGCGTGCAAGAGCCCTGAAAGCGTAAGTCTTTCTGAGCCCTCGCCGTCTTCTGAAGCTTCATCCCCCTCCTCCAGTATAAAACAGTCATGAGAATCCTCCTTAATTCGAGAAAATGCTTTGTGTATTTTTTTAGCATCTATATTTCAACTTTTTGTGACTGATTTTTACATCTAATTCTACAGAAGCAGGTAAGGCTTTTCAAAATTACATCTGTAATCACAAGGGAAAAATGGGGGAGGATGCATAGAGGGGAAGAGTGAGGAAATGAGCCTATAATAAATGGAGAAGGGAGGGGGAAAGAGGGGAGAAATAAAAACCAGGGAGGGCTTTGGTTTTTCTTTCCTGCTGCTAGAGGCCAGTTGATTTTTTGTTGTTCTCTCCTGCCATCTAGTGGTTGCTACGGAGTAATGCCTAAATCACAAACCTTTTTCGTTATTATCATTTGAGAATTTCAGATACATACATATTCACCTATCTCTCTCCTCTCCTATACTCCTGAGACCCTCTGTTCACACCACTCATAACTAGTTTCTCTTCTAACTTTATTTGTTTATGGTTTTTAAAGCACACTAAGTTTAGTTGGTGTTATAGAGTGTTTATCTTTGCAACAAGTCCTGTGCCATTCTGTTGGTGACTGCTCCATGTTTGTCATTGTCAACAGGAAGCCATATCTTAAAAAATAAAGATGAATTTGAAAAACTCACGGATTTCTCTCATCTGGCATCATTCAGTGGCCAAGTTCTCTCTCAAAAAAAAAATGTCATATTTTGAAATTCTAGTCGGTTCACTAATTCCTTTTTAAAATATTGAATAATATTTATAACTACTTGTTGAAGGTATTCTCAAACAAAACAATTGAATAAAACAATAAAATAATTGTAGTTTCTGAGTCAGAGACTACAAATCAAAAACATGCCCTACCCCTTTAAAAAGTTATATAGACAGAAACACACATATTTTATATGATCACTTATACTACATTTTAAAGTTTCTTTTAAAATAACTTATTTTAAAATTGACAAAATTGGGAAATTTTGTAGAGGAGGTTACACTTTATTTGATACATGATTGGCAAGGCACTAAAGGACGATAATACATTGGCAGAGGAATTTGCTGCTTCAAAGGTCTCCAGGCAGACCCAGCGTCTTTCTCTATAGCACATGCTTGCCTTGAACTTGAAATCTTCCTGCCTATAGCCCTCTGAGTTCTAGAATTACAAGCATTCACCACAATGCCTATGTAACTTCAAAACTTTTCTCTGAAAATAGAAAAAAAGAAAGAAAGAAAAAAAGGCCTCTGTGATCACCAGCACTAGAAGTGGCTCTGCTGAAAAGTCAGGAGAGTAGGGTGCAGTATTTCAGGGTGCTTTGTTACAAGGCACAGTGAGTTTTGCATGGTGTTGTGTGTGTTGAAGAGTTCAGTGTTTCAAGGTGCAGTATTGTAGGGTGTAGTGTTTCATGGTACAACATTGCAGGGTGCTGTGTTGTAGGGTCCTCTGTTTCAGGGTGCAGTGTTCCATGGTACAGTGTTGCAAGGAGCTGTGTTTCTGGGTGCAGTGTTTCAGCATGCAGTGTTGTAAGGTGCTGTGTTGTAAGGTCCTATGTTTCAGGGTGCAGTGTTGTAGGGTGCAGTGTTTCAGGGTACAGTGTTGTAGGGTGCAGTGTTGTAGGGTACAATGCTGTAGGGTGCACCATTGCAAAATGCTGTGTTTCTGGGTACAGTGTTTCAGCATGCAGTGTTGTAAGGTGCTGTGTTACAGGGTCCTGTGCCGTAGGGTGCAGTGTTGTAGGCTGCAGTGTTGCAGGTTGCTGCTGCGTTGCAGGGTGCAGCTGCTGACTCGTGCTTACTGTGAACATGACGGAGCATTGCAGAAGTAGCTAAAGATCAGGAACAAAGCTGCCTGTGAGATAAGGAAGTTTTTACAAGAGTCAGATACCTACTACCTGCAGTGAGAAGCCTGCACTTTAAAGTCAGAAACAATGCTTCTTTATATTCAAAGGGAGGAGAAAACACAAGGAAAGCTCTGTGTAAGAAGTAATAAGCTACACGCATGACTGGCTTTCTGGAAAAGAATTTTTCAGTGGTATAAAACAGACCTGGGTTCAGACATATGGATGACAAGTCCAGAGACAAGAAGCGGCAAGAGAAAGCAAGGAAGTCCAGGTATGTTTTGAAAAGTAGAAAAAGGAATGTGCAAGTATTGACCTCAATCTTCAAAACTCACCGTGCAATTCTTTTTAAAATGTAACTCACACATACAGATGCATCTGTATTTTCTAGTACGGAAGAAATTGTTATTGATCTGTTGTCTTCCTGGGGTCTCCAGGTAGGTGAAATGGGAAAATCAAGTGTATGTAACAAGGTCATCTGGGCACACACTCCCCAGTAACCAGATTTCTCCAAGGTCTGCTTCCTGGTGCCAGGCTGAGCTCGTGACACTATTTCCTTTCTGCTTTCCTTCCATACTCTTCCAACACTCTGAACCTTCCAACCACTATGGCCTTTCCATAGTATTTGTTCTTTCCTATTCCTATCCAAGGACCTTTGAGGCAGCGATTTTTCTACTGGCATACTATTATCTTTTAGGTTGTGGGTTGTTTTTTTCCCTCTTTTCAAGTTCTTATATGAAGTAGCAATGCTAGTCAGAGTTTAAAGTAAACCCCAAGTGGTTACATTATACAAGCTGTGTCATCTTTAATCTTTGCCCGAATTAAAGTCACAACAAGAGACAGAAGGAAAATTCTACTCATTGACAGGAAATCATCACTTAAGCATCAGACAGCCACAAGCACTTAAACCCTATGAACCTTCAGTTGGTTGTCCTTGGTCCAGCAGAAGCTGCCACACATTCTTGCACCAGTCACCCTGTAGCTGACCGGCTTCTCCATGTCCCGGGTGCTCAGCTGCAGTGCTACTGCAGACCGTTTTCTTTTAAAATGTGACCACCAATGATCCCTTGGATCGTAGTTAGGGACTTCTGTCATTCCTGTATCCAAGGTCATATTTCATACCCGGCGGTCTACTTTTGGTCTGTCAAATAAACTGTTTTATAAGGATGATTTCAACAATTATTCTCCATGTTTGTTTATTAATTATCTGTTTTCTTTTTCTAGAGTAAAAATGCCCTAACAGTGTGTTCTCTGAAAGCATGTTTGTTGCCCAACAGGAAGCACATGAGTGACTATCTGAAGGAAGCTTGATAAAGGACTATCGGTGCGAGACCTGGTGGCACTCAGAGGAAGGATAGCAGGCTACCAAGAAGAGACTTGATACCCTATGAGCATATACAGGGGGAGGTAATCCCCCTCAGGAACAGTCATAGGGGAGGGGAATAAGGGGAAAATGGGAGGGAGGGAAGAATGGGAGGATACAAGGGATGGGATAACCATTGAGATGTAACAAGAATAAATAAATAAATAAAAGTGAAAATAAAAAAAGGACTATAGGTGTGGTGACTGTCGCTTGCCCTCTGCTTTTTGGGGATAATATTCAGGGGGGTAGTAACTAGGGAGTGTGAAAACACAACTAGAAACCAGAGAGCCTAAGTGAAGAAGGCCTAGGTCACAAGAGCAGTGACCTCCCTGCAGTGGAGGCACACTAGCCTTTGGGCTCCCTTTGTGTGAAAAGCCTTGTTTCCACTTCCCTCCCTTCTGAACTCCCAAAAGAAACTGAGCAGCCCCTCCAGATCAGCCTCGGGGCCACAGATTAGAGTGGTCTACAGAGGCACTGAGAACTCCTGCAGGATATGACCACACCCAGTATCCTGAGAGGGCCTGAGCGGGGAATCGATCCTAACAATCCATGTGCATCTTGCTTGGGAATGCAAACACGAACAAATCTGCTTTTACAAGTTGGAGGGCTAGAGAGTTGACTCAGCTGCCCGTTAAGAGCACTTTACTGCCCTTGCAGATGAACCAGGGTTCCATTTTCTTTTATTTTATTTTATTTAAATAATTTATTCAGATTACATCTCGATTGTTGACCCCTTACTTGTATCTCCCCGTTCCCTCTCCCTCCCTCTTTCACCCTATTCCCCTCCCCTAGGCCTGTGACAGAAGGGGACCTCCTCCCCCATATGATCACAGCCTACCCGGTCTCATCCAGGTAGCCTGCTTCCCCAGTACACACCGGTAGCTCACAAGTATCTGTAGCTCCGGTTCTAGGTGATCTGGCACCCTCTTCTGGCCTCTACAGATAGGCCATGCGCTTGGTGCACTTATACGCAGCTAAAAACAAGTTTGGGTTTCCCTGGAGACAGACTTTCACCCAGAAGTAGACTAAAGGCACCTGCTTCCCAGAACGGTACAAACGAGCAAGACTCGTTGGCTACGAGGAACAAGTGTCTGGTTGTGCGGTGAGTTAAGAGCGTAATGAAGACCTTTTAGAAAAAACTACAACTGTAGGAGTTCGAGTTGGAGGAGGAAGGGAGCCGACATTAGAGGGTGGCACTGGCAGCTCATCGATGTTTGATAACCCTTTGCAGAACCTCTTGAGGAGCATCACACACCCTGTCGTTCAGCTCTCAGCATCTCACAGCACAGAGCAAGGAACTCCTCACTTCCTACGCCAAACTCACTCAGGCCAATGTATGCATCCTCTGCGAGGTCATAGAGCTTCCACGGCCAGACACGTAATGCCGACGTGGAGAAACGGAAAAGAAACTTGGAAGGAAAAAGGCCATCAGCTACAAACACAAGGAGCTAAGGCGATGGAGTTTGGGCTAAGTTGATCAAAATGCTTCCTAAATGGCTGCTCTGCCGTGACAATCGTCCGCTTTGATGGGAGTCTTGAACTATCTGTGTTAGTAAAGTAGATAAAAAAGGAAATAAACGCACATGCCAGGAAAGGAGAAAGTCAAAATCTATGTAATCTGTCTGAATAATGTAAAACCTAAGGAGATGATACCTAAATACTAAAAAAAAAAAAAAAAAAAAAAAAAAAAAAAAAAAAAA
>OU015748.1:98925557-98955466 GCA_907169655.1 Acomys percivali
CCCTGCTCATCACCCACACTCCATCTCCCCTCCACACCCCTGCTCTTCACTCACACTCTATCTCCCCTCCACACCCCTGCATTATCCCTTCTTTAGACGCCCTCCCACCTCATCTGCTCCCTACCAATCTCCGTATGTTTGTCCTCAACTTGGTCTTCATGGTAATGGCTCAGAAAACCTTATCTAGACTTTCATATGAATATGGATTTCCCAAAGATAATTTCTACATTGTAATTCTTTATAGGAAAGATAAATCCTCCTTTTTGAGGAACTAATATTCATTTCATCCTGAACTACCACTTGAGTGTGTATAGTAAAGAGTCATTCCGTAGTATTCGTTGCCTATGAAAATAAAAGGAGCCTTGGCCTCATCTTCTCTGTACTGCAGAGAAAATAGGAGATGGATCTTATCGTGTTTCTCTACTACTCTTCCCAAAAACCAAATTGTTCCTCTGATGCAGTAATTAACTCACCTTGATAATATATACATTATAGCAAGGTTACATTTTGCAATTAGTCTGAAAAGACCTGGGTTTCCCCAGTTTCCTAGCACGTAACAGAATTGTCTGATGGGAAAGCTGGAATATGCTGTGTAGTGTTCAGGAAACTGACAGTTAGCCTGAGCACTGCTGACCCCCTGAAGCTGGCCTAGCGAGGCAGTAAGGCTCATGTGATGATGGAACCACGCTGTGCGGCTCAGGTTCTGGAGCACTCTCTTATGTCTATGTGAGCATATCGGGCTTTCCAGGCCCCTGCTTCCTCATCTGCTAGTGGAATTATGCATGAGAATCCTTCACACCATTGTAGAGAGAGGGTGAGGAGTAACATCTGTGCAGGACACCACAGACAGGTAATGATGAGTGATCAGCCCTGCAGCCACTGCCATGTGTGGGTACTCAGCCGAGCTGTTTGTTTTCATTCCAATGCATGAAAGCTGCATCTTCTTCTTACTCCTTTTTGAGGTTCACCATTCCAAGCGTTTTAAAGCAGCTTATACCACCTCACAATAGCACTTGTGGTTTTCATCTGCATCTCTAGTTTACAGACGAAAAGATGGACAATCTAAGGACCTACGTGACTTGCCCAAGACCACACATAGAACCAAGACCTAAACCTACACATTTTATCTACCAATCAGAGCTGTGGATCCAAACCTCTCTGCCGTCACACCTAGTAAGTCAGCCTCCCTGTGTCTGAACCATTTCTCAAAGTGTTTCCTGAATCTCTTCCTACTTAATGATGACAACACTCCTCGAAGAGACCCAGTGGAAAGAGGCTTCCAACGGAGTTTGATGGCGAAAGAAAAGGTGAGCTTGGCACTTACAAGTTCCATATGGATTCACTGGCTTTTTTCTTGGGGAAGCCAGTTGACCTTTGTGAGTCTCATTCTCCACATTTGGAACATAATTAAATCATGCAATCTTTATTGCTTCTTCTGAGTCTACCAAAAACAAAAACAAAAACAAAACCTCCTCAATCTAAAATGTATATTTTCACTCTTTTAAAGTATTTAACTCTATCTGCTCCCCTCCAAAAGTCACCAATTCCTTAGTTCACTAGACAAAAGTTTACTTCCTGGCATGTGAATCTACTCCAAGATTAATTTTCAGTTACTACTTTGGTCTGTACATCCAAATCACATTTGCATCTTTTCACCTAATTCCAGCATTTGAAAACAAAGTGTCAATACCCGCGTCAGTAAACTAGGCTCAAAACATCTAAAAATGCATAAAGGCATCTAACTGCACTCCATATATACATGCAATCATAATTTGCTAATGTATAGTAAGGTACCAATAAAAGAAAACATAAACTGAATCCTTGGAAAAGGTCTGTCCTGAAATTATAAAATTAACCACAAGAGGGCAGGGTTGGCTCAGTTCTGGAGTTCATGGCTTTCAAAACATTGGAAAGGATACACAGCTGCATGACAGATGGGAGTATAAATTAGAAGGAAAAAAAAAACTCAAAAATAGCATAGGTTCATTTTCAAGAATAGTAAGAATACTCACCACATGTCGACTTGTGTTCAACCAGATGAAATACTTTTGTAAAGTATGAGCCTTAAACTCATAAACAAACATACAACACTTCCAACACTCGAAAATATCTTCTAAAAGTGAGAATAGCTGAATTTGAGGCAAGGAAGCAAGACAGGGTTTCTCTATGTAGCCTTGGCTGTCCTGGGATTGCTTTGTGGACCAGGCTGGCCTCACACAGAGACCCACCTGCCTCTGCCTCCCCAAGTGCTGGGATTACAAGCACCAGTCACTGTGCCCGGCTTATATCCCAAAATTTTAATGTTATAAATTTAATTAAACAAGTAAATTGGCTATAAAGCAAGCAAGATGGTTGTGTGGCAATCCACTAAATATGACATAGTAAGCAAAAGGCAAAGAATGAGGTATTTGATTTATTCTGGATTGAAGGCGTACAAAAATCACAATTTTGTATGCATATCCAGAAAGAAGTGTACAAAATGAAAACAGAAAGATAAGAAGGTAGATTTTTCACTAATTTCTTATTTCTGGTATCATTACTGAGCCTTATTTGTACCAGGCAGTTTAATCTCTTTCTGTAGAATACAATGTATGTAAAATAGTGTGTGTGTGTGTGTGTGTGTGTGTGTGTGTGTGTGTGTCCGTCCTTCTTCAGTAAACTCAGCTGCATCTTCAATATTGTAAAGTAATTGGAGCATGATCCACACAGGCAGGTCATCACTGTGAAGAAGCACAGGGGCCAAGGGCATCCCCCCCCCCCCCCCCGCTCTTCAAACAGCAGGCACAGAGAGTTCAAGTGTCATAGGCACAGCACGCGGGGAATGAGACTCAAATACAGGTAAAACACAGAGCTTCTCTCTGGGCAATTAATGGCTCATACAGATCACAACCACAGGAAAATGTGGCCGAGTCATATATTTACTGCTCTGATAGAGGAATTTCAAAAGGACCTTTGTGTTCACCAGCTTTCTGTTATTGTAACAAATAAGCTAAGGAGAATCACTTACATAGAGTAAGGTGATTTGGGAACAAAACTTGGGAAAGTTGATTCAACCCACTGGTTTAGGCATATTGGCAAGCCAGGACACCCCAGCAGGAGTATGTGGCAGGACAAATCCCATCTACATCATAGCTAGGAGGAAAAGGAGGGTGGGATAAAGAGGACCGACAGTCCCCTCTAATGGCATGTCCCCTATAACATAAAGACTTCCCACTAGACTATATTGCTCTTCTTCACCCTCTTCCTAGACTTCGGCTCCTCATCCCACCTCTCAGAATTTGATTAAGATATTTTACATGTGTTGTAGTTTGAATGTTTTCCCCCTCAGGATTACAGTTTTAAACACTTTGCCTCTGCAACAATTCAGGTGCCTTATAGATATGATAGAAGATGCCACCTAACTGGAGGATGTAAATAAAATTTGTGGAGTGAGGCTGCAAGCAATGCCCACTTCTGGTTCACTTCCTAGTTCTCAGCTTCCGGAAGTATCGAGACATGAACAGATCCAGGTGTAAGTTCGCAGCATGCCTTGCTCTGAATTGTCAACCAAAACAACTTCTTTTCCCATTAGCTTGCTTCTGTTGGGTAGTTGGTCACAGCAATCAGAAAGGTGACTCAACAGTGTGCCCTGCTCCTGTTCTCTGAGCCCATGAGGCTGCAGGAGAGCTTGGGGAGCAGAGGGGTGCACTCTGTGTGTAACTGAGCTCACCAAGGAATATTGGTAAGATTGTGTCTCTGACCTGGGAGTGGGGGACATGAAACTATCTTCAAAGCACTGAGATTCTAATTCATTCGTTGATTTGTTAAATGTCGTTTGAGATATACTGAATTCCAGGAATGAAATGAAGGCCAGCCAGAAAATGAAGGACAACTCTTGCTCTGTAGAGACCAGAGGCTTGTGCTCACGATAGTCAGGTAATCGTACAGAGACCGTATGTCAGAGTACCAAGGATGCCTCTAGACCATTTGAGAGTGACCAGCAAAGCAGATACTGTGTTATTCTAGAAAGAATAATAGAAGATTACCAAAAAAAAAAAAAAAAAAAAAAAAAAAAAAAAAAAAAAAAAAAAAAAAGGCAACAAGAGAAACTTTGGATACTTAACTGTATCTAAGGACAAATAAGAGCAGAACACAAGATTGACGGTGAATAAAAACCAAGGTCAATCAAAAGCTCTGATAAGATGCTTAGATAGTCCTAATGGTCCTAATGGTGATCAACTGACATTGATACATTTCAAGTATGGAACTAATGTAATCAAACTCTTATTTTAAAGTGATTGCTCAAATCTTATTTCGGAGAATGGATTGAAGAAAGATGGATGAGGTGACATTTGACTGCATGACATTAACACTGATGCTAAGATACCTACAGACATGAGTGATGCACAGCTAACACTTTCATTGCATCAACCTGAGATAATATGTAGTTAGAGAATACACTAACACATTGGGGGGAAAGCAGCCATACGATAACAGAAGGAATACATAAACCTTGCTCTACCAAGAATAAAAGTGTTTACTGGAACTATCTTATAGAAGAAAATAAGGGTAAGGAAGTTGTGTAACTTCCTAAAGACGCATAGCTAGTAAGTGACAGAATCCAGAATCAGAGCTAAATTACTCTGGCTTTCAAATCAGGGGACCCTGAACCCCAACTCTATGTTGCCCTCTGGATTTCTACTTAGAAAGGTGCAGACAAAAATCCAGATATATGAGTCCAAGAGCACAAGTACCATTTAAACGTTCAACTCTATGATTCCATCGCTTTTCAGTCATTGGCCAGGCTATAGGACCAGCGCTAATCCACAGCAGGACTGACAGCAGGAGGCAAAAAATGCGATGTGGCCCTGCAGGTCTCTGAGATTACTTGATTTCCATTCCCATTAACTGGCAGCCTGAGCCACATTATTTGGGATAATTAACTATGCGTCTCCAGGGAATATGCCTGTTCCTCCTCTTTTGCCTTTTTGATATAAGAATGAGTCTAGGAGAAAGGATAAAATATCTCCATGGAAATGAACCTTCTGTCTCATTTCCTACAAGAAGGCCATCTTTCATTTCTTTTCCCTCTATCCCTCTCTCATCCTCCTCCACCTTGATAATGTCATCGTTTTCATATGATTTCCGAGGATAAGGCACGCTGAGGAACTTGTACTAAGCAATTACCCCAGGGATCAGCAAGTACAAGCCCATGATATTTACTTAAAATTCTCAATTTGGTGGATATGTCAAGGTCTTTATAAACAATACTGACTTTTTCCAGGTTAGCAAATTAGTACCGTGTCCAGAATAATCATTCCCAAAAGGAGAATGACATGTCCTTATATTCCACTTCCTTCACTGGTGACAAGTGCCATTTTAAGCAATTTGTGAAATAAATTCCTAAGACTGCATGGGAATAATGCCTAGGCAGCTTTACCATGAGGTAAGAAAAACAAGAAAAAGGAAAGAAAGAAAGAAAGAAAGAAAGAAAGAAAGAAAGAAAGAAAGAAGAAAGAAAGAAAAAGAAAGAAAGAAAGAAAGAAAGAAAGAAAGAAAGAAAGAAAATGATTGTGTGATATAAACATTGTAAAAGAAAAGAGGGGGGTCTATCTATCCTAAAGATCAGCAGTGAAGAACTACCTCAATCTTTGATAGATTTTTATAAACAGTATTTTACAAGATGATAGCATGAGGAAAGGATCTTGGTAAGCATGGTGACCACAGAGACAGCTCATGTGCAGTCCTTTCAGATGAGATGCAGATAATGATGAAATCTAGGAACTAAGAACTTGAGTATTCATATGGCAAATGTTTTTCTTAGCAAACAAAAGACACCAGTTTAACTCTTTAATCTAATAAAAAGAGAACTCTCCCAAGAAAACTCCAGCCTTGGCTTTATTTAGTTTTATATCCAGAATAATTAAAAGCAGTGACTTAAACAGAATGTTGAACCAATGTTTGCAGTAACAGTATTCATGATAGCTAAAAACATAGAAGTAACCAATTAGCTACCTCCAGATAAATGCACAGAAGTGAGGTGTGAAGTGCAATGGCATAGCACACAGATGTAAAAAGGAAAACAACTTTCTGACACATAGAGCATAGATGGGTCTCTTAAGTAGTACACCACTGAAATAAACCAAACACAGAAAATACATTGTGGTTCCACTAGAAGCAGCAAGTCCAGAGAGAGACAACAGAATAGATGCTAAGTAAAATTAGGGCAGGGAGAAAAACAGTGGTTATTGGGTTCAGGGATTTTTATTAGGGATAATGTAACTTGGGGATATTGATAGGAGTGATGCTTACACACCATTGGGATCATATCTGATGCCACTCAAGTGTACACTTTGCAGCAAATAATGTGTATTTTATCACAGCATCATCTAGAAAGAAGCCTATCTAGTCTTAAACTAAAAATATTTTGATTCTGCATAGTGTGGTAAAGCGAGTCCAGGGTTCCAAACTAAAATAAAATAAAGCATTAAAAAAATTTTTTTCTTTTCTTTTCTTTTTTTTTTTAATTAGTGGGCTCCCGTTGCACTTTCAAGAAACTATGGAGCTTCCTTTGGGGAAATCACTATGAAGAAAACATAAAGCACACTGTTGTAGGAAATTTGGAGGCAACATTAGTGATATCCAGAAGGCCCTTTGCTGGGTTTGATTTGGAGATCAGTCATCTTGCGATAACACCACAGCTGAGCTGATCGCTTAAGGTCAGTTTGGGCAATGGATCCCTTAGGCTTGTGTATTTGAACACTTGGTCCCCAGTGCTGGCGCTATTTGGTGGGGAAATCTATAAAATCTTTTCGTCTTGAGCAGAGTTGTGCAAGGTACAGCAGCATGGCTGTAGGGATGGGGACACAGGACTATAGGCCACTCCAGTTCTAGCCCAAACTCTGTGCTCCTTGATCCATCAAGATGAGGCGTCCCAGTCATATGCTCCTGCTGCCATGAACGTCCCCACCAGGACAGACTTGCACTATCTCAAACCAGGAGCCAAAATAAAGCCTCTTTCCTTCCTTGTTCCTGTTAGATACTCTATCATAAAAGAGGTGAGAAAAGTAATTAATAGAGTACCAGCCAAAGGAAGAGGATTCTCACTGACATGTGACGTTCGAGTTTGGCTGAGGTCCTCGAGAAACAAAACAAAGCAGAAAAAAATCACAAATAGCATTTCAGAACAAAGGGACACCTGTCCTTAGTCCAAAGGCATATTGGTGAGGCCTGAGCTTTACTATGCTGAGTGCCTGTCTCGCAGCCCCCATCAGGCATGGGGAACTGGTAATAAAGTCAGTGCAAATGATAAGGCGTCAAACACTGTAGCTCATCTCATTGCAATATAGTCCTGTTAATAAGCTATTGCATTCATCTTTAAGGTTATTTTGAGACTTGCCTGCACACAGCTGTCTTTTTCTCCCCCAAGGAAAACTTAATAACATCCTTTCGGTGTGAAAAGAGGTTTTTTTTTTTTTTTTTTTTTTTTTTTTTTTTTGTATCCAGTTATAATTTGAAAAGGAACAACTAAAATTACACATGTTGAAATAATATAGGAAATAAACTCCCCTTTATTACTGGTTACAAAGTTCTATTTTTATACTACTATTTAGTGTGTAGTTGTTCTAAGATGGGTAGCATCTTTACAGAGTTAGTACAAATTGGTACTTTTTAATCCTGGTTTTAAAGCTTCAAAAGAATGAAATATTTTAAATAACAATTCTCTTTAGCTTCCAATGCATTAAATACTCAGCATGCATACTGGACTGCCGGTATCCTAACAGAGTGGAACTGGCCCAAGGAACTATGTCGAAAGAAGTCCACACCCTCCACCCCTATAAACCTTTGTTCTCTCCTGCCACTGGCCAGTGGGTTGGAAGGGAGGTAGAAGCCTTTAAGAACCCTAAATAAAGTAGGTTAGTGTGTGTGTGTGTGTGTGTGTGTGTGTGTGTGTGTGTGTGTGTGTGTTTTAATCTAAGCCTACAAAAGACTAGCCTGAGTACTCCATAGTTAACATGGTTAGATTACTGGATGGGTGAACAAGAAAAAAAAAACAAAGATCCAGATCACAGACAACTTTACTAGGTAAAATATTTATCAACAAGGGAAGACCATGATAAACCATCAGAATGTTACAAGCCAGAAGCAACAGGGCTGACTGTAGGAGGGTGGGGGAGGTGCTGGCACCGCCTGAGAAATGCAAGGAGACATTGAGATTAATTTTAAGGATATAAAGGAAAAGACCAGGAGATGGTACTTCACTTAAACAAAAAGAGTGAATTATTTAAAATAACAGCATGAAGCATTATTAGAAGATAAGGAATACCTCATACATATTATACTTTATACTAAACACTTTTCTAATTTAATAGAGATTTTTTTTTCAATGTGTTATTTGATGGTGACTCATGAGAATGAGGGACAGTTCACATCCTACGTGGCTAAAAACATGAAAATGCTATTTTTATAATATAATGCACTTTGTTGATACTCAGAAAATGTTACATTTAAAAAATAAGGTATAGCCATTTGAACATTTGATTATTAAAAACTAATGTTGTTTAGGACAGTGTAAATAAAAATATTTTCATATAGCATTAGTGAAAGTAAAAACTGATGGGAAGAAGATGCGATCACCCAGGGGAAAACTGCTACTAGTGAAGTTTGATGTTTGTCTTTGAACTTGAACTAATAAATTTTAACTTTATAGGAGGATGCAAAACAGAGCTGTGTGTTCTGTAATGAACTCTGCCTAATAATAAGCCCACAATTTATCTGTCAAGTAACCCACTCATTTCCCAATCCTTTTATCTCCCTCCTCTATAAAACAATAACTAAACTAACTTCCTGAATACACGGAAAAGTGGCCATAGAAAACAGAGGAGGAATGTGGTATGTGTGTACTATTAAATATCTATACATGTGTATTAAATATAGATTATCTAATAATGTATGTGTACATATACATGTGATGGTATAACCAGCACAAGATTAAAAACACATCATTCTTTGAAATATCCCAAAAGTGTGTAGCATAAACAAGGGAGATCCACAAAGGAAAGCTGTCAGAACTCCAAAATGTCAGCTTAAGAAAGAGGGAGGGAGGCTGGAGAGATGGCTCAGAGGTTAAGCACACTGACTGCTCTTCCGGAGGGCCTGAGTTCAAGTCCCAGCAACCACATGGTGGCTCACAACCATCTATAACGTGATCTGGCCTGATGTACATGCAGACAGAGCACTGTATACATAATAATAAATAATAAAAAAGAAAGAAAAAAAGAGGGAGGACCCACACCAGGGAGGACTGACCTCCTAGAACGCACCTAGACAAAAGGCATTGTCCTTCCCTAAACAGGCTAGTCTGAGTACCCACACCTGGTCTCTGCCACAGCTGTGGCCAGATGTGAGTCTTAGTCTGTGTTTACACGGCATTCACATTGGAAAATAAGTATGAGGGTAGGTGAGCCAACACATCTCCTTTGTCTGTATTAGAGAAGGTATCCTCATTCACAAAGGGGCGCCACACGTGCGGGAAAAGTAAGTCTTAGTGGCCATATGGGTTCTTAGCCCAGAAATCTTGCTCTCTAGATCCATGGAAAGAAATTATCAGGAGGCCCCCTCTCATCTCTCATGTATTATTGAAGAACCCATGCCCTTCTGCATACACACAAAAATAATCATATTAGTCCAATTGGATTAGTTCAATGCATATCATTTGTAAAGCCCTTGGGGGGGGAAATGGCAAATACTTTCCTTTGTTTTCAGAAAATCTGATTGAAGCAGATCATACATATGTTTGCAAAGGATAAAGAACCAGATTAATTTAAATAGGGAAAGCTACAGGGAGCATTAGTCATGGGCATTATTTTGCCAACAAAGGCTACCAGAAAAAAAAATTAAAATAAAAAATCCTTGATGGGTAGCTATGATGCATTAAAATATAACCTAATTGACAGTCCTTACATAATAAATCCTTAAGTAAATTTATTTATAAAATCGAATTCTATACTAGCATCTACAAATACCAAGTCCCATGGCGAATTTAGTTATAAAATTAAGCTCTAATGTGAGAAAAATATGTGGCAGAATAAAATAAAGGATAAAATTTGTACAATGAATTATACAAAATATTCCAACTATTCCTTTATCTATCTGGTATTTCTTTTGTTTGTAAAAAAAATTTTTTAATTAAATCTTAAATCTTGTATTTGTTATTAAGTTAACCACTAAAAATAAAATATTGTTATCAGAGCTGTGCAAGAACTACAAAATATTAATTTGCTCAGACATGGGCCAAGTCTGACTTTTCTTACCATACAGGAATATTTGTTGTGATGCTTTTATTGTAACTGTGCTTCATACACGTTTCAAATCTTCATGAAAAAAATGAAAGTATTCTCTATTAAAGTTCCATGTCCCATTATAGACCATTTTCTCCAGAACACAGATAAAGAATATTTTTTCACCCTACTTAACCAGTAAATACAATATTGCTAAGTCTCAAGAGGCAAAGACACTGGATTTCCATCTATACTGACTGACATTTTCAAAAATCTCTGTTCCCCATGCCTTCCAAATAAACGCTGCTCACAACATGAAAGAAAGGGATCAGAAAGAAATAAGGACTGAAGGGGGAAAATGGAGGCAGGATGACAGGCTCATTAAAATGTGCAGAATGCCTCTCCAACTCCCTCGAGAAGGCTGCCATCGTGAAGTAATCGCTGATGAACAGGGAAAGAGTGGGCTCCGGTGGGGGCCTTCTATTGCACCCAAGAAGTTGGTGATTATATCCTAGAAATGTGACCCTATGAAAGGCCAGCTTCTTTGTTGCTTAATAGAGTTCACCAAAAATGCTTGTCTCCAAAATGAGATTTCTCCCGTATTCACTGTGCAGCATGGAAGTCTTGACAGGATGAGCAGGGGGCCATTTCTCCTAATCAAGGGGGGACGTGAACCCCTGGGGGTGGAAGATTGCAAGCAATCAGGACCAACAGTTACAGAAAAAAGCCATTGCCTTCTGCTCCATTGTCAAGTGGGCATAAAAGGAAGGGTGGGAGAAGCTGCTGAAATTTGGTAGAAATGAGGGATAATAGGTCAGATGGACCCATTTGTCTTTACTAATTATCCCATTTCAGTCACCAAGGATCTGGGAAATATTCCCTTGCTGCCTGGGAAGCCTATTTATGAAGCACGTTTAACTCTTAATTAAAATCCCCCATTTTCTCATCCTGTTAGTTCAAAAATCATATGAATGTGATTACTATGAAGACACAATCAAGGCTTTCCGAATAGTATGGAGTACAGTGTCTTGACCCTTGGTGCAGCTGAGGAATAGTAAAGGCAACCTGGGTGAAACTGGCCAGGCCAAGGCTGCACCTGAAGAAGGCCTTTGGGAAAACATCTCTAATACTGTTTCCAGATGGGGGTATATTCCTCATGGTCTCTGGTTTAAATACAGTTTGCTTATATTTTTAAATAAAAGTAAAATAGTAGAAAATCAGACTTTGTAATTTCTTTCATTTTGGGTAAGCTATATATTTGATATATATATATTAAAATAATTATATATAATGGTATATATATATAACAATGATTTTATATATTTTATATATATACATTACAATGATTAGGAAAGTACTTCAGTATTAATACTAGCTACATTTATAACAGAATCAATAAAAGTGGAATTTGAAAGAGGGATGAAGGCAGACTATCTCTATTTTAATATTTCCCCCCTGCAAAAAAAAATTGCATTCATCGGGAACACAGCTAAATTAGAATATTTTCCTTGCATTTATGCGACCCTATGTTCAATTCCAAGCATATATATTTGTGTGTATGTGTGTTGTGCGTATGCGTGTATAATATATGCGTGGGTGTATTCATTTATTACCCAGGTAGGCTAACTAATCTTTAAGGTAAGTTTTAACTGTGGTTATTCCACAGTTGGGTTTCAGCTAAAGCTGTAAAATAAAACTAGATCCCAAACAAGTTAAATAAAAAGGAATTCTAAGATGAAGCTCTACCACTGAGGGTTCTCCCATATCCAAAGCTTCTCTGAAGCTAGGTTTAGCATGCTGAATGACTGTCTTGTGACTTCTGTTCATTAAAGCAATCAGTGTTTACCCTGTATTGTAGTTTGGATGTGTAAGTCCACATGCCAAAGGCTTACTCTCTGGCTTGGTAGTATCTAGGAGGTGGTGGCAATCTTTAAGAAGTGAGGTCCAAGTGTTTCTCTATCACAGAACACACATATGTATGCCTTACTTTCTTTTGATGGCCTCATTTTCTTCCAATCCTCACACTTAAGCCTCTATTAAAATAAATTTACCAATTATCTCCACTATCTTTGCACACACACACATGCACACACACACATGCACACACACACATGCACACACACACACACACACACACACACACTCATACACACATAGAAGTACTCTCCTAGTAGGAGATCTTAAATCATATTAGCATGTGACCCCCAAAATAATTATGGGACCTCTGCTCATTCTTCCTTACTACACTCACTTCCCAGCCACTACCAAGTGAGCTTTATCATGGGCTCTGGCTGTAATGTGCAACTCCACCACAGGCACAAGGCAACGGGACCAGCTTGCCAAGAACTTAAGTTTCCACACCTTAAGCCAACACAAGCCTTTTTGTTATCTCTTGGTATTCTTTACAGCAATCCAAAGCTGACAAACACATCTTGACTTCCTAAAATGTTCCTGAGGCAAAATTAAAAGGAGGCCTCCGAATGGTCCTTAACTGTTTATAATATGCCAGTCTTATCAAGGGGTAAAAATCGGGACCCAGTCTCATCGTGATGCTACCTGTATAAATGGTGTGATTTCTCTGCTGTACCTATAAAAGTACCCTTACTTATAAGATTTAAGAGGAAAATACTATGTTTCTTAAAGTAAACACTCCACAATCATAGCTACCAAAACAGTATGCTAAATAGTTCAGCATGTAAGAACCTAGGAAGGCCAGCTCGCTTCCTAGCCATACTAGCTACTTGTGCAATAATAGAAATACCCTGACAAAAAGCAACTTAGGGAAAGGGGGATTTATTTGACTCAGAGCAGAAGTGACAGAGTACATCCTGATAACGAAGGTAGGTTGGCATGTACATAAGGCTGGCCTGGCAGCCAGGAAGCTGGCTGATCACACAAGAGTCAGAGAAAGAACACAAAGTGGGGCCAATTTGTTAACTTCAAAGCCTTTTCCACCTCCTCAAAGTTCTACAACTTACCCAACAGCACTTCCAACTAGAGACCACAAATTCAAATCCATGAGTCATTGGAGGACAATTCAAATTACCACGCTGAAATAGACCAAAGCATGCCCAACAAAACTCATGGAGCACTTGCAGAAAAGGCTAAGGAACTATGTAAAACCATTCGTGATTGTGGGGTTTTTGTTGTTGTTGTTTGTTTGTTTGTTTTTCCATCTGACAGTAACTCTGGACTTCATGAGCCATCAAGTCAGTACCTTTCTGTAGATTGCAGTCATTGGTTAGAGGTAGGCTCTCCCTAGTTCCTGTACTCTTTTTTTTAAAAAATACATTTATTTTATTACACATGTATAAAACAACCTACATACAGCAGGGAGAACCATGTGACCATCATGAGTTCTGTAAATGTTACATTCACAGTGGTTTGCATATTTGTATTTGTCCAGCTTGAAGTAAATGTCTTTCCTGTCTTATTGGGTCTAAATTTCTGAATGAAATTCAGTATCTATCCTATTTCAACTCTAATAACTTAACTTCTTTATCTTGATCTAAAAAGATCTTATCCCCTAACCAACTAAACTTGATTGTAAAACTATACTATCTGGCCTTCAATGCCCTTCACAGGCTTCAACGTTATAGAGTGTGTTGGGTGACTGTTGAGGCAGTAAACCGTCTAAGTCAATTGGCTCATTTCGGAAGCTGCTAACCTGCACTGCTGGTTCACTCAGGAATTTAAGTTCTATTCCTTCTCGAGTTCCCCTACTCTTAAGTCAAGAATGGTGTGTGTAGTAGATGGGTCAGAAAGTGTTAGGAGCCCAGGCCAGGCCTCCAGGCGTTGACCCTGTCCTCTCTTCAGGGTTAAGAAGTGAGTCCATCCCATGCCATCTGCTGTTTCAGGAGAAGGCCAAATCATCCCAAATGTCTAAAGTCCTTTTAATTGAATCCATTATACTAATATCTAACAATAAGGAATTGAGCCTCGTTTAATATGCTTGATGCCCTCGCTTCAAGGCAATAATTGCTGAAAGAGTGAGTTGTATAAACCTGTTTCCTAGCATGTTGGTTGATGTGACACCCCACCGGTCCTAATGCAACCACCAGGCAGGGCTTTTCATACTGAAGGTTGAACAAAGTATCTTTTGTGAAAGGCAGATTGAGGACTCTGGCTGCCAATCTTCTTTCCCAAACTGCTACAGGTCCACTTCATAGGACATCCAAGAAAAATTCAAGCTGAAGGAAGTAAGGGTCCCTAAAATCACACTACAGGAATAAATAAATCCAAATGGAAAGGGGAGATTATCAAGAGCTCCCTACCAAACCAAGGGCAAGAGAGCCCTGCCCCCTTATGTCAGCACACCCTCAAAGTGTGACATCCAAATGCCAAAGGTGGAAGTTTCTGTGCCCAGGGCAAGAATTTCAAAAGAATTATGGTTAAGAGGGTTTCACAAACAAGGGGCAAACTATGCTTGCAGTATATGAAATGTTGAGAGGTGCTGCAGGAGGCTGTATCTGGTGACCCCACCATGGAAATTTCCATTCAGATGGAAATTCCAGCACCATAGGATTACCTTTAATATTGGCCCAAGCAGCCTTCTGAAGCCAGATTTACGTTTTGTAGCTTTCTCCTCCTTTCTTCCTAATAATGAGCCACAATCTGTAGTCTTTTAATTTCACCCTATTTGCCCCTCAGGGCAACCATAAATCTGCTCCATGAAAACATAGAATTTCATAATCTACATTTCCAATGTTTTAAACCATGATATCACTTTAGGAAGAATAGTAATAATCTCTTCATTTTACATGAGACTAATATGTAGTATGAAACATTCAACCAGAGAGCAAGTCTCTTTCTTTTCCACATATTTTATTTGGTTTTCAGTGAGACAGGATTTCATATATTCTGGCATTAAGCTCACTAAGTCTCTGAGGATGACTTGGAACTTCTGATTCTCTTGTTCTCTCCCCCTGAGCCATGTGACCATGGGCTGCACCACTAATGCTTGGTTTATGAGGGGATGGGGTCAACCCCAGGGTTTTTTTGCATTAGGCACTCAACTAAGCTATATCCTAGGCTCAGACAAAAGTTTACTATAATTATGAGTACACAGTGAACCTATGAAGGCAAGGTTTTTATTTCTCCCCATTTATTAATTTCAATTGATGTATTTGGTCAATAGAAGAAAATGCTTTGCATTTATATTATGTAATTTTGTGGGGGGAAAAATGAATCTTGAACTAAAGGTTTAAAATAGAACTGTTTCAATAGTAAGAAAAATGACTTCCAAGGCACTGAGGATAAAATAATAGATAATATCTAGAGCCAGTTTCCACCTCCAGTTCAGCTAATCAGAAGTGACGCTCTAGCAAAAGATTCTATCGCACGCCAGGCCTGACCACCAGCGGCAGGTTAAACCTGCTGAGAGAGACAAGGCTTATAATGCCTCTCCCTGATAAAGAGCCTAAATCAGAACACATGAAGAACTGCTACAGAACACATGTGTACACACACACACACACACACACACACACACACACACGTGTGCACGCACACACATACAAACACAGTGCAAACTGTGTATGAACAAGAACTTCACAAGAACAAATTTCCAAATAGGAAAACGAGTCCTCGTTATTATTAGTCATGACAGCAATACAAACGACAGTGTCCTGTTATCCCACAACACGTCCCGCAGAATGTCCAAAATGAAACCAAATGTCGCCACTAAACAGCTGAATTCTCAGGTGCTGCAGATGGGAATCAAGTCAGGTCCATCAGAAGATGGATGGCAGTGTCAGCTAGCCTTGCGTCTTCGAGCTTTGCTGAAACCCCAGTGCTAGGCATTTGTGCATATAATCACCAAGTGACAGGTGAAATTGTCCATTGTACTATTAAGAGCACCCTCAGATTAAAAGAAAACAAAAACAAAAACAGCCAGGCATGGTGGTGGATGCCTTTAATCCCAGCACTTGAGGAGGCAAAGGCAGGCAGATCTCTGTTGAGTTTGAGGCCAGCCTGGTCTACAAATCGAGTTCTAGGACAGCCACGGCTACACAGAGAAACCCTGTCTCAGAATAAAAAAAAAAAAAAAAAAGGTTCCTCTATAGTAATAAGTGCCAATGAATTATAGTATATTTATATGAAGGAATGCTACACAGCAATGTCTGTAAGTTAAACAACACCCTTTCACATGAATTGATTGCATGTAGCTCATATGGCAGATGTAAGCTATGAAGAGTGGCCCTTTAATGGTTCCACTCCCTGAAACAGAGAAACAAATTTCCAGCCTTTATAAGTCAAGGCAGTAGGTAATGTTGGAGAAGACTTACTGGGGGAAGGCAAACAGGGGGCCTCTGGCTGCTGGTAAAAAGTTTATGTGGGAGCTGCCTACATGAGTTTCTCCATCTTCTAAACCTTACACTTTCTTCATGTAGTCACACTTCAAAAATAGCTAACACACACCATAGTAAAATAACGCCTTTACCATCAGAATGGCTTTTTACAGCTAAAAAAATCTGTTTCATATATGTCGCCCTGTCAATGTTCCTGTGATACACTAGCTTGCTCACACATTAGCCGAAGTTCAGTATGAGGTGAGGACTGTGTTGGGTGTTAGAAGACAGCAGGAACAGAGTCTCTAAACCACACACACACACACACACACACACACACACACACACACACACGCACGCACGCACGCACGCCTCGCACCCCCTACCCCCCCCCCCACCACACAGCTGTAGCAGTAACACTAGCTCCTCCTCTTGTGTGCCAAGCATAGTAGCTTCCTGCATTCCTGTACCCTGACTAACGTCCAGGAAACAAGGATCCTCATATCATGTTTACTTTCTACTTAGCACCTTGTGCCTTAATTAAAGAAAAATATACAGACACTAATGGAGGAAAAAAGTTAAAATTCTCTTCCTGGTTCTGAATGTAACCGGCAAGATCCCGAAGGAAGCTCGACTTACTCAATCCCCGGTGATTTCCTCAGCCACCTTCAAGAATTAGCTACATTAAACTGACAGGCAGGAATATAGCCACGCCAATCCTAAACCAATGTGTGCTTTTATTTAATTGTTTCACATATTAATACCTAAAAGCTTAAGCTTATTTCTAAAGCTCAAGAAAGTTTAGCTTTTAAAATAAAATACCACTCTGGAAAAATACAGGAAGGTTAAAATAAATATTTCTGGGAAAAAAGGTTGTGCTTCCATGTGTTAAAGTACTGATTTTTATAAATGTATTAGTCTCCTTCGAGCTAATGCTTAATAACACATGTGACCACTTATATCACTGGTTCGGCTTTTTATATAAGTGACATTTTCAAAAGCATATGAATATGTTTTGTAAACCCACAGGATTTTTACCGATTCCCAATGTAGTAATTTCTGTTTGACATTTAGGTATTTCTTTCTATTTGCCCTGTGGTGACCTTGCATTGATTTTTACCAGGTTTGTCCTGTTCTTAACATATATGTATCTTCTACTGTAAGTTTAGTAGAACCCCTTGAAACAAAACGGCAGTCGATAATCACCACTCTATGAAATGATCTGCGTTAATTCGATCCTTCTACATCCTCGGCCAACCCTGGATGGAGACTGGACAGTTGTGGCCTCCACCTAGGCCAGGCAGCTTGGAAAACGCCATGCTTGGGAGGAACACTCTTCAGGATCCTGAGGGAAAGCACACTGAGCTTTACTTTAAAGTTTACAAGGACAAGGGAGATGACACTCTCCTGCCTCAGGAACATTTGAACATTACACAGTACACACAATAATGGGTGGTGTGTGCGTGTGAATGTGTGTGTGTGTGTTTCTTTGTTTAATTCTGGTTTGTTTGTTTGCCTGTTTTGTTTTTGCTTTTTAAATAAAGAAAAAGTGAAAGAAGTCAGAGTTGGTGGGTGGGGAAGTGGGGAGGATCTGGGAGAAACTGGGGGAAGGAAAAACCATGATCATATTATATTGTATGAAAAATAAATATTTTCAATAAATAAGAACTTAGAAGAACTCGAATACCTATGCATGTGTGTCATATCAGAGGTGGAGGTAGGAACTGAAAGCTTTGGGTAACAGAAGCACTCTACCAGGAGCTGGCGTTTAAACAGATAGTAAAATCAATGGGAAGGGAGGGGTGGCGAGTGGGGGGGGAGGGAGAGGGCAGAACAGGGGGAGGGCGGGGGTGTGGCTGTAAACTGAACAGAAATCACGTGGTTGAAGTCATCTACTCCCTTCCAGGCTTAAAGCAAGAGCTCTTTATTGCTTGTCCCCTCCACCCTGCAGGCAGCCAGTTTACAGAATCTGGAGTGGCTCAGTGACAGCCTCAGCCTGTGCTCAGTGGCCGGGTCTGCTGGAACACCCTTGCAAGATCTGAGGGCCAGGGCTGAGGGCCACTGGAGCCTGCATTCCTTCCGGTGTGACACTGGTGCTTGGGTGGTAAGTTCAGAGTAACAGGCCCGAGCTGCTGCTGCAATCTAACTTCACTTATAATGAAGCTCATCTACGCATCCATGACTTTCTTGAGTCTTTCCCAGTTGATACAATTTGGAGACGTAGTATGGTCCACCAATTACCTTCAAGTGTTAATGTAAAGACATGTCTTTGTTTTTCTTTTCTTTTTTTTTTTTTTTTTTTTTTTTTTTGGTTAGGTTTGGTTTGGTTTGGTTTGGCTTTAATAATTTAATTAATTTATTCAGAATACAACTCAATTGTTATCCCATCACTTGTATCCTCCCGTTCCTCCCTCCCTCCCGCTTTCACCCTATTCCCCTCCCCTAGGTCTATGACCCAGGGGGGCCCCCTCCCCCACTATATGGTCATAGGCTATCAAGTCTCATCTTGGCAGCCTGCCTATTCTTTCTCTGAGTGCCACCGGCTTCCCAAGACATGCCTTTGTTTCAGCTTGCTGCCTGTGATAGCTTGAAGTGGCCAGGCGTGGTGGCACACGCCTGTAATTCCAGCTCTCGGAGATGCAGAGGCTGGTGGAACCCTGTGAATTCAAGGCTAGCCTGGTCTACAAAGTGAGTCCAGGACAGCCAAGGCTACACAAAGAAACCCTGTCTCAAAAGTCAAAAACAACAACAAAAACCAAACAAATGCTTAGTCATCAGGGTGTGGCACTATTTGAAAGTACTTAGAAGGAGTACAGGGTGGAGTCTTATTGAAGTAGGGGGTGGAGCCTTATTGAAGTAGGGGGTGGAGCCTTATTGAAGTAGGTGTGGCTTCCTCAGATAAAGTGTGTCACTTGGGGGTGAGCTTTTGAGGTTTCAAAAGCCCAGGACAGTTACACTGCCCCCTCTTTCCCCTCCCCTCCCCCTTTCTCCCTTCCCCTCCTCTTCCCTCCTCTACCTCTCTCTTTCTCCCCCTCAGCCTGGGAACCAGGACGACAGGACAAAGTTTTCAGCTCCAGCACCCTGTGCGCTACCATAAACGGTAACGGACTACACTTCCGAAACTGTAAGTGAGCGCCCCCAGTCAAATGCTTTCGTCATAAATGTCTCTTCATAGCAATAGAACAGAGACCAACACATTGCCTCACAAAAACGGTGGCAAATTCAAATTCAGCGTGGTGGTTAGAAAAAAAAAAGTGAAGAGCAATGTAACAGTGGAGAGGCAGCTGGAAGACAGGCTTTAAAAGATATTTTATACTGTTATTGTTACAATACACTGTGCACTGGTTTATTTGAGTACTGGGATTTGATGCATCCTATAGCACAATACTTAAGTATAAAAAGGATTTGGATTTAAATTCCTATTGGGAAATGATCTATAACCTTTAGTTGGTAATTCTAATTAAATGAAATTCATCCTTTGTATGGACAGTATACAGCTGATATTGACTCGAAGGTTACTTAAGTGAGGAACTAAATGTAGAGTACTGGCTACTTGCTGCCCAGATATCCATGGCTACTAGCATTTTTAGTGAGAGACTCATTGTCATTATAAGGTATAATATTTCAGGTAATCACTGGTTTAGCAGTGCTCAATTGCAGCCCTCAAGACGCATTTAAAAATTTGAAAATATATATATAAACTAAGACACACACCCCTCACCTCCAGCTTCTAATTCCACGTCTCTGTAGCAAGGCCAAAGTATCTGTATTTACTTCAGGTTCCGGGATAATTTGGAGGCAAAACCACAATCAAGAACACATCACTGAACACTGCTTTTAGATTCATTAAGGTAAGCTTTGCTTAAAAAGCATGGCAGCTGAGCTGGAGTTTGCCACCTCTGCACCTCTGCCTCCACGACCATGAGGGAATAGGAATAGTGTCCTTGTTCAAATGAAACAGTATGAGAAGGCCTGGCTCGCAGCCAAGATAATCATACACAATGCAAATTTCAATGGAGGGAACCAGGCAAAGTGATCAAAAGTAACTCTATATTACACAGCCCACATTTCAATCACACAAAGGAGCCAAAGGTCATGGTGTTGCCATCAGTCAGAAACCAAGATGAAAAGGAGGAGAAAAAAATATATATCAGTGACTACATGGATGTTCAGAGCAAACAGCTGATGAGTGAGAGGGAAGGCAGACAGGAGCTGGAGGCTCCCAGAGCAGGAAGGCATGGCAGATGGTCAGAAGCTGAGGCACAGCAGCAGGAGCCAGGCGATCTGCAAGGAAGATGAGCAGAAGAACCGGTATCAGGTACCAGCAAAAGGGAGCGCTTGGTTCCAAGGCAATCTTCCGTCCCTGGCAGGAAGCTTCTTAGAGGCTTCCTGCTGTAGCAGAAACCAGTCTACGCCTGTAGACAGAAGCAAGAAAGTGCATGAAAATGGAGAAGGCAGAGCCGATGGGAGCAGGAATAGTATAAAGTCTCTCGGGAAAATATAGATACCCAACAAGACACAAAGCCAAAAAAAATCATATTTATTACTCAAACTGAAGCTTATAAGCAAAAAATATATATATATATGATGCATGCCTAAAGTATGTTTGCATAATGTATATTTTTAGAAGAAAAATGGAAAGAGTGATTTCATTCATGGATTTACTTATTCATTTTGATGAGATGGCAATGACTGAATTCCTTTGGTTGTCAAGCCCCACAGCAGAATCTGTAATGATCACATTGTCTAATAGAGGATAAGATTCATCCTAGTACGACGCAGGGAGTCTTAAGCTACAGGTAATACTAGGTCACCAGGAAGACTTCTCTCTGGAAGTAAAGCATTAAATAGCTCACCAGAAATAATGAGACCATAATATGATCCACTTTGGATAAGTACGATGCACAAAGGCACAATGGTGGGGTCAGAGGAGGATTTTGTGGAGAAGTAGTTCAGTATGGCTTCTGTATATGTTGCACAGTAAAGAAGAATGGAACGTTCAGAATATAGAAAAAAAAGGACCATAAATGGCAGGCCTTGTTAAAATGTGGGCTATTGAAGAAAAAGAAGGGGCGTGAAGGCAGATGGAAAGGTGGCAGAAAGAGGCTGGTAGGAGTAATAAGAAGTGGGTGACCATGACCAAAACACAGTGTATACAATATTGTCGAGAAATAAATAAAATTCTACAATGAAAAATAAAATTTGAAAAATATATGGATCTAAGTAGGACACACAAATTGAAGCATACACATACCATGCAAGTGACAGGAACATTTATAGTTAACAATACACTTCAGAGCATATGATATTATAGACAGCAAATTCCTGAGTGGTACCTCAGCAGCACAGGAAATAGGTCCAAGGTTGACAAATGGAGTTACATGAAATTTTAAAGCTTAAATGCTGCAAAAGAAAGTATGAACAAGGGGGCTGGAGAGATGGCTTAGAGGTTAAGAGCACCATCTGCTCTTCCAAAGGTCCCAAGTTCAATTCCCAACAACCACATGGTGGCTTACAACCACCTGTAATGAGATCTGGTGCCTTCTTGTGGTGGGCAGGCACATGTATGGGCAGAATACTGTGTAAATAATAAATAAATCTTTTTTAAAAAAAGAAAAGAGAAAAAAGAAAGTATCAACAGAATAAACAGCCTATAGAAGGAGAGAAAAAAATTGTCAGCAGTACTTTAGACAGGAAGTTAATACTTAGACTTTACAAAGAGCTGGAAAAATGAAACTCCAAACAAATGAAACATGTAAACAATAAAGTGGCCAATTGTTAGGACAGATAGTTCTCAAAATAAAAACTACTGATAGCCAGTAAGCATGCTCAAAGATGTTCAGTAACTAACCAACCTTCAAACAAATGTGTATTCAACTTATTTTAAAGAGTCCATTTCATCGCAGCCAAAATGGCCACCACTAAAAAAAAAAGAAAAGAAAAAGAAAGAAGAAAGAAAAAAGAAAAAGAATGGCAGCAAATGGCATTGAGGACATGGGAAGAGAAGAACACTTATTCACTGTGGGTGGGTGTGTAAACTTTGTAACCACTGTGTAACTCAAAGTGGAGGGTTCTCCAAAAATCTAATAATAAAACTACCATATGATAGAGTTTTACCACTCTCAGGCACATACCCAAAGGGCTCTACATCCTACCACAGAGATACTTGCATAACCATGGCCAGGTATAATTTTTAGCAGAGATGAATACTGTGCTACTTTCAGGGACAGAAGGTTCTTTCCCAGGAATTTCAGGTAGCCTTCCACTCGGAAATAATGTGATCACGTTTTAAGATACATTGATGGAATCAATTTTCAATAAGTACCTACTGTATTCAAGTGATAATAACAGAATATAAGAATCATCTGAATGTTGTTATATAATAATTTGGAGGAAAACATAATGCAAGGCAAGGCCTTACAGCATCAAATACTCAACATGACACAAACATAACCATTACCTTCTGTGCCAGGCACTTTGCATGGTAGCAGAGACATGACACAAAAAAGATATTGCCTAACAATAAGAACTCCCAAACATCCTTTTTCTTAAATCCCTCAATTCTTAGTCTCTCTAGCAATGGGGTATCCAAATTAGTCACAGGGGAAGTGTGTTAAACTTCTAAAAATGCTGCTGGGCAGTTGTGGTGAACACCTTTAACCACAGCACTCACTCGGGAGGCAGAGACAGGGATCTCCATGAGTTTGAGTCCAGCCTGGTCTACAGAGTGAGTTCCAGGACAGCCAGAGCTACACACACACACACACAAAAAAAAAAAAAAAAAAAAATCTAAATATGCACATTTTTAAGCCATGTCATTGTCATTAACGGAGCCTTGTTTATCACAGTTGACTTTTAAAAACTCACAGCTGTCCTTGCCAGGGTCTCTTTCATATGTTGGCATCTGTATCATCTGAAGTGTTCTTAACATCTGTGTTTCCTTATGAGTCACACTGAAAAATAAGCTGATGCTCTAACACCATACAACAGTTTCTGAACAACTTTTATAACTACAGCTAACCTGTAAAATAATACTCTGATCTCTTGTGTCTATAATGTAGAAATTTGCTACTGTGATGATTTCTCTCTCAACAGTCACCTTCAAAGGATTACTGTCTTGCAACACCTTACAGAAAATTATTAAAGACATTCACCCCAATTGGATGAGAGTCGAGTTCTCCTTTTTATAAAACTACTACACTGTCTGCATCCACCTCTTTGCCCAAAACCTCATAGTATGATCAAACGTGATGATAACAGAAAGCTATTACAATTACACAGCAGGATCAACAATCAATAATGAAATTTCATATTCAAACACAGTTCTCAAGTATTGACTCCCAACCTGACTGAGTCTCCTTTAAGGTCCAGCCGTCAGCTCAAAACATCCCTTGTGGTGCTTGATTATTACTTGATATATTGTATAAACAAAGAAAAACTAATCATTTCTCCTAACCTCATCCCAATTATCCCTACAATGAGGCCCCCACCTAAGGAGCTGTATACCTAATCATTCAACTGTTCGGGCCAATTAGTCTGACACTTAGAGGCTAAAATGGCAGTTTGCACTTTTCATTAGGGCACCAGGTTTTTGAAGGCAGGAATGCTAATTACTTTGTAATTTGCTATATTTTTAACAACTGAATGCTGTATAACAGCCACTCAATAAACACTGACTCTTCCAATTTCCATAGCACCACCCTCCTGAAAAAAAAATTGAGATTATAATTTAATTACAATACTTCTCCCTTCTTTTTCCTTCTTCCAACCCTTCCCAAAATCCCCTCCCCACTTTTTCCTCAAAACTGTGATACCATCTTTTTATTATAGAACTTTCAACAGTATTCTTAGATATGCTAATATGATTGTAGACAATTTCTGAGTATTTTATTTCTTTTTTTTTTCTTTTTCTTTTTATTTTATTTTTTTTTTAATTTATTATTGTTACATCTCTATGGTTATCTCATCCCTTGTATCCTCCCATTCTCCCCTCCCTCCCATTTTCCCCTTATTCCCCTCCCCTAAGACTGTTCCTCAGAGGCATTCCCTCCCCCTGTATATGCTCATCAAGTCTCTTCTCGGTGACCTGATGTCCTTCCTCTGAGTGCCACTAGGTCTCCCCCTCCAGGGGACATAGTCAAATGTGAGGCACCAGAGTACATGAGAAAGTCAAATCCCTCTCTCCACTCAAGTGTGGAGACTGTCCTGTCCATGGGCTAGATCAGGGTAGGGGTTTAAATTTTACTGCCTGTATTGTCCTTGGCTAGGGCCTTAGTTTGAGCGGGACTCCTTGACCCAAATCTGCCTATCATAATGTTCTACTTGTAGGTTTCTAGGACCCACTGGATCCTTCTACATTGCTATTCTCCCATTGTTCTCTCATCTAGAGTCCCAATAGGATGTCCTCCCCTCTGTCCCAGTTTCCTGGTAAGGGAAGGCTTTCGTGGGACATGCCCATTGGGCTAGTATGCAGATACAAGTGAGTATATACCATTTGAGTCTTTCTGCTTCTGGGTTAACTCACTCATTATGATCATCTCTAGCTCAATCCATTTGTCCACAAATTTCGGGAATTCCTTGTTTTTAATAGCTGAGTAGTATTCCATAGTGTATATGTACCACAGTTTCTTTATCCATTCTTCGACTGAGGGACATTTAGGCTGTTTCCATGATCTGGCTATTATGAATAAGGCTGCTATGAACATGGTTGAGCAAATTTTCTTGTTGTGTGCTGGTGCATCTTCTGGGTATATTCCAAGGAGTGGAATAGCTGGGTCTTGAGGAAGCCCTATTCCCAGTTTTCTGAGATAGCACCAGGAGTATTTTGTTTCTTTACATATAAAATGAGACAAATTAAACAATCTATAAATTCCCTGTCCATGCCAAAAAAAAAAAAGTGTACAACTGTGTATGCCTGCAGAGCTGACTTAAATTACAGAATATTCCTTTTCCACTCAATCTATTGTGTAATTTCTATTTGTCTCCCCCTTTATTGTTGTATCTAATAATATACATGTAGTTCCAGCTCACAGAGTACTTATATTTGTTGCTTCCTTTGACATTCACATGAAACTCTTGGGACACTATACTATTTCTACCTCACAGGTGAAGGTCTATAGACTCAGAAAGGTTATACGATTTCTTCAGATTCACCATGTATCTCATTTCATTTAACAAATCTATTATTAGTAAAGCATATTAGCTAGTATTTCAAATTTTTAGGATCATGATGTATACCAGCAATTGCTTCAACTAATATTAATGTGTATATAGATATATGGCTTAAGGAATTCTAACACTATTTTTCAATCTTCATAAGGGTTTTTAGAAGACTCTAAGCCAACACATCTTTAAGAGAGTTTCTGTCCATTTATTTGAGTCTTGCAGTGGCAAATCTTTATAGTCAAGTTGAATGGATTTGGCATCATCTAGGAAGCAGACCTCTGGACAAGTCTGTGAGGGAGTTTCCAGAGACATTTAACTAAGGGAAGACTCACCCTGAATAAGAACATCACTTTTTCATGGTCTGGGGTGCAAGGCTGAATAAAAAGGAGAAAGCAATCTGAAAACAAGTGCTCATCTCTCTGCTTGCTAGCTGCAGACACAATGTGGCCAGCCCCCTCACCTGCCTACCAATGCGCTTTCTCTGTTTCAGTAGTATTCTCTCAAAATGTGAGCCAAATACATCCTCCCTTCTGCGAGTTTTCTTCTTGGGTATCACATCATAGCAATGAGAAAAGTCATAGCAAATAATACAAGTACTGAAAAGACCTATGAGACCAAAAATACCCCCTTCTCAATACAAGAGTCCTGACTATTTCTCCAACTTCTACATTACTTTAAATAAATGAGTGCCTCCAGAATGCTGCTGCAATGAGTAAAAATATAGAATAATTTTAAAGGCTTAACTACAAGTTAGCATGCCAGTATGGACAGAGGAAATTCCACAGACTTCCACCTCTACATGAAATGCTACAGGCACTCAGTTTCCCCCACAGACAGGTTATCCAATCTCAAGTGGTTAGCTCTGGAAACATATCCATACAAAAACACTAAATTGACTTAGTAGGGTTGTATACATGTGTGTATACATACATGTATATACACATATACATATATACATATAATAATAAAGAAGAGATTATGAATTTGGGAGAGAGAGGAAGACCAGTATAGCTACTATACTCATGCGCGAAACTCTCCAAAATTAAAGTTAAATAAAAGTAAATGAAGATTTAGATTCAAGTTAGGCTCCGAGTATTTGTAATATCCTCAATTACAAAAAAAAAAATCCTTCTATACCCATGCACTATGTTGCCAAGGAATGATGAACACAGCCCCTGTTGGTTGCCCTCTGTCATGGTTCCGCAGTATAATCAGCCCTGCATCCACTCTGATGAAAAGCATTCCTACCATGGTTTCCCTTCGAATCTCTCCATTTCTAGTCTGCTTAAGCCTAGTCTGGATAGTCTGGCCAGGAGCTGCTCGTGAGCACATATTCACCTTCATACTTCTGCGCATCGCAGCTTACACCCCAACCCTCACACCCAACATACCACACTGTATGTTTTTAAAGTTTCAATCTTCTGTATAAGCGTTTAGTGATGTTTGCTTTCAAACGGTTGGAATCTATGTTTTAAGGGTCAAGCCGATTCACTTTACAACTAATCACCTGGATTTCTATTTTACTTTTTTTTTCCCCCCTAACTCCACAATGATGTTTAAAGGACACACAGGCATTTCAAGGAACACAATATCTGATGCAGACACTCTGAAAGTGTGGGCTGTAGACAGAGGAAACCAAATTCCAAGGGCACAGACTGGAGGAGAACCTAAACCAAGCTAATGGAAATATGGTACAACGAGCAATTTTAACCAAAAGTCATGGTGGGAACTCCGCAGTCATCCACTAAAAGCCAATAGAAGATTAAATTCAAAGGCCGGAACCTCAATGGAAGTGGAGCGATTGGGGCAAGGTGCATACTAGGATCTATTAATGTCAAGACTTAAAAGGAAAGAGGGAGGTGAGGGAAGGTGAGAGGTGGGCAGGGAAGGAGAAATGGGTTTATTTAAACGATCCATGGGTAGAACTCTAGGCACTATGATGCTATCCAGAGGGAGGCGGGTAAAACAAGACAGGAACAGCCTTCCTTGCAGAATACTCTCCCTGCAGGGGGCACAAATGCTGAATAAGACTAAGCAACAACAAAACAAAACAAGAAAAGCAAGAAATCCACCCCAGAAGTCTTTAGCTAGCTGTGGTGATGCCCTCGACCCCTTCTTAGCTTATGGGAAGAGGAGCATAACTTGGAAGTTTTTGATGGACTACCTGGGACTGTATTTCTGGTGAAAGCAAGCATCTTCCTACTGTTCTCTTAAGGATCTTTCCTTTCCAGAAAGACAGGTAGGGAAGTTGATGCTTAGTTTTATATTTGGACTAACAAATTAAAAACATAATTTCTCTCCAGAATCCTAAGTCTTTTCAGTGTTTCCTAAAAACAGCACAAATTCTGTTTCCATTTCCTTAGATATCAAAGAAATTAATTTGTTGTTGTTGTTGCTGCTGCTGCTGCTGCTGTTAATGCTATTATCTCCTAAGAGCCAAAAAGTATATGGTCGTGCATGTCCCTAGTTCAGAAATCAGAACCATTAGACAGATACCTTGCTTGGAAGATGCAGGCAAAGGTAATTGGTGAACTTAGAAAGGGCCTGCAGCGACATAAGTGTTTGTCCCCAGTTGGGAGTGCTGTCTCCTTAGGTGATCCCAAGCAACCTTTGACTTGAGAGGAATTTTTCCAAGGACAGGCTATCCTAATGGCCACCCTCGGTCCATGCTGCAGTTTCTGGGTTTTTACAGCTCCAACTCCCGCATCAGAATACTCCTGCCCTAGGCCCCAGCCGCCCCCAGGACTTCAGTGCAGCCTTGCAGTACACCCATCTCCCGCCCTAGATGGGGCTCCCCCAACTGGCGGGAACCGGAGACACTGCAGTGCGACACCCTGCAGGGTTTTTAATGATACGGCGACCACCGAGATCTACACAGGCCTGGTGACAGTGGCCTCTTGACTTTCAGTTTGTGAGCCCCAGAGCAAGACCCTGAGGGTAATCGGCCCTCTGGACGCCAGCGTCTTTGCGCCCCCACCTACCCGTGCCGAATCTCCAGTCTCCAGCGCCCGTCTCCACGTGTTCCGAAGCCCCAGGTGCCGCTGCGCTGGCTCCAGAAGGCAAGAGGCCGAGGGGCCCAGAGCGCGCGGGCTACCGCCGCACCACGTGTGCTAACGGGACTGGCGCGGGTGGAGCGGGCCGGGTCAGGCTCCTCCACCCCCACCGCAAACCCGCTGCCACGCGCCCTGTCGCCGTCCCGCAGCAAGGGCCGGCCCAAGCCTCGCGGGCGCGCGGGGACACCTTCCGGACAGCGCTATGGACACGGTCTGCAAAGGAAACGGTAAGATGAGCGCTTTGGTGTCCTTGCCTGCGGGAACGGGAGGGCAGCCAATGCCTTGGGTTCAATGGGGGCAGAGGGGACCGCTGACCCTAGAATCACCCCTTCCATTCAAGGAGCCGACCAGGATGTTCTGGACAAACTCAAGGAGGTCATGGGAAATTGGACACAGGGGTGTTCTCCAAAGAGGGACACCAAAGCTGAAAGTGGCTCTGTCTGATTGGTTATTGAAACGATCTGAATGAAATCTGCAACAGTCAGGTTAGCTAGGCCAGCATGTTGGCCATCAGTTTTGGGTGTCTCTTGACTAATGTTTCTCAGAAGCCAGGCTTGGAAGAAATGAAGAGAAGATTCATTCAGTAAAGAGGTGTCTCCAATAGGCCTCTGGGGGACGGATCCTTTCCAAGTCCCCAGTGTTCATGTCTGTGTTTCCTAGGTGATTTATTTTTCCATAAAGATTATCTAAGGTGAAAAAGATGAATCTGGATTTCTTTGCTATACTGTTGAAGAGACAGAACATCTCGGTGGTGTCAACACTCTATAACGGGAGTGAGTTGTAGAACCAACCAAATGAAGGAATGTGGACCCTTACACTGGCGTGAGTCCTGCTGACACCTAAAACTTCAAATGAAGAAGCCGCTCAGGGGAATACTCTTCTCCTTGTGTTTTTATCTTCTCCGGTACAGTAGAGCCAAGCGAGAGGCTCCACCGCTGATTATCAAGGTCTTCCTCAGTGCCTTGCTTGGTGACCACAGAGCACGGGTAACTCCACTCCCGCAAACTTGAACCCGTGCAGCTCAGAATCTGTACCGTAGATTCTGCAGCAGCAATGCCAGCCCGGTATTTAACCAGGTATATTTGAGACAGACAGACAGAAAGAAAGAAAGAAAGAAAGAAAGAAAGAAAGAAAGAAAGAAA
>OU015748.1:98955566-98993953 GCA_907169655.1 Acomys percivali
AAGAAAGAAAGAAAGAAAGAAAGAAAGAAAGAAAGAAAGAAATCAAGCAGGTTTTCTGTGCCAGTTTTTCTCCAGTTGGCATTGAGAGAACAACACATTTGTCACTTTGAAAGCAGCATATTACTGTAATGGAAATTTTTGTTACTTTGACAAGGGCACTATTTAAATGAAAATACACGTAGAACACATTGTTCCATTTTAAGTTGTATTTCATTAACCTTATAGTTATAATCCTCAAGGTAATATCTTAATAAAACCAAACAATCAGCTATATTGGGCCACTCTGAAAAAAATATTAGACTCCAATTTCTTATTTGTGTGTGTGTGTGTGTGTGTGTGTGTGTGTGTACACATGCATCTGTACTTGGGTCCAAGCATCTCATGGAGTTCCTAGGGCAAATTTTAGGAGTTGGCTCTCTCCCACTTTATGGGTTTGGGTGAAGTTCATGTTAGTAGGCTTAGAGGCAAGCATCTTTACCTGCTGGGACACCTCACAGTCCCCAGCCTTTAATTTTATAGATGAGCAACTGAGGCTGACAGAAAAAGTCGTTGTCGAAGGTGTGACTAATTAGCCAATGGACAATTCAAGCCAGCAATGCCCTAAAGTCCAGACACGGAGGTATATATTTCTGTAAGTGAGTGGTTTTACAAAGTAGTGGTGATTTGCTGAGCTTTGTCACAACTTAAGAGATGTGTGACTCTAAAGGCACAACATGAGGGTAAACTCTGAGACGGCAGCATTGTGCATCTTGATTGTGACGGTTACACAAACCTATACACAAGACAAAATGTCAGATCATCAGCACATTACACCAATACCAATTTCCTGATTCTGATGTCGTGCTATAGCTTTATAAAAAATAGCTCTTGGGGAAAAAAACTGGATGGAGGGTATGTGGTACCTCTCTCTACTTTCTTTACTATTTCCTATGAATCTGTAATTATTTCACAATAAATTCCTTTCTTTAAGATTATTTTACAAGTACATCAAATTCCAAACATTGCCTATGTTTATAAATCCAATCATCCACAAAAACATCATTTAATATATATGTGCTCTCTTAAGTATTTACAATATACTTAAAATATTTCTTATACATAAACTAATATTTGCATACTCCCTTACTGTTATTGTTAAGGACCAACCTTTTGTCTCTAAGCTATTGTACTTTATTGTAAAATACACATTTTAGGCATTTCTACTCATGCAGGGTACTAGCATATCCCAATTCAACAGTATCTCAGTATTGTATACTAATTTCAGTGTTGTTGGTTTTTTTTTTTTTTTTTAAAGGGGAAATGAGGAGCAAATAATCCTTGAAATGCTTCCTGTGTAAAATTAGCAGCCTAATGTTTTTCTTTCCTCTTTTTTTTTCTGTTTAAAATTAATAAGATCCTCAGTCTATAATTCTTACTTTATCTTAACAAAATATTTTCTGAGCCCCAGGCTCAGAATTGCAGAATTGATAGGAGGGGACATAGTGTTTTATAGAAAGAAGCTGTGCTTATAAATGCTATTCTCTTTCAGAAAAATCAGGAATGTAAATCAAATTTGAGCTTTAAGATCTATCCTTTTAATGGAGTTTCTACTTTGAAGGTTGACCATCAGCAGAAGAAGCCTCACAGTATACTAATATAATTTTTTTTTTTTTTTGAGACAGGGTTTCCCTGTGTAGCCTTGGCTGTCCTGGACTCACTGGTAGACCAGGCTGGCCTTGAACTCACAGCAATCCATCCGCCTCTGCCTCCCAAGTGCTGGGATTAAAGGTGTGCGCCACCACCTGGCACTAATATAATCTTAAAACAGTACTATAGACTAAGTTCTTAGCAATGCTAAACAAGTCTCTATACAGGCTTTCTGCATAGAAAATACAGGGCTCTAAGAATGTCAGATTTACTGGTATCCTTTACAATTTCCATGGCTGCTGAATATATGCTACTGCATCTACTTAATATTATTTAAACACACTATGTTTTTCATTAGACTTTATCTAAAGAATGGAACCAACACAAAGAGACGCGATACCCTAGGTTTCATAATTTTTCATCTGGTCTCACAAAGAGCCTGGTTGTGCCCAAAGGAGTTCTGTGCTAGGACAGCCCTTACCAGCATTAGAAAGATTCAAGGATCTTTGTATTGAAATCAACTCAGAACTCACATAATCACAGTGTATCTACTGGCACCCAAACTGAAGCTCTCGGTACTGATACCATACAGGGCTTCACAGATGCCTCCCTGAAGTGCATATGCTTTCCCACATGTCCCAAGATGACTGCCTATGAGCCAGATTCATTTTTCAAATGTAGTTACTTCATTTTAAAAATCGGGAAGACATTTGCTTTTAGAAATCAAAAATTTAGCTTCATCAGGCCTGGCAAGTTCTAGTAAGGGTTTCTTACAGATGGTGTCTACTCTTTTATGCTAACGGAACACTGACAAAAGAACTCAGCTCACTTGTATTGACTGTCTTAAACAAAGACATCTGAGCTTTTTGACTTATGCCCTAAACCACCTCCCAGATGTGTGAGTCCTAATCTGATCTGGAGATACAGGAATAAAAGTAGAGTGAATTAGTCATGGCTCAAGACATTTCTTTGAACAAAAGCCAATCTCTAAACACCAATGTTTTCTTTCCTTAGTGCTCAGAAAGCGCTTTCTAAATTTTCAGCTAAAATTTTAAATGCAAAATATTTAAATGTTATGCACAAATATTTAAATTAAAATTTAAACACATTAAATTTTAACTTAATGATTTAAATAAATAAGAATTAAAATATAAAATAGTTTACTATTATTAAAATAAAAATATTTAAGTCTCAACCATTTTAGAAGCTCTTCCTTTTCTAGCTTTTGAAAAAGAAAAATTAGATGTTTCCTTTCTATATTTGATTTTTTTTTGAGGGTGTAAGGGGCACCTTTCTCTTCTCCGGGGTTCTTTAGGGATGTTCACAGTGGCGCCATGATTCTGTTCTTTGGTTAAAAGATGCCACTATAAAGCCTGGCATATCATTTGGCTGTCAAATGAACTAAGTGTTTTCATGGTGGTATCCATCCTAAGTCTTACTTAGCACTTATAACCTTTGTTCTGCAGTTTTTACTTTGGAAATTCTTTCTTGTTTCCTTCAAATATAATTAAAATGATCAGTGTTTTGTTTTTTAATATTTTGATAAGACATAGTTAAAATTTGTTTCTATTCTTGCTTGACACTCTAAAGTTAAGTCTTACTGGATCACATGTTCCTGAAACCAAAACTCTGGATTTTTTTCAATTATTCACAGTTTTATTAGCATCAATAACATTTATTATCATAATATTTGGCTCAAATATTAAACCATCTAAACATCACTCCGGTAGTAGAATGAGAAAGACAGTGTAAAATAATACTATCTTAAGTGGTCCTCTAAGTTGAAACAGAAAAAGAAAAGACAATAAGAAGTTATCTATTTCTCAAAATATGAATATATAAGATATGAATTTAATTTCAAAGGAGAACATTCTTTCTTATTCCCCAAAGAAAATGATGAACTTTTGATGACCCAACCAAAGACAGTTTGCTGAGTTAAAACCATAAAAATCATGTTAGGTTCAACCTACTAACAGTGCACGTCTTTCCCTGGGGCAGGGTGAAGTATTTTGTAGCATGAATGAAGAAAGGGTAGAGAGTTATATTAACCAGTCTTCTCCCTACTTTCTTGGTTTAACTCATGCCCAGGAAAACTCAATTTGTAATTTCACACCATTAATACACATTAAACTAACTCTAAAAGGCATAGAATAATAGTCTGAGTGAGCAGGTGCTATTAAAGCTAATGACCCTTTAATGCATTTATTAAAATGATGCATGCTTTTGAAAGGGCCATTGTGTTTCCATAAGACAGAAGGTGGTAGACTTATAGACTTTATGTTATTTAAATGAACATCCTTCCATATTGTTCTTGTTATATTAAAGAGAGAGGTGGCTACTCTAAAGTTATTTCTTTTTTGTAATTAGTTCTTTTATATTTTGAGAATATAATATAATTGCGTTTCTCCTTTCCATTTCCTCCCTCCAAGCCCTCCTATATGCTCTTTCTTATTCTCTTTCAAAGTCATGGCCTTTTTTTTCATTAGCTGTTGTTATATAAAATATATGTGTATATGTGTATATATATA
The DNA here is from genome assembly GCA_907169655.1 of Acomys percivali. NCBI lineage: Eukaryota > Metazoa > Chordata > Mammalia > Rodentia > Muridae > Acomys > Acomys percivali. The sequence continues at coordinate 98,959,721 of OU015748.1, forward strand.
TATTCTTAAATATATAAGTACAACCTGCCCAGACTATAATTTTACTTGTATGTATGTTTCAGGACTGATCATTCATTACTGGATACTCAAATAGGGTGCTCCTACCTGCAAAAGAGATTTCTATCACTTTCAGCAGTCCTTAGTGGCTGATGGTTCTTTGTGTACGGTTAAGGATTAACATGGTTACTGATGTTGTAACCGCATGTTTGGGCAGTCACATTACTGAAACTTTACAGGTACAGCGTCTAACATTCCTAGGAGACACAATCTCACAGTAAACAATCCTCTGGCTCTTATAGTCTTTCCACCCCCCTCCTCTGCAATAATACCAGAAATTCTCTCATCTGGGTCGGCAGTGTTCCCTTCTAAAGCTAAAGGCCACATGACAAATACTAGTCACAAGAAAGCCCTCTTTTAAATTGTTGGTCAGGATTGCTCAAGAAAGCCTGAAAAATATTATAGCCTATTGATGTTGCCCTTGGTTTCCCCACACCCCCTGGGGCAGGTAAGATATGTTCCTATTGCTGAAGACACCATGTACTTCAGATACAGGACCCAGGAGCCCCTAAATTTAAACTGACCTGAAAGGTCCCTACCTGAGGACTAGCTTTCATGGCACCAGACTGCACCAGGTAAGCTTCCAATGTAGGGAAGCAAATAACTGTTCTGCCCAGATGTGATGTGTATGAACCACAGCAACCACCATCCCAGCATGATAACCTGCAGAAGGTGTTCAATAAGTGCCACACATACCCAGGAAGTAGCCAACAGCTCTCTAGTTGGACTTAGAATTCACTCAACAAGAAAGAAGCCACTCCTGGTGCTAGAAACCTAGCAAGGCTAATGAAGTCATGGATCTTAAAGGAGTACCCAAAAAATGACACTTTACTAAGCCAACATAATCCTTAACTACATTTTCAATATTTGTCCTTATACCCATAGATAAATGTAGTTCCTCAACCCACATTAAGAGAACGTCTCTTTGCAACAAATGAAGACCTTTACAAAAAAAAAAAAAAAAAAAAAAAAAAAAAAAAAAAAAAAAAAAAAAACTACAACCACTTAGAATGCAAAGTTGTTTAATCCAGTCCAAACTAATATGTCTACAAAATAGCTCTCAAATCTAAGGGTTTTTTAATTATTAAAAAATAGTTTTATCATACAAAATACTCTGATCGTGGCTTCCATCTCTTCCCAGATCATTCCTACCTCTTCACCCATCCAACTCTTTTGTGTTTTATGGGTTTTGTTTTTGTGTCTGTGTTTCTTGTGATTTTTTTCTTCATTGATGTATGTTTGTTTTTATTTTCCTGCTTGTTTTCTAATTTTATTTCTTAACTCTAACCTAAGGAAATGCTTCTAGTAGCTCTTGTGTTGTGGTGGCTTGGGTGTTCTGTCCTTGGTGCTGAATCAGTCTTTCTATTTAAGAGCACACCACACACATACACACACACATACACACACACACATACACACACACATACACACACACACACACACACACTATAGAAATAAGCAATGAAGAAGGGAAAAGTCATTTTTCTCATGATCAACAAATATGTATACACACACACACACACACACACACACACACACACACCGAGGTGATGGTGCCACACGTCTTTAATCCCAGCAGAGGCGGAGGGTATCTGAATTGAGTTTGAAGCCAGCCTGGACGACAGAGTGTGTTCCAGGACAGCCAGGGATACACAGAAAAACAAAATTCACGATTAGAATTTAGAAATTCATACATTGGGCAACTTTATAATTAGCATAGAAGATTATATGAAAACATTATTAATTTTTGTATTTGAAGAATTTGGAAGGGGCACAGAAAGTATTTGTTTTTAACCTGACATTTCACCTTGGTATTTTCATCTTTTTACTCTTATTTAATTCACAAATCTATAGTATGTCAATAACTTTAATAGTCACTGACTTCTGTTCATTTACCAGAAACTATTCAGTTTCTATTTTGAGAGGTCAATACCTTGAGCATTATTTATACAATTTCAAACAAGACAAAAATCATACAACTTCTAGTAGTGAGCCATAATATGCATTCCTTTTTATATACATTTATCAGAATACTTATGATCAGTTTCACATTAATTCAGTAAGACAAATAGTTCTGAGGGTTGCAAGTGATTTTAACATGTAGTGCTTGCTACCAAGAAGCCAAGAATTAATAATTGCTGTACATATATTGAAAATAAGATAATACCATAAGGGAGTACATGTCACTAAAACTTAACATCTGAGGGATGGAGGTAGTTTGGTATTTTTACTGATTTATTATCTCTATTCCCTAACTCAGTTGCTAACACATAGTGTTCTGTTCTTATTTTTTGCATAAATTAGAATCTGAATGAAAGAATAAGTACCAAAAGAATAGTTGGTGGCACTGATCACGTGGCCCCGGCTTACAGCTATCCCCTTTAGAGAGAACATGCACTCATCAATTGCCAAGTTAGAGAATTTATGTTTTTTATTCTGTTTTTCTCAACATATTAAAATATTAAGGGTAAAAATAAATGTGGTTTTATTAGTGTATATTAAATTCCACACACTTGGTGTGTTTTCTCTATACTAGTTCCTTTCACATACATACAATTATTGTCATCGTTTTCTTCATATATGGGAAGTTAGCTCACTTGCTTAAATAATCTAGCAAACACATAAGAATGAAAAGTTTTATTAAATGCCTAATAGTGAGTTTTTAAACAACCATTATCCCAAAATCTCAGCCAACTTTAGCATATGAGTGCCTTTTCAATTTTTATATCACTATCAAAACTAAAGCTCTTCAAAAGTCTACCTCCCATGACCAGTTTATGACAAGTTACTTATGCGTAGGTACATTTCTGTTCTAAGATATCTAGGGTTACCATGGGAAATAGAGAAAGAAAACTATTGTTTTCTTTATTTAAGTAATTATTTAAGTAATACTCAATGCTCTCAGTTAACAATGTTTCCTGATGCTCCACTAGGGGAATAAATCTCCAACAATGTGTTCTCTCCTATAGTAAAGTAGCTATGGTGTGATGGCCAGTCACAGATTGAGAAGAATCTTTTACAAAGGAAAATATTTTCTACTTTTCAATAGGACTTATATTAAACATTTGAACCTGTCAGCCAATTCTAACTTACACATAAAACTAATCTACAGAAGTATCATTAATAAGCCCACCAATTATTTTTGCAGTTTCCAAGTGATTGATATTTTCATCTTTATGTTTCAGTTTTTGAGACTAAAACTTGCAAATCTAGCATCCCTTTTGAGCTTGTACTGTTAATCATTGCTGAAGAGTGACCAGAAAACTCGTCAATCATCTTTTTATTTTACAATTTTTTATTAAATATTTTTACATATACATTTATATTGTTACACATATATACAATAAACTACCTACATCAAGAAGAACCACAAAACAATCAGGAATTATAAAAATGTTACATTCATAATGTTTTGGCTATTTGTATTTGGCAGCCTTGAAGAAAGAAAGCATCTTTCCTATCTTGGTAAGTCTAAAATTCTAAATGTAAATTGATATCGAACATATCTCATCATTATCAATTTAAAACATCTAACTAGACCTAAAAACAGCTTAACCCCTAAACAACTAAGCTTAATTGTAAGACTAAACTATCTGGTCTTTAACCACATCAGACTTGAGAAGGAATAAAATTAATTACAGGAGTGCAGGTTGGCAGCTTGGCAAATGAGAAGATGACAGAGACAGTTTGATACCTGAGCATCTACAACATTGGTGCAACATCTTCAGCCTTCTGGCTCAATATATCTGACAGACATATTTGTGAGGCAGGAACTATTGAGGACTTGCTTACCCTGTCTTGGCAGAGTTTGCTTGTCGACTCTGCCTGCATCCAAGCTTGGCCATTTTTAGGCAGAATTCTGTCTGTGGTAGAAATGGCATTTTTCCCAGTGGCTTGTTTGCCGCATTTGAAGCCATCTCCATAAGGAGGTTCTTTGATGCTCCTCATCTTCTCTGAGGTAGGCTGAGTGTTGCCAGAAGTTAACCTGTCTCATTGTAAATGAATCTTTAAAATAATAAAAAAAAAAATCCTTAAATGCCATATTCTGCATGTCTCAAGTTTTCAAAGACCTTACCTAACTAAAATAAACTCAAAAGTAACAATAATTCCTTTTTAAAATATATTTTATTAATTTATTCATATTACATCTCAATTGCTATCCCATCCCTTGTATCCTCCCATTCCTCCCTCCCTCCCATTTTCCCCTTACTCCCTTCCCCTATGACTGTGACTGAGGGGGACCTCTTCCCCCTGTATATGCTCATAGGGTATCAAGTCTCTTCTTGGTATCCTGCTATCCTTTCTCTGAGTGCCACCAGGCCTCCACATCCAGAGGACGTGGTCAAATATGAGGCATCAGAGTTGGTACGAAAGTCAGACCCCACTCTCCACTCAACTGTGAAGAATGTCCTGTCCATTGGGTAGATCTGGGTAGGGGTTCGAAGTTTACTGCACATATTGTCCTTGGCTGGTGCCATAGTTTGAGCAGGACCCCTGGGCCCAGATGCTCCTGTCATAATGTTCTTCTTGGAAGTTTCTAGGACCCTCTGGATCCTTCTATTTCCCCATTCTCTGATGCTTCTCTCACCTAGAGTCCCAATAGGATGTCCTCCCCTCTGTCCCACCTTCCTGGTAAATGAAGACATTCATGGGACATGCCCCTTGGGCTAATGTCCAGTTACAAGTGAGTATATACCATTTGACTCTTTCTGCTTCTGGGTTAACTCACTCATTATGAACTAGAGTTCAATCCATTTGTCCACAAATTTCAGAAATTCCTTATTTTTAATAGCTGAGTAGTATTCCATAGTATAAATGTACCACAGTTTCTTTATCCATTCTTCTACTGAGGGACACTTAGGCTGTTTCCAGGTTCTGGTTATTATGAATACGGCTGCTATGAACATGGTTGAGCATATGTCCTTGTTATGTGCTGGAGCATCTTCTGGGTATATTCCAAGGAGTGGAATATTTGGGTCTTGAGGAAGCCCTATTCCCAATTTTCTGATATAGCATCAGATAGATTTCCAAAGTGGCTGTACTAGTTTGCATTCCCACCAGCAATGAAGGAGTGTTCCACTCTCTCTCCACATCCTCGCCAGCATGTGGTGTCACTTGAATTTTTGATCTTTGCCACTCTGATGGGTGTAAGATGGAATCTCAGAGTTGTTTTGATTTGCATTTCCCTGATGACTAAGGAGGTTGAGCATTTCTTTAAGTGTTTCTCAGCCATTCGATATTCCACTGTTGAGAAGTCTCTGTTTAGTTCTGAGCCCCATTTCTCAATTTGGGTTATTTGGTTTGGTGGTGGTTAATTTCTTGAGTTCTTTATATATTTTGGATATTAGACCTTTGTCAGATGTAGGGTTGGTGAATACCTTTTCCCAGTCTGTAGGCTGTCGCTTCGTTCTGTTGACAGTGTCTCCTGCCTTACAGAAGCTTCTCAGCCTCATGAGGTCCCATTTATTAATTGTTGACATTAAGGCCTGGGCTGTTGGTGTTCTGTTCAGGAAGTTGTCTCCTGTGCCAATGTGTTCCAGACTCTTCCCACTTTTTCTTCTAACTGACTTAGTGTCTCTAGTTTTATGTTGAGGTCTTTGATCCACTTGGATTTTAGTTTTGTGCATGGTGACAAATATGGGTCTAATTGCATTTTAACAATATTTTCATTAAAGAGGACTGGGGGAAGGGAATCTGTAGACAAGTTATACTAAGAATGTAAAAGTCTTACCCCTTATAAACTAGCACTCTGACATCCAGTTAAGGAACTCAAAATTGAAGCAATAACTAAAGTAAATACTAATAAAAGTACTGTATGCACTAGGAATACCTCATTTTCCTCACTGCAAAAGGCAAGAGACAATCTAATTTTCCTTAGTGAAATGATGATGAAGCTATATATTCAATGAAGTGGTTGATATGTTATTATGTACTTAGTTGTCCTATATGTGAATAAATATCCACAAAAACTTGTTACATATATATGTATGTATGTATATTTATGTATATATATATACATACACATATATAAAATGTGTGTGTGTGTGTGTGTGTGTGTGTGTGTGTGTGATATGATAGCTCCATCACTTTCTCTAAAAGGGTTTTCCTGGTCATTGAACAGTATATTTTGTTGACTAATTACCACATACAAGGAGAGGAAAAAGAATATTAGTCATATGAGCACTGAGAAAGGAGCCTAAGAAAAGTACTTTGAAGCCTAAAAGTTTGAGATCAGATATTAATAACTTGTTAAAATATATTATGTTTACATATAAATATTATATGGATAGCTATTTTGTTTCAGGTTCTTTTTTTTTTTTTTTTTTTTTTTCATTTCATGGTGCTAACTTTTTCACAGCATTTTTCATTATGTTGTCTTTTATATGTATTTCATTGTCCTTAGAAACTGTTTTCCTGACTGCTTTTACACATGTCATTGACAAATTTTGATGACCAGGGAGAAAAAAAAAAATGATAGAAAATTTCAAAGATTCATTCTTGGCTTTCTTAATGCACACTTAAAGTAAACAAAAATACAATGCTTGTGATATATGCCTCTTATAAATGAGACCAATAACAATGTAAAATAAATCTGTCTGGATTTACATCCATCATGTGACTGGTTTTGCTAAAATACAAAGGAGGAATCATTTCCTTGGCCTTACTTGCCTAGGTACTCCAGCTGCAAGCTTTGTCAGAGAGCATAAGTGTTCTCTGAGCATGCAGAAATGAAAACTGCAAATTTAGCATTAGCATTCTACTAAGAGCAAGGAGGGAAGGCACTACAAATCAATACATCTCTCTCTGGTATCCAATTAGAGGGGAGACATGGCCACCTGACTCAAATTCTTTAAAACAAATCTCCATCCCTTGCCCCAGAACTAAGACTTTTTTTTATGAGACAGACTCTTACTATGTAGTCTCAGCTGGCCTAGAGCTTTACTATGCAGACCAGGTTAGCCTTGAACTCCCAGAGATCCACCTGCCTTTGGCATCCAAGTACTAAAATTAAGGACATTCACCACCACACCTGGCAGGTGAAATAGTTATTTTTTTAAAAAATAACTTCTCCTTTTTAATAGGTAAATTTGCTTGTGATCATGAGTAAAAAAAATTTTTGTTTTGATATGAGTTATTATCTTATCAAAGATTTGTCATAATGTCATAAGTGTAAAGAAAATAGGGTAATTGGACATTGTTTTATAAAATGTTGCTGGTTTTTCAAAGTTTAGTTTTGAAGTTTAAAAAAAAAAAGTCTGGAGAAAACTGAAATTTTCAAGTGAGCATTTAAACAGTGAAGAACTTATACTGTCTTACTTTTCTCAAAAAAAAAAAATACGAATCGTGGAACCTAACGATTTATTCTGAATTTTCATTAGGGTGGAAAGCAGCTTTGCTTCCATCAAACCACATAAAACTACATTCTGTCACCTTCACTGTCATTATCCTTGATCCGACTGACAGGACAGAGCTGCATGTAGTCACTTCCACACTCAGCAGATTGAAAGCAGCTGGGAATTGAGTTTCAGTAAGTGTCTACTCTGAGTTTATTCCAGGTTATATGGTTTGCTATTGCAAGCTCTGTCTTAGAAAGTAACTGGGAACTAATTCCCAATTGAAAATCATTTATCCCAAGAGAAGTGTACCGTGGTAAGTTAGCTGTTTTGAAGGTATACAGGTGAACATTTCTGCAGCGTTCGAGAGTTTAGCCACGTTTTCCTTCTTCTGAATTAGCATAGTTCAGAATATATTTCTGTTCCAAACTGGAACTCTTGTACTGTATGTTTCTACTTAATTATCTAGTGTTTACATTTTGAAACTACTGAATGTGACTATAATAGTCTACTTTGGAACTTGTGGGAGACGCTTGTAGACAAAACTGAATTTAAATATGTTTACAAGTCCAAGTGCTACCTGGCATCAGGGAGACCCTAAGTTAAGCTCTAACCAAGAGGAAAAGCTGTCGACCAATGCCCTCCGGCCACTGTGTAGTAAGACTCATGTTTTCCCAGACACTCAGAAATCTATTCTGAAGTGATGTTGGTTACTGTTACTCAGTTACGACATCTCTAATAACAGAAAGCCATCAAATGTTCTCTGTGCTCCATTCCTCATCTTTACCTGGTACCTCAAAACCTTATGAGTTACATGGATATAATAACAAACAATTGCAGCATGGTGTTCCCACTGTGGGAAATAAGTAAGAGCAGCACATGCAAATCAGTTAGAATCATAGTAGGCAGCAAATAGTTCTAGTTGTTAGCCAAGGTGCAGAGCCACCTACTGAGAAAGAGCTGGTTTTCTCCATAATCTTAGGATTCCCTTGGAATTGCTTTTTCCCTGCTCCAAAATCGGGTACAGAAAATGCAGGTACATCTTTACAGCAACGCAGTAAATGACATTTCAAGACTAACACACCAATCCCACTAAATAGTATGGTAAGTAAAATACACAGGAGTATGACTGTATCTAGCCTCAAGAGTGTGACACAAGATGCCTTACCTAAGTGTTAATGGATTTGGAGTCAGATCTTAAAAAGCAAAATTATTTCTTCTCTTTTATAGGCTTAAAGAGTGTTAAATTTTATTTTTTCCAGATCGAAATATATCTGTGTCTAAATATTAAAAGCAGTGTTTGAAAAACAAACAAACAAAAAAGCCAGCATTTGAGTTATTCAGCAATGTTGATCCTCCTGTCTCCGAGGCCCATCTCAGTCCGAAGTTTGGAAGACATCTAAGACAGTTTCCTCACACAGGAAAAAGACAAGGTTGGACTATGGCTTCAGGGTTCCTAAAAGAATCCAACAGATGATGCCCATTCAAGGCTCTAAAAGGATCCCTGACACTTATTTCAACATCTGTTCTTTAGCTTATTACTCTTAACATTAAAATATCTGCTATCCTTAACAATGGGTATGAAAAAAAAACTTTTATGATTTTATTGGGTTTCTAAATAGTTGTTTATCTGAGTTTTCAGGTGTGTGATGGTGTCGTGTGGAACTTACATACCTACCTCTGGGCATCTGCTCTCTCCTAATATGTGAGTTCAGGGTTCGAACTCAGGTTGTTAGCCTTGGTGTCAAGAGCCCTTACCCACTGAACCATGCCCCCAGCCCTTTGTGTTGCTTTTTAAATGCAGATGAATTCAAAGCTTTGCTGGAACAACAAAGAGAAACAAAAGTTCTTGATGTTGCATCCCACAGATAGTCTCAATATCAGGCCCCCAGATTCTAAGTGGCTCAACTACAGCTTATTAAATTCACAACAGACTTAAAGTTATTTGCATTTGCTACAGTGTTTCCAATGATAACAGTCTAGCCCATGAGTGCTTAATTAGTAATTCCAGAAAGAGTTTTCCTAAGATGATAAATATGAGTCTAAGATACATGTAGAAGTGGGAAGGAGAAAAAGGATACTTCAAAATTCACTTGATCTGTTTTATTACTAATTTCTTATTCGTTATCAAAATTGTACACATTATGGCAAAAACATAATTCAGTGAAAAATAAGGAAGATTTTCATTCTTATTCTTAAATTACATGCTACATTTTTACACCCATGTTATTATTTAATAAATATCTTCAAAAGAAGCTATGGCAGTAATGACTCTCAATTTTTGTAGAGGAGTGTACAGTCCTTATTTTTGTAAGTGAATATTTATAAAGTAACCAGAGAGTCTTCTGTGCACATCAACTATGTTATAGCCCTGACTCAGCTACACATTCTTGCGAGAATCATAAACCCTATTTCACAAAAAAAAATAAAAAATAAAAAAGGTGCTATAAACTCTACCAAAATCGACTACTTCCATTTTATTTCATATTTTTACATTTTAGAAGTTTATGAAACATGCAGAGCAAAACTCATCTGAAGTTTCTCCAATGCTGCCATCACACTTAAGTCATTTTAGGGAGAAATGCTGTAGGCCTAATTCACAGAGTGGAAAATTAAACTGTAGTGGACCTTAGAACCCTCTGGAGCATTCCTGTAAGAACGTGCCAAGGAAGGGCTCCTGCTAGCTTCAGTGAGCATCCTTCCACCCCTGCCCACGACTGAAAAAGCACTTTGAGGTGGAGGTTGCATACACTGCTCAGAACACACCTCCACACCTCTGAATGAATGCCCGTGTGTACATATTCCTTCTCCCTCTAATGGCAAGCATGAATAATGAATACGGCGCCTATGAAATAATGCACTCAGATAGCCTCCCTCTCTCTTTAGATTATACTGCTCCCATAAAAAGGAAGGCAGTGCTTCTAAAACCACAGCCTGAGATCACACATTGACATAAAATATTCATACCTTTTTTTAAATCTTCATACCTTGTTGTGGCACTATAAATTGGGAAGAGCAAATAATTTTCACTATAAAATAGTCCTTCGGGCAGAACTTAACCTGTTTCACATGCAGTTTTGATGCTATTATTGGTATGTTCATATACACATGTGTTGGCTACAGCCTGTAACCGAATAATAAAAGAGAAAGCTAGTCACCACATCATAAGAAACACATACATTTGTGCTCTGCCCACAATTGTATTAGTATCACTGATCTTTGTTTTACTTAAGCCTAGGTCTTTACCTTTAAACTAGTAACATCTGTGATGGTGATGATAAGCGTGCAGCAGTTACTAAGGTTAAAGTTGCCATATTGCACACACACACAAATGGAATTCACACCTTAAATGCAGATCTAGGATGAGCGGTCAGTCAATACTACTTGCACAAAGACAATTGTCATAAAACGACAGAGATTTATTTAATCTAACACATAAATGCCCAAATGGAAACTTGGAAGTCAATTAACGTATTCTTCTGTTTTAAATAACACCTGCCTAGTGTTTTCCTTGAATAAATAGGAGAAGAAAACTATAGAGAGGAAAGTGCCAACCAAGAGTGGCTTATACTGCAATGTGTGGATCTACATTGGAACTTACATCCCAGACATTAAAACATACGGTGCTTGTGTAAAACTAATATGATATTAAATCAGAAATAACAATAAGATGTTTTCCTGTTAAAAATCCAATGGTTTGATATGCTTTACGCGACACTATAAATGCAATCTATTCAATCAGATTTTATAGTTATTTATGCCAGACCCAATAAATATTTTCAATTTCATACATCAGTTGCTTTATAGAGCTAAATACATCATGGAAACAAGTTTGATTTCTGAAGTTTAGTAACATTTTTGTTCTGTTTCCAGTATCTCTCCTTTTGTAGGCACATACGTGTCTGCCACGTGGATACACTGTAGTCTATTCATACTTAATATTTAGTGTAATTAAATAAATACATATATTTACTATTACTTATAAAATATAATAACAAAAGTCAAGAGAAAATTTAAATTATAAGCTCCGGAGATTAGGTTACCAGCTCAAACTTTTCCACTATTGATCTTCTGTTGGACTACAGGTTTGGAAATAAAATATTTACCATTCAGTGTTGCCTTGCCCCAGTCTGAATCGCAGCCATCTTGTAATCTTCTAAAACATATTCATCTCAAGCAGACTGGCCTGGAAGAGAAGGATATTAGTTTGCTATTTTTAAATTATATTGTGAAAATTAGGATTTTTGCTTTTATTCTTTTTGTTGTAAAACTTTAGAGTGACACTCTCCTCAAAACCAAACCTTACCCTACCGTGTTTACATACAGACGGACTTGCTCAAATTACACTATATTCTGGGCTTGGGTTTTAGAGAAAGCATGGGAGGACAATGAAAATAATGATAATTTGGATAAAATATCTTAGAAAGTTCCTTAAATTACCCATTAAGTTCACCACAGTCGTGACACATCCTCAATTTCTTACCAGCCTAAGCTGGAAAGCTGCCACTACCAAAGTCTCTGGCTTTCTCTGTTTCCGTTTCCGGCTCCACCTCTCTCCCTAGCCTCTTCCACCCTGAACAACTGCTTCCTGTTTTCTTCCTCTTCCATCTCCTCTTCTTCCTCCTCATTCTCTTCCTCCTCTCTCTTCCTCTTGACAAAATTCTGCTGCTTTGCCAAAAAGCCTATTAGCCTCCTTGGATTCAAAAGGCCTATGGAATCAGGCCAGGTCTCACCCAGAGTCAGAAAAACTCCCAGAATGAACCTAAACTTTGGCATTCAAGTGTAAGGATTGAACATGACTTTTACCAAAGACTCCATTTCCTACAAACAATTTCAACACCTGGAGCCTCCTTTTCCTTATCAGATGTAGGCTGTAACACTCATCTCAAGCAACACTTAAGTGCTCGATGGGTGAGCATTTGTTTAGCTTGGCACAGTGTTTATCAGTAAATGACAGCTTTAATATCAGTACTTAGAATAATAATTCTTTAAGGCTTTTGTTAAAGCAAACAACCAGCACTGAAGAAGTTTGATGAATTGCACACCTTTGAACTACATCAAGGAGAGTTTAAACGGTGTAATACCTGGTCTCAGCCTCTGTGGTATGGATATTTGACTTTATGTTAAAATTGGCATGCTCATATGCATACCAAATTCAGGAAAAGCAGTCCCAGCCTAGCCTCCTCTGTATTCTATTTTCCTTGCCCTATACCGCATTTGTCAACCTATCCTGCCATTCAAAGAAAATTTACAAGTAAAATGAATACAATACACATTTATTATCCTCTATAAATACTAATTTTTTTAACTATCAAACTGTTTCATGTAACAGAAAATAGATGTGCTAAAATGCTTTGTTTGCGCTTACTTTAAGGGAACAAAGAAAGAAATACAAATTTGTTTAGCGATTTTGATCATTTGTCCTATTTTAGGGAGGTGGAGAGGTTTGTGGTATTACTTAAGACACAAATTATCCCAATTTCTTCTAGTCCTTCCTGGTTGGTGGTAGTGACATGATCTTTGTACTTTAGTTAGGGGGTGTAGGTCATTGGGAATCAACTTCAGTAAGCTCCAAACACATATCCAAGAGAGTTCAAGCAGCTACATCCTCTCAGCCTCTGTCATATGAGACAATGGATTTGCTATGAAAGTTGAGATGCTCATATTTAAACCAATTCCAGATAAAATGAGGCATTTACCATTAAGTTAAATGACTAGGTAAACAGAGGCCACTGGGATTAAGATGGCAGGGCAGAAGAGAACGAATACCATGTGGGGGCTATTGCGTTTCCTAAAGGCTGTACTTGCTTAGAAGAATGTAATGTCTCCAAAATTATCTAATTAGTTAACATGACGCTGTGTGTTAAAGAAAATGCTACATTTTAAATAACTAATTTTGACCCTCAGTTGGAAAAAAATAGTCTCATTTCCCAGGAGACATTTGGTATTTTGGAAATATTTCTGACTTGGTCACTATTTAGCTGAGTTTGGGGGAAGTGCTTGCTAATGAGCAGAAGCTGGAAATTCTCCTGAACATCCTCCAACGTGGAGAAGAGCTTCACAGACAGGTATTGTTCAGCTCAGTGAGATTATCACACTGAAATTCAGAGCCCCGGAATGAAGGCATGGAGTCTCAGAGGGTGTGTCCTGTTGCTGGACTTCTCACTCACAATCCCCGTCTGTCCCTGCTGTTGGCATAGTGCTCTCCACTCAGAAGCATAACAGGAGTAGCCATCTTGTTTGTTTGTTTGTTTGTTTGTTTGTTTGTGGCAGGGTTTCTCTGTGTAGCCTTGGCTGTCCTAGACTCACTTTGTAGACCAGGCTGGCCTCGAACTCACAGAGATCTGCCTGCTTCTCAATGCTCCTAATTACAGAGTGTGCTATAGGCACTCGGTTTCCAGTGGGGGTTTAATGTGCTTTGGAAACGTAGCAAGAAATATGGGAGCTCTCAGTAAACAGAATTTGTGGAAAAGTTGAACAGCAGGCATCTTGCCTCTCCCCAAATCCAAATGCCTTTAGTGGATCCAAAATTGGAGGCGTGAATAAAACTACTTTGTACTTTAAAATAGATGTGTTCAGGGAGAATTGGTACAGTGCCTTCAGCACATGAAATCTTCACTGAGACATGGGCGCTTATTTAGAAATGTGATGAAGTGTGAAGAGATTGCACCAGCATGAGAAGTCAGTTATAATTTTTTAAAAATGAAAAATAGTTTCACAGAACATGTACATGGATACACGTCAGCTGACATAGGCTGAAGACTCTATTTGTCACAAAGCCAGTGACTTTTCTTACCTTCTCAGATACATCAACAGAGAACTTTCCATTAATTTTCTTGCATTAATTGGATTATTTGGAGGGAGAATTGAGCCTGTCACTTTTAAACCAATCTTTCTCTTTTAAATCAAGTCAATTTTATTCCTTCTCAAGTCTCTGACGGAGTTGAAGACCAGATAGTTTAGTTTTACAATTAAGCTTAGTTGTTTAGGAGTTATGTTTTTAAGTCTAGATAGATGTTGTAAATTGATAACGATGAGATATGATAGATATTGATTTACATTCAGAATTTTAAATGTACCAAGCTAGAAAAGATATTTTCTTCAAAGTTGCCAAATACAAATAGCCAGAACACTAAGAATATAACATTTATATAATTCTTGATTGTGTCATGGTTCTTCTTCCTATAGTTTATTGTGTGTGTGTGTGTGTATATATATATATAATGTATATATTATATTATATATAATATAAATGTATATGTAAAAAATATAAAGAAAATTAATTTTAAAAACCATGCCAAATGGAAAAAAACATGGTGAAAAGTGGGCATTGAAAGTGCATTTTTAAGTAAATAAATACAACATTCTGGAAAAAATAATAAATCCAGTCAAAATAAGAAATATATATTCTTTCAAACCCACAAAACAGACTTCCAACCATTTAAAACCTTTGGTTAGGGTAAAATCTATTAGAAAACTCTACAAATTAACCTCTGTAAAGATTACTGCCGACGCATGGAGTGTGCTGTCCAGTGTAATGACATATGTCATGTGCTCACTAAGAACGTGACATGTGGCTCAACTCAACTGAATCCTGTTTTGAAGTATTGGCTCCCCAGAAACATTTATTGATTTTTAAAAAATATTGATTTCATGTTGAAATGAAATTTTTGAGTTAAGTTAAAATACATACTACAATTAATTTTTTTTACAATGGAGTACCTCTTTTTCTAGGCATGATACAAGACTGAATGTTAAGCAATACATTGGGAAGCAGTGTAAGATGCCATTAATCAGCAAACATCTTTTTTTAAATTAGGGCCATTGTACAAATAATTAATTTACTTAAATTTTCAAACTTTTCCTTTATTGTTGATATGTATGTGATTTACAGTGGCCAGAAAATACCATGATTAGCACCGTGCAAAATGAGTAATGGCCCATTGAATTAGCTCAAGTAATCATACTACGCTTTTATTAGTCTTATTAATGATACCCATGATACTATTTGGATACATATCATATGTTAATCACTTGGGTTTTTTTGCTATATCTAATGCTTTTTAAATTATGTGTGTGTCAATGTGTGTGCATGCATGTGGAGCCCAGAGGAAAACCTCAGCTGTCATCCTCAGAAATGGTGTCTATCACCCCAAAAGAGCATCTCTCATTGGCCCAGAGCTCACCAATTAGCATATCTTAACCAGCCAGTGAGCCCAGGGAAATATATTCTCATTTGAGACATAGGAAGTAACTAGTGTGAATAGTAAGATATTAGATAACAGCTGTGAACCCTGGTCGGAGTACATGAGATAAGATATAATACTAACATATGTAACTACACAGTTCAGAGAAAGTTTATTGTATGCTTATCTTTTTGGTGTAGGTAGTTAAAGAAACAAAAGTTACACTAGCTTGCCACCTGTCAGCATAGCACTGATATAAATCATGTATTAAAGCTAAAAACACATTTTTTTCCTAAAATGTCTAGAGACTGTCTACTCTGACTCATTCAGTAGAATGTCTAGCATGCACTAAGCTCTGAGTTCAATTATCCATATTGCATAAACCAGGTATGACTGTGCATACCTGTGACTCTACCAGTTGGTAGGTGGAGCCAGGAGGATCAGAAGTTAAAAATCATTCTCAACTACCTATCAAGTTTGCAGCCAGCCTGGACTACTGATGACATTCTCTGAAAATATAATTCTAAGACAATTTTCCTCCCAACCTAACCAGAATGCCTTCTTACTTTCTAATGTGCAAACGACATGTATGCTTGGGTTTTATTTTACACTTGGAATCAACAGGGGAAAATAACTATACATTTTTTTAATTAAAATAAGCCAAGTCAAGTGACTTATGCCCAAATGTGTCTCAAAATTAGGGACATATAACGCAGTCATTTGTCAGTGATATTTGGATAATTGGCTATTTGGTGAAAAACATTATAAAACCCTTTTCTCTCCTCCCTACATTTGTATCTCCGCATGGCCAATGTAGTTGGGATTTTATCAATAGCCATTAAAAAAAAACAGATTTGAAAAATCATTTTAAAGAACTATGTGCATTTTGAATATAATAATTCCAAATATCTATTTTGGGCCTTCTTACACTGACAATTCACCAGATTGCTCTTGATTGACAATGCAAAAAAGCAGTAAGATTTTGGTGGGGGAGGGGATGAAACAAAGTGAAACCCAGAAAAAAAGAGAACAGCTCAATGGAGAGAGCTAACGTGGCAAGCAGAACTAAAGAGCTTCTGCGGACCCCATGCTTGGGCTGTGATGAGCAAATTTGTTTTTGTCCTCTGTGTGCAGAAGAAAAAAATGCAAATTGGACCAGTGTGAAATACAGAACTGCTTTCGCCAGGGCACCCTGGGCTCCTTGCCGGAACAGAACAATACAAATAAACACAGGCAGTGAAAAGCAACAAAAGCGATAAGCTTTGAAAACCCTTTACCATGGTCACATGGAAAACTTGAACTAGGTAATGTCAAAAAGAAGTTTCGCAGGTACTAATGCACACAAGAGGCAGCAGGTTGCCATGTTGTTTGTCACCGCCTACAGGGTTAGCAGGAAATATCCCTGACTATTTTTTTTCCTGTTGTCAAACTAGACACCTATTATAGAGAAGACTTGTGGAAAACCACCCTGCAAAGGGTGACCTTATTCACACTATTGAGAGAATCAGATCTAAGGATCATTATTGAGAGAGCACATTTCTTTCTTACTTATTGGAAACACAAGGCTATGAAAACACAGATGATCTTAGTTGACCCTGAAGTCACCAAGGTGCTCTATGTCAGTGAGGTTGCCTTACCAAATGTTAAACTATTAAGCTGAAAAGAGACCAAGTGGGTGAATACAAAAGATTATTCTGGGAAGTGAACCTAAAGCCTTAAGCTTTATCTTTGCAAGGTAAGTGTTTTACCACTAGGCTAAATCTCCAGCACCACAGTTCTTAAGAAGCTGCCCTATGTATGCAGTCACAGAAGCCTATAATCCAAGCAACTTAAGACAGTGAGTCAGGAAGACCAGGACTTCCAACCCAGGTAACAGAATAATATTACCTCTCACAAAACAAAAATAAATAAATAAATAAATAAACAAGCAAACAGAAACAAAATCATAAGCTGCTCTCAGATTGGAGTGTATGCAAGTGAGTGCACTGTTTTAATGAGTGATGTCATTGATTCTTTTTTAATGATTTATTATTTATTTTTATCTTATGTGAACTGGTGTTTTGTCTGCATGTATGTCTGTGTAAAGGTGTTGGATCCCCTGGAGCTGGAGTTATAGGCAGCTGTAAGGCACCTCTCTCCAGCCCCAGCATTCCTTCTAACCTCCAAATAAAAAGAAGTTTCTAACCCATGTGAGCAGGAAAAGTCTATCAACTTCAGTCACTTGCCTTATTTATTTATAGAGTTGCTACCTATGAATACGTTTGTGTGTGTGTGTGTGTGTGTGTGTGTGTGTGTGTGTGTGTGTGTGTCTTTATTTGTTTTTCTGAGATGGGCCCTCATATAGCCCAGGCAGGTGTGGGAATTTAAGCCGAGGATGACCTCTTGGCTTTACTTTCTGAGTGCTAGGATTACAGGCATGCACCATCACCTCTATATGGGCTTTTTCTTTTTCTTTTACTTTTACTTTTCTTTCCTTCCTTCCTTCCTTTCTTCATTCATTCTTTCCTTCCTACTTTTTCTTCCTTCTTCTCTTTTCTTCTTTCTTTTTCTTTTTTGGTGTGGCCAGGAATCAAATGAAGATCCTTGCAAAGAATAGGCAAGCACTCAGCTACAGCCTCAGCATTCTAAACAAATTTAAAACACTAGTTTTGTTGACTTATTTTTTTGCAAGACTAATTTCTCTAACATTAGATAGTCTCCCTTTGTCATTGTGAATTGAAAAATCATGGTCTTTGTAGAAACAGGTTTGACAATCCTAAAGAAACCAGATAGAAGAAAAAGAAATAGGACAAGCAAAGGCCTTTCTCATGACTTTCTGGCTTTAATTTAAAAGTAAGATGAAATAAGCCCTTTCCTCTCCAAGTTGTTTTTGGTTACAAAGCTTACCACGACAAGAGAAAACAAACTAACCCCAGAACTTGGTACCCAGACTAAGGAGCAAGGCTAGGCTGGGGCAAACCTGACCATGCTGTTTTGGGGAAGGGCGGTAGAGGTGTTTGGAATTGGGGCTGAAAGAGCTAGGTTTGAGAACCTAGCATGTGCCCCACGCATTCCACTCATAATGAGATATTAGATCTAATCTCCAAACTCTATGAAGGGCAGTGTGATGGGCTATTCTCAAATCATTTCTTGGAATGTGCTAGAGTGCCATAAAGAGATTTGGGGAAGGGAAAACCCAGTGATTAAAGAGTGAACGCTAAGGCAGTTCCTTCCAGTATTATCAGACTAAATGGAGGATAAAATTGTGATACAAAAAAAAAAGAAAGAAAGAAAGCAGAGAAAGATTCCTCATTTAAACTAATACCATTCAAAATTCAGGGCATCACATTTGGAATCCATTTAAAGAAGATGGATTCTGGTATTTAAAGTTATTGAGCATAAAATTTTATCAACAAATAAACAAGGCTTAGAAAGATGCAAAGAACTAGAAATGTTTATTAATCTCTTTGAAGGGCTGCCGCAATTCAATCATGTGGATGCCTCCCAGCTGGCAAGAAACCAGGATTGCTCAAAGGTCTCAGATTGAAAAGCCTCACACAGCTCTCTAGGCAAGAAGTTTGGCAGCGGTGCTGAAAAACCACAAAGACAGAATCCCAAATATTTATCATATGATTTGTATTCTGCAGCCATTTCCAGTCTCAACGATAACAGTGGAAACGATGAAGTCAGAGTGCGGGAACAGAATGCTTGAGCAAGGACGTACACACTGAGCCCAGCACAGAAGATTGGCTTGGCAGCCCTTTCTTGCTAATCATTAAGTCAGACAATTTACCTTTGGGCAAAAACACAACCGGAAAACCTTGGTTTTAAAGAATAACCACAATGCCATTTTCTGCTTCAATCTCCTATGTGAACAAACTACCCCCCCTTCATATTTCTTTAATTACAGAGGACTAAGTGGTCTGTGGCAAAAAAATAATAATAATAATGATACTAAAACTACTACCAAAGCAAATGAAGAAAGGGTTGTGTTTACTAATGCTAGTTTTATTATTTATAGAAACAGCAATGCCCTGTGGAAAAGGGATTCAAAAGATTCAGCTAAGAACTATTTTTTAACGATGTAATTTTCATATGATCACAACTTTTAACTTGAAAAAATTAACACATTTCAGGTTAATTAGTATTACTTTTGTCATATTTTTGTGTGAATTTATTCTTGGTTTATCTTAAAAGATAGTTTATAATTGGAAGTGGGTCTTTATACTAATAGTAAATGATTGATGTGTTCATCCTATGTTAAAATAATTATAATTGAATAGCTAATTTAAAATTATCACCAACCCAACCCCCAAAACCAAACAAACTACCCACCCCACAGTATGGCTTAGTATTTGAGTAACATTCACTGTTCACTCTATTTTCTATGGCCACATAACAGTCCAAACGTTGCTTGGGTCCCATGCAAAGGAGTAAAATAAAATTAAGAAATTATACTTATTTCTTTTATCATGGTAAATTATGTTTCTCCCAACATTTACTGGGATTCTTGTTAAATAGCAAAGTTTCAATTTATATTTGTGGAATAAATAAAAATCACTTATTTACAAAAAGTCTTGGATTCAAGGTATAAGATTTGTATTTAGTAAAAGTGTAACTGTTAGCCAATTCATAGACAAGTGTCAGGGACACTGACTTCATCTTTATTGTATTTAAAGATGATAGCCTTCTTTACTTAAGACAATATTTTTCAAATATCCAATTTGGCATAATTAAAAGGCAACAAACAAACCAACAAAAAACCCAGAAGATCCTTAATTCTGATTATTCTTTATTTTCCTTTTTTCCACATTCTCTTCCTATAGAGGTATTTATAAACTTAAAGATTTGTGGATAAGACTATTGTCATGAGAGTAGATAGAAATAAAAATAGTAATTTAGATGCGAAACTTCTGGGTGTTTACAATGGCAACCACAAGCGCGTTGACTTTAGCAAATTCACACATCTATATTTAGTATCCCAAGCACTGGATCACTGACTGCTCTCAAAGAATATTTAAAGTAGACTTGTAGTGTGAATTTCTCTAATGTTACTTGCCTTGGTAACTATTCCTTATTTTTCCAAGTTTCAAAATAGGTCTATTTAAACCATACATATATGTACATATATATACATATATATGAAAATACTACACTAGCCTGACTTTATTATGACAAAAAAATTTTAATTAAATGCTAGAATCTTTAAATAACCCCTTGTCTAGGACTGATTTCTATTTTAATACTAAACTTCTAATAAGCAATAGGAGAAAAGAGGAGGAAAATCCATAGCAAGGAATCAGGGGAATAGTTTTTCAAAGCATATTCTTTGAATTCTCACTCAAGAGAATTGAACCCATTAAAAATGAAGCCAAGATTAATATTTTATAATACACAAGAAAAAATATATGTATTTTCTGAGGCAGAAGCTTTTCAAGTTATACCAATTTGGAAATCATTATTTTCACTTGCTTACTTAAAAATTCTTTTGAATTGCTATTCAACTCATGTAAGAAGCCCCAAAGCGAACTTGGCTTCTGATTATCATATCATGCACGTGGCTCTATTTTTCCACTGTACTATACAACTATGCAAGAATACAGACCTATTTTTAAACAGAAATCATTTTCTCCTATCTTAATCTCAGGAAACAAGAATAAGCTTCCTGGCTTGAGGAAGTGCGATTGCCTAATAAATGCATTTGAAGAGCAAGAGAAACTAGCCATGGGCTGTGGGTGGGAAGCAAGGGTTGTAAAGAGAGCTCCAGGGAGCGGGAGCCTTTGTGAGAGGCCATGGTGTGATGCCAGGGCTAGATCAGAAGGGCATACACATAGATTTTTATCCCCAATACACTGGAAAGCATAGAAAGGGTTTACTTGGATCTGACTGAGCCACAGTAGACCAAGGGTGGCCAATTGTGCACCTGAAAAAAAAAACATTTGGGTCATAATTTAAGAATATAGTCTAGTGGACAAGTCTGGGAGGCCAGGTAAAGATTGAGGAAGAAAGAGACATGGAGAAATGGAGTCATTTAAAGATAATTAGGAGGTAAGAAAAATGGCACAATTCTTTATAGAAGTGTAGAAGACAAAAGAGCTAATAGAGCTACCAAGGTCCCTGGGTTTGCATGGTGAAACCATTTCTTACCTTAGAATATACAGAAGGAAGATCCAGCTGCAGAGGAAGGGTCATAAATTCAGCTAGGAATAGAGTGCATTTGCGGGCCTTTTGGGACATATAAGCCAAGATAGCCAAGTGGATTGTGGGAAGTGTTGTAATAGATGTGTGTATTATAGAATTTATAGATGCTTTGCCTATACATAGTCATTGAAGAAATTGAAAAGAAAAGCATTACCTAGAGAGAAAAGGTAGGACGAATGAATGAAAAGGCATTATTAATGTTTAAAGAATGGGCTAAACACATGCTGAAAAGTAGGAGAAAATCAAAAAATGGAGTATATATTTGGAAGAAATAAAAAAGGATTAGTGCTTACTCCAAATACTGATCAAAAGTCAAGATTCCTGTAGAAACTAACCATGAGAGTAACCAGACAGAGGGAATCTGTGATTTAGGGCAAGATCTGCCAGCTAAAAATGGCCAATACTCGAGTGAAGTGTCATAGGGCAGATGATCTACCCAGCTCACCCTTCATCGCAGAAGAGTACTGCTAGGGGAAGAGGGGCGAGCCAGCAGGACTCGAACTCAGGGAGGTCAAGAACATTAGTGAAGTGCCTATTTCATTGGGGAATGTTTCACCATGTTTAAATCCTGGTATGAAATGTCCAATGGAAACATACGTTGAAGGACACCTAGTAACAGCTCACAGCCAACAATGTGCTTACAGTACACTGGGAGTTCCCCTCTGCTCTTTATGTATATTAGTTCTGCCAGTGCTCAGAAAAGCAGAGATATGATTATTCTACTTTAAAGACAAGGAAATAAAACCCCAAGGAAGGGCTAACCGATCGGATAATTTCCCTTACAAGACATGAAAGGATAGGACTCAATTTTCAGGTATAAGAATTTCCCTTGTCAGGGGGGAACAAAACTAACAACGAGGGGAAATAGGAACAATGGGGTAGAGGCAGGCAAACTTACAGGACTGGAAAGTTACAGGGGACGGAAAGTTCTTCTGTTCCTTCTAGTTTGTCTGTCAACCAATGGCTAAGGGCACCTGCATGAGGAGCAGTCATAGGCTGGGGAAAAGTTCCAACAGACGCTGAAGTGAACAGGAAGTAACACTGTAACACTGATTGCACATCATAAAACGGTTGCCACCTGTCCCATGAGCAGCTGGAGAGCAAGGGCAAGCAGCACTGTGTGTTCAGTGGGCCATGGGGTTCCTTCTGCACAGCTTCAAGTGGCCATGTTAAGTCTGTCTGAGAAAGTTGTGGGAGCTGGGGTGTTGAGACAGAGGACCAAACAGATGAGGGCTTGGAAGGTGGGGTAGATCCATTGAATTCGCACTTATTTTCAGATTCCTCAAAAGGAGAGTGTGTTTATATTTAACCAAGCAAGCAAGTAAGTTGCATGCAAAATTTTGGGGGGGAAAGGGGGAGCGTAATGTGGGTGTTGACGGCTACTCTCTACGCTCCCTACTTAATCTTTCTATGAAATTTTAACAGCTCTAAAAACATCAACTTAAAAATATCAAGCCTATTAATTTTATGCAAACAGACACATGAGAACAGATAAAATAAGGGCTGTCTGGAGATTGTCATTATCATTTTATAAGGATCTAGCGCACTGAGTAGCTAAAATTGAATCATATAGCTAATTTTCTTCAGGGTTATTAATAATTGGGAGAGGGGAAAAGAAAGGAAGGAAAAATAGCCCTTAGTGGAATCCTGAACTTGTATAATTTTTCTGTGTATGTGTTAGAGAGCTCAATATTTGCCAAAAAAAAAAAAAAAACTTAGAAAGAAGACAGCATATGCATTTTACAAATAAAGCTACAGATTTAGGAATGCTAACTTGTCTGATACAGCTCATGACGGAGCAGAAGAAACCATTGCCTAATGAGAAGGAACACTTCCTCATTCTCCCACAGGCTGTTTCACTCACAGACATACAGTTATATAGCCTTACATTTTAAAAGCTTTCCTGAAACAATGCTGACAAAGTTTGAATGCGCTATGAAGATTTCCTTACAAACCTACATGTCAAATGAAAATTCACCAATGAACCAATAGGTGGCAGTATAACATGGTCCTCTTAAAGTTTTTAAATAATTTTAATTTTTTTTTTTAACTTAAAAAAAAAAATTTAAATAGTTAGCAAAAATTGATTGAGGACACTACATACTGTACTCAGTCAAGACTCTCAGACAGATAGGAAGAAACGAGGAAGAGGAAAGGGGCCGAAGGAAAAGGAATAAAAAGAGAGGTAGAGGGACAGGAGGAGACAGAAAAAAAAGGCAAGAGGAGGTGGAAGAATGAAGGTGGAGAGGGAAAAGGGAAGAGAAGAAGGAAGAGGAAGAAAATGGGGAGAGGGGCAGGAAATTAATGAAATAAAGAGAACCCCCCAAGAAACCGGAATCGAACCTCTTAATTCTTCAAAACACATCTCAAAATTTAGCCCTAGTTGCCTCAGCTCCCAGTCTAACTTAAAACCCTGCCAAGCCCCCTCGGCATCTACCTGACACAGTGCCAACCAACTTCCCGGATGGTCTGTCACAGTTATGCCCACGCTTCCGTTAGACCCTAAAGAACAGGAGACACAGGCTCCGAGTAGGAACATCAATACCACAGCTAGACGAGAGGACGGATGGATGATGGATGTGTGGCCCTTCACCATCCCTTCTATTTAACCCTCCTTAACTGTCTTTGGTAGGGATGGCTCGTCAACCTCTTTTCCAATGTGAAACTCCATGTCGCTCTTTCGGTGTAACAATCCATGCAGGAATTACTAAGAATGAAGATCTTCAAGGTGAGACAAATGTGAAACAGGCAAGCAGGAGGCAGCAGTGGTAGAGCATTGAGCTGAGGGTGAGCAGACAGCTAGGAAGCTCTAACCATATGCCAGGCATACACACTAGACTTGTCGAATCCTTCTAACAGTATTACGAGCTAATTACTATTATTAAGTCTATTTTATAGGTGTGAAAATGAAACTGAGAGAACTTAATTTGCTCAAAGACATTAACTGGAGCAACTAAGTCTTCCTTTTTCAACGAACCCGCACTTAACACCTTGCTGCGTCCTAGGGGTTCCTTTAACAACTCCAGTCAGGTGGCACAGTCAGAAGAAGGCAAACAATTGACTCTAGTCCAGGGTCCTCGCATCTTTCATGTACCACCCATCACAAACCTCTATGCAGACTAGGAAACTCATCTCCCTCTCCTGCTGCCTCTTGAATGAGCATCACGGGTGAGGGCAGCCAGTAGCTAGTCTTCTTAATATAAAAACAGACACAGCCCTTAATCCAAGGTCATTTCTCCAGTCTTAATTTTATTAACTCTTTACCAGGCAGCTCATCCTAGAGGTTTTTTTTTTTTTTTTTTTTTCTACTACAGCTGCCACCAGGGTCAGGGGGAGGAAGCCATGATAGACCATCCAGGCTTCTCAGCAGTAGCCTATGGTGTCTGCAGTGGACAGGCCTGAGAGCCCTATCTCAGGTCACTGCCAATCAGAGAACCAGTGGAGGTGAATGACTTTTTGGGAACACAAGGGGCACTCCAGGCCATGGTAGCCATCAAAGCATCCAGGCCCAATGGCATCCACAGACCCCCCCAAATGCCATAGGTTACTTAGAGTTTTATTCTCATTTTGATGTTGTTTTGTTCCACAATAAGTAAGCCTGAAGAACAGAAGAAAAAGAGAGCTAACAGGAAGGACTGTGGGATCATAAATATTAGGCCAATGAAATCATGAACAATCTTAGTCTTTTATTTAGAGCTAATTTTTTTCGGATGATGAAATCTCAATATCTGTAAAATTATTAAAGTTATTTCTTTCAAATGATTTTTTCCCCTTTGACTACACAGCTTCCTAGAAGTGGCTAAAGAAGACACGTGGAGAGATGAGACAACATAGGCCAGATTCCCGAATTCTAGGTTTATTTTCTTACAGATTTTTTTTCTGCAGTAGCTTGGAGAGGAGATAGGTCACAGCAAAGCCGTTTGTTTACTCACTAGGTCACAAGATGACAGGAATGAAGAAAAATGGTTGACAACAATAGCACAGCCGGTTTCGGGAATAAAGCAGCAATGGAGATTGCCCTCAGCTCTACCACTGCAGAGGTGCACTTGGCTCTCAGTTCTCTCAGGGTCTCTCCGGAACAGCTCCCCCAGGCTCCCACCTCCACCTCCTTCCTCGGCTCTGCAGGCCAACAAACAGCTCCCTAACTCCCCAGGCTCCTGCAACAGCTGTCATAGCAGTTAGCCACTAGGGGCACTCTGTTCTGTTTTGCAAGAACACTATAGTCTTTTGAGTAGAAATTTCCAAATTAGTCGCCTGTGTCTCCACCCCACCCCCCACCTCCGTCCCCCCCCTCGCCCGCCCCGCCATCTTCTAGCAGAGGAGAGGGACGGAGGGGGCGGGGAGAAGAGTAGAATTATTTTTAAAAGGGTGTTTACTAGAAAGCGGATGGTGGTAAATGTGAAAAAATCAAAGACTTGGATTATATTAAGGAAAACAAATCCTTAATGTAGCTCAGCTCTAGCTATACGTTCGCTTCCTGCGAAGGCACTATAAATGCCTTTTCTAAGCCTAGACTGATATGGGTGCCAAATCTATTCTCCGGGCCCATAGATGAGGGGTACCTGACAGATATGAAAAGTCTTGGCCTCCTCCCTTCATCTCCTGCCTGGGAAGCTTCGCTGCTGAGTCAGGGGACTCTCCTCTGCCCTTTCTCATAGCTCCAGACTCTCAGGACAGGAAGGTCTGCCCCCTCAGGCCCAGAACTCTACATCTGGATTCAGGCCTTCCGGTGCCTACCTCATAGATGACTTCCTGTGCCCTTTCAGTGAATCTTCGAGGCCCACGGGTTGCCTAGTCATCAGAGGCAGTTCATTAGGGAAATGTCCAGAGTCGGCCTTCTCCCACCTGGATGCCCAGCTTTATACTCAGCCATCCCGAGCATCTAATTTTCAGTCATTTGAATCCATTGTCCCAATCAGTGTACACCTGCTTGTCCCACCCGGTGTTCCCACTTTGTTTAATACAGCCACCGTTCTAATGTTTTGGCTAGTTTTTTTTTTTTTTTACCCTATTTTTGCAAATGGACAAAAGGCCACCAACATCAGATAGCATGACATGAGAAGCTACCTCACATCTGAGTCCCCCATTAGACAGGCAGAAAATATATATATAAATTATATATATATTACATCCTCTGTGCCTCCAAGTCCCCAGGCCCGAACCTCTGCCTCTTCACATGGACTTTCACTCAATTTCCATCCTTCACTTAGAAGCATCTCTAACTGAAAACTCATTTGCAGAGCCTAGATAATTGTCAGGCTCCAAACCCAATGACTGTTCGTGCCACACTGCCTCAGGGTTACCCACTCCCCTCTGCCCCAAGTACTCTCTGGGCCCACTCCTGAGGGAGTGATCTTGCACAATCCTAACCATTACAGTTTACATCATCTAAATGCCTTAACCATAGCTTAACAATAACACACATACAATAAGAGGAGAGTGGATCACTCACACAAGCTCTTACAGGAAAACAGGCAGCTCTCTCCCTGGTAAGAAAAATATGGGTCTCCACCCCACCACAAAAAAAAAAAAAAAAAAAAAAAAAAAAAAATCCCAGGATGCCCCAGAATGCAGTTTCTTTTCTTCATGACGTGTTGTAAAGCACGTCAGCTGCTTCTTGTTGCTGTGCAGATCCCCCACCATCGGGTCACCCAGAGAGACGGCAGCCAGCGTTGCTTGCTCGCACAGCTGATAGGATTAGGAGACCGTGCTTTGTCAGCCGTGCTTGAGTCCAAGGCAGCCCCAGCGTACGCAGGTGAGATGTGAGGGAAAGGGAATGAAATGTATAGGACCGTGAGGTGTGTAGGATTGTGTGCTGCAAACGTTTCTCTCTGGCAGTGCATCCATATTGTCTTTTCTATGAAGTTTTCAGTCTGGGGGAGGTGGGGGTCTGTGTCAATAAAAACCTGTCCATTCTCACTCATCTGACTTCATCAGTGGGCCACTTACATGTCACAGGGTTTTTGTGAGAGTCATTTAAGATTATATTATGTGAGAGGGCTCAGGAAATGTAAAGTTCTCTGCATATTAAAAGTATAGATCATTCGATTGCAATTTTCACATAAAGAATTCCTAAATCTGGGAAGTAAGTATATAAACTTTGCTTTCCTTCCAATCCATAACACCTTATTTCCTAGAGTTCTTGCCAGGCTTGGGTAAGTATATTATTTAAAATCTCTCAAGGTTCAAACCTTCCAAAGCAATTGATATTTTTTTTAAAATCCAAGAAACACTCTTTTTTTTTCTTCTTCCAGAAAATGACACAAAATCTAAAAGCAGGACAATAACACGTTTAAGTATAAAATGAAAATGCTTCATAATAATGGGCAGGTGAAATATGAATATCTTAAACTATATTAGATTATATTTCTTTAATGCTATAATCCAAATGTTACATTTCTCCTAATGATGAGAAACACTTGAACGAAATTAAAGGCAACAAAGATGTGATTATTTGTAAAAACTTGCCTTCTAGAACAGCAGAAAAACAGGGCTTGGTTTCCAAAAGTACACAGCTAAGAGCCATCTGAACAGTAAGCCATCAGCCTTTCCCTCAGTAAGGTTGCTATGGTGACAGCAAGGCTACTGCACAGCCTCTCAATGCCTGCACTTCTGCAGTAAAAGCTTTCACTGAACACATGTTGGATTTTTTTTTTTTTTTAGGCACACATCCCATCATTAAATACAAAGACATATTGGAGGCAGCTTTATCCGAGTCATTTGCTAAACACAAGTTGTGTCTGTGTTCTTCACCCGGTACCAGTGGGCCCTAGATGGGGTTGTGGGATTCACTCATTTAGGCGCACTCATTTGTTGGCAGTCATGCACTGGTGCTACTGTGTGGAAGAAATCATGCCAGGTACTGCCTACAACCCATGATGAAGACGAGTGAGTGAACGGGTTCTGAAATAGGACCGTGACAGCTCTCCTAGGGTAAGCACAGGTGCCCTGGAGGGACCGGGGAGGGTTCCTGGAAGAAGCTGTCTAAAATTAAACTTAATGTCTCTCAGAGTGGAGGAGGATGGGTGGGTAGAGTGCCAGCAACATAATCAGGGGACCAGCAGTGCGCAAGAGTCTAGAGAGAAAAGACCCTGAAGCCTCCAGAGAACGAGAGAACTACAGTTTGAGCAACAACCATTTGACGTGGAGGGAGAGCAGCTGGCGAGGAGGGCAGGGGGCACCTGTGGAGAGGGAGTGGTACCCCACAGCAGGCAGACCTTGAAAAGCTTAGGTGCCATCTTGGGGTGTTGAATACCACCTGCAGGAAAATGGGGAGTTCTTAAGGAGTTTAGTGGAGGTGCATTGTTTTACTTAACTTTGCATAAAACAGGAGGAGGGGGCGGGCTGAGAATTAGCACCGTGGCCAAACACTTTCTTAGCAAGAGTGGTTTAACCTGATTTAACAACTTTAACTAGCACAAGGCCTTCTGTTTCAGTCTTCAACACTACCAAAACAACAAGCAAACAGCACCAAAACAAACATTCAAACCAAGTAAATTCAAGGAGCCTGTGAGGAATTTGTTTTCCATAAGAGCGCGCGCGCGCGTGCGTGCGTGTGCGTGTGCGTGTGTGTGTGTGTGTGTGTGTGTGTGTGTGTGTATGTAAACCAACCTAATTGGGTAGAAAAGGATATAGGTGCTACTGGAAATGGCAACATCAGTTGGCCTGCTACTGAAACAACTCAGAGCAACAGGATTCCCGAAGAAGATACCAAATGATAGCGAGTGAGATGACCAGTGGACAAGAGAGTGGTCACACTCACGTCCTGTGACCAGGGTAGCATGGAGCGAGGCTTCCGTCACTATGGATGGCCACACTGGTCACCGTAGCAGCACAGAAAAGCAAGAGAGGAGTTTGGAGGACAATGCCAAAACTGCCTCTGAGATTCTGATCTAAACAACTCTGTGCACAGTTTCTGCTGTTAGGGCCCCACTACCCCATTTTCAGTTCTCACGGAGGGAACACAGAAGGAACTCTCAGGGCCCACAGTTCATTCCTACCTCAACACCTACAAACCTGGGCACATAATTTTAGAAATAAGCTGTATGAATTCTCTAGGGCTGCTCCTTAGGGAGGTCCGTGGCCAAATGAATTTCAGAAAGGATGAACTAAAAGAGGTTTACAAAGGATGAGGTAGTAACCTGTTCCGTCCCCAGAGAATCCCAAGATTATGTCTCTGTTAAGTAGATCAAAACGGGATAAGGGTTTGTGGAATGCAACCTCTTGGGGTTTTAGGAAGCTAACAAATTGATTCCACTAATCCCCCCCCCCCCAACTTCAGGATTTCTGTGAAGCATTCCCGGCTTTCAGAGTTAGTATTCAAAGGAATGCAAACAGGATGGTGGAACTTGAACTACATTACCCATAATCACAGTCTTTGCACACAGACCCTGGAGTGTCAGGATGAGACTGATCTCTGCTCTTGCTGCTGCCACCTAGAATATTCTCTACCCCAATAAGGTGTGTGTAAGTCACTTTACATGGGAAAGTTCATGGCCAAATAAGATTTGAGCATAACCTAGCAAGACTATCAACCATTCTGTCCTCGGAAGACATTTTGAGCTTCTTAAACATGTTTGTCTGCACCACAACTGCATTTTCTGCCTGTCACATAAAAGATACCTGCAGATTTTGGACCACCTGTAACTAACCTAGCCGCCCCGTTGGAAGGTTCTGCTTTCTCAGTTGGACACAGCTGTTTTGTTTTCCTCATTTATCCCTCCCAGCTGCCCTTCAGAGGGGTACTATTATCCCTCCCGTTAACAAGGGCCAGCTTGAAGAAGAGTCTCAGCTGGAAGGGACTGGCGTCCTGGCCTTCAACTTGATTTCCGGAGTACGGGTGTGTTGTTCCCCTCTGCGTCCCTACACCACTTTGTAATCAGACAGTACTTGTAGAACTAGGGCTGAGTCTGCATGCTCTGTTTCTCCAGCTCCTGCCTCCTGGTGTCAGCTGTGTTTCCCTGCTACCTTAGGCCCTTCTGCCGCAAACCCCTCCAAGGAGAACCGCAGCCTTGAGAGTCCTGGAACCCAGAAGCTGTAGCGTTGTCTTGGCTGCGTTTCGGGAACAGAGGACCACCACCACCTCTCGGGCGGGGTCTTTGTAGAGAATCATTGTACTGACTTAAAACCTAGAGGTCACGGAGGGACAGCGAGTGGGGAGGGTGACTTTCCCTCTTTCTCCATCTTGGCCATCTGATGTCACAGCTTTTCTCAGCCTCTCCATTCGATTTGCACACACCCCCCACCCCCGCGTCCCCCCTCATCCCCCCAACTCCGGACCAGGGAACACCTCTGAGCTGGGGACACTGTGAAAAAAAAAAAAAATTCCTCCTGCCCTCAGTGGGTCGGGCTAGGCTATAAAGGGAGGGGTGCTGAGAGCGGGACGTGGCGGACGACCTGGTGGGTGCGGCGCTCTGAGGTACCAGACAGCTGTTCCGGGCCGCAGGTGAAGGCGGAGACCGGGAGGCGCCTCCCGAGCGGCGGGCACCACGTGCCCGGCGCGGCGGGGCGGGGCGGGGCGGCGGGCGCGCCCTCGGAGCCGAGCGCGACCGCTGGCGGGGACGCGGCGAACCCGCAGCGCCACGGCTCGCAGCCCGGGGCTCAGTGCAGTCTCCTCCCTCGCTCAGTGCTCACAGGTGCCTCCTCCTGGACGGCGGAGGCGGAGGCGGCGTGCGGAGCCGGGAGCAAGTGCGGAGATGGGGCCTCTCCGAGAGAGCAAGGTAAGGGGACCGGGTGTGCATGCGGGCACGGTGACAGGGTCCGAGGGCGCTTCAGTAAAAGACAAGGTGGGTACAGCTTGCCTAGTAGAGAGCTAGGTGAGAGATGGACCCTGGCGTCCAGAGTCCAAGAAATGAAGGGAAATAGGTGCTGGGTACATCAGGAAAGCAGAGGGTCATCTGATGGTTATGGGATGTGGCAGATGGGGAGCTGGCACTACAGGAAGAGATTTGGGGGATTAATGTGAGGATTTAAAAGATTGACTTTAGAGGGTTAATCCTAGCTCCTGACGCTATGACTTGAGGTGAAGCTTTTAGCTGGTGTCATGTGTTTGCCTGAGTGTGTGATATGCAGAAGGAATTTGGTGTGTTCGTGACTGAGAAATAAAGACTGCAGCGTGACAGTGACCCAGCTCAAGAGTCTGCAGTGTGCCAAGCAGAGTGGCTGGCGTGGGATACCTGCTGGGTGACTGATGGGCTGGACAGATCCAGAGACTGGGTGTGGCTTGCAGCCCCAGGATGGCATGGATGCCTAAGCCAAGTTCCAGGCAGCTGGAAGGGGTTTTCCCTGTGGAGGCTTCGCTGAGGTGTTGACTTTGGCCTTGACCCTTCCTGGTAAGCTTAGGAAATAAGCAGGAGGTCATGTTGGGAAAATGGCATTTGCGACTTTAGCCAAAGCCCTCTTTCGGTTACAGAGGCTGGAATGAGCTATAGAATTTTTGCAAAAAAAAAAAACTTCCTGAGAATCAAGTTGAACAAGGCAGAGTAGTGGTGACCCTGAAGGAGCTCTGCCTGAAATTCTGTCTTCCAGATAATGCTCAACCTTCATCTCTCTCAGCCTCAGTTTCCCTGTCTATGCAGATGAACTTCAATAAATTATGTTGCAGATTGGGGTGTAAAGATCCATTAAATAAGCTAATAGTGGAGACAGAACGATTTTTATAGCATTTATTTATTTATTTGTGTGGGGGAGGTACCGTGGGTGCCATGGCATGTGTGGCAGTTAGTGCAAAACTAGCAGGACTCCTCTTCTTCCTCTTCTTCTACCGTGTCAGTCCCAGCGATTGAGCTCAGGGATTGGCTATAAGCACCTTTACCTACTGAGCCATCTTGGCTGTCAAGAAAATGGACTTTTAAATTGAAAATATTATCAAAATATTTTCCTCATGCATTTTTAAAACCAAAGCATGACCAGCTGTTAAAAATGCATTTTAAAATAGAGAAAATGTTCTTCGCATGGTCATCCTTTTGGAAAAAACAAAAGCTAGATGTGATGCAAAAGGTGGAGCCATTTTCCTGGGTGTTGGATGTGTTTGCTTTTCTGTTGGCAGCAAGCCTTGTGTACCAGGATATTAATGAATAATTAAGACCCTGTCCGGAAGAGGAGGGATTTTAAAGATAAGTGTGTGTGTGTGTGTGTGTGTGTGTGTGTGTGTGTGTTATCCATTAGAAAAGAATTATTCTAGGTATACAGGTCTAGTGTGTGAGGAGACAGAAAAAAGAAGTGAAATTGTTAGCTAATTCAGGAATAACACAAGAATCTGAAAACAAAACAAAAAGCCAATAAGCTGGGGCACACACGGAGAGCCTTTGAGAACCTCAAGCTTGAATGTGGTAGAAAAAGACAGAACGAGAAGGTGAAGGAGGAATGGCCTGGAGAGGTGTGTGTGTGTGTGTGTGTCTGTGTCTGTGTCTGTATATGTGTCTGTGTGTGTGTGTGTGTGTGTGTGTGTGTGTGTGTGTGTGTGTGAGAGAGAGTGAGAGAGTGAGAGAGAGAGAGAGAGAGAGAGAGAGAGACAGAAAGAGACAGACAGGGAGAGACAGAGACACACACAGAGAGAGAGACATAGAAAGAGACAGAGGCAGAGAGAGAGAGAGCGAGAGAGAGAGAGCGAGAGAGAGAGAGCGAGAGAGAGAGCGAGAGAGAGAGCGAGAGAGAGAGCGAGAGAGAGAGAGAGAATGAGTGTAAGTGTTGGGGGAGTGAGTGTGTGTGTGTGTCTGTCTGTCTGTCTTGTAGACTTGCACTTGTGCTATTCATAGCATCAAAACAGAGCTTAGTTCATCCACTGAGATACAGGCTGCTGGGTTGTTCTGGGAGGGCTCAGTGCTCAGAAATATGACCTCTCAGAAACTGAGCCTTGCAAGAGCAGAGAGAGAAAATGACTGTTTTCTTTTGGCTTTCCCATGTGGAGAAGGAGCGGAGAGTACAGCATCAGGAGAAGGAGATTTCCAGAAGCCGGATTCCCAGGCTGATTCTTCGGCCCCATCTGCCTCAGCAGCCGCAGAGCAAGGTTTCCCCAGCCTCCGAGTCTCCCTTTTCGGAGGAAGAAAGCAGAGAGTTCAACCCCAGCAGCTCTGGACGCTCAGCCAGGACGATTAGCAGCAACAGCCTCTGCTCAGGTACACTAACATTGTGCGGGTAGATGTGGCCTGCAGGCAGACCATGGCTGAGGCCTCTCAGCAAGAACTGGGCTTCTCCTATCCCCTTGACTATACTGCAGGCCTGGCCTTGTGGAAGAAAACATATGCTTATTACCAGCCAGACCTGATTCCCCGGATGGGCCAGAATCCCAGACCTACCATTTAGATGCTTAAGCCTGGTGAACCTCAATTGTCACAGGCATAAATGGAACAATAAATACTGTTTGAGGAGTCTTTATCTGAAATGCTTGGGATCTAAAATGTTTGCAGTTTTAGAGTTTTCAAATTTTGGACACACACACACACACACACACACACACACACACACACACACACACA
>OU015748.1:98993963-99004318 GCA_907169655.1 Acomys percivali
CACACACACACACACACACACACACACACACACACACACACACACACCCCAAGGCATTTTTTTAATGTGGTTATCTTTTGTATGTAATCTGTTACCTGTACTTGGATATGTACTTTTTTCTACTCATGGCCCATGGCCTTATGTAAGTGTTCAAAAAAAATTCCACATTTTACAACATTTGGGATCTGGGTTATTTCTATTATAGACACCTAACTGTACCCCTTATATAGAGTTGTTGAAAGACTCAATGGGGCCAAGTGTATCCATAGTACAGAGCGCCACTTATAGAGGTCTTTAATATCTGATGGTTCTTAATGCCGTGAACTATGGTTGACTCTTTAGTATATAACTAAGGGGTTTTTTTTGGCGGGGGGGGGGGGCTTTGTTTTTAAAGACAGAGGCATCTTTTAAGGACACAGATTCTTTCATAGCTGCTCAAATGCCATGGGTACCAGTAACAACCCTGTGGTACTGAAGCATGTAACTTAAAAAGACATGTGGGTTTTTTTGTTGTTGTTTTTTCAGGAATATTAGGAATTTGGGTAAAATTTAAAAGAATGTCTGTCTTATAAAGGATGTTTTGTAATGCACAAAGTTTTCAAATTTACCAAAAGAACATGTATAAAATGGGTGAATGACTCTCTATGCTATGACCAGTGCTGTAACTTAGCAGGATACAGCATTCCACTCCATTTAAAACAGAATTTCACTTGCCAAGTATCTTGATAAATGCCTCTTCAGACTTACAGCATGCGTCCACAAAATGACTCCATCCTGTACATAAGTTACATTTTAAACATTAGCCGTCTACTGTTTAAGTGTTTCTTCTCTACAAAGCCTCAAACCTCTGCTTCCTTCTTTTAAAAAAAAGGGGGAGAGGGGCTGGAGAGATGACTTAGTGGTTAAGAGCGCCCCTGCTCTTCCAGAGGTCCTGAGTTCAATTCCCAGCAACCACATGGTGGCTCACAACCATCTTATAATGGGATCTGATGCCCTCTTCTGCAGATAACGCACTCATATGCAATAAATATAATAAACAAAAGAAAATAAAAGAAAAAAGACATACCACAGTGTTATATTCTGAAATGTATTTCCTTCCATTGGAATGAACAAATGTAGTTAAAAGAAAACTCACTATTTAGTACTCTCTTGAAATGAGGAGGATGACTGTAAAGCTAGTGGCCCCATGGTTATTTACTTCAGCATCATTATGGGGCTTGGAGTTCACTCTGATTGATTGTGCATAGGGCATGACTCTCAGCTTTGTGTGTATAACTGGACTCTACACTTCTTTCTTATAGTCTTTTTACATACTAACATTCTCTGTGACTGACTTCAGGTAAGTATTTGTCAAAAGAGAAGCAGTTAGTCAAAAACCACAGAAAAGTGAACAAGTACATATTACAAAATAAATACGTATTACAGAGGCTAACCAATAAAACTGTTAATTTTGGTCATGAGTCCATCTCTCCCATACTCATTTCTGGAATCATCCCTTCTTCCCTGAAGACCTGTCTCTCATGAAGACCATAATGGTAGACATGAAAATCGAAAGGAGATATCGATTCTTTCACCATTAGCTAGCTGAGAATTGAGTGGCAGACACATATAATTATGGGTGTCTACAAACCGGCCTTGCGATCCTTAGCCTTGCGCCTCATCTCCAGATTGGGATTCCTTCAACTCTGAGTCCCTCCCTCATCTCTCTCTTTCCAGCATCCTGTGCTGCCAATTCCCCAAGGTTTGGGTCTGATGCCTTCCCCTGTCTTATTTTCCTGTCCTGCGCTGCACTGATGAGCTCCACAAAGGTTTCTGAGTGCTGCGCTGACTGAAATTGACAGCAGCAAGGCCTTTGGGGGCATGTTAATGATGCTTTAGGAGGTCAGTCGGGCGGGTGGAAAATAAATGGGTTTGGTTCTATGGGGAGCACTAATGCTGCAGGCAGTGAGGTAGAGAATGTAAAACACGTCCAGCCAGCAAGGGGGAATAGCTGGTTTTAACCCAGACCCTGGAATGGGGAGACCAGAATACCGGCTGCCGAGTAGAGCGGTCCAACCAGACAGCAAAACACAAATGCTGACACTAGTTTAAAAATGCCATTCATTATCTGCCAAAGTGAATCCACCAGAACACTTACAGTGGTCAGCCATCAAAGCCTCCAGTCTTGTATGAACCTCTCAACATTGGTATCCATTCATTCTAAGTTCTGCGAAAGGGACCACTGGGGAGTTAAAGGAATTCTAAAATTTGCGCCTGAAAATATAGAGAAAGGTGTGACTCAAGCATCCTTCCTGAGACTTCATTTACAAATCACATTTTCTTTTCCCAGATTTGGTGTCAATGACATTAACTGCAACAGCATCCCCTGTTCTGAGCTATTCAGTTTTTGAAAGATAATACATTTACAAATAATAAGTTTATATACAGCTACAGTTACTTGATATAAAAGATTATCGCTTATTTTTAAAGACTGCCATTCCTAGCATTTGTTTCAAAACAAATGGTTTCATAGTAGATGGTCCTTGTACTTCGACAAAACACTGAGAACTTTGTTACTGTTTTCTCTACTCCCACTACATGTTTTTCTCCTAATTTGGTTGATCGGTGAAATGAAAAGTCTGACCCAATTTCCAAAGTGACCTGCTCACCTTTACCTAGGCTCCCTTTTCTCCCCCTGGCCCCACTACCTTCCTGCTTTCCTCCTAGGGGATCCTTCGCAAAGAGCATTTGACGACTAGATAAAAATATGCTAATTTGCATGTTGTGTCTATCTTGTTTTGGAGGGAAGGAGTTAGGTGTGACCTCTCGCCAATCATTTGGGCCGTGTCCCCAAAGAGCTTTTCTCCGAGTGGCTGCTTGTGGGCAGGGTCTCCGAAGCTGAACACCTGCTTTGCATCTCATCAGCACATAAAGTGTTCATACATGGGCATCGTTCTAGAGCTAAGATGGCGCCTTCAGGACAGTTTGTAGCCTCTCTTAGGCTTTGACTGTGGTTGGAGATAGCTAAGGCCGGCCTTCATTTTCTATACTGCAGATCGGATATTGTGGATTCTCAGCTTTATGCAAATAATACACAGGAAGCACAGTTAATATTGTTGGTATGGATAAAGCATCTGCTTTCACGTGTCCCTATTCAAGCTAGTGTTTTGCTTCATTTAGCACATGGCTTTGGCATAACACTACCATTTCTGTGCCCAGGCAGTCTTCCTTGTTTCTAGCATCCTCATAAGAAGTGGTAAAGCCCACAGTGGCCATTTGTGTTTTGGGTGTGGCCTTTTGGAGCTAGGCTTCTGTTCATTTGGGGGGGGAGATGCTTTTATTCCTTTATTGTAATTCTTTCTATACATTATTTCTTTTATTTTTCTAGATGATAATATAATGTCAACATTTACCCCTTCTCTTTCCTCCCTACAATTCCTCCCACATTCCCCCCTCCTTGTTCTTCAAATTTTGGTTTTTAGGTTTTGGGCTTTTGTTTTTGTTGCTGTTGGTTTTGGAGGGGGGGAGGGTATTGTGGTATGTTGTTGTTGTTGTTGTTTTGGTTAATGACTTGTCATGTTATCCTGACCCTGGCCACTACCTGCAAAGCTGGTGACTTAGGTGAGTGTTTGGCACAGCCATCAGTCACTTGCCATAGTTAGCAGCCTGCTGTGCATTCCTCCTTGCTTAGTTGAGGCAATAATTACCCCTGAGAATTGGAGGCAGATGGACTGCTGAGCTATAAGCTACTTCTCCATGGGGTGCCTTGTAAACATGGCAGGTGGAACAGATTATGCGTATAGAACACTGGTGTTTTTTATGGGAGACCAGTAATTTCTCAGAATTATCATGATTCTGATGTGCACGTGGAAATGAGATACATGAGCAAGTTTAAGAGGTCTGCTGAAGAAAAGCTATACCGAAGAGTCAGAATCAGACATGGCTTTGCCATATAATCTCAAGTGAGGTCTTTGCAGAAAGTATTTGAGGCTTTTTTTTTTTTTTTTTTTTTTTTTTACAGTGGCTTGGGTGAAATCTTTGACTGACTCTGACCTCGAGGTAATCACTGTTGCTGTTTGTGGCAGAATAATTAAGGCAAATTATAACCTGACTAACACTACTGGAGCATGACAAAGCCTTCAGAAATTTGCCAGGCCTTGCGAAGCAGAAATATTTCTGCTTTGCTTTTTGTCTGGCCTGAGGAAACTCAGCATCTGGATAGAGTGAACCTTTGAGCATAATGATTAGAATTGAGATGGACTGCTTCAAGTGACATAAGCTACAATACCAACTGTTACTGTCATTGAGTAACTGCCAACCTGCTGCAAATTGAAAGACAAAGACCCTAAGAGCTGAATAGCACTCACATGAGTTTGGGACCTAGACGCTAGGGCACTGTGGCATAGTATATATTTCAAGGTCATAGCTTCTTCAGCCACATAAGTACATATATACCTAGTGTAATAGGCTGTAAGTGTTGGAGATACAGGTAGCATTTCTTTGGAAATGCTATTAGAAACAGAGAAATAAGAACAAACTTTTTCCACTCAATTAAAAACATATCTTTAGCCATGGGGACCGGTGAATGTAATCACACTGAAGGAACTGGACCACATGTAAGGGTATAACACTGTGGCCGGCCTGAAGAACCTTACATCCGAAAGCGTTCGCCATTATGACACTTTCAGTTTATGTTGCTTATCTGCTGCTTTAAAGTCCCCAGTAAAACTAGACTTGTTTAAAATATAGACATTTGGGCTTCTTGTTAAACCTGTCATCCTGGAACCTGCGAGCCTGGGAATCTGCATCTTATAGGCTTACCGGATTATTCTCATGTATGCCAAAGTCTCACCTCATAGGTTTATAGGTCTTTGTCATGTGGGTGTGTGTAGGCACAGGGGGTGGGGTGGGGGGGTGACGCCCAAAAGCACACTATAAAATGCATAAATATCAAAGACGGCGGAACTGGTGACCACTGGCTACGGGGCAAAATAAATGCCTTAGTATAGCCAAGAACTATAGTTTCTGACTTTGTTTAGACAAACCTCACGGCCTTAGTCTTAGCAATAAGACTTGTATTTATATCATAGGTTTAACTTGTGCCCAACCAGTAGAAAAGCAAAGGTGAGAAGAAAGGATTGTCTTTCTTTCTTTTCCTACGTAATCCACTCTCTGGATGTGCTGTCTGTACTTACACTTTGTAGTCCCTTGTTTTCTTTCTTTGAGATGAGAATGCCTTGTAGTAGCCTGCTAGTGAGTGAGTGTATGGGGCACACCTAGAACAAAGCCTGGACACAGTGTCCACAGTGAAAGAAGTGAAGGAAGAAAAACCGATGCCTGCCTGAGTGTACTAGGAAATCCGTCACTTTACATGCTTCTGGCAACACAGATTTATCCAGGAGGCGTTCGCTGGATGCTTGCTGAGGATGAGGAGTTGTGCTAAGACTACAAGAGTGAATGGAGCACAGGCATTAGAAAGACCATTCGCTTGATTATCTTAGCCCAGGTGCCTAAACAATAGGATAACAGATCTTTGATGTGACCCCCCCTTACTGTTCCCTTTACTTGCCCGTGTAACGTCCCCGTCCACTTAACCCACATCCATATGCACTCCTGCCCTATTTGACCTCCTTCCTCCACTCGCTGTCAACACTGGCCTCTCACATTTCCTAAGCCCAACATTTCAAAGAAGTAACGTTAGCGTGCTGTACCGGATAAACTTTTTTTTTTTTTTAATCAGCAGACCTCACTAAAAGCATGAAATGAGATAGGGAGCAGCTATGACTAGATGACGAAAGGCTTGTATACCATGCAAAAAAATGTGAGATTAAGTGTCCATACAGGAACCAGATCAATGACATAAACTGACAGAAGACACTGGAGGGGGCTTTAAAACTAGACGGTATTATGATACTTCTACAGGCATCCAGACTATTAATAATACAGCTCTGTAACTCACTGTGTGGGCCAGGTAGCTTGTGTCAATGGCCAGCTGTGGCTCATGGGCTGCGATTTTGCAGTTCTCAAATATCTCGCAAAACCAATAAAGGGTTTCCAGCAGGAAGGTGTTATGGCCAGTTTTCTAGTTTCGAAAGCTCGGTCAGTCTCTGTGATGGACAGTAGATGGAAGGCCATGAGATAAAAACTGGCCTGCCTTCATCGCCACTGCAGCTGTACAAGCAACAATGAGTCAGTCAAACGATAGCTGCACGCCTTAGAACCGCAATAAGTAGGTCTTGGGTACCAATTGCAAGTGGACGGGAGAGGAGAGAACTTATCTGGATCTCTACTAAATGAGCACAGTGGAATAGCAGAATTGGGAAGAAGGGAGAAGCGGAGTTAATTGTTCAGATTAGACTTTATTGCATTTAAGGAAAGCACAATTTGAAGATGGGAACAGTGGAATTCCATAAGTGGGTGTGTGGAGAAGGAAGTTTAGGGGACCATGAATAGAAATGCCATCAGGGGAGAAACAGGCAGAAATGGAAGTCGATGGCACCATCACCATGGCCAAGACTGCGTTGAGAGAGAAGGAAAGATTCAGAGCAACGGTGTCTCTGATCCCACAGGAGGAGGCGCTTTCAGAGGAAAGGGACAATCAGATTCAGATCCCACAGCAAGAGTAGAAAAAGGGAGACCATGGCTGGAGACTGTGGCTTACTGGTCAAGAGCAAGTACTGCTCTTGCAGAGAAACCAAGTTAAGTTTCCAGAACCCACAGCTCAAAATTGCCTATAACTCTGGCTCTATAGGACCAAACACCCTCATGTACACCCTCATGTAGAAGATGAAAAATAAGACTCAGCAGCATATGCCCAAACTCAGTCTGAGCCCCATGCTGTACTCACCCCATCCCAGCAGAGCCCACCTCCTTCTCTTTGGCCTGCTCCTGTTGGTTTCTCTGGGTTCTTCCTCTTCAATAACAGACTGCATCTTCCTTCTGTCTTCTGTGTGCTTGCCTGTGTGGGTGGGACTCCCATGGAACACTAGCCCGACTCTCAGAATTCTAGAAGACATTTGGATCCTAAGATTTCCTTCTATTTATTTAGGGGGAGGGATTCTAAAGTTTAGTAAAGTCTAAAAAAAAAAAAAGGATTTTAATTTAGTTGAAAACTGATGAAAGAATGTTCCTTATTAAATGTGTAAGGGCATCTATCGGAGTAGATAGGGTTTTGTTTCTAAAATTTGTTGTGTTTCTTACCAGGCTGCTCCCATTTGTTGAGTAAATATGTTGAAAGCCTGTGTGGTAGGAGAGGCACTATTCTAGCCACGAAACTGTAGCACTGACAATGCTAACCGGGCCCCTGACAGGTGCATCCTAGCCAATGCCCACACCTGCCATTGCTTGTCAACATGCAGAGAGCCCTTGACTTTGCGCCACTGTCTGATGGGACGGTGGTCTACTAAGGACCATCTTTTATCTAAATCATTCTTCTGCAGATGCACATTTTTGTCTCTGAAACTGAATTCCAAAATTACGGGTTTTGTTTTATGACTGTCATAGGAATTAGACTACTTTGGGAGCATGTTTCTTCTCTCATTCTCCTTTTTCCTTTTCCTCTTTTTTTTTTTTTTTTCTTTTTTAAATAGTAAGCTGGTTGTATACCTCAGTAGTAGAGCACCAGTTTAACATGAGCAAGGCCAGACTTCTCTCTCCATCCTTAGCATCCACCAACGTAAGCATATGTTAGGTCTGGAAAGATGTCTCAGTGGTTAGGAGTCCTTGCTGCTCTTCCAAAGGCCGAGTTAGATTCCCTGCAACCACATCAAGAGACTCACAACCATCAATAACTCCAGCTCCAGGGATCCACACCTCTGGTCTGTGCAGGCATCTGCACTCATATCCACACTCCCACATACACACAGATACACTTGCACATAATTAAAAAATAAAATCATCATTAACAAAAGTAAATACGATACATGTCATATACATTACCCAAAAAAACATTTTTTCTCCATACAGAAGTCTCAAGTATTTCAAATGATGACCTATACAAAGAATATTCCAGTTTTCCTCCTTTCTTGCATTTTACACCTTGCATTATTTTTGACCACTGCTGTCCTCAGATCTTTGGTATGAGAAGGACCAGAAGGAGGGTGGGAAATACGTTGCTACCACACAGTTTGCTATGATCCAGGCAACCCCAGGATGGTTTAGAGCTTCTTAAACATTGAGTTACGGAAATGGAGAACTGGCTTCCTGGCCTGTCTTAGTCTCCTCTTTTCCTATTCTTCTAGGCCTTCCTGCTTCCCACACAATTCCACCTATTTAAAAAACACGTATGTGGGGTTTTTTTTTAATGGAAAACAAAACAAACGAACTGAACCTTTGAACAAGCCATGACCTAGAAGCTGTAAGTAAACTGGCATTGCTAAAGAGAAGGAAATTCAGAAAGCTCTGTTGCTACCTAAAGCAGTGGTCCTCCCTCAACTTGTGAGTTGCAACTCCTTTGGTTTGGGCTTCCTTTTCACATGATTGGCCTAAGACCATTGGAAAGCATGGATAGTTATATCACAATTCATAACAGAAGCAAAATTACAGTTATGGAGTAGCAAAAAAAAAAAAGCAATTTTATGGTTGGGGGCCCCACCACATAAGGAACTGTATTTAAGGGTTGCAGCACTGGAAAATTTGAGAATCACTGGCCTAAAGTTTTTGTGACAGCTGGATGCAGCATCCCCCTGCAATCTCACCTGCCTAACCAGTCTCCCAGTTTAACCCCTTTCTCCCTCCAGAACATCTGTGTGTCCCCTCATACTACATTAAATGTTTTGCCTTGGTATTTTCCTTCCAGATTCCTCTTCCATGGACAAGTTAAGGAACTTGAGTCTTGGGGAGGAAACCAGAGCACAGGCCCCTCTTTTGTATAATGCCCTTGGTCCTCCATCTGAGAAAATGAACCGACTTACTCCTGTACAGTCCCCCATCCTGCCTAGTACTTCACCCAGGGACTTTTAAGGGAGAACCCCAGGCTCCAATCTAGCTCAGAAATCCTGGGAATGTTCACATGTGAGATGATTATTTTTGTCTCCAAGAAACAAAGGAAGCATCCACTACATAGTTACCCCAATCTCCACTTGTTCTGGGAGACACCGGTTCCATGGCTGAGGATAAGGTGTTCATCTGAGTTACTTAGACTAAGCCATGTCCATCTGCCCTAGCAAAGCTCCCTCCAGCCCCACCTTTCTGTAGCTACTGTCCCCGTTCCTCTGCTTTTCTTCCCAGGGACATGCCAACAGAACTCTTGTCTCAACAATTTGCCCCCAGCTAGTGAGTGAGTGGCCATGCTGGCGAGCCTTATATTCTTCGTGTGCCACCTTTTCACTTGGCCTCCCAGCGATGCTCCACACTGGGCTCCCTTTTTGGCTTTTATACCCCTCTCTCCCCAGTGGAGCTCACACCTGCCAGGTCATTCCTGAGCCTCCCTGTCTTGTCTTCCTGACTTACCTCAGGGCTTTTTTCTTCTCTGTCTTTGTGTCCCTG
The DNA here is from genome assembly GCA_907169655.1 of Acomys percivali. Classification (NCBI taxonomy): domain Eukaryota; kingdom Metazoa; phylum Chordata; class Mammalia; order Rodentia; family Muridae; genus Acomys; species Acomys percivali. The sequence continues at coordinate 99,003,429 of OU015748.1, forward strand.
TCCTGTGGAGTGTGGTCATTTTCAGCCCATCCTTGAACTTCAGGCTCAGTCACCCATGTGCCTGTTCCACGTCTCCATGCCATGTTGAGTCCTTCCCACAATTTTACCACAGCAAAATCCGAATTTTTACTTCAATATTGACATACTCATTAAACTCATCTTTCTTCATCCAGTGATGAGCCGCCATATCACCACTTCAAGGAAAAATATAGGATATAGCCTTATTTCTTTTCCATTTTCATTGTCATAAATAAGTGTTTTCCAAATATATCTCAAATACATCTACTTTTCTTTTTTTTTTTTAACTGTTACCATCCCAATCAAGCCACATTGCTCTTGGTTGGTGCTTCAGTAGTGGCCTCTGGCCCTAAAGCAGTCAGGACACACAGGGATGAAGGACACTCTGGCCTTGCCTGTAGGGATTCAGACCACAGCTTTACTCAATCACTAATTACAAGCTTGGGAAGGTGCCACTCTTGTATGTGCCCAGGAAATCGCACTGACAATACTGAGCAAGGACCTCTGTTAAGTAAGTAAGTAAATTAGTAAAGATGTGTCTTAAGTAAAGTGCTCAAAACAGTACTTAGTACTTACTACCTAGATGTGTTATCACCAACTGAGCCTGCTCTTCATTAGCACAAACCAGACTTTGTCATTTCATTCTTAATGAGTTGAAATACTTGAGAGGAGCTTTACGGTTCCTACAGCCTTGCACCTGCGTGGTGGGCTCCAGCTCATCTTCAACCTCAGTACCATCTGTTGTCCTCCGTCAGCCTCCAGCAACTTTTCTTAAGGTGCCAGATCCTTTACCTATCTATTCTTTAATAAGTCTAATACGTTTTGGACTCTCTCTCTCTCTCTCTCTCTCTCTCTCTCTCTCTCTCTCTCTC
>OU015748.1:99008669-99026208 GCA_907169655.1 Acomys percivali
CTCTCTCTCTCTCTCTCTCTGTGTGTGTATGTGTGTGTGTTTTCCATTCTTCCTTCTTCTGCACACCAACAAGTGTCTACAGCCTCTTCTTGAGGTCATAGTGCTCTGACCTATAACAAGCATTCCTCCAGCAATCTGAATCTGTAACGACTTGTTCCATTTCCTGCCTAGAAATGGTTCCTCTCGTTTCTATTATTTATAAATGTTTGCCTTTAATACTTTCTTCATATTAAAAAATAATAATAATTTCTTCATATTAACATGGGCAATAAATGTTGCGATTATAAATACCATGATCTTCGATTTATAGATTATACAAGCAGTTTAGCAGTGGGAAACAGAAGGTTTCCTCCATTTAATAAGTTTGGGGATCTAAAGCTACATTTCTTTTTTAAAAAGATTTGTTATTTTAATTTTATGTGTATAAATGTTTAGCATACACACACACACACACACACACACACACACACACACACACACGTACCATGTGTTTGCCTGGCACCCATAGAGATCAGAAGAAGGCATCAGATCCCCTGAAATTAGAGTTACAGACAATTGTGAATGGTCATGTGGGTGCTGGGAATATAACCTGGGTCTTCTACAAGAGCAGCAAGTGTTCTTACCCACTGAGCTACCTCTCTAGCCCCCAGAAGCTACATCTTTTAATGTGTGCTTCACCTTATTGTCAGTTATCAATTGTAGGATTGAATATAAACCTCCAAGGAGCAGCAGCTTGGCTTTGCCAGTCTTAGATTATGGTTGTAAATGACAACTGAGAATACCTTGTACAGAGTTCCGAAGGCGAGTGCTGTCTTCTCCCACACTGGTAAGGGCAGCGGAGTAGCCGCAGAAGGCCTAGAAAGGATAACTGCTTCCTCAGTGCTGCATGGAGAAAATCCCGCAGGTACCTGGGTGACCAGGTGATTCTTTGGCACATAAAGTTCTTAGTCTGTGGCAAAAATAATAGGTCTGCTTTTTCATAGTTGCATTCCTTTGTTAGTGTTGGTTCCACTAGACAAATCAGACAAAGAGCCCAGGCCACTGTGAGCGCTTATTGATTTTTTTTTTTTTTTTTTTTTTTTTTTTTTTTTTTGCATGTGCAACTACTCAGACTTCTCAGTTGAGACAAAGTGTACTAATGCGGGGATATATACAAATTCCCTTGGCTTCTTTGTAAGTTGAGTGAGGATCAAAGTGGGTACAGTAACTGTGAGCCTCTTCAGTGCCAGAATTTGATACATATGTGTTAAGAAATTCCAGGTCTCTCATTGCTACTGTTTCTGCAACCATGGTAGTTATTAAATGCTTGAACTCAAAGCTCAAGATTGATGTATATACTTACCTTCTCAATCTCATCTCCTGAAGGTATAGGCTGTAAATTCTGACGACAAGTGACCATAGACGCCAGGTGAAATACACCTACTGCCCCTCCCACAATGATACCGGTTTCACATCCTAATTTTGTTGTTGTTTTTTTGTTTGGTTGTTGTTTTGTTTTTTCAAGACCAGGTTTCTCTGTATAGACTTGGCTGTCCTGGACTCACTTTGTAGACCAGGCTAGCCTCAAACTCACAGAGATTCGCATGCCTCTGCCTGCCTGAGCTCTGGGATTACCTTACCTGACTAACATCCTAAATTTTATCTAGACCATCATCGCACTTAAAGTGTGTGAAATGACAGATACAGGAAAAAAATGCTTTGTAGATGCTTTCCTTTTTACTCCAGAAAGATGTAATAGAACCAAGCAAAATATGTTTGTTTGATTTCTATTTATTTAACACACAATTTCAAAAGCTTTTATCAACACTCTTTTTCCCAACTAGAGATCTCTTAAATTTTATCCCTTTCAGAAAGAAAGAAAGAAAGAAAAAAAGACATTTTAAAGCATAGGTTTTATTTTTAAATCTGGATGCAGTATCTTTCCAAAAAAAAAATAATTGATGTGTCTGATTCACAAGCTAATCATTGTAAAGGCATCAGCAATTTTGAGTGCTCTGACTACATTCATTTTGGGTTTATCCCTATTTGAAATAGGAAAAGTTTCTGTGGAAAAATGTGCAAATATATTAGTTGCTGGAGTCCAACCGGGTACTCGGATTTGCACCCTGAAAGACAAGCTCTGCTGAAACAAGAGCACACAAATAGAGGGGAAGGCATAGATAGCACGTGATGACTTAGACGAACAGTGGCAGCCCAGAGAGGGGCTCACCTCTGGAACACAGGAACACAGTCAGGAAGGATATAGCACATTTGCAGGCACAGTGTGCTATCAACAATTGCTCATTTCTAGAAACAGATTGTAGAGGTTCCCATAAACAGTAATGTGTCCAAAAGTTGAAAAAAAAAAAAAAAAGCAAGAAAAACACATTGTCTTAAAGTGCCAAGTTCATTTTGTTCCAGGGACTCAGATATTTCATAATAAAAACTGACATGGAAGCCAGAAAATGGAGCAATGGCAACTTCTTTGTAGACAAAGCCTAGCACAGTTCATGCAGTCCTTGTATTTTCTTCAGCCCGAGTTACATTCAGTCCTTATTCCAGCTGTGCAGCCCCTATAGTAGACGGCAAATCACTCTGGCTACCCTAACAGTCAAAAAAAAAAAAGAACTCAACAGCTCTAAGATTACTAGTGGTATGTATCATTTTGCAGTCTTTGGTTTAATTGGTAAAGTGGGTTCTGATATCAAAATAATTTCATTTATTAAAAAAATGTTGAGTAATGAAAATTTACTATTTTTCTGAATATGCATACTTTAAAGTAACATTAATTTGGTCCTAAATTTTCATTAAAGCTTAAATGCATAAACCATCCATCTTAAATACTCCAATAAATGAGGAAAGCATTTTTAAGAGACAACAATGTGAGTTTCCTGTTTGCTTAATGGGTACATGCACAGATCAGCTCATCACATATACATTAGCTTAAAATAATGACCTCAGTTATATTTAGCTGTATTTAAGCTTAGCATTTATTTTTCCAGTTTACTAAAGGTAGTAATAGATCTTTTTGGACCATTTTTGGCTGGATATATGTGTTTTAAATGGGGGAATCTCTTTCTGCTCCTTTAAACTTATAAAGTCAAAGTCTTTCTGAAAATTCTGTGAACCAGACGATGGGCTGTATGATCAAAAGCTCGGGTAATGTCAGAAATATTCAAATAATTTTACTTTCCTAACCAAAACAATTCTGGAAAGTGCATGCTGATTATCTTAAGTTTTTCTTCTGAATTCTGTGGTACTTACCCCACCCAAAACACCTGAGAATAGCAAGGCACAAGGGCACACACCGCTAGCCCCAGTGCTTGGGAGGCAGATGGAGATGGATTTCTGTGAGTTCCAGCCCAGCCAGGCCACACAGTGAGATTCTGTTCCAACACTGAAACAAACAAACAAAATCCCAAACTTAAAGTCTGTGGACATCTGTGAGCTAAAACGATACCATATAAAATAGTCAAGAAGATACGCACTTTGTTTCCCAAAAATGCATGTTACAGAAGTCTTTATGATCAAAAGACTTATAAAGGTATACGTACTGGCTGGTTTATGTCAACTTAACACAAGGGAGAGTCATCGGAGAGGAAGGAGCTGCAGCTGAGAAAGACGGCTCTATAAGATCCAGCATTTCTCAATTAGTGATCAATACAAGAGGACCCAGTCTATTGTGGGTGGGGCCATCCCTGGCCTGGTAGTTCTGGGTTTTCTAAGCAGGCTGAGCAAGCCAGTAAGCAGCACTTCCTCCATGCCATCTGCGTCTGCTCCTGCTCGTCATCCTGCCTTGGGTTCTTGTCCTGACTTCCTTCAATAATGAACAGCAATATGGAAGTGTAAGCTAATAAACCTTTTCCTCTCCAGCTTGCTTTTGGGTCATGGTATTTCATTTCAGCAATAGAAGCCCTAACTAAGATAGTATATATTTAAAGTGTTTCCCTAAAATAGTATTTTCTTTGCCGATGTGTGTGGCCAAAATATGGAAAAGCAAGAGAAGGGTCCTAATAGGAGAGTCATGCCCAGTTTCCTCGCGTCTTACAGGCAACTCATTCATGAGCATGTGTGTGCCTGGCACACCGCACAGCTGGCTTCCCTGTCGTAACTCAACATTCATTGATTTCTGTCTCCTAGATGACACAGGTTGTCCCAGTAGCCAGTCGGTATCCCCTGTGAAGACTCCCTCAGACACAGGGCACAGTCCCGTTGGCTTTTGCCCTGGGAGCGATGAAGATTTTACCAGGAAGAAATGCAGGATTGGAATGGTTGGTGAGGGAAATGTCCAATCAGCTCGTTATAAAAAAGACTCAAAGGGAGGTGTTGTGAAACCAGGTAAGTGCCCTTAGTGTTCATATTTTTTTTTGAGATTATAATATCATTAAATCATTTTCTTCTTCCCTTTCTTTGCCCCAAACCCTCCCAAATCCTCCTTTTTGCTCCTTCTCAAATTCATGGCCTCTTTTTTTTTCATTAATTGTTGTTATGTACAAATATGTATCTATATACATATGTTTCTAAGTACATAAATGCAGTCTGCTTAGTCTGTTTACTATTACTTGTATGTATGTTTTCAGGATAACCATTTGGTATTGAATAATGAATTGATGTGCTCTTCCTTTGGGGAGATAAAGTTCAGTAAAAAAGATTTTCCCAGAAACTTGCCTATCAAGTCAGAAATTACTCCCAGCTGGGCAGGGTGGTGCACACCTATAATCTCAGCACTCAGGAAGGCAAAAGCAGGCAAATGTCTGTGAGTTTGAGGCCAGCCTGGTCTACAAAGCAAGTCCAGGACAGCCAGGGCTACACAGAGAAACCCTGTCTCGAAAATTCAAAAGAGAGGGAGGCGGGGAAATTAAAGGAGAAAGAAAGAAAGAAAGAAAGAGAGAGAGAGAGAGAGAGAGAGAGAGAGAGAGAGAGAGAAAGAAAGAAAGAAAAGAAAGAAAAGAGAAATGACTCATGTACCCAGGACCCAGAAACATTTATAAAGAAGATACCATGTAGACTGTTTAATGCAATAGCTGCTAGTAGTTCAGTGCAGTGTGTAACCATCATAGACAGATGTATTTGTTTTCTAAGAAAGCAAGTTGGAAACATATAAGCTGGATGGTTTAACAGACATTTAAACTCTATAATCAATTCTGAGCCATATTATGAATAAATTACAAAATAAAAAGAGACTACTTGATATTTCTAACGTGACAGTACATGGGAAGAAATATTTATATTGATGCCAATCTCTAAAGTTAGGCTTAATTGCTTAACCAGCTAATTTATTTCCTTTTAGATATTTAAAGTGTAACATGTTTACATGTAGATGCATCTATATTTCAATAATTACAGAATATTAAATACTGTAAGATGACATGTAGATAGCTATTGCAATGATGGAGATGCCAAGTGCTTAAAAGGTAAATTCTCAGAACTTACCATATATAAATATTATGTGTATCTCAAAAGTACAAACAAAAAATGACATAAGAATTTAACACCCATGGCTGTACTGCTCACACATATGCATGCGCGCGCGCGCGCGCACACACACACACACACACACACACACACACACACACACACTCTACATCACACCACACCACACCCTGGACAAGTCTTCCACCTTAGCTAACCTAATTAAGATCATCACTCACAGCATGCCTAGCATCTCAGGTGGTTCTAGATCTCATCAAACTAAGAATTGAGACTCACCATTATAGAGACAGGATCCAAATATCTTATGTCCATCTATTTAAATTGTATTATTTAGTTGCTTTTTACTCTGTTTAACTGTTGTGCACATAGCACCATTTTTTAATCCAAAAATGAGTCATTACCCTAAAAGGATACCTTAAATCCTTTAGCAGGCACTCACTGCATGCCCTAGTCCCTGGAATCCACTAACCACTCTCTTTTTCTGTCGATTTGTATTGTCTCAGGCAACAAAATGGTACATGTACCCTGTCATATATGACTTTCACTTAGAATAACATCTTCAGGGCTCATTAGTCTAGTGTATATTGACATTTTTTCTTTTTAATGTTCCGTTGTGCGTAAATTCTCATTGTGAAATGACATTTTAAAACAGCACTTTGAGATTAACCAAAAAAGTGAATGAGTGAGGGGCTGCAGAGTTGGCTCAGTGGTTAAGAGCATTTGCTGCTCTTCCAGAGGACCTGAATTCAATCCTCAGGGCCCACACAGTAGCTTACAACTGTCAAAAACTCTGGTTCCAGAATATCTGGCACCCTCACACAGATAAATCTGCAGGAAAAACATCAGTGTGCATAAGAAGAAATCATTTTTGAAAAAAATGTATGAGTAAACAGTATTGAGAGTTCCCGTGGGTTTCCTCACTGCCACTGCCTTCAACTTCCTCTCTGGTTAACACTTGAGCAAGCATTCTGCTATGTCCCATTTTCTTGTCCTCTCATAAGTTGGACATTTGGACTGTGGCTATATTTTAACTATTATGCATAATGGTGCCATGCATGTTTGTTTACATGTGTCTGTGTGAACATGTTCTCAGTTCTTTCAGATATATAGCAAAGAGTGAAAGTGCTAGGTCAGGTGGTGACTCTGTACTAACATTTTAATGAACTGCCATATTCACTTCCAACATGGCTGAAACATTTGTCTTTCCCCCCAGCAATGTGTGAGGAAGCTAGCAACTTTGGTTGTAGACTATCTCTATTTAAAAATAATAGTCTTTTTTTTTTTTCCCTTCTTGGTCTTTGTCTATTGTGTGTCATCATCACAACAGAATACCTGAGATGGGGTGATACAGAAAGAAATTTATTGCTTATGATTTGGAACTCTAGGGAGCTCAAAGTGGGGAGCTGGGGCCTTTCTAGCTGGGTTAGAATATGGTGGAGGGTAGCCAATACAGAAGACAGGTAGCATATTGGCCAGGTCTCTCTCGTCTCTTATAGGCCATCATAGGGTTGCTTGTGTACCTACAGTCCATAAGAAATGACCTTGTACACAAAATATCCCGTACTGTTTCAGCATCTTCTTGGATCTAGTTTATTAAGATATATGAATCCTGACTTAATGACCCTAATCCAAAGGTGATGCTAGAGGCAAACCTCTTGATTTCATTGATCCTAGGCATAAATAACACCTAAGCAATCCTCTGTTGATCTTTTGACTTGTACTAAAGGAATCCTTCAATGTTCGCACTCAACTACAATCTCAAATGTTGTTGTTGCAAGAGCACATGCCGCTTGTGAATGGAGCCCAATTCTGTACAGCGAGCTCCTTGTATGAGAGGAATCTGCGCGGTGGCCTACATTTGTCTCTGAACTTCTGGCTGAGTAAAACTGTCCATCTCATCAGTGTAGAGAGAGGAAATCCAGGAAGCAAGGCCCCAGGATGACTCCTACAGTTTATAAAATGCGGAGACAAAGGTCGTTAAAGAGCAGGAAGGTCCTGCTCTCGGGTTTAAGTTGAGCCACCTACTTCTCCACAGCCCCGCCAGACACAAGCCGAAGCTGACCTTCAGCTCTAAGTATGAGTTCTACTTCAAATAGACAATTTATTAAAACCAATGCAGGTTTACTAAAATAGCAAGCAATTAGTGGCTATCCCTTGGGGGCCTTGAGGACTCTAAGATTAAGTAACCAAAGCCCATCTACTTTTAGGTCCCGTTGCTCTAGATTTGGGAACACCATTGTCCCTACCTCAGAAAGTAGTCCCCGAAATGCCCCTGAGCTCAGTGACAACGAACAAATAATGGCCACTGGGCTTGTGATGTACACAGAGCAGAGAGAGCTGCCAGGGGCTTGCAGGAAGGCCTTGGAAAGGTGAATAACAATCAAGCAAGTCTGCCCTTTGCCAACGGAGCCCTGAGGCGCTTCCTGCCAGGCAGGAACTCCTTCTGGAAACTTCTGGGAGGCCATCTGTCCTTTTGGCTTCTGTTGCTTACTAACTATGCAGATTTAATTAAAAGTTGTATCAAAGAGCAAAGCGAAGCATTCCTACAGTGCTGTTGGATGGTGATTCTCTTTTCCAGTTTTCCTTTTATTCCAATTTTGACACAATGTTGGAGGATGCATCTGTGTTTGTCATGAGCTAAGTATCCAGTGGGTTCTTCAGCGGGAAACGGACTGTGTCCTTTGTACAATGAGGTCAGTGTGAGGGAGCATGAAGGTGATGAACAAGTGTGACCCCATTTTGAGGGACTTTGTAATCCAAGGCAGAGCACAGTATAATAAGTCTGAGTGATAGCACGGATCAAAAGGAAAGGAATGGAAGCCTCCCTCCCTCCCTCCCTGGTAGCTATTGGAGGACTATCCTATTGCCTGTGTGTGGTGTACTGTCAGGATTTAACACTATTTTACCCATAAGTGAAAGCCATAACTGGTTTGCTGCAAGTCCATTAAGACATTTCAGAGCCACTTGCAGTTGCTGGTTCACTACTTGAGAATATCTCAACCTAAGGAAGAAAAGGACCCACTGTCATTATTTTACAAATTGAAGTATTAAAACCTTTATCCACAGACTGCCTAGAAAGATTGGGGGGGTGAGGGGGAGTCACAATTACACAGCTTAAATAGGAATAGTGAGAGGAAAATCCACTAGAGGCAGTGGAAGGGATAAGAGTGAGTGGTTGGGGCTACAATACTGGAAAAGAAATCTACCTAGAAGCTGAAATGTTGAAATCTGCATTTGAAAGATGCCGCTGTATCTCCTTAGCCTTGGCATCGGATACCACCCGCTATTGAAATTAGAGACCTGGCTGGCTGAACTATAATAACCTCAAAACAATGGCCCGGGATTGGTTACTTCGGGGGAATGGGGGAGTGGGGGAAAGGGAAACAAAACACAACTATTCCCCCACCCCCCCACCCACCCCCCCACCCCCACCCCCGCATCCTAGAGGCATTTGCTAGAAAATCCAGAGGGTACCAGCTAGGTTAATGACTAGTCAGCCCTTGTTGCCTTAATAGAGCCCCTTTGTACAGTGCAGCCCAGATGTGTTCCTGGTCGGTTCGACTTCAGGGCTAATTCACTGAAGTGAAATAACTGCCTGGCCACTTACCTGAGTCCACTCTTACAAACCTCAGCTGCCAGAGTACCAACCTCAGCCGCAGGAGTTGGTACACCAGGTGCAGCTCTTCCTGTTGCCGCTTTGGAATTAGAATTCCTCTTCATTGTGTAGGCCAAGTGGGCCTTGAACACACAGCAATCCTTCTGCCTTTGCCTCCCGAGTGTTGAGATACCAGGCCACCACAGTGAGTTTATAACTGCCATCTGTTTTGTTGTTGTTCTTTTGGGTTTTTTGTTTTTGTTTTTCAAAACAATATAATTACTGTTTCCCCTCCCCCAACTTCACCCACCTCTTCCTCCCCTCCCCTCCTATCCAAATCCACACTCTTTCTTTCTCCCTCTCATTAGAAAACAGGCAACCTGGTGCAGTGGCTGGCAGAGAGGTGGTTTGGCGCATGCCTGTAATCCCAGCATTCAGCGAGGAAGAGGCAGGTGGATTTCTGTGAGTTCAAGGCCAGCCTGGGCTACAAAGCAAGTCCAGGAAAGCCAAGGCTACACAGAGAAGCCCTGTCTCAAAAAACTAAAAAAAGAAAAAGAATAAGAAAGAAAGAAAAGAAACAGGCGTTTAGAAATAATAGCAAAATAAGATAAAATAAAAATGAAACAAACTGGAATGGGACAAAATGAACAAACAAAACAGAAGAAAATGCATAAGAAACACATATAGATGGAGAAACACGCACATTTGCACACACAGAAATCCCATAAAATGCAAAACCAACCAGAAACCAAAAAATATACACGAAAAGACCAGTAAGGTGAAAACAAACAAAAACCCGGAAAAGCAGCGTGAGACAAAGAACCTCCAAAAATGCTATTGAGTTTGCTCTGTGGTGGCCATCTATTGCTGGACATGGGGCCTGCCCTTAAAGAGCACTTTGCATCCCCAGTGAGTGTTGTAGAAAATGTATTTTTCCTTTGCAAGAGGAAATTACAGAAAACTTCTGGGTTAGGTATGGGGGCATGTGTCTAGTTCCCCTCTCAGTGCTGGGACTTACCTGCCTTACACCTGTGTAGGCTCTGTGCATGCTGCCACAGTCTCTGTAAGCTTATATGTGTCTGGGGCCTGTCGTGTTTAGAAGTATTTGTTTCCTTGGTGTCTTCCATCCCTTCTGGATCTGATGGGAAGGACTTGATGAGAATATTGTAAGTAATGTTCCATTTAGGACTATGTTTTTGCAAGGTCTCTCATTCTCTGCACATTGGTCTATTGACGGTGTCTGCATTGTTCTGCCCTATTGCCGTCAGGAGCTTTCCTAATGATGGCTGAGCAAGAAACTGATCTATGAGTATAGCAGAATGTTATTAGGAATCATCCTACTGCTATATTCCTTTAGCAGAATAGAAGTATTTGCCTTTCCCCTAGGTCCATGATCTATACGTCTTAGGGCCTTGACAACCCAAGCAGTGTCAGGGATGGGTCTTAAACCCAGTATAGGCTGGTTACTCCCACAAGCTTTGTGCCATTATTGCACTGGCATATCTTACAGATAGGTCTCCATTGTACATCCAAAGGTTTGTAGCTGTGTTGCTATTTACCTTTCTCCTTTGGTAGTCTACAGAATTCCTTCCAGTCCCATGAACACTAGTCAGCATGGGTGAACACTCTAGGTAGGCACTGGCTCGACTTTCAGTGTTCTCTGACAGGGAGTTGATTTCCTCACATCTTGTCAGGCATAAGCAAAATACTCCAGCAGCAAAGTACAGCTTCAAGTATAGACTGCAATCTGCTTCTGACATTGAAATAAACAGGTGGAAATACTTGAAAGGATATATTAGATTTACTTTGGGGCGTGGCTAGCATTCTGAAATTTGGCTGGTTATCAGTAAAGCCAATAGTAAGAAAAGCTGAGAGTCTTACTGAGTATTCACTGTCCTTGGCACAATTCAAAAGCACTCAACTCATTTAATTCTAACATCAGTACAGAACAGAGCAAAACAAAACAAGAAAAACAGATGCTATTATCTTATATTTTGCAGTTAGAGACAATAAAATACAAAGATGTTTAGTAGCCCACCCCAGGTCACAGAGCTTATAAATGGATTTCAGATGGGTTACCCATATTTTTTACTTTTAACCCTTACAGAAGTTGCAAGGTCCACCTCCAAAAATGTAATTTTAAATTGAGTAGAGCAGTGTGACAATTAAGAAAGATGTACTTGTATATAATGTATTTACTATCCCTAAAAACTCTTATTAGTTATTTTAATTTGCCTGTTACAGACATGGGTAGATGGTGCTGACTGTGGCTGATGACAGTGTGACATAAGTTACATTCAGAAGGTTGACTATAAACTGTTTTGAGGAATACCAGTAAAACAAATAATGAAGACCGGATGTAAACATCAAAGGAATGTGAAGGCCCTAAGTTATTTCCACTTAATGATGAGTGAAGCCATTCTATATGAAATTTGTTGCTATGAATAAGAATTACACCCTCCCAAGATATGTATATACATTATGGAGAAGCAGACATACAGAATATGAAGATATATGATATATATATGATATATAATAGATAGATGATATTAAATATAGATAGATAGATGAGGGAGAGGATATGAATATGGGAGTGGATGGTGGTGGAATTCAGACTTATCCATTTGTTAAATGGCCTGGTTCGTTTGTACTGCCAACTTAACATGGCCCAAAGTTGGCTGGGAAGGGGGACCCTTCTCCCTAGAATAAGAATTGCCTGAATCAGATTGGCCTGTGTCAGTGTCTGTGAGAGATTACCTTTATTCATGAGTAGTATAGGAGAGGGGACTCAGCTCGCAGTGGGCAGTCCCATCCGTAGGCTGGTGGGCCTAGGATATATAAGCCAAGCCAGCTCGGCACGAGCCAGAGGGCAAGGCAGGAAGCAGCAATCCTCCAGGTTCCTAACCTGACTTCTTCCCTGAAGCTGCTTTTGGTCCAGTGTTTTTATCAGAGCAAAAGAATGAAGTTGGAACATTAGACAAGCACTCTCCCTAATTTCTTTTTTTTTTATTAAGTTATTCATATTACATCTCAATGGTTATCCCATCCCTTGTATCCTCCCATTCCTCCCTCCCTCCCATTTTCCCCTTCCTCCCCTCCCCTGTGACTGTGACTGAGGGGGACTTCCTCCCCCTGTATATGCTCATAGGGTATCAAGTCTCTTCTTGGTAGCCTGCTATCCTCCCTCTGAGTGCCACCAGGTCTAATGAAGATCATTGCTTTGTCCAAGAGGGCATTTGAAGTTATTATAAAACAGGACTCTAAAGGCATCTTGCTGATAGAAAATGTTCATATGGAATACAGCAGATAATGCTCTTGTGGCGGGCGGCTTCACAGACTATCTCAGCAGGACCAAAACAGCAGCATCCAGCATGAATGTAATGGGCATACTTAAGTGTTTATCTTTGTGGCTGGTTTACATGTTTACTCTCATGCCTTTCTCCCATCTGTGCCTTTGATGACGTACTCAATCAAAATAATGGTGCCAAATGGGCCTTAATGGGCTTCCCCTAAGAACTGGCAAATCATAATCCTCTTCTCAGAGGCAACTGCTGTCCAAATCCCAGCCTCCCAGGATTTATTGCATGGCCAGTGTTCTCAGTCACTGAGTTTTGAGGGTCTGCCGGGTGCTCACTACTCTAATGTGTGGAGGAAGCCATGCAGGTCAGTTATACTTGGAGGAAGCTATAGCTGACTGACTAAGCCCAGCCTTGAGCGTTCTCATCCATTCCCAGCATGACAGACATAAACCCAGGGAGCATCTTTCATATGCAAACTCGTAAACCTAGAGCTATAAATCACGCACATGTGTGCTTTAGGTTGGGCTTCTTATTTTCTCCGTACTGGAGAAACACTTACTGAAGACTATCTGCAAAGAAGGAGGAATACTTGAGGGATCTTACCTGCTTGGTAAAAAATACATGGTTATAATCGCTGGGAGCCAGTCCTACATCCTGAAGTAACAAGACAGGAAGGTTATGTATTAATCCAGGTTCTCTAAAGGAATGCTCTGATACAATGAACGTGTGTGTGTATGTGTGTGTGTGTGTGTGTACACATATAGTGTGTGTTCATATATATGTCCATGTATATATTCATATATATGTCCATGTGTGTATATGTGTATATATATATATATATATATATATATATATATATATATATTAGAGTGGCTTACAGGCTGTGATCTAGTAGTCTATCAATAGCTATTTCCTGATGGAAAAGGCAAAGATCTGGTAGTTGTTCTGTCCAGTAGTCCCAGTCTGGAGGTCCAGGAAACTCCTAGAGAGCCGCCAGTTTTCTGCCTATGTGGGAATCCTTAAGAAGTAGGCTCTAGCACCAGCAATGGAATGGCTTGCATTGATTAATTTGCCAGTGAGAGTGAGGCCAAGCTTGGAGGCTCCTTGTGAAGGAATTATAGGCTCGGAGAGGGATACCAATGACCTGAGTTTATTGTTTTCTTCACTAGTACATTTGTAATATAGCATATGGTTGTGCCTGTACAATGGTTTACAAAAAATGTATGTATTTGGCAATACAGTCTGTTGCCTTGGGCAATTCAGGTAGTAAAATTCTTCTACCACATGACCTGGATCAGGGAGCCATTAAATGGCATCAGTAAATGAGCTGTATGGCACCAACCAGGGGTTAGCTCTGGAACGTGGCTGCAGTATGCTTGGTAGAATAATTGTAGTGTTGCATAAAGGTGTTGCATCACCTTACATGAGAGTTTAAAGGGAGGGGACCCTCAGTTCACCATGCAACTAAGAAGAGGGGCTCTGCTGGGCCCAGCTTTGCCTCCTGGCTATATGCATTCACCAGCTCATCCATCCATTCAGCCCATACTTATGAAGTACTTTTAGTGTACAGACAGCATTCTTGTTAAGTGAATACAGAAGAGGAAAGAATGAGTGTGGTGTCTGTTCTCATGTCCCCCACTTTAAGCGTGAGGACATAGCTCAAACAGAAGCACATAGTGAGATAGGTTCAGGTGTGAGAAGAACGCAAGGTTATTCCCACGCAGCTGTGAGAAGAACGCAAGGTTACCCTGGGTGGCCACCAGGAGAGGCAGGGAGATGCCTTGAGATGAAAATCCTAGCCTGTTCCTTCCAGCTTGGGGATTACATGGGTAGTTGACAGAGTGGCGAGTGAGGAAGGGGAAAGAGTATAGCAGGTGAGGTCTGTGTTGTCAGAGTCACGGGAGGCCATTTCAGGGCTGCAAGAGAGGATATGTGGTTTGATCTACGTCTTTGAGATCCCTCATGTAACTCTGTGGAGCTTGAGTTACCTAGGAGCGAAACTGAACAGGATATAAAATTCAGATGGCTAAGCTAGGGTGGAGACAAGCAGACAAGTACAGCATATATGACTTAACACGAGCCTCCCACTTTCTTATTATGCTTGCCAACGCCAGTGAGCTTCAGATACATGACGTCATAAATAACGAGTGATTTTGAACTTATTGTTTTAATTAAAAGTATGCTGTCTTGTTGATTTAGATACAGTACTTTCTATATAACATATTATATGTGATATATAATGTTTTAGACAGGGTCTCATTATATAATCCTGGCTGACCTGGAACTTTGTACATAGACTAGGCTAGTCTATGTACATAGGCACGTCTGCCTGCTTCTGACTCGCACGTGCTGGAGTTACAAGCATGCCCTATCATGCCCAACTGCTTATATTTTATTTCAAAGTTTTGCTCTGTCTCTTTCATCTCTTGAACTATGTTTTTACTTTTTTTTTTTTTTTTTTTTTAGATAAAATCATCTTCACTTCAACCTAATTTCTTTAAGCTAAAGCAATTTTGAATCAGTGTATTGCACTCTCATCACTTGTTTTTATAAACCTATATTATTGTGAGGGTATAGTTTCTATTAACCCCAAATACGCTAGTTAAATCTACACTGGTGCTTCTTTGTCTCTTGCAGAATAGCACGTTAGGTATTTGGGTGATCCAGGCTGATAGGCAGCTAGGTTATTTCCTCCTTCAGTGGCCATATTGCCTGCGATGTACCAGGCAGGAGGAAGGAGCAAAGGGAGCACAGAGGCACCTGATCATCTTAAGAGCAGAATAAAAAAGTGTTATGTGTCATTTCTAATATATCCCAGAACGACTTAGTCAACATGGACACCTGTTACCACAGAAGGAGAGACCAGGACTGCAGAGATAGATATAAGTAAATAACAACAAAAAAAAGATATCACAGTGGTTCCTACATAGCAGAAGGACAGCTGGTTTTTCTCTTATCCTGTAGGTATCTGAGTGTCCTTCACTAGCAAGAGCTATTCAGTGTCTGATATCACATAGCAAGAGGTGTAGGGTTTCATGATCTCTACAACCAATCACTGATAGCGTTGCTATCCACGTGACTTTTGAAATGTGTAGGGTATCATTCCTTAGGAATAATTAGAAAAAGAGTTTCTTGCCTACACCTGGGCTGAACAAGGACAACAGTGGGCATGCAAAAGTGGACCACGAGGGGCAGCTAAGGAATGCTGGGGAAAGAGGGAGCAACAGTGTTCTTCCCCAGGAAAAAGCACACATACTGGCTATCCAAGCCAAATGGTCGTCTCTGAAAACATGCATGCAAGTAACATTATACAGACCAAGCAGGTTATATTTAGAAATCTATGTGAATACACTATACACACACACACACACACACACACACACACACACACACTGACAATTAATAGAAGTGTTGATGTTATTTTTATAAAACAGTGCAAGGCCATGAATTTGAAGGAAAACAATGTGGGATATATGGGTAGATTTGCAGGAAGGAAAGGAAATTATGTGATTAAATTATAACCTCAACAAGTTTTTTAAAAAATGGGTTTTTTTTAATAATTCATGTCTAAGATTCTCATTTGATTTTAAGAAATCTCATCAGATACGCTCTGCAAGCGTCCAGAGTCAGTACAGACTTAGGCCATTTCAGACTGATGTGTGGTTTTCAAATGGCACTTTCTGTTCAAAGAAGGTAATTATGAGAACCCTACAATAAGAGGCTTGGGGAAGGCGCAGTGGTAAAAGATTCCTCCTCCTTCGGGAGGTAATTGTGGGAGGAGGTACTCTCCATAGTTAGACATTGAAGTAGGCAGTGCTCTAGGTCAGCGTGGGGCAGGTGGGGGAGGACTAGCGGAAGGAAGGTTATAACACCGAGAATTGTCTTCTCTTTTTTTCTTGGTTGTATTGGAGAAATAATAAATACTTAGCTGTTTCTCAGTGCTGTGGGGTCATAAATGTTATGAGGCACATAGCAGAGCATACACAGTGCCTGAGCCCCACATGGCACTGGCAAACAAATGCACACGCCCTCCATCTTTGCAGTTGTCAGCATCAGCACTGGACAGGATCCTGTGTTACAGTGGAAAGCCTTTGCCTGGCAACCAGTATTTCCTCAGTGGACAGTCACTTTCATTGTAATCCACAAAATGGGAGCCGTTTGCAAATTACACAATTTCCAGGCATCTGAGTACCGGCTCTTCCATTGGGCCTCTGTTGTCTGTAGTGTCTTGGTAAGAGTCATTCTAACTGCCAGGCGGTGGTGGCACAATCCTTTAATCCCAGCACTTAGGAGGCAGAGGCAGGTGGATCTCTGAATCCGAGGCCAGCCTGGTCTACAAGGTGAGTTCCAGGACAGCCAGAGCTACACAGAGAAACCCTGTCTCGAAAAACCAAAAAGAAAAAAAAAAGTTAGAAAAAAGAATCCTCCTGATTTCAGAGAGCGCTCTGATGGAATTGTCTACTTCAGGAAAGCTCCTACTTGGAAAGACTGTTCCTACATTTGCCCCCAGACAGCCCTGAAATCCGTTTTCTCCTTCTCAGAACAACAGAGCTCCCCTGCTCCTCTCTGCCTGGCAGCATGGTGAAGTGACCAGCATACTTAAATAGCTGTAATTCATGAAGTGTCCAAGCTTTTCCCTGAGAATGTCACATGCTTGCCACTGAATTTAGAGCTCTGTGGGTGCTTGGTGTCATTTCTAGCTTACTCATTTGGGCATTATAATCAAAATGTGGGAGATGGTTACATGTCCTGTACCAGCATTGCCAAGGGATTAGCAATGACTGTTGTGCAAGCATTGGCTTCCATTTGACAATTTGGTATTTCTGCAAATGCTTTGTGTCCATTCATAAGGGCGATGCTTTCATTTGAAATGCTGCAGTCACCAGGGAGAAGGCTCCGTGCTCTTCCCTGATAGGCCAGTTCTCCCTCTGCCTCCTGTTGCTATGGTGCCCAGCAGAGTAACTTCCTTGCCCTGCACATGTAGGAGGCTCCGTCTCCATGGATACCCCCACTCTGAGACTGTACTCTACTGAGAGATGAGCTGCACACACTGTATTTGTGCAAAAGACATATCCCAGCCTGTAGTGGGAGGCTGATTTCAGAAGCAGTGTTTGCCATGAAAGTCTATGGAGCTTTCTTTCTTAGTAAGTAGTGTTAGTCACAGTAAGTAAATGATTATATTGGGTCACAGTGGGGTGTGTGTGTGTGTGTGTGTGTGTGTGTGTGTGTGTGT
>OU015748.1:99026218-99098476 GCA_907169655.1 Acomys percivali
TTTTTTTTCTTTAATGCCTACATATGTCATTTTAATTCCCTTAGTCTTTTGTGAGTCTGTGTATGTGAACTAATGCCAAAAAAATAAGTTTAAAATGACTCTGGGTAACTATATTTTGACATGTTCTTCTCACTCTGAGCATTGCATGGTGCATTTGTAAATAGCGAGTGTGGCATTGCCAGTGTCTGAGCTAGGGGAATAGACAAGCACGGCCACAATTACTGCTAATTGGCACCTCACACAGTTTGCAGTGCGCCTCTGTGAAGGTGAGATGTGATGCCTTTATTATCAAGAGAGAGTCAGCTTCGGTGATTGATGGAAGAGATGCCCATGTTTGCTGTTTAGCTATGAAAAATATTCAGGGCACGTCTGTCTACTTTAATTTGGTTTTTTTTTTTTTTTTTTCATGGCATCCAGTAGAAATTTGGAAAGTCTTCATATCCATGGGTTGGGGTGGAAGGTCTTTTTATTTGCATAGTTCCTCTTTGTTGTAAATCCCAGGAACATAAGCATTGCGTTCCCACTGTTGTAAGACATGTGAGTCATCTGGAAGTGCCTTTCATCTGCAGGGCACATGAGTAATGCCTGTGGTGTTAGAATGTATTAGTAAAAAAACATTAGAGTGGCTTTTCATATGGTTACTCTGACTCTAGTTAGTCTTAAAACTGGAAAATTAAGATTTTTTAGAATGTCTTCAATAGACATGTGGCATACAGTGACTCCAAATGAAAAGCAAAAATGAGCTATGAAGTATAAGATGATGATATTTAGTCAAAAAAAAAAGTGAACACAGAGCATTGTGCTAGATTATGAAGTTATTTCGTTTTCTATAATTCATGGCCATTCAAGCAAACAGACATACTGTTTGGTTTCATCTTTTCCAACAATTAGTCATTAAATGGTGGTTGCCCCAAATGGCAGAAGGCCCCATCCTCTGAAAGCATGAATGTGCTGATGACTATTATGTTCCTAACCGGTCACATGGGTCAAGCGTTAGGTCATTAGTTACTGTTTTATAAAAACCATTTCCATCCATTGATACAGCAGTGAGCAAGTCTGTTTATGATAAACTTTGCAGAAAGCATGAGCTTGGTAACCTGGAAGTCCTGTCTGTGACATTGTCCTCAAAGTATTCATTTCATTAATACCGTAAGACGCCATATCTCTTTTTCAATGTATCTAATGAGTTCTCTTTCTCTTTTTATCTTTGAAAATAAGGTCTCTCTCTCTCTCTCTCTTTCTCTCTCCCTCCCTCCTTCCCTCCCTCTCTCTCCCTCTCTCTCCCTCTCTCTCCCTGTCTCTCCCTCCCTCCCTCCCTCCCTCCCTTTCTCTCTGTTTCTCAGTCTCTGCCTCTCTTTGTCTCTGTCTCTCTGTCTCTCTCTGTGTGTAGGGGGTGATTCTGTGTGTATGTGTGTTTAAAATTTGACCTCAAAATGTATTTGTCTTTTACCTAAAATGTGCATATAAAAATAGTTCCAATTAACTAAGGTTCTTTGAAGATTTAGCATCCTATGATATACAAGAAATATGAGGTGGTGTTACAGTATGGTTGCTGTAACCACAGTCATCATGATTTTTACATCACAGAACAGTCAAGGAAGGTTTGAGATAACAACTTGAAAAGTGATTTTTTTCCAGCCTCTTAATTGTACTAAAATCCTACATACACTTGGAATTTTAAAGGGAGTTGTAAGTTTCAATGTATATAAGAGAAAGTAACCATGCCAAAGTGAGATATTTAGACTTTTGTCCACTTCAAATATGTTGCTTTCTGTTTTGATAGTTACACACACAGAACAGAATGCTTTCCAGTTAATTTCGTGGCTGCTAACAGTGGCTGTTCAGGCTACTACAGTATGCCAGCATGGTGACTGAAGCTAAGCCATAGCACTATCCAGCTCACATTTATGACACGAACTGAAGAGTGTGACCATTAAAATCTAGGCTTGAGTTTTTCAATCTCACTTCCTGAGAAGATTTCCATTCGGGGTTCAGTGGATAAAGTCCTTTGAAGAAAGACTAATTGAGTTAAGTTGAAAGGTCAGGGGATGATGGGAAAGAAAGGGATGGGAAATAACTGATTAATCTATATAAAATAGGCCCCATGCTGGGATTTTTTTTCCTTTTCCACTAATTCTGTATGACATTCAAGCAAAAAAAAAATCAAATAAATAAGTAGAATGAAAAAGAGAACTCAGTGCCATATGCACAGAGCCTGCTGGTGTCTATTTTAAAGCAATAAAGAGTTGACCTAGATTATACTTTGCAACTTTATTTTTATTTTGCCATTTTAATTTCTACTTTTCTTTCTTGCATATTCTCTTCCTTCCATCTGTTTGCCCTGGAAAGAACATGGCATGTGTAAAAAGTACTATACCACCAGCTCAGTTAAATAGAAAAAAGGGTGGAGTCAGGGCTCCAGAGGTTAGGAACTCAGAAGCAATGTAGATCCACACACTCCACCTACATTTTGCTGAGCATAATTTTACATGCACATCACTCAGACAATCTGGTAAAAAAAAAAAAAAAAAAAAAAAAAAGCCTCTTTTCTAGTGTTCCAAGAGAACAATCAAATCTTTAACGTCATCCCTACTAACAAAGCAACTTTCAGCTCTATTCTATTGCTCTGTAAGGAGGGGCATGGGTGGGGGGAAAATGCCCTTGTTTTTTCTCATTGTTGTTAGCCATGCGCTCATGTGCTTGGGCGGTTTGTCACAGTTTGTGTGTTAGGTCTTTGTGCTGCTGTCATGTCATTAGTTGACCCTTGGGAGCACTAGGTGGTCTTGCTTAACAGTTCTGTACGCCCAGACCTTAGCCGTCCACGTGGAGGGGTGTTCCCTTGGCTGATGCAGTGGTGACACTGCTCGTGGAAACCAGATAGCCCTGAGTCTGCTTTCCTGTGCTCACCTCAGCTACTAAGATAAGCAGCTCTACAGGCCCGTTCCAGGAAGATCTGATTTCTGCCCAAGACTGGGAGCAGGCCTGGCTGTTCTTGCGCAGTGGAGGCTATGCCTAAACCTGACACCGGTCTTGAGCCTGACAGCCAACGCTTTTCTTCCTGAGAAGCAGTGGAAGTGTGGGATCCCAGCCACAGGCTCAGAAGAGAGTTCATAGAGAGAAATGGTTTGGGATCTTCAGGGTGCACCAGTGTCTTCATGCTGCCAAGCCCAAAGCAGCAGACCTAGGAGGGGTTTTGCCTGTGCCCTGAGATTTGGCTAGGGTTCTGCAGTGTAGCATTTCCACCATCAGTCTCAGCCACCGTTTATCAGAACTGAGCCCAGCTCCACATCAGTGTAGCCCACCAAAATATTAGCTATTATGGACTTTGTGTTATATTTAATTGGTAGTTTTAGATTGTTCTTTTTTGTTGTTGTTTGCTTTTTGAGACAGAGTTTCTCTGTGTAGCCTTGGCTGTCCTGGACTCAATTTGTAGACCAGGCTGGGCTCGAACTCACAGCAATCCTCCTGTCTGTCCCTCCCTGAATGCTAGTTAAAGGTGTGCACTACCGTGCCCAACTTTTAGATTGTTCTTTTTTGAGATAACACAAACCAACTTTTCTTTCCTCCCTTGCCCTGCCTTTCACCTGCCCACCCTCTTTCTGTGTTTTCTCTCTGACAGTCATTTCACTGTATTTTGTTCTTTCTCTTAATCACTTTATTATGTTTTCTCTTAGATTTTGCTGCTTCTCTTCTTTTTTTCTAAAGTGTTGCACATGATGTGTGCATGGAAAAGAGAATTTATGAGTGAGCTAGACAGCATGACAGCAAACTGTTTCCATTTGAAGAACGGCTGTTATGATGGCCTGACTGCTCTTCCCAGATTCCATTCTCTACCTCACAGCAGGAGTGACCACTATACCAAGATGTGGTTTTGTTTTGTCTTGTTTTCAGTTCCTTACACTTAAAGATAATTTTACCACCTTGAGTACATAGTCCTGAAAATATGATAGAACTTAAGGGTACATTGTTTAAACCCTAAAGCCATTTTTTTTTCTTTACTTTCGTGTTCTTCATTGCAAAGTACCTTGTACCGAATAGGTCTTCAAGGGATGCTCGTAAATAGACATGATTGAGGTAGGAGGTATTTTTGTGTTTCTCGATGGCAAAGTAGTATTGACTGACTCTAGTGGGTGTGGTCCTTTGGAAGCTAGTTTTATCTCTTCAGGGTGCTTGTAAATGTAAGGCACAAGAACAGCACATCAAATCTGATTGCTTGGGGGCATTTTCACACTGGCATTTCCAGAGCCTGCTTACCTTCTTTTTGCTGCAATGCCAACATTCTCCAGTGGCCTTTTAGAACGTAGCCTTAATTGTTTGCAAGGCCCTGCTTTGTTTCTCTGTTCCCTTTTGATTTCTCATAAAGCAGCGTGCAGTGGAATGGGAAGGAGTGGGGAGGCCAGAGAACACTGAGTACACTTGAATTTGAAAGTTAACTTGTACAGGGGGTGGGGCCAGTAGCGGGGCAGGCAAAGGCTTGGCCTGAGAACGCGTGCTCGGTGCCAGCTGTCACTGAGAGTGAGGTACCTGGGGATGGTCCTACTAATGCAGTCCATAGACTGGCAGAGCGTCATCTGATGGTAAGTACCCTTCATTCTCCTTAAAAGCTATAAGCCTTGTTAGGATAAGGAGAAAGCCCTTTCTGAGGGGAGGAAGGGACAAACGGGGCAGGGGGAGGGGGTGCCCAGAAGCCTGACACTCTTAGGAGCTTGCAGGTAGGAGTGGTTTCCGACTCATAGACAGTGATGGGAGGTGCAGGAGATAGACTACCTTCCCTTCCTTGCCTGTCCCCGAGATCCAGGAAGAATACAGCACAGCATCCCACGCACATGTCCCCTCAGAACAGCAGCTTCCTTTTGGTTCTGCCGGAGGAGGAACATGGAAAGGAAAGAGCACAGGTAGAGTTGCTGACCGTGGAAGCTCAGAGCATACAGTGGCCAGCAACATGATTTTCCATCATTCTTTGTACCTGGCAGCACCCTCTCCCGCCCAGAGACACAGTAATCTTTAGCAGTGGGACAGCATCGTACCCTGAACAGGTGTCACAGGGTGGGAGAGAGAGACCCACTGCCCCTGCCTTGTACTTACTTTCTTTTGAGGCCTTTCCGTGGGCTACCATCTCCCTGTTGGTGGCGAGGCCCTCCCCTGGAAATATTTCTGCATGACTTCGCTGTCCCACCTCTCCTCTTTTCCACTTTAAGCAGGTGTCAGAATCCAAGCAACCACCCTGAGGGCTTGCATTTCTCCAATACTCTGTACAGATGTCAGGATTTGCCCAGCTTATTTGTTTTACTTTTATTGGGGTCCAATGTCCATGAAGTCTGCCCCTGGGGGTAAATCCAGCATTGAGCTTTGAACACCTTAAACAATGCGCATTGGATTACTCCATTTTTTTTTTAAAGTAGTTCCTCAGGCTGCATGCCAGATAGTCTTTCCATTTACTGACTGAAATAATTTGCATTTGTTGGGCTTTCTGCCCTTCTGTTCAGGTTTATGCATATCTCTTCTTGGCTGTTCTTTTATGCAGGCTGCAGTGCAGCCAACTGTGCGGTACAAGAGAGTGGTTCTTAACGTTTAACTTTCCTTGTTAAATCTTTTTTTCTTGTTGTTGTTCACCAGGAATTTTACATGATTTTTGTTGTTGTTGGCACTATGAAGTTAGTTTTGTCAACTTATAAGCAATGAGTAAAGAGGCCCCACACTCATCTCCTTCTCCTCTGACATGCTCCCCGTCTCCTAACTGGACCAGTTGCCCTGGTTTCTGTCTGTCCCCACCCCCAGCCCCTGCCAGATCCTGATCCAGAACCATAGCTTGCCCTCACTATGGCCTGCACCCCTCTTTCCAAAGCGTAGCTTTCCCCACTCTCGTGCCTCGCTGCAATGCCTCCCCTGCCTGCTGTATTCCCAGCAGCCCGCACACCTGCCCTGCTTCCCTTCTGCCACCCCTTGGCTTGCCCTGTTCCTGTTACTAAGTTCCCTTCCCTTGCTGCTTTCTGCTTCATGTTCCAGGCCCGTCTCGGGTAGCATCTTCCCACTTGTCCTCCTCGCTCTCTCCAAGAATTTCTTCCTCTGCTGTGTGCTTTGTGCCCTCTGTGTGTATGTGTGCTACACTCATCACGCAGCCCCAACCCCTGTGATCCTGTGTGCTAGAACTTGGTTCTCCATGCTGCTGCTCTATACTGAGCTGTATAGAGTGTAGAAGGCACAGCCCATACTTGGCAGTAAGCCGAACTGAATGTCATCGCCTTGGAATCCAGCTGTGAGATCTTTGTGAGTTGTGATGGTCAGGTCCCAAAGTGGGAGGAATGCAGACTCAGAGTCAGACAAGGCAGCTAGCTCTGTGACTTGGGGGGATGAGGAGACGCGTTATCACCTCTCAGAACTTCAGTTCCCTCATCCTTGCTCTTTCTAGGATTAGATGGATGAAAAGAAACACCAGATGCCAGGTTCTTGAGCAAGAAAGTTCTGAGGACACAGAGCTTATAATAGCATGTTACCTACCACTGTCATTTCCTGCCTGTGATCCCTTCAAGGCATGTGTAACTATATTCTGCTGTCAGCACTGTGCCTTCCACATTTCTGTTTATATCATCAATTAAGCACATTAAAGGAGATAAGGACTAGGATAGAGCAGGGTGACATACTGCCAGAGAATCCCCTCGAGGTTGATGGGCAGGCCATTAGTGAGGCTCCTCTGGGTACCAAAGCGTGCTATCACCCAGCGCACATGGCAGCTTTGTTTGTCAGAGTGTCCTAAATGTTTGTATCAAATGCCTACCAAATTCCAGACATGTGCTTATATGATGGTCATGATCCTTTCAGAAAACAGGAATGTTTTCTTATATGTGGCTCTCCAGGAACTACTGCTGGCTCTTTTTTGTTCATATGGTACTTTTTTCTACAATTTATGGTGATCAACACCAATGTCAATAGAGTGTGAGTGTTCACAATTCATCTCTTCATCTACAGCCTGCATATTTTCCCCATTTCCTACTTACCACCACTCTGTAATTTCACACACACACACACACACACACACACACACACACACACACACACACTGGTGGTATTGCTGAAAATGATCACATCCCTAAGTGTTTTCAGTGCCTTTCCTCCAACACTCCATCAAACATTTTTTAAGTTTACTGCATCCCAGGCACCACTGGGGTTGCAATGAGGAATAAGATGGAGAGACCTTTCCAGTCACATGCTGAAAACTCAGAACTGAGATTGGGAAAGATGGATGGAGGTAACCATGAAAGGAGTATTGATTGATATGTCATAAATAACATCAGCCTATCAACTCACCCTGAAGGCAGCATAGGAAAAAGATTTTTTGATTTGGTCACAACCCCTTCCAGGAGACATCACTGAATCCCAACAACAAAGGAATTTTTAGTGCTGCAGAAATTGTCAGGGTAACTGTACTTCCTATGAGCAAAACTGCAGCACTGGTCTCCTGATGCTGAGTAGGCTCATGGCCAGATGTCTTAAAGCATATCCATTTGACCATGCAATATTGTGACCACTTATGAGCTGGTTAGGAACACAAAGGAGGAGCACCCACTCTCTTCCCAAAGGAGATAAAGGTCAAGGGTCAACTGAGGCCTGAAGAACAGGTACTGGTTAGACAAGCCTGAAGGGAAAGGAAATCATCCTGGCAGTAGAATCAGTATTGGGTAAAAACTTGGCATCACAGGTCATGATAAAGATAGTGAATGTTTGTCTCAAGGACACAGGTGACATGGAAGACCTTAAGAAGGGAATTATCTAAGGAGATTTATGATCTGGGGCAGGCAGTTGGGAAGTGGAATATCTGAGGCCACCTCCAACCAACAGTTGCTCATAGTCTGGAAATTGCAATTAAAAAAAAAAAAATGGTGGGCTCCACCAAACATTAGGTGGAGTTCAGAGAATCCTGCTGAAAAGATAGGGGAAGCATTGGAAGAGCCAGAGTGGTCAAGAACACTACAAGAAACCCCACAGAATCAACAAACTCTGACTCATAGGGGCTCCCTGAGACTGAACAAGCCTGCATGGGTCTGAGTGAGGCCCTCCGTATGTATGTCACAGTTGCGTGGTTTGGTGTTTTGTGGGACTCCTACCAGTCAGAGCAAAGGCTGTCTCTGACTCATTTGCCTGCTTTCAGCACCCCTTCCTCCTACTGGGCAGCCTTAATATGAGGGGAGGTGCCTAGTGTTGTTGCAACTTGATATGCCACGTTCCCTTGATATCCCTGGGTGGCCTGCCCTTTTCTGAAGGGAAACGGCGGCGAGGCATGGATGAGGAGGAAAGAAGAGGTGGGGGGGGCAGATGGAGGAGAAACTACCATCGGGATATAATATATGAGAGAGTAAATTAATAACACAAAGAAGAAAAATGGAGGTTTCAGGGAGAGCACACAGGATGAAAGAAGCAGACAGATCAGCATCCGAGGTTGAGCCACTGACTACAGTACACGGTGGTGCATTAAAAACAGGACCCTGCTCTTGTATCAACACACCATGAATGGTCGATCACCCAGGCCACTCGTAAAAGAAAGAAAGAAAAAAGTGTGGATGATGGCACGATGACATCTTCATTGGAAAATTTCCATCAGCAAATAAGGATAATAAGAACATAAGTCCAAGATGGAGATGGTACAGGAGACGCTGTTGCGAGGCTCCTCTCAGCACACTATTAAAAAACCCTCATCTGATTGGTATTCAGGTACTGGCATCTTTTAAAAATATATTCATGTCACCCTGTCTGAGAATACAGGCTCATTCCTGTTATGCAAGAATTCCTAGGAAAGCAGTCTGGTAGTGTGGACATTGCTAAGTGTGGCCCCATGTGGTAGCAACAGCCTAGGGAGGACGATGATGGAGGATCCTTGCTGCGCCCTTAAGGAAAACATCACGGCATTTAATGGCCTCTGCAGCCCCAAGTAAAAGGAATTCCTTAGCTCCTTTATTTGGCATGAGGAAACTGAGGCACAGTGAGGTTAAGCAATTGCTTAAGGTCACACCGTCATTAAATGGGAGAATAGAACCTGCTGGCTCAAACACACTCAAGCAGAGTGGGCTTGACAGTTGCATGAAACACAGTCAATTTGAGTCAATACCGTGCCAAGTAAGAACTCATTAAAATTTCACATTTTAGAATGTAAATGTGTAAAAACAGTTCCAAAAATATATACTATAGTGTATAACTATATTTGAAATAACAGTCAAGCCTTCTGTCCCATTCTGTCAGAGGCAGCCTCTGAGAAAACTGCCTCTGGGGTCATCTCAGGCCAGGAGTGCATCAGAGCAGTGGCTCTGGAGTTTCTATACCTGGAGGGCTCATTAGTTCCGAACCCTGCCCCGCCTCTAACTGACGTAACTCCACAAAGACCATTCTCAGTGAGTCAGAAGCATGTTTCCAGGTGATGTCAGTGCATCCTCCAGGAACCATGCCATAATTAGGACAGTCACGGGTGACTTTTAGAACAGAGGCTGGTCTAAAATTGGTGCCATTGCCACCTGACCTGCTCTGCAAGGAGTTATTTAACTTCCCAAAGGCATGTCGGTGCAGCATCAGCTTTAACTCACGGATGCTTACCTGGCAGTCTCTTTATTTTGGCAAGGTGTTTTCTGACAGACTTTTATATGGTGGCTTTATCCTTTGAAAAAAATAAAACCAGAGCAGCAAAACCGTCACTTAGAACTCAGTCATTTCCCTCATGTCCAGCTCAAACCCAGTACTTGGTCTGAAAAAAAATGATCAGACTGATCAGTCGTGGCCAGTGGCACACACCTCTTTTTCACTTTTTCACTTCCATGTGACAGGGATTGTTCCCTCAGAGAGATTGTGTGAAAAATCGAGTTAATGCAGTTCCCTTCTCACACAGACTGATTTGGCTCCTTGTCAAGGCAAGGGGCAGAGTCATGAAAACACAGATGAGGCCACCAGGGTATGAGGAACGTCTTGATGCTTTAAGACCAAACAGTATAAGAAGTACCATAGAAGGCAACATGACCACAGCTGTTTTGGACTTGAAAATCGGGATAGAGGGCAGAGCTCATAGGTTGTGCTGTTGTGGTTTTGCTCTGCTTTGTTTTCTGAGCTCTTTGCTCTCTGTCATGAGATGGAAGTGGGTATAATGACAGGTTCCCTGTAGGACATTTCTTTTTGCCTATGGATCTGTCATGCACATTGGTTGGTTCTAGACTTTTGTGGGGAAGCATTGCATCCCTGAAAATGCAAATAAGTATCAGATTGAAAACTCCAGGGGTTGGGGGCGTGTATCAGCTAACAGAGTGCTTACTTGGCATGACCAAAGCACAAGGTTCAACCCCCAGCACCCCATAAAGCAGGGCATGGCGGGGCTGTGAACCTGTCAGGTAGAAGGACAAGGTTCAGAAGTTCCAGATCATCCTCAGGTACACACCGAGCTCAGGGCAGCCTGAGCTGCATGAGATCTGTCTCCGAAAACAAAACAAAATAAATGAAAGAAAAATTTTAAACTCGCTAATAAATCCATTTCATTTTCTCATCAATAAGAGACTGAATTAATAAAGTTTTGCACAGATTATACAATGAAATATTAAATAGGAATAGAATTAATTCAGTGCAATTATTTAGAGACTCTTGAATATTGTCCCCAAAGATTATATATCTGATGATGATCTGCTCATTAATTATAAAAAGAAAAACAAAATACAAAAAGAAATGCTGAACAGGAGACAAGATCAGGAGAACTAGTGTTGGCATCCGGGTTTTGTGGCAAGTTATGGCAGTGGTTTCTACATTTGTTAAAATGCTAAGCATAAAGAAATAAAGCATGCAAAAAAATAAAAATAAAAAAATAAAATAAAATAAAAAGAAATAAAGCATGTGTGCATAAATAACTCTGTATGTAACTACATCAGGGTTAGTTTCACATGAACCGATGATGTCAAGATCCAAAGATTATGTTTAAACCATTGTATACCTCTGAGATTCATAATAAAAAAAGAAATTAAGAAATAGATTTAAAATATAAAAAAAAACAAAAGAAATTTAAAAAGAAATAGATCTTAGAACACAGAGAGAATACTAAAAGTTCACTCTTCCACAGAGAAATGACATGTTTGGTTTCCTCACAGCAGTGTAACCGAAGCCTTTGCCTCTCTGGTTCCCATCTTGCCTGTCAGTCATTTAGTTTATACACAATGACCACAAAGGTGCTGCATCCGAAGACTATTAGAAGCATCAGCAGAACACTGGGACAGAGTTGTGGTGGTGGTGTGACAGGTATAGGAAAAACAGGCACATCTTTTCTTTGGCATCCATTTCTCTGAGAAAGGTGTTCCATGTTTCCTCAAGAGAAGAATCTAGGAAGGACCCCTGTGTCATGTGAGAGCATCTCCTAACTTTACCAGTCCCAAGCTTTAATCCCATGACTCAGGAGGATTTTAAAGCTCACCTTTCTCCAAGTCACCACTGTGGCCTTGTGAGTGTTGTCTCTGCTTCTTCTCATGTTACTTCCGCAATACTCAGCTGCTCCTCCTCATGTCTGCTCTGGGTGCTATGGTCTCCAGTAGACACATATAGTTTCAAAAAGCTGGCTAGTTCTATGTTCCCGCTCCCTAAAGTCCTAATCCTTTAGCTAGAAATAGTCTGCGTTTTTCTCTTCGAGAAAATTGCATCCCTAATAAGATATTTGTCTCTTTCCCACACAAAGAGCATGTATCAACTTGCTATTTAGGCAAGAAAAAAACCTATACGGCATGAAAATATGAGCTAGTGATGTCTTGGCCTTGGTGAACTCTTGGTTTCCACCGGGTGCTCATGGAACAGACTCCTCCAGAAGGTTTTGCCAAATGGGTTTTCATTGTTTAGCTTCTCACAACAGTAAAGAGTTCAGTCAACCAATACAGTTGAGAACTAAGGATTCACACAATTGCTTCTACTGTAAAGACAAATGGAGTCTTTACTGTCTTCTGCCAGACCATCTGCTGTTTGTTTCTGCGTGTGTCTATTCTGAATTCTCCTTGCGCATTCACACGCCATGACAGCTTCTCACCCCCTGAGTTCCTGCTCCACATCCTTCGCCTGATGACTGCTTCCATACAGGTTGAGATCCAGATGTGATTTAGAGAGGGTGATTATAAGAAGAAAATTAAGATACGAGCAATACTCTGACATGGACACCATTTTGTTTACCCACACAACATGTGTAGTCCCGAGAACTTGGTGGGACATATCCTATGGTAACCTTCCCTTCAGGGATGAATGCAAAGCTCAGAGAGGCTGTGAAATTTTCTCAAAGCCACATAGCTAGTGTACATGGCTATTTATAAAAAGAAGAAAAAACCCAGATTCATGAGGATTGAACGTACTGGCGATAAAAAGAAGTAGTAATCCTCGAGACACAATGAAAAGACATCAAGATGTGGGAACGGGAGCCTGGCTGAGCCAAGTGTTATAACACTAGCCTGTTCAGTGGTGTGAGGGTACCGTGTGATGCTCCTGGGGATCTCAAGGGAATAAGCCTGTGTGAAACGCCACTATTTGGGTGGCTTGTGGACTGAGTTGCTCTCCTTGCTGCTCTGGATGGGGAGGAGGAGGTTGAGTGTGCACACTAGACTAGACTGAGAGTTTGTGCCCTGGATATTACTCACCAGCAGAGACAAAGATGAGGAGAGATATTTAAGGCTGTTAGATTTCTGAGTTGACTTGTAAACATGCTTACGTGCAGCAATGAAAAGCTATTTCAGAATCCTGGTGGACGCCTCGGTGCAGTTGAGTTGTAAATTATGCCATCTTATTTCCAGCAAGTGGGAGTTTTTCTTCCATTGAGATCTAGCAGTACAAACTGACTGTACCCCTGTCCTCACAAGACAAGCAGGGATAAAGAGGGGGCGCCAAGAAATATGTCTACCTTTGTTGTTGCTACTGTTGTTGATCTGTCTTGTATTCTGGGCTTAAAGCCACAGCCCTGCCCTGATGTTTTACTATTGTTGGCATCTTGTCCGTCTTCTCCTCCTCCATTCCCTGGCCCCCTGCATGGCACTCTGCTTTTACTCATCGCTGCCACCTTTGTGCTGCTCTTCCCTGATTTAGATTTTCCTGCCAGACACGCAGAGAAGCCATCTCGTTTGACTAAACACTAGATGAACACTTCTTAAATAGAAGCGACATCCTTTTCAGCTAGCTTTGTTAAAGGGCCAGAGACTCCACTCAGCCCAGCAAACTGATAAGTGAAAAAAACGAGTAACATGCAAGTCAGAAAATTACTTCAGGAAAGAGTGCCATTATTACCAGGTCCCCGAGATAAGCAGTTAGAATGAAATCCATTACCACTGTGTGTGGGACTCTTCCAAAAGCAGTGGCATGAGAGAGCAACTCCTGGAGCCCAGCTATCATCAATCCTGTCGCCTGCGCTGAATCCAAAAGAGAGGTAATATTAGAGACCTATTTAAGGGTCCTTTTTTCTGTTTGGTATCTCGGCCATAGGTACATGAGCCACGTCAAAGGAATGCTTTTACAGGCCAATGCAAATCTAGTATATGCTAGTACGCTAGATAGCAAGTTGTCTCCCCCTGCTGAACAGTGTCTGGCACCTGCAATTGCGTACTGGACATCCCTTCTCAGGATCGTGAAGGCCTAAAACCATGGGTCAAGGGTCAACTGCAAAGTGTCATACTAACTTTGCATCCCAAGTTTTTTATGAGTATGCCTAGAAGTGGCCCAGCTTTGAAACACCTATGATGAGTGTGAGTGTGTGTGTGTGTGTGTGAGAGAGAGAGAGAGAGAGAGAGAGAGATCTATTTGTTCACCAATAAAGTGGGGGTGAAGATATGAATGGTATTAGTAAACAATTGTGGGAATTCATGTGCAGCTTACAAAGAAATGACAACAGAGCCAGGTAAACAGCAAGCATTCAATACATTTTCATGATCATTTCAGTAGAACTGCAACTACAGTACAAGGATCAAAAGATATTGCAGACGATATGATGCCTACCCATGGGAAAGAGCCACAATAAGTACTGTACTGAACTCATTTATCTCCTATAATCACTTGATAAAAAGGAAGTTTCCCCTAGAATTGTACAATAAAGATCTCCCAAAACAAAAGTATATGGTGTGTGTATATGTACAACACAGTTTCTAAAGATGGAAGATTCTGAAACAGGTTACTCTAAAGAGCTGTAGAATTGCTGTCTGAGTCTTGTTTTCAGAGCAATCCAGGAAGAGTGCTAGCAGGTTTACTACATGGCACCCGGAGCCCTGGCCAGGTGGCCTTCAAGGTCTAAGAATGTAAGGGAGGAGGGATCTGAAAATAGTCTCTAAAAGAGCTACAAGGTCATGGGCAGCACTGCCCAGTTCATCCCCTTCTCTGTGTGGCTCAGCTACCTGTTCTTGGCAGATGTACAGACAACACACACCTGTTGAACGAGAGTGAATGAGAGACCTATAAACACGGCAAAAAGAAAGCTCAACAAAGGAGAGAAAGCGAATACTTTCTAACCAAAGGCACTGCCTCTAGCTAGATTCTTAGTTTTGGTTAAGATTTTAAACTCCCTCCTAGTCTTTAGGCGCTCTCTCTCTCTCTCTCTCTCTCTCTCTCTCTCTCTCTCTCTCTCTCTCTCTCTCTCTCTCTCTCTCACACACACACACACACACACACACACATATTTAAAGGTTAATATATTATTTACTTAGTAAATATTTGTTGAACATTTGTCCTCCTACATGTCAGGCTCTGCTGTAGGAAAGAGAATAATGGTTCTAACCTTGTACTGTAAGGAGAAAATGAGTTTGTATATACAATATGCTCAATACATCCATTAATATTCTTAGTGTTAATATGTTACCATATTTCAGTATGCATGACACTCGCCATGGAGCTTAACAGTTGTGCATTTTTCTAGGCAACACCCATAGATATTCCAGTTCTGAAGGTGTAAGAGGAAGGGATGTAGGAATGTGCATTTTTGATAGCTGTCATGCCTGACTGTGGCCCATGGAATGAAACTCCAATAATCAAGAGAAGTGGATTTTCTCTTCATGTGCTGCGCAATTTCCAAATGAAGATGTAAGCCTGGATTCAAAAGTCTCTTGACTCCAGCGCCCTCACAATGCTGTATTCAATGTCATGACCTCTTGTAAAATAAAACATTACATACATCCGCACACTTGTATTTTTGTGTTAAGAGTAATATACATATGGCCAGGAAACCAGGTGACTTGAGATGATAGTAAAGTGAAAATATGTTTATATTTGCGCTTTCCCAACTTTCTTTTTTGTGCATATAATAGCAACACATACTCTTACTGACTCTATTCGTTTTCACAAGCCCTTGATAGAATGCATATTTTCAGACATTGTCCCAGTTTGATAAATGCAAAGGGTCTTGTTTTCACCCATATTCTTAATGTTTTAAGTGAAATTATGTAGCTTGTCATGTACATTAAGTGTTTTTTTTTTCTTATCATATCTTATGTCATTTGCTCATCTTTTATTGGTTTTTCTTTCCCCAATTTATATGTTTTCAGTGAAATTAAGGAAATTAGCCTCTCATCCTATGATATATATTTCTTCTCAGCTTGTCATTTATCTTTAGCTTTAACATTTTCCTATTAGAAGTTTTATTTTAATACACATTATGTCTAAATACTTTGCATTTGGACGTTTTTACTTCTAAATTCTATATTCAAGTATATGGGTGCTCTACCAATTGAGTGTCAATCATAATGGAAGTAAATCATTTCTAAACTTAGAATAATATAAGTGGGAATTATACTGGCAACTTTTAAAAAACATTACTGTTTCAAAATACAAAAAGCCTTTGCCTTTAGTGGATTTGATCACAAGTCCCTTTTCTGACTAGCACTCGCAGTAGTCTTAGATGACTGAACAGTCTGAATGCTCTGTTTGGCTGTGGAACACTTCTCAGATGCCATCTGGGGCTAAGCACCCCCAAAGCCTTAACACGTAAGAGTAGCCTCACCAAATGGGCTTTAGAGCCTTCTGTAATGTCTGAGGTAACTGTGTGTACACTGCTCTAGCTCTCCCTTGAAGAGTGTGCTTGGCTTCAGGGAAAGTGACTCCTCTGTCCTCCCCAGAGGACAGACTTAAAGAGAGTAACTTGTATTTGTGGTTGGGGAGGGATTTGAACTGGGGATGGTTAGCCTGAGTTATTCGGATAACTGCAATGGCAAAGGAGAGCAGAAGACTTGCTGGTGGTTTAGAAGGATCATCGGTTCTTACTAGGTAGTAAGATTACCATGTGCTAAAGTGCCTAAGGTCCTTATAAGTGTCCCCAAAGCAGCCCAGAATGCAGCATCCTAAAGACCCAAACACAAGTATGGCTTTAAGAGTAAGTTTAGTTTTCAGCTTGGGCTGAAACTTTTTTCCTGTTCTTCCCTAATTCCATGGCCTTGACCCCTATGCACCTGAGTGCTTTTAACTCAGCATTATAAAGGAAGAAGAGTAACACTTCTCTAAAGAGCCTAGCAGTGGTACCAAACAAGCAGGCAAACAAAATACCCACCAGATCTTTTGGATGCAGCCGTTTTGCTACCTAAAAATCTCCTTCTGCTGTTGACCCTTGGTCACCAGGAATTTGTCTTCTCAAAGGTCACCACCAGCCATAGTCCAGGGCCACCAATGCAGGTGACCACAGATGAGTGACATAACTTAGATACACAAAGTTTTTTAGTTCCTTTGGGCCTTTCAGTCCCAATTTTTCAATAAGCAAATCATTTTCTAGTGCTCTTTCAGAATATTTCCATTAACATCAGAGATTTTCCAGTTGGGTACCTACCCAGGCTGATGAGGCAAATACTCTCTTGGGCGCAAAGCTGCTACAGGCCAGTGCTATTTCCAAATCCCTGTGGAAATGGAGCGTGTATTGGGAGTCTTTCAGTTGATTATATCCTTTGTCTCAAAATTCTGCTAGGAATTTAATGAGATCAGTTAAACAAGTATGTGGATCTGTATGATCAAGTATATCCATTAATATTAGCTATATTTAAGAGCAGGACCAGACGACCTTGAGCCTTGACATCAGCCTTGACTTACTAGTTGTGACAACTTGTGCCCCTCTCTGCTATAAAAGTGATTTCATGACACCTGTCTCTAACTCAGAGTCCGTGTTATTATGAGAAATAGACTGTTATGTGAAGGTGTTTGGGATAGTTCCTGGTACAAAGTATTTGCTTCTAATAATAGAAAAAAAAAGATGTAAATGGAGAACTATTTACTTATTAAGATGTGCTATATATCAAAGATTTTACTGTATTAAGAGAAAAGGGAGCCTACAAGTAGTGTGTTGAGTGTGAGTGCTGCATAGTGTATATCATGTAATTTATAGGAAAAGGTTAAGTGTGAATGCTGAATAGTATATAGCAAAGGGTTATCCTTGTGGATGAATTTATAGACTTATTTTTCTTCCCCTTGCTTACTATTTTCTAAATGTTCTTTAAAAAAAGAAATATGTAGTAAATAGAAGCTACATTTTTAATCCCAGCAGAATCAAAACAGTGGTTATTACTCATTTAGACCTTACTCTGTGTCAACCACGCCTATAATGTTGTCGAGGAAACTGAGGCATGAAGGGGAAGTAATTCTCCTAGCATTCTCATATAGACAGAAGAGGTGATATGTGAACCACCTGACTTAAGTTCTATGATTCGGGTGAGGTGCTCTCTGCTAAAACACCAAGGAGCTACCATGAGCTACAAAGTCTGCAGCAGTGCCCTGTGGCATACACTGAAGATGATGACAATAGAGTGCCCCTTCCTCCTCATAATTTCATTACCAACTAATACATAAATGGCAAGTCCAGATCTCTAGGCTTTTTTTTTTTTCCTTTTGCTTAGTGAATTGGCTGGGCATATCAGATGACTTTAAAAATTAGCTTTCTTAGCGAGTCATAGTAGCATGGAGAATCAACTGGATTCTCCCATCCGGTCAGGAGTTCAAGGCCATTCCTGACAACACAGTACCCATCTCAAACTAAACTAAAACCTCAAAGAAAAGTTCATTGATCATTAATCTTATACCATGTTCACCAAATTGTAAATTTTGTAA
The DNA here is from genome assembly GCA_907169655.1 of Acomys percivali. Classification (NCBI taxonomy): domain Eukaryota; kingdom Metazoa; phylum Chordata; class Mammalia; order Rodentia; family Muridae; genus Acomys; species Acomys percivali. The sequence goes on from OU015748.1 coordinate 99,044,261, forward strand.
AATGTATTATTTGTGTGTGTGTGTGTGTGTGTGTGTGTGTGTGTGTGTGTGTGTGTGTGTGTTTACATGTATGTCCATCAGAGGACAACTTTGTAGAGTTGATTGTCTCCCTCTACTTCCACATGGGTTCCAGGAATCAAACTCATGTGTTCCAAGTGCTTTTATCCACTGAGCCATCTCACGAGCCCCCAAATAATAAATATTTTTAAAATACCATTAGTTGAAGTAGGTGTGATGTAGCATGTGCATAATTTCACTACCATATTATTCAAAGGGTTTTGAGTATATCTGCAACAATGGGCCACCCTGAAAGTGGCTCCTAACCTTTTGCAGATATGTAGAAGATAAGATGGAATGTACTGGAACAAAGAGACCTTAGGCTCGGAAGATATTTAAGAGTCAATATATTGAGTTCCGGTAGCAATAAAAAGGTTAAACCAAGTTAACCCCTTAGCTTGAAGACATGACTACAAGAGATCAAAAGCATCCTAGATTTTTAATTAAATTCTGGGTTTTTTGGTAATTGTCTGTTTCTGCTCTAGAATTTCTGTTTTTACCCAGGCAGTTATTGCGACTCATGACTTTTTGCATGTCTTTTAAGAAATGAAAACTGGGTGTTTCCAAGTAATGATTTCACATTTGAAAATAATACCTTAAGCCCGGAGGTCATAACCACAAGACATATCTCTGAAAACTGCCCATCTTTTGTCACTTAGTAACCAGCCTGATGATGTGCTGGCAGGCGAAGCTGGGGAATTAGGCTGTCAGGAATAGTGTGTTGCCAGGTTGCACCACCAATCACCTGTCTTTGAGATCGTCAAATGCTAAGTGTAGCCAGTGTGTTACGCAGAAGCAACTAATTAAGTTCCCAGAGATTTGAAAGTGCATGTCGCCGTTAGAGAGATTCCACCATGCATAAGGAATTGCTGGTCTGGCTCCCAGTGAATTGTCACTCTAATCTGCTAAGAACTGGGAATGAGAGTTGTTGTTCAGCGAAAAGGTCACTCAGGACTCATTTCCAAAAGAAGCTGGGCATCCTGGGGGTCCTGGAAGCTCGAGAAAAGTCCTGCTATGATCCACTGTTCCCCTTCACTTCCCTAGAAAACCTGTGGAAATAATTCCGTTATTGAAATGCGGCAACTATGTCTTTTTTATTAGAATGAGTTTACGTGACTCCACCACACAGCATGCTGTTAGAACTACACACCCAACTCTCACTTGTTCCCACATCATTTATCTTTGTAAACTGACAATCCTACCTCAAAGCCCAAATCCCAGATTTCTGTCTCACGGGTCACGTTACTGTCAACTCTGTTTGGAAATGGGAACTTTCTGTTTTGGTTAAGATTCTGTCCCTAAATATATGCCTAGACATTGAAACATCTGTCCTAGAAAGCCATGCCTATAATCACACAGTGTTGCCCCTGGAGCCAGGGCCTCTCTTGACTCCTTCTAACCGGTTGAGTACAGACTAGAAGTGCCAAGTTCAACTACCAGGAGCTGACGCAACAGCTCCAAGATAAACTTCTCGGGAAAACTACTTTTGCCCTGATCAGAGCTCTTCCATTTGCTTACACTTTGGGTGGTGTGAGTTGTTGATAAGAGTCATCCAGGGGCGGTTGGGATTCCTAGGCCTTCTTGGGCCGCTGTTTATATAGTCTGCTGGAGATTGGCTCTCGGAGAAACCATCTGTCTGTCCTTCTGTGCTAGCCTGTTTATGAAATGGTGCCTGTGCCTGTGCTTTCTCCCGTCTGCCCCGAGGAAAGCACAAAGCTTTTGGAAGCTCTGGAATCTTGGCACTTGCGCCACCATTAGAGCATGCAGCTCAGGAAGCTGGGACCTGGGAGGCAGGGCTCCCGGCAGCCTGGCCTTGGCTCGCATTTCCTTCATGGCTCTTTCTCTCTCCCCCCTGTTGTTTTTCAGGCAGTGAAGCAGATTTTAGCTCCTCGAGCAGCACAGGCAGCATCTCGGCTCCCGAGGTCCACATGTCCACAACAGGAAACAAGCGAGCCTCTTTCTCACGCAAGTAGGCACCGACTCGTCTATAATTTCCAAGCTTTATGCAGGTGACGTCTTGTCCATACGGTTCTGTGGAACCACCTGGACTCTTGAGTTCGTTATTAGTACTGAGGTTGAGTCCACAGGGACTTGCCGCTGGTGCTTTCCTTGTTTCACCTACTGTCCTCCTGTGACCTGGCCTGCTCTCCCTGCCCCCAGCTATCTCTCATGCAGACCTTGGCTCTGGGCCCTCCTCCCTCCATCCCTTGCTCCTTCCCTGACTCACCTGTATGTGCACTGGGAAATTAAGCTTTGCGCCCAGCCCGCCCCTCATGACCCCATCATTTTCTAGCCACTTGCAAAGCCTCTAGCTCCCCTTCTATGAAGGAGATATTTAGTTGGGAAGAAATGGAGGGGGAAAAAAGTGTAAGTTCACAGATGTGGGTAGCCACCCTTGCCAGAGGCAGCGCAAAGCAGCTGGATGTGTGCCCTGTGGAGTCAGGCCTTGTCTGTCCTGGCCTTACACCAGGACCACCCTCTACAGGCTGCACGGCCCTGAACAAAGGCATCATTTCTCTATACTTCTGCTTCTTGTCTGCAAAACAGTTACCGGAAGGCCGAGGGCTTCTGGTTAGGACAGTGTGTGACGTGTGGTACGCATAGTAAATTGCTCACCTTTGACATTGGGAGCAGAGGATTATGGGAAAGTGCATGGAAAGGCTCACAGTTAGTGGGAGGAGTTTCTACCCATGAATAGTGTCCTTAGTCCTCAACAGGTACTTACTGAGCATCAACTGCAAGAGAGTAAATAGAAATCAGTGAAAGCCATTACCAGTCTAGTAATGTACAAAAATAACACAAGGGTAAATTGTGTGTGTGTGTGTGTGTGTGTGTGTGTGTGTGTGTGTGTGTGTTGACACAGGAAAATATAAAGTGCAGTGGGCATGTACTATGTGTTTGATGAGTGAGTTCCAGGACCTCAGTGATGAAGTGAGCTCCATCAGGGACTGAAAAGGAGTGATGGAATGACAGCACCCCCACCTGGGGCACATCTTCTGACTTTAATAAGTCACATCACTGTCCTGGGCCACTGCATTCAAAAATTATTAATAGTGTATGTTTTGGGCCCTGTGCAAATATTTCCTATTTCTCCTGGTGACTGATGTTTGTAAAGGGAGCCTAAGGTGACCCCAGTGCACAGTTTCATGTTAAAAGTAAATCCAGACAAACCTGTGAGAAAAGCAGAGGATCCAAGGGAAATAAAGACTGTTACTCTGTCCCGCCCCTTTGTCCTTTGGTTATGGAGTGCCTCTGGGATCCCAGGGGAAGGATATGAAAGTTCTTAGCATAGATGAGTCTTTCCCTAAAAACTGACACATCCCCATGGTGAAAGGTATCAAAGAAAATGAGCCCAGAGGCCATTTTATTGTGCATTTCAAAAGAACTTGGGTTTGTAGTTAGATTTCAAGATGTCAATAACATGGTGATCTCAGAGAAAACATTCTAGTCTCAATTTCAGAATTTTGTGGAAAGCAATCAAAAATTGATGTAGTAAATATAAAACGATTTGTGCAAATCAGATATACAAATCAGATATACAAGAATTATTTGGGGGAGGTTGGTTTATTTTTTTCTTATCTCATTATTTGTATTTTTACCTGCATGAGTGTATGTGCACCATGTGGGTGCCCATGGCCTAGAACTGGAATTACCAGCAATTTTGAGGTGCATGATGTGGGTGATGTGAGGTAAACCCAGGCCATCTGTAAGAGCAGTAATGTCTCCTAACCATTGATCCATCTTTCTAGCCCCACAGCAGAATCTTTTATGGTCAAGCAACAGATGTCAATGTTTTTAACAATTTGTTTTTGGAAACTGATATTGGTTCCTCATTTTTTCCCCCCTTTGGATTTTCAAGACAGAGTCTGTTGGTGTAGCCTTGCCAGTCCTGGACTCACTCTGTAGACCAGGCTGACTTCAAACTCAGAGATCTGCCTGCCTCTGCCTCCCAAGTGCTGGGATTAAAGGCTTGTCTGATGCACTTGCAGAGTGCCATCAGTAAATCTCAGTGATGGACTATCTTAGGCTTGTAATCTCTGTGTTCAACAAGACCAAACATCAAGGGCAACTCTAAGTGGGCTGGCTATCCACACCAGACTGTGTAACAGAACCAGATGTGTAACTAATTGCTTCCTGCTGTAGCTGGAATATTTAGTGAAAGTGCTGGGATGTGAGGGAAGGATGGATTGCTGAAAACACTTTTGACAGGTGATTTTCTTAAATAACAAAGCTTTAGAGACTTGCAAGGCAGCTAACTCATTATCCAACTCTGGTATTATTTAAGGGAGTCTTATTTAGTCCATCTAGAAATGATGGAATAGTGAGATGTGGGTGGTTTGGAATTAGCATCAAATACACCATTGCTTATTAGGTATATTATTCTAGCTTTGTTTCCTGCTCAGGAAAACAAATAGCAGCAATATCACTGAGTTAAGAAAGTTGATATAGTTCATTATATCGCAAAGTCCAGACCTTGGTTACAAACAGGAGAGGTATATTTATAAAATAAAATGAACATGCTGCTTCTACTCCTGAGCTGCAGAGCAAATTGCCACAGAGCAGCTGGCCTGAACAATAGACAACCAGTTACTTGCCACTTTAGGGACTTTCAGATCAAGATAGGGTAGGGTTGGTGTCTTCTTGAGCCTCTGCTTGGCTTAAAGAGGCTTGACCTCCCTGTATCCTTACATCATCGTTGCTCTGAACACATTTGTGTCCAAACTCTCCTTTATTATAAGGGCACCAATTAAATTGAATAAGGGCCTAGCACAATAGCCTAATTTCAACTTTAATTACCTCTTTAAAAGTCTCATCTCCAAATACAATTGCATTCTGAAGTCTGGGGGATTAGGGCCCAAGTGTATGAACTTAAGATAGTGACAGTGATACAGTTAAGTCCAAAGCAACGACAATAGTGGATGATGACGATGATGATGATGATGAAGATGATGATGAAGAAGAAAAAATGATGGGATGGAGGTGGCAATACTACCCTGAAGTAAAGGGTCCACGGCTAGGGAATAGGGATTCTTTGGACTGTGGTGAGGTTTGTATCTGTTCTACATTTCTCTCTTCTGGTATTCAGAGGTGTGGGGCAAGCAGCATTTTCTCTTTTCCGTGTCTTACATTGTTCATCCCTGCTAAACCAAGGAATTTAAGGTGTGTGGAGGGGGCAAGCATCGGGCTTGCTTCTCTGTGGCCATTACAAATGTGGACTCCCAGCTTCTCCTTTGAAAATGATGACAGTCATCGATGGTGTTCATGTCCATATCTGTTAACCTTTGAGGTGAAGTAAATGAAAGGGGAAACAGTGATAGTTTCAAACATAAAGGTTTTTTAAAATTAGGTCTTAAGGACATGAAATTCATGTCCTGAAACATGTATGAAGTCTTGATTGAGAGTTTATAAGGCTTGAGTAATATTTTACAGCTTGAGGAGTCTTTCTTTGCTTCTTCCATATATCAGATGAGTTCTCAAGAAATCACCTCATGTAATGCTTGCCATAGATCGTGTATCTCAACACTTTGTTACAAGGTGAATGGACGAATGCTCGCGCAGATTGGCCAGACAGTATCCAAATGACACCTGTTTACAGGACCGAGTTTATTCCATTTCTATAAGGAGGGAAACATCACTGCTAAGGAATTTTAAAAGTTCCAGCTCTGAACCCCAGCTCAGTTGTACATTCTTGCATTTCTCTTCCCCAAGCCTCAGTGAAACATGCATAAATGGGACACCATGATTTGCACCAGTCCGACAGGATGAAATCTAAGCATTCACAAAGTATCTGGAACAGCACCAGTGACACTGAAGGCTATAACGGATGGTTAATGGAGAATAACACTCCCCGGGTCAAAGTTATAGATAGCTCTTTATATTCATTCATCTCAGGCAAGAGTTAACCTTCCATGTTTTCTTGTAGTCACATTGAGAAATACAGTTGTCAGTGCCAGGCATGGAAGCAAAGCACAGAGAGAAAAATCCGAGCCAGAGGACATGTTCCTCTCAGCTACTCATCAAGTTCTTCCCACTCTTGGGCTGCTGAAGTTGGCTTGTCACCCCGCCATCAGCCCATCTGTTTCACATAAAGTGTCTCCTTCCTTGTGAGAAGGGGAGTGAGTCTGTTTGGATGATTTCAAGAGGAAAGGCCTTTTAAATTTAGAATTTGGTGGGTTCATTAGTGTGCAGTATACTTGGTTGGCAGCAAGTTGAGATTGCATTTGAATTTAAATGTGATTAAATGTGAGTGTTGGGCTCACAAGCACTAGCACTCTTTTTTTTTTTTTTTTTTTTTTTTTTTTAACATACATTTCTCACTGAAATGCTCCAACAGGACAGAACCAGACTTACAACTCCAGATAGAAGAGGGTCTCAGACAGCAGTGCTGCTGTATGGAAAGAATCTTCTTCATGTTAATTTTCCTGCAAAACCAAGCCATATTCCTGATAGAGCACGTTTAAGTAATTTCAGTGTTCTCTGGGTGTTTTTCAACTTTACTGGATATCAAATGTCTGGAACCAGATTAGCAGGAAAAATCTAAACAAGCTGATCCTATAATACTAGCCTAGAGCTGAGCTGAGTGAAACTTCTGGAATAAACTTTCATACCCTACCAATTTGACAAAGTCAGGTCCCATGCAATACAGATTGGCATTCAAACTTGTTATATAATAAAAGATGACCTTAAATTCCTGAGTTTTCCACCTCTACCTCCCAAGTCCCGATGTTACAGAGGTATACCACATCAGGCTAGATTCTCAAATCAACTCTGTGAGAAAGGCATGATGTTTGTGTGGTGTGTGATGCATGGTATGTGTATATGATGGGTGTGTGTGTGTGCAGGGTGTATGTATGTTGTATTATGTCTGTATGATGTTGTATGTGTGAGTATGTATGGTATATGTGTGTTGTGTGTATTATGTCTGTATGATGTGGTGTGTGTGAGTGTATATGGTGTATGTGTGTTGTGTATATTATGTCTGTATGATGTGTATATGAGTGTGTGTGGTGTATGTGTGTTGTGTGTATTATGTCTGTATGGTGTGTTGTGTGTGAGTGTGTTGTGTGTTTAAAGTGATTTTCTTAAATTTTTAATAAATGGCAGCACAAGGACTCAAACCCAGCTAATTCATTTCAAAAATCATGCTGGAAAGGAAAAATTACAGGTTCAAAAATGGCAAGGTGAAAACAAGCACAGATCCTTCAAGAAGCTACATCATTTGTAAAATTGGGGTAGTTAGGAGGATGGCTTGGAAGGAATGCTGAACTAGACCTGGACACCATCGTAAGGATTCTAGGCTTCACTCTGGTGACAGTGAGAAAGTACTGAAGGTCTTGGAGCAAGGCAATAGTACTCCAGCTCCTCACTAGAAAGGCATCAGCCTCCTGCAGGAGGGAGCAAGGCCAAATAGAAACTGTTTGAAAGAACAGGGGGGAGGGGGTCTTTGTATTCATGATACAAGGAGGACAAATATCAAGTGGCTGGAAACCGTGCTGTTCAGGAGGACCACATCAGTGGCCATGCTGCCACCATCCACTCCAGGGATCAGATTTCCTTAGCAGTAACCAGCTTTAGGAGGGAGCAAGGGAACCCCCCTTAGCATCTTCAGCCACATGGATTCTAATTATCATATGGAATGTGCTTCTTTCAGCAGAGGCCCCCATGGGCGGAGCAATGGAGCATCGTCCCACAAGTCTGGCAACAGCCCACCATCCCCAAGGGAAAAGGACCTTGTGTCTATGCTGTGCAGGACCCCACTGAGCCCCAGTAACATCCACCCTACCTATGCCCCTTCCTCTCCAAGTAGCAGCAACTCTGGCTCTTACAAAGGCAGTGACTGCAGCCCAGTCATGAGGTGAGTTCCATTCGCTTCCTAATGTGTGCTGCTTAATTTATCCTGTCTGGGTCTTTTCTTTAAAGATGGAAAGATTATATAACTCTTTATTCTCATTATAGATTCTGCTTTAATCTGTAATAAGACCCTTTTCTTTCGCATGGTTAGCTAATCCTTTAAGGGTTGGTGCAGAAAGAACACAAACCACAAGCTAAAACACCACCCAACAGTCCAATCAGTCACTGGATAGGGAGGGGGAATGGCACAGTGGCATGGGGCTGTTCCCATCACCTAGGCACAGGGAGGAATTGTGCTGGTTTTCATTTGTTCACTAAATGCTTATTCAGTAGCGGGGCCTGTGTTCAACACAGAGAACAGAGTGGCGAAAAGAAACGACCCTCAGGCTCACTGCCAAAGGAGGGGTCTTAACTCTCTAATAACAAAAATCTAGCTTATTCTGCAACTATCTGTTGTTATATGACTATTAATATGTAAGGGGTGAGGCAGGAGTTCAGTTTAGGATAGAGTGATGAGAGACGCCACACTAACACAATAAAACTGAAGTGATAAAATTTAAAAAAAAAAAACCTGAAGTGATACCTGAACAGTGAGTAGGGAGTTACTAGGAGGTGGGGAGGAGGAAGAAGGGTTGGCATAGCCCGAGGGGCTAGAGGGGAAGGCTTGGAGGGTTGGGAACTGAACCTGGGCCATATTGGGCAGCGTGTAGGGCACAAGAGGCAGGCAGCAGGGGGCTTGAATTGAGTCCAGAGTTAGAGGAGAGCCTGGCAGCCCTCCGCAGCCCTACTCCTCCGCAGCATCCCTATTCTTATTAGTCAGCTCTCTTCCGCCCTCCTGGGCTGGGATGCCCAGGCTTAGCCAGGCCTGAGAAGGCCAAGATTCCAGCTGGGCTGTGTTTGCAGAACATTGAGTGCTTCTCCGCGAAACACACTGGGAAGAGTGGAGTGGCCTTGTTCCCGCTGAACAAGGAACTTTCCACTCCCACCAAATCAGCACACGTACACTGGCACTGACTTCAGAACAATCTGAATCCAACCTAGTAATAAGCAAGGTCTTCAGGCAGGGGCAAATTGTGAGGCAAGTTAGGTCACCTTGCTCTCTTTCTTCTCTCCCGATTGCCCACTCCCACCCCACACTGCTCTTTAATGCAACAGCGCATTAATCTGAACCGATAGCCCAGGCCTGGAGACAGGCATGCACTACCTCATATGAAATCATTCCTAAGCCTTAGAGAACCTCCCTGCACTGCCCCAGCCTTCCACAAGCACACATACACCTCAGTCTTCCACGCAACAAACAACGCTGAGATTGGCCAGCGGGTTACAGTTACCTGTTCTGCGGCAACTCCAGCACTGTGCTGCCGTTCTACTCTAGCTGCCAACAGCATGTCCGCTGGGCTGCTAGAGCAGAGTGCCATAGATTGGGTGACTGTGGACACAAACACAAGCTAGGTGTTCACTCAGCTCTGGAGAGTGAGTCGGAAACGGTGCCAACATGGTCAAGTTCTTGGGGGGGTCTGGGGGGCTCACTTCTGTGCTGGAGACACCTCTTTATTGAATCTTCACGAAGAAGAAAATGATCTACAGAGCTCTCTGGAGTCCTTTTAACGACTGCATTGGTATGTATTAGTGGTGTAAAGTAACATTTTCATTGAGACTTCTACACATGCACATAATACACTCATTTTTACTCATTTCCTTTATCTTCCAGAGATCCACTTAAGGATCTCTGATAAGTATTAATCTGTCACAAAGAACCATGCTCATTATGTCTTAATTACCTCCCAATTTGAGGGGGAGGTGTGCACAGACATCCAGTATATTACCCTCCTTTTCTTTTCATAGAAAAGGAAACAAGAGCAAAAAGTAACATCTTGTTACTTGAATTATTTCAGGAGGTCTGGAAGATACATGTCTTGTGGAGAAAATCACGGTGTCAAGCCCCCAAACCCGGAACAGTACTTGACCCCTCTGCAGCAGAAGGAGGTCACAGTGAGGCACCTGAGGACAAAGCTGAAGGAGTCTGAACGCCGACTTCACGAGAGGTAAATCTGGGCTTCCCACACCGGGAGACTTAACACAGTTCCGTCTTTGCAGAGAGTGGCACATGGACCAATACTACACAGAAGAATGAAAACCAAAGCTGTTCCATTAAGAATTTCAGTCTTCAAACAGATTCGTTTTACAATTGCTTTTGCTGTTGCAGTGCAGGAGTTCATGGTAGCTGGTAGGTTAGAGGGATCCTGTCTCCTGAGTATGCTCACTTTTGCCATCAAGAATTGGGGAGGTACATGACTATTTTTAAAAGACAGAGACACGTGTGGCAACAATCCTCTACTTCCAGCAGAACAAGTCAGAGTGGCCCCATCAAGCCCTGATAGTGTCTGGAGAGCGTGGATGGCTGTTGCGCGCACTGTAACTCCTGCCAGCTGGTTCTATGCTGAAGGAAGTGCTTCATTATTCTTGGACTGTCTTTAAGGCTTAAGGGCCAGGATCAGGGGTGGGGGTGGGGAGGGGCATGGAGAGCAAAACAGCCTGTGTCTAGATCTTATCACAGACAGAAGAAAAAAAAAAAAAACTTGACATGTTGGGAGCAAGCCAGATTTTCTGCTTTTTTGTTTCCTCTTGGGACGACTTGTGACTACCAGACATACACTAGCTGTAACTAGGGAACTGCATCTGTGCTTGCATTATCTGGGAACTTGACTATTTCCATCCTCCTCCTCCTCCGCCTTTGCCATGGGCAGGAGACAGTAAACAACTTGTGACTTAATTTGACTCTTCACCTGGCTGAAAGAGACCTGGGACCCAAGCTCCACCTCCTGGGTGAACTTTGTGGACTAGTGTGATTTATGAAAAGTCCAGGGGAGGTTTTGAGTCCTGATAAGAGAAAGTATAAGAAAGCAGCAAAACTTGATAAAATTGCCAAACCTAAACTTAAAGGAGCAAAACTAGATGAATTCAGATACATGAAGATGTAGATTGCTTGATCTTTGTATTCACAAGTAACATGAGGATATATATTTACACTGATTTTGAAGAAATTACATGTAAGAATTTCTCGGCGAGGTTTGAAAGTAGGTTTTAAAATAGGCTATTGTAAACATCTTATATTCACCTCAGCATAAAGCAGATTTATTATGCTCTTTTCTGAGATGAGAGAGACTAAGAAACTTGCAGAGCTCTTCTTCAACCTATATATAGCATTTTATTGTTTAAAAAATATCAGCAGACTATAAGGACAGTTATACCAGGCTATAAGTGATCTTTCAGCTTCTCTCTAATCAGTTCTTCCACAACTTCATATATATCATGAAGGAGTAAACCACAGAGTTAGAAGTAGGCTTAGAAACTAATAGTAAGGTGGTAAATACTAAGTTTGGTGTAGAGGATCATGCTAATGAAGAACTTGGTACAGTCCTTGCTCCACAGTGAGCATTCAAAAAGGAAACAAAGGCAGCTATAGTGATTCTAATTCTGGTTACTTAGCTGTTTTTATAATTAAAGTGGGGCAGTTCCATGGCTACTACTTGCCAAAAAAAAAAAAGAAAAAGAAAAAAAGAAAAAAAAAAGTCTGAAACTGCTTTAACTTCTTACTTCACGCCCTTTCACTGGCGTCAATTGCTGTCTAGTGTCTAGTGTCTAGTGTGGACTGTGCTTGTAACTTTGCCGGCCTTTCCTGTAGGGAATCTGAAATCCTGGAGCTCAAGTCTCAGCTGGCTCGAATGAGGGACGACTGGATTGAAGAAGAGTGCCACAGAGTGGAGGCTCAGCTGGCACTCAAGGAAGCCAGGAAAGAGATTCAACAGCTCAAGCAGGTGATCGAGACCATGAGGAGCAGCCTGGCTGACAAAGACCAAGGCATCCAGAAATACTTTATGGACATAAACATCCAAAACAAGAAGCTGGAGTCCCTGCTTCAGAGCATGGAGAGGGCACACAATAGTTCCCTGAGGGACGAACTGTGTCTCGACTTCCCCTGCGAGTCCCCAGAGAAGAGTTTACCCCTGAGCACCACGTTTGACAAGATGGCAGACGGGTTATCTCTAGAGGAACAGGTAACAGAGGAAGGTGCCGACAGTGAGCTTCTGGTGGGAGACAGCCTGGCCGAGGGCACAGATTTGTTAGATGAGATGGTGACCGCCGCCACCACAGAGTCTGGCGACCTGGAGTTTGTTCATTCCACGCCAAGGCCACCGGCCCTCAAGGCTCTCTCCTTGGTGAGCCAGGAAGAGGGCAGAGTGGTGGTGGAGCAAGCGGTGCAGACCGACGTGGTACCGTTCAGCCCTGGCATCTCGGAGCTCATTCAGAGCGTGCTAAAGCTGCAGGACTCCTGGGCCACAAGCTCGGCGTCCCCAGATGAATCTGGAGCTGACTCAATGGGAAGCTTCTCAGAATCCATCTCTGCCTTAATGCTTGATTTAACTCCAACAAGTCCCAACTCAGCCATCCTTCTGTCTCCTGTGGAGATTCCATTCAGCAAGGCAACTATGGAAGCCCGTGCAAATCGCCTCATGAAAGAGCTAGATTTTGCAGCCTGTACAGAAGAAAGGTTGGACAACATCCTCTCGCTGCCTCAGGGTGGTGTTGTGAGGCAGTACTGGAGCAGCAGTTTCTTGGTGGATCTTCTGGCCGTGGCTGCCCCTGTGGTGCCCACTGTCCTGTGGGCGTTCAGTACTCAGAGGGGGGGTACAGATCCTGTCTACAACATCGGAGCCTTGCTCCGGGGCTGCTGTGTGGTGGCCCTACACTCACTACGCCGCACAGCTTTCCACATGAAAACCTAGTTAGTTATTACTGTGTGCCAATGTGTCCATGTAAGCAACACCAGGCGGATCAGTGGAAGTCTCTCTTCTGTCCTTTCGCTCTTCTCTATTTTGTTTGCACTATAGTGAGTTGAAGCCCGTTCACTGTTTAAAACCAGAGGTATCTTCCAAGGCATGGAAACCTGGTTCGGTAGATGTCCCACCAGAGTGGTGTAGAAAGCATGCTTACGCCCCTGCCGTGTTGTCTGAGGTACCCGTTCTTATACCAATGGTTCAGGAAGAGAAAATGCAGTCTGCACTTTCACTACAGCCTAAGGCTGGCATGTTATCTCCTTGCTTTGCTTTGTGCCGTTTCAAATGTGTAATTGTTCCAGCATTCCAATGGTCTTGTGAATAGCAGGGGACTGTAACCAAAAATAAAAATGTATTTGTGTAATCGGTTCAAAGAAGACTTGAATAGCTCTTTATTGTCTTTCTTGGGGTTCATAAGGTTTGAGTGTTTGAATTGCTTTTTTTTTTTTTTTAATGTAGCTTCAAAGTCTTAAAAGGCTTATTTGCTCTTAAACCTGTCAGTTGATGAAACTATGTAAATTTACACTGTACTAACTTATTTTTTGCTTATTATATATAGTGGTTTTTTTGAAACTCTTTGTACCCACATATTTCAGCATGAAAATAAAGATTAGTGTTTCCCATTTAAATGTTTATGCCTCCTATAATTGTGAGTTTACTAATACACAAGACCAAATAAGTAGATCATTCTTTATTAATAAGATTCTATTTAAATGGAACTAAGCAGCGAAATGAGAAAGGAAAATGATTATTAAAGAGAATGAAGGGCTGGAGAGATGCTCCAGCAGTTAGGAGCAGAAGTTAACTACTCTTGTAGAGACGCTGAATTCTGTTCCCAGCAACCATGTGGCTCACAACACCTTCTGACCAAACACTGTGGCATATACTCACCAAGACCCCCTCCCTTCCTTTCCCTTCCCTCCAGTCTCCTCCCCTCCCCTCCTTCCCTCCCTCCCTCTTACACACACATTTAAATATACATTCTTTAAAAAGAATGTAAATCTGCCCTACCTTGAAAAGCATTAATGGAAAATAATAGTAGCTCTTTTATCTTAAATAAGTCATACACTTGCTTGCACACATAACCAGTAAGCATGTGTTAACTCTTTCCAGAATAGGTGGGTGAGTTTTTGTTTGTTCGTTTGTTTGTTTGTTGCTGTTTAAGCATGCTAGGTTCCCAGGAGAGGAACATTACAAGGGTACCATTCTTCCTCCATCCTCTTCCCTCTCTATGATAGCAGATCCCCTCCTCCACTTGCCTCAATGCTATCATTATTGATTCTTACTAGCTTTGAGAAGTGGGTATTCTGCTTTACACCCAGGGAGCTAAAAAGCCTCAGAGAGCAAAACAGCTCAAGATCTCTAATTTCATCTTCATAATCCAAGATTTTAAGTGTCTGCAATGAAAATGCCTCTTTCTACCTGACTACAGAAATGAAGGTGACCTAATGAATAGCCTCTCATTCCAAAACTTTTCCTCTATAGCACTGTAAATATGTGCTGACACTGTCATTTAATGTCTTATTACTCGTATTTCCCATTGATATGTTAGGGATCTGTGTTCTGTCTCATGCACAGATGCCAAGAACTTAGAGAAAAGAATCTGACACATAGATCTGAAAATCACTGCAGAATAATTCATCCAACAACTGCTGAATGAGACCTGCCAACCCAGACAGCCACTTTACTGAGTTGGACACTAACAGACAGGCAAGGTGCTTCCATTCTCTCTCTGTGAAGAATATAGTGCTTTCTAACACAATTTTAGGCTGAGGCATGTGCCTTGGAAGGTGCTTTGACCCAAGAGTGACAAATAAAGTAAAGATAAGGAACACATCTCTGAGTAACAACACAAGTAAATCATGAGAAACAATGGGTAAAATGTTATACACACACACACACACACACACACACACACACACACGGAGAGGGGAGGAGAGAACAAATGTGAAGACCCACAAAATAGAAAAGATTTCAACATATTTTGTGAGCGTGGGGGGTGGGGAGGCCAGGACAGTAGAGCAAAGGGAAGGGAATAGACATATGGGGACATACAATCCATGGGAGTCTTTGGGTTTAATGTCAATACAATGAGGACATATTAACAGACTTTAAGCATAACAATGACATCTGCTTATTTTTTTGACCTAACTTCTGGGTATAGGGTACCCTGTAGCTGGAGAGGAGTGGGAACAAGGGCCAAGTACTATTTTCATGGTGCAGATGAGAGACCAGCTTGACTGTAGAAACAGATAAAGTGACTAAACTGAATAAATATAGAAATAATAGGTGAGAGGGGACGAAGGGTAAAAGGAAAAGGGATAAATTAAAGATAACTCAAAGATTTCTAGCTTGAGCAACTCCATCAGTGAGTACCATTTGCTAAAAATGAATTCAAGAGAACCAAGTTCAGCTGAGGAAAAAAAAAAAAAAGCCTGTGATGTCTACTAAAATAGCGATGTGGCCACAGCAAGTAAGTGACTGCATATATACATATGGAGATCCCAGGAACTGCCAGGGCTAGTTATAAAATTGGTGCTCCTTCACTCTGAAACTCTGAACAGCATTTAAAAACACAGAACAGATGGAATCATCCAAGAAATGGGAAAGAAGGCCAAATACTAAGTCCTGTCTTACTCCTACATTTAGACAGAAGTGAGAAATGAGGAGACGGCTGCCCGAGAGACGAGGAAAACTAGGTGAATGGAGTAACTAGGAGAGACAGAGAGTGACTAGAGTGGGGTGTCAGAACTCTGTGAGGAAGATGCATAACGTGAAAGCAATAGTGTGTTCTCAGGCTTTGACAGCAAAGTCTTAATGACTGTCATTTCGCCTTTATGGGAGATATAGGAATGCAAGCTGGAGTGGACCAGCTAAAAGAATGAATAGAAACCCAGACCTAGCCTGTCCATGCCATCACCACACTCCCAGGCCTTGTTCCAGATGGACACCAAGTCCACTCACCTTGCCTGATAAGTCATCCCAAACCACCTCCACCTGCATCAAGCACACTCCCTATGGTTTCAATCACTCAGCTCCCTTACTGGCCTTGTCTAGTGAGTGCCCCCGAATCAAGCCACCTGTGTTGTCTCCACACTTCTACTCCTAGATCTGGTCACACAGATTCTGCACCAGCCCCACCTGAGGCAGGCCAGAACCACACACAACCAATGACAGAAGGCCGTAAGCCCAGCTCATATCACAAAAACATTACTGTGAAAGGCCAAGATAACAGGCGCCCCCCGAAACCACTATAGGAATGTCTTATAGACCTGTTTGCCAATGAGAATTATATAGATGAGCTCTAGGAGAGAGATTTAAAGGAATAGTCATAAACATGAAAGAATTCATGAAGTTTATTGAAGATATAAACAAATACCTCCATGAACTTAAAGAGGATAGGAATAAATTCCTGAATGATGCTCATAAAAATATGAATACACAGCTGACTGGGATGATGAACACAATTTAGGATTTGAAAACTGAATGCAGTAAAAAGATAAGTACTGAAAAGAGCTCTGTGAAGATGGAATGAAAAAACAAACAATAAAAACAAGGAAGTCCCAAAATTTGTGGATAAATGGATTGAGCTAGAAATGATCATAATGAGTGAGTTAACCCAGAAGCAGAAAGACTCAAATGGTATATACTCACTTATATCTGCATACTAGCCCAAGGGGCATGTCCCACGAAAGCCTTCACTTACCAGGAAACTGGGACAGAGAGGAGGACATCCTATTGGGACTCTAGATGAGAGAAGCATGGGAGAATAGCAAAGTAGAAGGATCCAGAGGGTCCTAGAAACCTACAAGTAGCACATTATGATAGGCAGATTTGGGCCCAGGGGTCCCGCTAAACTAAGGCACCAGTCAAGGACAATACAGGCAGTAAACTTTATTATTTTTTAATAGATTATTTATTTATTTATTTATTAGCTTCTAAGTGCCTGTTTTATTATGACTGAATGGCAGGCCCAGCCCATTAAACAGGAACTTTCAACCCAGCAATGGCTTATAGGCTGGTCACATATGGTTAAGTAACTCTTTTTTTTTTTTTTAATTAATTTATTCGTATTACATCTCGATTGTTAGCCCTTCCCCTGTTTCCTCCCATTCTTCCCTCCCTCCCACTTCCCCCCTTCTCCCCTCCCCTATGTCTGTGATTGAGGGAGACCTCCTCCCCCTATATATGCTCTTAGGATATCGAGTCTCTTCTTGGTAACTTGCTATCCCTCCTCTGAGTGCCGTCAGGCCTCCCCATCCAGGGGACACTGTCAGAAATGGGGCACCAGAGTTCGTGTGAGAGTCAGATCTCACTCTCCACTCAACGGTGGAGAATATCATGTTCGTCAGCTAGGTCTTGGTAGGGGTTACAGGCGGTAAACTTTAAACCCCTACCCAGACCTAGCCAATGGGCAGAACATTCTCCACAGTTGAGTGGAGAGTGGGATATGACTTTCTCACGTACTCTGGTGCCTCACATTTGACCATGTCCCCTGGAGGGGGGAGACCTGGTGGCACTCAGAGGAAGAACAGCAGGTTACCAAGAAGAGACTTGATACCCTATGAGCATATACAGGGGGAGGTAATCCCTCTCAGGAACAGTCATAGGGGAGGGGAATAAGGGGAAAATGGGAGGGAGGGAAGAATGGGAGGATACAAGGGATGGGATAACCATTGAGATGTAACAAGAATAAATTAATAAAAAAATGAAAGAAAAAACAAGCAAGCAAACTTAAGAGCTAGAAAATAGAAGCCACCTAAATGTCCTTCAACTGACAATAATGAAAATGTGGTACATATACATAATGGAAATCTATTCAACTGTGGAGAGATGAAATCATGTAACTTTCAGGCAAATGAAGGAAACTAGAAAATAGACTTAGTGATGTAGCACAGACTCCAAAACAAACGCTGCATGTTCTATCTTATTTGTGGATCTTAGCTCCGAATCTTCAGAGAGGAGTATATCAGCTGATGTAACTGCAGAAGCCAGGGCAGTAAAGAGTCCATGGGGGCGGGAATAAGGACTTTTAGAGACACAGATGCTATGTAGGGGGAAACGGGACAAAAACATGGGAGAAGTGTAATGAGGGGGCAGTAGGGACAATATAACACTATTTGAAAAAGCCATAGGGATATATGTCTACTTAAATATATAAACATATATATATATATATATACACATACATATACATACATGTGTGTTTGTATCATTACATGTGTATACATACACATATATAATTTTAATGGAGTTATGCATACACATGGGATAAAAATGTTCTCCCAAGAGAGCAATAACTATCTAACAAAAAGTGCAGTGCCAGGCATGGAAACCTCTCTTCAAGTTGTTAGGAGAATACACACACACACACACACACACACACACACACACACACACACACACACATATCTTACTGGTGTGGTGTGTGTATGTGTATACATGTAGTAATTAATGAAGAGGTCAAGAATTTTGAAATGGGAAGAAATGAAGAGGGGGAAAGGTGGAAATTATGTAAATGCACTTCCTCGTGTATGAAATTCTCAACAGCAAAAAGGTGAATGAAAAAAATGGAAATAAGAGTGTGCACCTAATTTGCTGTTGTTTGCTTGAAGGGAGGTAGAAAAATGTACAATAGCTACAAGGAGATAGTAAGGTCAGAGTTTAATTAGTGAGTAATTCACTCAAGGGAAAGAAACTGGCGACAGAGAAGGAGTTAATTGACGAAAGGAAGTCTCGAGAAGACCCTGTCAGGATACTGATGAAGAGAGCTCTCTATGGAACCTATCTACTGGAATGTACTTATGGAAGGCAGACATATTTGTGCTTACACAGTAACTTATCCTGCAGTTCTAGTCAGCAGTAGAGGGATTCGGGTGAAGCAGAAGGGAAACTATTCAGGGACATGAATGTTCGGAAGTGTCCCAAAATATGAGTGATTATTTTGACTCATGGTTGAGTCACTTTCTTTCCTGTGGTCCAGCCCAGACTCAAAACCTGGATACCGGTTGCTTCCTTGAGGTCCCTCTTTTTGTTTATTTTTAGTCCATTGCTAAATTAAGACATTTTTACTTTAAACATTATAAACCTGTTCGTGGTACCTGCTTGTTGCCTTCAGACTGGAACTCCACATTGCTATCAACTCAAGATGGATCTAGGACTCCCAAGAGGAAAGATCTTCACGAACCACACAGTTGTTAGCAAATTGGAAGCAGATGGTCACCAGCAGCAAACTTCTCCTTGCCTCAGTGTCTTGCATCCTTAACAGAATTTAAAAGCTTCAAAGGAAGCAGTTCATTTGACAAACCTAAGCCCTGCGTAGCCTACGCACAGTCAAACTGTCACAAAGGTGAAAGGGGATCCTGCAGCAGGTCTGTCTTTTCCTCTTCCTTGCCTCTTTCCCATCCTCCTCCTCCTACTTTAGAATGTCAGCATGTACAATCTGTGGAAAATTCCTGCTTTTATCCAGACCAGTCTCCCGAATGACTTCCTTGAAACAAAAAGGATGGAGCATGCTTGCTTTCTGGAAGCCCAAGCCGTGGCCTCGTTTTGTGAACAAGATGATCTGATCCTGAAGATCGAAGTGCCGTGGAGTTGCTTTCAGTAATTTGGGTGCCTGTGATGTACACGCAGGAAAATGGAAACAAAAAAGAACAATTCCACTTATTGCACAAACTGCTATCACATCAAAGCAAATGTTAAGCATTTCCTAAGGTTATGTGAGCAAACATTTCAATTTATAAGAAAAGATTTTTCCCAAAGGGATATGCTGACCTTTCCAAGCGGGGGGTGGGGTGTATGCACAATGCGCTAGATGCCAAGCGGTCTGACATTTGTGGCAGAAGGAAGTCTGTGATTTGCATTTGTCACAGGCTCCACCCAAGAAGTTAGGTCTGTGCTTCTCCCTTGATGGTTTTCTTTTTTTAAAAAGTTTGGCGTAGTTTTTAAACTTCCATTTTGGGTCAGTGAGTACTTACACAATTCATGTATTCCTAATCTCGTCCAATAAAATAAGCAGCAATTTAAGAAAATAAAATTATAGCAAACAAATCTTGAGACAATGTCCACAAACTCCTAGCTGACTGAAAAAAAAAAAAAAAAGGTATAGTAAGTCCAAATACAACAAAATAGGTTTACATCAGTTAACTAATGTTAAGCCAGAGAGCATGGTGGCACACACCTTTAATCCCAGCACTTGGAGGCAGAGGCAGGTAGACCTACAATTTCCAGGACAGCCTGGTCTACATAGCGAGTTCCAAGAGAGTCAGGACTACATAGAGAACCCCTGTCTCAAAAAACGATTAGTGGCAGTAGCAGTAGTAGTATCATTATTTTTAAACCACTAGAAATGTATTCTGCTATAACTACCAATTTTGCCTGTCATGGCTGTAGCAATGATTCTAAAAAAAAATTCTAAGTAACTTTGAAATCCAAATAATATTCAGAAGAATTTTGTTTTAAGACCGAATTATTTCCATAAAATTCAAGTTTGTTAAAGGCATATCCATTAAAAAAGCATTTTGAACAAGAAAAACCCAATATATAAAACATACTCCCAAGCATGAAGTGTTTGGAATGACAGTGCGGGACTTTGCCATCTGCCTTCACCCATCTCCTACCACAGAGAGGGCGTAGCATCTGGAACAGTTTGAAAACCACTTTACCATATGAAAACTGTCAGCTTATGCAAGACTTCATCTGGAAACTCTCTGGTTAGTACTATTCTTACCAATGTATTGGCCAGTGTTATATAGGTTTAACTGTGAAGAGGGCTCATTACCTCCTACTCAGAGAACAGAGGCCAGAAACGCAAGCATCTGGGACCACAGTGACATAAACTGATGTAAAACTCAGCATAGACTCAACCTGTACATATTAGAGCAGGCATCACAGCTTCTTTAAAATGTCCAGCCTTCCTCTGAACCAAACTTTCCTACACTAAGCATAGGTCCTTACAATCTTAAACTAACATTTAATGTTTCTCCACAAGCACATCCTGTCAGGTTTACTTAGTTTATGGAGAAAATGAAAACAGTTTTAATAATTTCTCTATCTCCCCTAGAATGTAGTATATTAGGTATGTGAGAGGCGGGGCTTTCAAAATATCAGCCATGTACTACTTTGATCCATAAGGGTTTCTCCATACTTCACTCAACACTACAATAACATGCTGGTTTAAAATTTATTTATTTATTTATTTATTTATTTATTTATTTATTTATTTATTTTGGCATTTTGAGACAAGGTCTCACTCTGTAGCCCAAGCTAGCCTTGAATTTGTGGTCCTCTCACCTTAACCTATCAAGTGTTCAGATCATAAGCATCCACCACCACCACGATGTTTTGAAAAGTGTATTCTCATTCTCCAGACATGATGACACATGCCTTTAATCTCAGCACTTGGGAGGTGGTGGCAGGTAGATTTTAGAACTCTGTGAGCTCAGGACTATGAGGTGAGCCCCATACGAATGAGACCCTATCCCAAAAAAGAAAGTAGAATTCTCACTTTACCTAGCAATGGCGTTGTTTTTCTGCTACAAAACAAGCAGTTTTATTCAACAAAAATCAACAAGCATAGAAGCAACAACTGTGGAGTTAAGAATTCAAGCTGTAGAATAGGTAAGAGCCCCACCTGCCCTCAACACCCTCCTATCCCCTCCTTGTGGATCCCAAAGACCAACCCTGTTGGTACTCCCTCCCGCCCCACCACCAGCACCCATTCCTGTGCCCCCTGCCTCTACATGGGCTGATATCCCCTGCTCAGATCGAGGCCAGGCCAGCCACAACAGGTGCAGGCCATCCCAGTCAGAAGAACAGAAGGCCCCTGTTAGACCAAAGGCCATGCTAGCTGCCACAGGTGCAAGCCCCAATTCTGCTGAAGACTACCTAGTGGACCAGAGGTCATACCAGCCATCAGAAATACAAATCACAAAAACCAGAAAACCAAACAAAAACAGAAACCAAGGGAAAAAACACCACCCACCAAAAACACACTCAGAAACTGGGACATATACCTATAGTCATCCCAAACCCAAATGCCTAGATGCCAATATAGATGCCAACACAGTCTATAACAGCCAAGGCAATATGGTACCACTAGAGCCCAGCTATCCTACTACAACATTCATGAATATTCAACAGAACAAGAAAATGATCATAAAACAAACTTTATGAAGATAATATAGGTCCTTAAAGAGAAAATGGATAAATTCCTTAAAGAAATCCAGGAAAATACAAACATAAATTCCTCAAAGAAGCCAGAATAACAAACAATTGGAAGAAATGAATAAATCTCTTAAAGATGACCAAGAAAAACAAACATGCGAAGGAAATGAATAAAACTGTTCAAGATCTGAAAATAGAAATAGAATTAAGAAACACAAACTGAAGGAATTCCGGAGATGGAAATCTGGGTAAGCAAAAAGAACTACAGATGCCAACATCACCAACAGAATACAAGAGAGAGGAGAGAATCTCAGGTGTTGAAGATCAAGAAAAGAAATAGATACATGGTCAAAGAAAATGTTAAATCTAAAATTTTGCTGACATGAAACATCCAGGAAAGTTGGGACACTATAAAAAGACCACATATAAGAATAATAGGAATAGAGGAAGAATTCTAGCTCAAAGATCCAGAAAATATTTCTAACAAAATCATAGAAGAAAACTTTACTAACCTAAAGAAGGACATGCCTATCAAGGTGCAAGAAGCTTACAGAACACCAAAGAGATTGGACCAAAAAAAAAAAAGAAGAAGAAGTCCACTAGTCACATAATAATCAAATCACTGAACATACAGAACAATGAAAGATTAGAGGTTGTAAGAGAAAAAGGTCAAGTAACATATAAAAGTTGACCCATTAGAATTGCACCCAATTTCTCAATGGAGACTCTAAAAACCAGAAGGGTCTGGACAGATGTCATGCAGACTCTAAGAGACTACAGATGTCAGCCCAGACTACTATACCCAGCAAAACTTTCCATCACCATAGAGAAAATAAGATAGTCTATTACAAGGTCAAATTTAAACAGTACATATCCACAAATACAGCCCTACAGAAGATACTAAAAGTAAAGGGATTAACTATACCTATGAAAACACAGGAAATAGAACCTCACATCAGCAAAACCAAAAGGGAAGTGTGTGTGGCGCACGCGCATGCACACACACGCGCACACACACACACACACACACACACACACACACACACACTACCACCACCGCCAAGAACAAAATAACAAGAATTAACAATCATTGGTCATTGATATCTCTCAATTCAATTGACTCAATTAGCTAATAAAAAGACAAAGACTAACAAAATGGATGCAAAAACAGGACCCATCCTTCTTCTGCATACAAGAAACACACCTCAACATCAAAGATAAATACTACCTCAGGATAAAGGATTGGGAAAAGCAAATGGCCCCAAGGAGCAAGCAGTGTACCTATTCTAATATCTATCAAATAAACTTCCAAACAAAATGAATTACAAAAGATGGAGAACACTTCATATTCATCAAAGGAAAAGTTCACCAAGATGACATCTCAATTCTTTTCTGAGGAAGATGGGGGAATGTGGGGAGAGGGGCTGGAGAAGAGGAAGGAAGGAAACTGTGGATGGGATGTAATAAATGACAAAAAAAAATTAATTAAAAATAAAATAAAGAATACAAACTATGTTCTGAATATTTTAACCAGTTAAACTACAGGGTGATAGTTAATAATTTATAAGGAACCAAAACTGACAGAGAAATAAGAAAATATACCATTGACTAAGCACATCTTTTTTGAAAAAAAAAATTTTTTTTTAAATGTTGAATGTTTTCTTGGTCATTCTGCATCTCCACCAAACCCAAAAAATGGTTATAGATGGTCTACAGTACAAAGGTCTCTAAGAAGGCATAGTACTGGTCTGCACATGTGTGACACTTGTGGCCTTAGCCTTATTAGCATTATGTCCCAATCAGATGAACACACTTTGCAAATGTGAAATTATGTTAATTCATTCTGCCTTGTCTATATCAGAAGCAAATAAACTCTGGACACTTAATGGCATAGCACTGTCACTGAGTTTGTCATCAATTACAGAAAATAAAACTAAACTAGTTTTCTTCCAATTTATTAGTTAAGTATTTGAACCCTTGCCACCAGCCTCCAAACAATTACAATGTAGTCCTGACAGGCATGTAATTCACTATGTAGACAAAACTATCTTTGAACTCAGAGATCCACCTGCCCGTCTCTTAAGTGTTGGGATTAAAGACATATGGTACGATGAACATTTTAAAATAAGATTTTAAGCCAGGCATGGTGGCACACGCCTTTAATTCCAGCACCCAAGGAGTCCGAGGCAGGCAGATCTCTGTGAGTCCGAGGCCAACCTGGTCTACAAAGAGAGTCCAGGACAACCAAAGCTACACAGAGGAATCCTGTGTACATAGAAAAACTCCTAAATAAATAAGCTTTTAGAAAACACAAACAGGTATTATTTACTATAATTTATTAATACCATCTTCAGTGAGTTATAAGTGGGGAAGAACATCTAAAACCTAGTATTTTGGGCAGCTTATAGTTCATCCAGTTCAAATTTCACCACTAGGAATTCTCATTAATCACTTATATTACCTGCTCTGAAGCTTGCCATTTTATGCCATACTGATTGAACATGCAGTTGACTTCCTAAGCTTTACCCTCTCAGTATGTAAAATAATGACAGCATTTACTTACGGGATTGCCAGGCAGCTTGTATGCAGTTTCTCAGACTTAGAGCTAAGTACATGCATGATACTCAGGTTTCCATCGCTACAACAAAATATCAAGGTGAACAAATGGAGGAAATTTTTACTTTGGCTTACAGTTTTAGAGGTTTTAATCCAGTGTCCTGGTCCCATTGGTTTTGGTACTGTGGTAAGGTGGAACATCATGAAAAGATAAAGCGGAAGAAATGTCCTCATCTGTAGAAACTGAGAAAAGAAAGAGCGGCCCATGTTCCCAGCATCCCTTTCAATGGCACACCCTCATGAGCAGAAGCTGGCAACCAAGCCTTTGTTCAACAGCCATCAGGGGATGGACATTTAAGATCTACAACATTACATCATAACTACTGACTTCACCTGAAAGACTGTAGCCAAGTCTAACCAGCCAGCCTCTCCTACCTTCTGCAAGCACCAACAGCAGCACTGCAGAGACAAGCAGGAAAGGTACCTGTAGGACCTCAGAGAGAAAAGCACACAGGGCCTCACCACTCCCATTTCTTTTTCAAGCTTTAGAAAAGGTCTAGTTATGTAGCCCAGGCTGGTCATTACCTTAACGCAGCTCTCCTTCTGCCTCCTGGTGAAGGGATGGACCTGGCCCCCATACCTAGCTAAAAAGAACTATTTGGTACTTACACTTACCAGGTAATACTCTCAGTTAATCCTTAAAACCATCATTTTCATTTAAAAAACAAACAAACTTGCAAACCCAAGACAAAAACTGCTTAATTTTGTACCATCTCTTCAACTCTAAAGTTTTCAAAGCTGCTGTGACCAGATTAATGAGTAAAGAAAACACCTGCAGAATAGCCATGGAAAAGAGAAGGCTCAGGTTAATTGGGGTTGAGAACATTTTCAGTTTCTCTGCAAAAGCCACTGCATACAAATTGGCAGTCAGCAACGGGTATGCAAGGGCAGAGACAAATCTCTCAGCATGAGGTTGGGTCGCATTTAGGGAGTTCAAAAAAAAAAAAAAAGTGTCTCCTTACAGCCGGACAAAACAGAACGTGGCCTCTGGATAAACACACCTTAATATCTCCCAAAACACACCTAGTGGCTATTAACTAAGGGATACTGAGAAGAAAAAGGCAGAAAGAATATAAAGCAAGAAATAAAAAAGTGGCTGTCGTGACTGTAATCTCAGCACTAGGGGGATAAGGCAGGAGGATGGCAAATTACAATTCCAGTTAGCCTGGGCGATGGAGGAAGTTCCCGACCAGTGGAGGCAGGGCAGGAGAGAGGGAATACCCAGAAGAAAGGAGGGCGAGGTGAAAAGGAAATCCTCAGTTGTAGTTGTTCCAATGACCTTGGAACAAGCTGTAAATATTCTAAGGAAAAATAAAGGAGATTACAGGCACACTCAGCGCTTTTTGACATCATAGCAATTCAAAAACAAAGAGCTAGGTCAAAGGTAGCATCACATTACTGGTGAATCAAATGTACTCTTCATGGATCTGCCATCTTTTCCAGCCCTCTAACTTCCTTCTGGAAAAGCATAACCTTCCTCCCCTAAGACAACCAACCTGTAGAACAAAGCCCATGCCTCACTCCCCACTTGGCTTCCACTAGAACCATTCAACTCCCATTGCCTTCCACACTTAAAGGGATTTCCTTTGAGCAAAGGAATAGAGTGTGAAAGTGACAGCAATTGGTAGACTGTAGCAACTATGAACTTGATAGATACATTTACTTACGGTAAACATATCTGCTATATTGGCTTCAGCCCATCCTTTTAGTACACAGATCACTGGTTACCATTAGGGTTGTACTTGCTGATAGCCTAATCTACATTCAGGTTCTATCACTGTCATCTTTTTGTCAACTACAAATCTTCTTCCAGGAACAGCCACTGTTGTGGTCTGAAGTGAGTACTTACCAAACTTGAGCGATCCACATGAAAATGTTGTCAAATAATCAGTTCAAAATATCTAGTCAGACATTACAAAGGGCCAAAAAAGGGTACTCTAGGTAAAATTTAGTAAGAAATGGTTGGATATTAAACATTAATAAACATAAAATGAGCTTTATATTATCTTTGATTATTTACCTCAAACACAGAATTCAGAATATGAGTAGAAGCGTTCAGTAAGCATCTAAAATCCATTATGTCATGCTGGGCAGTGGTAGCATGTGCCTTTAATCCCAGGACTTGAAAGGCAGATCTGTGAGTTTGAGGCCAGGCTAATCTACAGTGTGTTTCAGAACAGCCAGGACCACAGAGAAACCATCTCAAAATAACAAAACCAAAAACTAGTATGCCTTATCAAAATTAAAAGAACTAAAATAAAAACTATAAACTTACCAGTTAAAGAAGGCAGTTTGCTTCCATGAAGTATCATATGTATTTGATTCCATGAATTTTGTGGGGATCATATATACCCAATTTGAGACAGGTATTTAGATAAACGAATTTCAGAATTGTTAAATAAAAATCTATTTCTTTCTAGTTAATCATATAATCTATAATTTATAAATGTTTTTTGTTTTTCAAAAGCTAAAGAGCCAAGCATAAAAAAATTACTTCTCATACTCAAAAAGCCTAACTAGAGCATACTTCAGTACTTTACAACTGTTGGAGGGAAGCAGTAAAATTAACCTCACTAAAGAAGACCATCCTTTATGAATTCTTCACTCATGGACATCATAAAATATCTTCATAATGAGTAAATAAATAATTGGGAGAGAATAATTACTAAAATTCTAAATAACTCTTACCCAATTGAGAGTGCTGAAGAACTAGTAAACACAGTAACTAACAATGTGGTCTGCTGCTCAAAAATTCCTTCAGCCATAGTTAAATTCAACTGAATACAATCCTTAGTCTGAAAGCATAGGCTAAGAGACTTTTAAAATTCTCAGTGCAAAGTTATTGACCTTACTAAGAATTATTGCCTTAATTCAAATATATTAATAATGTTTAGCCTGTAAATGTCTATGACATTTTAAAACCCCATAAATGTTAATTCTGGGCATTAATTTTGAAGACATCTTTAAAGTTTTCAAAGCCACAGAAAATCAGGCCAGTTATAATTTCAATGGTGGAAAAAAAATTTAATGGTATTTTAAATTGTGAGATGTGTTTTTTTCCCATAAAGCATAATATGCAAATTTTCTTTAAACAAGTCAACCAATATCACAAACAAACAAAAAAAGTATGCATAACTTGGTTTGTAATGAATCAGTAATGTTATCTAGTGGAAAAGAATAGGTACCCTGCATTATATTATGTAATATATAAAACAAAACAAAAACACAGAGAAATATTCAAGATTCACTTTTTAAAAATCAATTAAACCTGAAGGCTTTCTGCATTTGAAAATTAATGGCTTTTAAGAAGGATGAACACTGTTAACATCTTGACATCTGTAATAAAAGGGAAGAGCTACTAATCCTAGTTCTTAAGTCACACAAACTTGTCATTGCAGCTGATTTTCAACATTTATACATGCAATATAAATTACAGCTCTGTATAACACTATAATACTGTCCAAAAGAAAATAAGAATATTCAAAATATTTGATAAATAAAATTATTGCATTTAATGTTATCTTCTTGAAAACCCAAATCATCATATTCCTTAATGTAGTACCAAACAATGCCAGTTCAAATTATAGATATGTCAACAGTACATAAAAACAAAATTAAGAAGGGTATAAAACCCTACCTACAGTTTGTTTAATTATGTCAAGTGATCATGGAAACAAGAGTATTAAAATTATTTTATA
This sequence comes from Acomys percivali, assembly GCA_907169655.1. Lineage (NCBI taxonomy): Eukaryota > Metazoa > Chordata > Mammalia > Rodentia > Muridae > Acomys > Acomys percivali. The sequence continues at coordinate 99,072,486 of OU015748.1, forward strand.
ATTATGCACAATGAATAAAAGCATAATAGCAGAGTACTCTTCCACCATAAAATTATTTACACCCATTTATTGAGCTAGAAACACTAGCTTGAGAGGTACTGGTCTGGTATATTCCACTTGAAATAACTTCTCTACAGCAAACAATTGTCTTATATTTGGAACATGTTGAAGAAAATAATTGTCTCATTATTTTTGTGTTTTGAGTCTTGATTACTAACAGTTCAAGGTATTGTGGGAGAATCCTGGTGTCCTGGATGGCTCGATAAACACATTAAGATCAAGCAGTGCGCTTGTACTCTGAAAGTTCGCTCCAGTCCACACAGATGCTTGTGGCGCAGGCTGCGGGCCCAGACCCCTCCCACTGGCACTGGGGCAGGAGAGCCAGCCTGTGTTAGGAAAGCTTCACGCCGATTTTGTTTTGCTCCTTCTTCATCAGACGCTGCGCTTCCTTCTCCATTTTCTTCCTTTGCTGTTCTGCTGCTCTCTTCTCTCTGTCTGCAATTTTCTGCTGCCTGAAAAGACATCCGTATCTTTATTTTATAAAATACTACACAGATGAAATAGCAAATAAATTATAGGAAGGATGTCTTTGTACAATCAAGGAATAAATATTTAATGTCTTAATCTCAATTCTCTGAAAATTAAAGATTTTTCAAAAGGAGTATTTCTGCTCATCCTTGGAGGGTAACTTTATAAACAGAAATGTTGCCTTTACTGTACAAATGGGCAAAGTGAGGCACAGGGCTAAGAGGTCTGCCCAGCCATAGCATTTCTATGTGCAAGGGCTACGAACCCACATCTTTCCTTCTTCAGTTACTTCCACAAAAACTCTCTATTTCTATTTAACCACAGCTCTTGTGTATGTCATGGGGAAATTATCTGAAAAAGTTTGATATTGGAATTAATTCTCTTGTTATTATAATATATACTTTTAAAAATCAGTCAAGGGATGTTAAGAACACATTGCAAAATGGAAATGAAATTTCAGACATCTAGTCAGAACCAAGAAACTTAAAGATTAACATCTGAGCAGCTCCGTAAGGCATACAAGTAGGTATTTTTCAGTTTCACACTACAACTCCCTGTCTGGTTCTTAGCACAACTCCCCTGACTAGAAGTAACAAACCACTCTCTCTTTACCAGCTGCCTTACACAGGAGGGGAGACTGACCCCAGAATGACGACGGAGCAGAGAGGGGAGGGTGTGAAGAAGTAACTTCACAAGTGTGTGCGGTTGAAGGAAAGCAGAGGCTGGCACAGAGCATCGGACAGGCAGCATCTAGAGCTAAGCAGAACAATCCCACTGGGCAGAACTAGAGTATTTGAAGTTGGCAATGGAAAAACTTCTGAGCTTAGAGAACTTGGAATGCAGATACACTTTCACAATACTCAGTGTCTTCCAAGAGGGAGCAATGACGCAGCCTCCATGTCCCATTGACTACATTTGTGCTACATTCAGCATGAAGCTTGTCTGTCTATTATTAACTAATAATCTCATTCAATTAAACTGTCATTACAATATAAAACATTGTTTTCATTTTTGTTTTATTAAGGGAACAATAGATAGGATTTAAAAAAGGAGGGTTTTAAAGTAACATTAAGATGCTCTGCTCACAGCTAAAAATTCCATAATATTGTCTTTAAGATAAACAGCTCTTTCCTTTGCTGTTGTTGTACTTCATAAAACTAATAATTAGAGTCCTCCAAATTTTATAAAGCATTGTTTTTGTACCTATTATTTATTTTTTTAAATCAGAATAAAAATGTCTTTTTGATGATTTTTACAACATTACTTTAGTTCATAATTTTTAAAATATCCTTTATTAAAGACTCAGTTACACTGTCCAAAGGAAAGCTAAATGCAAAAAACTCTTGTAATTTTAAAAACGCGAGTCCCCTTCCGGGTTAAAAAAGACATACTGAAAACAAGTTTTAAGAGAAAAAAAACAAAACCAAAATTCTAGCTATTTAATTGCACCCTCTACTGGGTATTCAAGGTTACAAAAATTTACCATCAAAGGCAAGACAAGAAAAGAAAAATAAAAGTTCAATTAAGACATCCAAGACGAAAGTAATTCATTTTTCTATCCATGGGGCCAAAACAACCAAAATTTTAAAATAAAGATTCCATCCCTGTATTTTGGTAATATTTCACATTTTTTTTCCTGTGTACCTGTGGGGGCCGACATGTGTACCATGCGTGTACAAGTGCCCTGAGGCCAGATGGATGTAGGATCCCCTGAAGCTGGTGAGTGCTGGGCAGAGAACCCGGGTCTTGACAAGAGAAGTGCTCTTACCCACATACCAACTAGAAACTGTCCTCCAGCCCTTTGTATCCGATGCTAAGCATATAGAGGGGCTAAGTCAGGGTTACAAGAGTCTGCACCAGAGACTAAGTCATAGGTTTGCTTTCCACTGCGGTTCCTTTACTTTTGGCTCAGCATAGAAGAACAAGAACTAAGTTTACTACTCACAGAAACATAGAATGAACATCCAAAAAAAAAAATTACCTTTAAAACTACCAAATAATATTTACTTTCCTGAGGACTGGGTTGCTAGTACAACCTACCTGTTCTATGGGACTTTCATGGACACTAAAAATCAAGATACATGTGAAGATTAAGGGTGCTTGTTAGCTACTTTCATTCAGATGTGAAGTTCTGACACTATATTAAACTGTGAAACAATAAAAACAAAGTTAAAACTTCTAATCTAGAACAGTATGTAACCGTGGCTCACATTACACATTGATATTATGACTACCATGTAGTATGTGCATGCAAACAACTTTTTTTTTTTCTGTGTACAGGGTTTCTCTTGTAGCCCTGGAGTCCTGACACTCACTCTGTAGACCAGGCTCACCTCAAACTCAAGAGATCCACCTGCCTCTGCCCCCCGAGTGCTGAGATTAAAGGCGTGCGCCTCCACTGCCTAGCTGCAAACAACTTTTGCCATTAAGATTATTATCCTTTGATTCATTCAGTATTTTAAAATCCTGGTTATCATAGAATAAGATATAAAATCTGAGATTCAGAGCATGTTTAATGAAAAACAAGTTCAATAAGGTTCAGTGTGGAAAATGGAAACAGACATTTGGCAGAGTAGGCTTTCTTAACCTTCACTACCAGAAACAAATGGCATTTTCTACTCCACGTATAAGATAAACGTCATCCAAATACCTCAGGACTTCTTCTGCTTGCCAGGCTGCATCCTCCTCCTCTTCCCATGCGTTGGTGTTTTCTTGCCAGGTATCTAAGTCACCTAATTCTGACTACATTAAAAAATAAAGAAAAACTAAGATAGTAAAGAGCCATCATTTCTTTATATAGCAGTTCAAAACCAAAACAACCAAAAAACAGTAGCTTTTAAAAATCTATCTCAGAAAATCCGTTCCTCTTCTTATGGTTCCCTAACTTCCACACCAACCCCTACACAGAGCATGATCAAGCTTCTAGTTTGCTGGATCACTGCTAGACCTGAAGGTTCCACAATAATGCCATGACTTCCACAACAGCGCTAGGACAGGTAGCTTTCCACAATGCTGAAACAGTTCTGGGCAACTGACACAATAGTGGCATGCCTTATGAGGCCAACCAACTGCTGACTGAATTTTTGGTTGGTTTCACAAGAGAGAATTCACAGCTGATATAATAAACCTGGTCAAACATCCATGACTGTGAAGGTCATAGACACTAGTAAGGATATTTTCATTCAGTGGCACTTTCTTTTTTCATCCTATAGAGATGTAATAAACCAGGCAAAAATCCATGAAAATGTCACCTTATTTTTTTTTACTGAATTTCTAAAATAGTAAGAAAAAAACTCCACTAGATATTATTGGGCCATATGTTTCTTGTTAGTAGTCTTTGCACTTAAAATATTTGCTCATTACCCCACTGAAATAATTGAGATAAGACATTTAGAAATTTAATATTATATATTAAAGATTTTTATAATATATAAAATTTTATAATATATTAAAATATATGCAAAGTTTTATATATCTACTAATACAATTCTTTAGTAAAAAATGGCCTAAAGACAAGATAGGTAGGTAAGCATATATAAAAAGTAACTGCATCTGTGACTGGGGAGGCATCTTACAAGGTAAACTGCTTGCTGTGCAAGCATGAGCTCATACTTGAGTTTGGATCCTCAACATCCAGGTAAAAACCTGGGCATGGCGGTGTGAGCCTGTAATCCCAGCGGCTAACAAGTGAGATAGGAACATCTCAGAGGTCCACTGCCCAACCAGCCTACCAACTGGTGAGTTCTAGGTTCAATGATAGACCTTGTCTCAGTAAAAAATACAGTGGAAAGTCACAGAGAAGATACACAGCATTGATTTCACCTCTCCATGCTTGCATATCTGTATAAACACACAACACAGACACACACACACACACACACACTAAATACATCAAAAACATCTAAACCAAGCCAGCAAAAAAGTAAAAACTGACGAAAAAAATGTTGATATCCGTAGTATAGAGTTTCCACAATACAAATCATGAACTTGAGGATAAAAATAGAATATTCTATTTGAAAAATACTCTACATTGAAAACCTGTAAGTAGTAGTTAATGGTTACTAGATGAGAGACATTTTCTTCAGTGGTGTAGCCACTGGTAAGGTGTTCATGCTCCTAGAAATTGCCACTATAAATAATCCCTCAGCTAAGCTCTTCATAAGCAACCCTAAAAACAAGACATGAAAGGGACTGGAGAAATGGCTCAGAGGGTAAGGGCACTGACTGCTCTTCCAGAGGTCCTGAGTTCAACTCCCAGCAACCACATGGTGGATCACAGCCGTCTATAATGTGATCTCATGCCCTCTTCTGGCCTGCCAGTGTATATGCATACAGAGCATTATATGTGTTCTAATGTTTGTAATTGTGCATATAATCATTTAACACTGTCTCTGCACTATAATCAATCCCTTCTCTTCCCATACCCTGGATAATTAGTACTTATGCTACAAGGAGATCCAAACGCCGTACATAGTTTAGAAAAAAAAAGGACTGGGGACTGGAGAGACAGCTCAGCAGTTAAGAGCACTGTCTGCTCTTCCAGAGTTCAATTCCCAGCAACCACATGGTGGCTCACAACCATCTATACTGAGATCTGATGCCTTCTTCTGGCCTGCAGGCACACATGCAGGCAGCACACTGTTTATGTGATAAATAAATAAATAAATGAGAGAGAGAGATTTCAAGCAAACCTTTGAAGGTGAGCACACTCGTCCTACCAAACCCAGTCAAGTCTGTAACTGACTACAGACGCAAAGCAGTGACTACTTATAACCTCACTAGAAGCCTTGAGATAGAATGGCCCAGCTTACCCACCACTGGATTCTTAACTACAGGAACACTGTGAGATAATGATCATTACTATATCAAGTCATTGTATTAGGGCTTATAACTGTTAGCTGGTGTAGTCAATTACTCAAGGCATGCTTAGACCTGCAGAGGCATCTAGGTATTTGTGGGATTTTGTTTTCATTTTTAGTTTAAATTCCCAGATCATTCTGACACACACCCACAATGCTGGGAACCCTAGCTTTCTACTTAGTTCACCACTTTTTCTTTTATAAAGTTAAACTTAAGTTAAATTCATCTTAATTACATCACACTTCAAATGTAAACTTATTCCATGATGAAAAAATTCATAAGTCAAAACTTACTTTAATCATTTTTGGGGTATTTGCTGCAAATTCTAACTTCTAAATATCATGACAATTTTTGCCTCTAGCTTGTCTGTGTATAATGGTGCCCTGACCGTAAGTGTTCAATATAACTTGTAATCTTTTCAGGTTGGTAAAGCTAGAGATCAGCTTCTCATGAACTTCTAAACTTGTTCGATTCCTTTAGAGTATTTTTCTCTTCTTAAAACAAAAAACAAAAAAAGAAAAAAATTAAATCTAACCCTAGATCTTATGAACATACTTACAGACTGATGAATAAAAGGCATATCTTGTGTAGCCGCCAATCTACTGGAAAAACCTGTACTCCCATCTGGGATACCAAAGTTCAATGGTTCTCTCTTCTTAATGACAATCTGAAAGATAAAATTACAACACGATTACAAGGATATTTCAGATAAACTATATGAGAATAACTGAAAGATGTATTTGGTAATGGCTTAAATTGTGCTCTTTCTTCTTTAAAATGTATAATGCAGTAAAAATTAGAACCAAAATTCCCATGCAATTGTAATATAAATTAGTTTCATACTAAGAAAAATTTTATCTCACTTTAAAAAATTCTTATCCAGATGAGACTTGATAGACTGAGGTCAGATGATAGGGAGGAGAGCTCTGCATCTCTGGGGACTACAGGAGGGGGGAAGGAGGTGAGGAAAGGCATATAGGAGCAAGAGGTGACAATCAGGATGTAAAGTGAACTGGGCTACAATCAGGATGTAAACTGAACAAAGTAAAAAATAATAATAATCAAAATAAATCATTTTTTAAAAGTTTTATCTTTGTCTTCTCCCTATTTCTCAAGGGTCCCTAAATTATACCTAGGTACTTTTAGGTACTAAACTAACTAAAACATATCTAATATATCCTACCAAAAGTATACCAACCACATGATAGAATAGCTAGCTCTACAAGCATTAACTCTTTCTGGCTAACATCATCAGAATATATTTACTTCATATAATATAAATTTCACAAAAAATACCATCCATCTAAATTAATGTAGTAAGGCACCATATAACATAGTAAAGTTCAGCAATATATTTCTGTAATACAAGATATACATCAACTGAGAAACTGTAAGTTCTCTTCCTTTTCAATACTAAGTATTTAAACAACACAGTTTAAAAAAGAAAGCAGCTGGATGTGTTGGCACACACCTGTAATCCTAGCACCCAGGAGGCAGAGGCAAGCAGATCTCTGTTGAGTTCTAGGTCAGCCTGGCCTACAAAGTGAGTCTAGGACACCCACAGATATTACAGAGAAAAGTCCTGTCTCAAAAAGCAAAACAAGGGCTAGAGAGATGGCTCAGAGGTTATGGGCACTGACTGCTCCTCCAAACATCCTGAGTTCAATTCCCAGCAACCACATGGTGGCTCGCAACCATCTATAATGTGATCTGATGCTCTCTGCTGGCCTGCAGAGTACACGCGGGCAGAGCACTATATACATAATAATAAATAAATCTTAAAAAGAAAAAACTATATATATATATATATATATATGTAGCTGAAACTAAGAAAAAGGTAGCAAAGAAATACATTAGGAATGTGGAATAAATAATACCTTTATGTTATATAAAATATATGTTTATATACAGACACACAAAGATGCATAGAATGTTTGCTGTGTTTGAATAACTAAGGGAATGCTCAGCGTAATTTCCTGAAATAGGAGAGTAGAATGGGCAGAATGGACTAACATTACAGTATTAGAAGGAGAGGAAGCAGAACTAATGTCATTTACCGTAGTGCAGTGTGAATGAACAGGGTGTATGAGCGCCATCAAGGAACAGCGTATGTGATATACAAACAAGCAGAAAAAGCTACTGCACAGCTGCTGCTGGGAAGTAGAACTGGCTGAGTGAGGAGACAAAGTCAGTCACGTTTCCTTATAAGCCACGAATACTTTTCTATCTTAAATAAGTACCTACTATCATCTTGATAAAAAGACAGGAAAGCAGCCATTGTGTTCTTATGGTACCTCTGCATCTCTAACTAATCTCGCCGTCAATTCAAAAGGGAGTGAAGTGTAAATGGCTAACAAACTCACAACAATACTAAAACTCGAAACAACTTTACAGTATTTTACCATGCACTGGTTACACAAGCTGTACATGGTAATATAATGGGAAACTACCCATTTATAGATACCATCAAACTTGACTGAAAACTATTACTTTATTGGCTTAAGTTTCCCATAGCAAACACTAACACCTACAAAGAATTTTTGCAAATGCTAGTTATGTTACAAAACTTGGGTCATGTGAACACATAAAATTCTTGTTTAATATGACAGAAAGCAAAAATGTTAATTATACACAGGCTTTCTAACAAATATAAACTATATACATAGTTTTAACTTCTAGAATCTAAAAAGTATTTTAATCTCCAAAAGCACAAATCTTCAACATACTTTCTGAGTCTTCCGTATAGTTGGTGTCATGTCCTTGAAATAGTCAGGTTCCAGCTGTTCCAGAGAGTTCTGCTGCGTTGCCACACTGCCATTCCCTCCTTCAATCTTTACACTTGTGGGTGCATCTTCATCCCAGGAAGTCCACTCCTCCACATCTGTCTAAATTTAATTGATTGGATTGTCACCACAAAGGAGGGAACAGCATAATGTGTATCTCAGCCTTAATTACAGAAGTGGGCTTCCTAATGCACTTGCTTCCAAACATTCCAGCTATACACATATATGCAATTCAAACCATGTGTCCACAATTTGTCTAGCAAAGGTTTCTGAAAACTGAACTAGCACTGCAGGTACAGTGGACTGGAACTGGACTGGAACTTTCCACTCAAGCCTAACCAAACTGATTACCTGATTTAAAAAAAAAAAATCCAACATTCCCCACAAGACTGAAGTAAAAATCTCAAAACATAATATCCAAATGCCCAAGAAACAAGCCAGAAATTTCAATATATAAGGAATCCATGAATATCAAGTCACAAAGAAAGCTAATTGCAAAATGCTACCCCCAAGATGATAGAAACATAGGGCATATCTATAATATTAAATGTTCCATAAAAGTAATACCATACACTTGGAACCAGTGGGGAAATAGATACAAAGAAATAGATACAATATTAAGGACTGAGTAAAAGGTATAGAACTAACAAATAAGAAAATCAACAGGAATCCTGACCACCCAATTACTTTGATACAGTTTGAAAAGCCGTGTTCTGGAGAATATGCTCCATTACAAACTACCTGCTTAGGGACAGACGAATAGTCAACTGTGGTGGGCAAAGTTATTTGGTCTCCACTTAATTTCCTTCCTCTGCCAGATCTGAAAGAAACAGGACATATTTAAGAACCACCAAAATAAGCAAGAGTAAGAAGCATTTCAGATAGTAAATAACTCAGAAGATGGGACTTTTCAATTTTGTAATTATGTCTTCAGTAAGAACTGCCCAGAAAGAAAGCAATGATGAAAAAGCATGAGCCAGCAATCTTGTCAAGGTTTCCAAAATCTTAGGTAATGTAGCTTTTGAGTTAGGATTCAGAACTACACACACAACTACAGGACTCAGGATGAATTGAAAGCCAGAGAGACAAAGGCAAGCCGGTCTGAAGACCTGTGCGCCTCCAGTGCTTCCAGTTCTGTAGGGAAAGCTGGACCCTACTTTAACTGGGAAGGGTTGGTTTATGTTTTATAGATTTATTGGTAAGATTAACTATTCGACTACTTAAAAGTTTGAAAATCAAACTAAATCAACTGATTTCTAAGGATTCATAGGAAAATATCACACTAATCAGGTTATACTATAACTCAGTTGTTAACAAGGGCTATGCAATCTATGCTGACCATGGTTTTTAAAGTTACTTTTCTGAGTCTGGTTAGAATTACTCAACTCTTCAGCTACCATATCCTCATCTGTAGACTGGATATCCACACCTACATTTCTAAGGTTAAGGATTTAACTAAGAGACATAGGTAAAGCAACTGGAACAGCATTGTCTACACAGCAAGACATTAAAACAGGGTAGCTATTACAAACCCAGAATCTGAAACTTGTCCCCTTAGATCTATTTGCTAAAGGAGTTGTTTTATAACAAATTCAGAGGTTGTATTTTATTCATTTAAAGGATGAAGAGAGAAGCATTACAACCTCTTACAATGCCACAGGTACAGATTTTACAACACATAATCTAGATTCACTTTGACACCTAAGACAAGTTTATCCTATGTCCTACTAAAGGGCTGATTTTCTTTACAACTGAATGAACAGTCAATCCTAAGCATATTGACACTGTCAACAGAAATAGTAACAACAAAGTCCTTAATATGAAATCAAATACAATTGCTTATTCTAAAACTAATCTACATTGACCAGAATTTTAGAACCTACAGTAAAGACACTATGTATGCTTCATGACTGTTGTTAACAATGCCTCCTTTCCCACTTTCTGGAATCAATACTCACTCCCATCCTGCTTTCCCTCAAAAATGTCTGATCACTCTTCTTCATTCTCTGACTGAACATTTTTTCATCAGTCTTTTGGTATTTCACAGATCCTATCATCATCAAGGGCGATTTCAACAGTCAACCACCCCACCTTTTCCATGTTTCCTGAGTTCTCACCTACCAGTGACCACTTCTACTCCACATAATTTCATCAACATCGTAAGCTCTGAAGAGGTCAGCCTAGCATTATGTGTAACATCTAAACCTACCACTGAAAAGAGAGCTGACTACCATTTACATCCTCTTTTAGTCTGCCTAATCTTAAACGCATCACTAAGTTTTTCTGGGATTATTTAGGCCAAAAGAAATACCTAACAGTCTAACAGTTCTACTGATTGACAGAAGCTTCTTTCCTTTCTTTGAGACAGTCTCTTTATGTCGCTCTGGCTGTCTCCCAGAAATTCACCTGCCTCTGCCTTCCAAATGCTCACATTAAGGGCATGCGCCATTGCACCTGGCTTCAGTTCCAGGGATTAAGCGGCTAGTACTGATACATGTCCTGAGTTCTTTGTAGCCAACTGAAAAGCTGAGTACACACATATCTTTTCCTTCCCCCTCTAATTTCATTCAGAAAGCTGAGAAAGAAGGAATGCAATTTTGAGGGCATCCAAGCTACATAGGAACACAGAGGCCAGCCTAGAAAACAGCAATATCCTGTTTCAAAAAAAGAAAACAAACAAACAACAACAACAAAGAAGGCAAAAAATAAAAATCATTATTTTTATTTGGAATAAAATACAAAATTTTACTACTGAAATATGTGTGCCTTTTGGACAGTGCATAGATTCTCAGCCTTGAAATCTGATTGAATACTGCCACCCTCATTTTCTGTTCTACATTAATTTTGGTGTTATAATTACTTTTAATTACAACCCAAGAACCTAGCTTTGCAAATACGTGTTACCCTAGTGCTGCCCATATGAGCTCCCTGAACTAGGTCGGTTTCCAGCAGTGTCAATAGCTCCTGACCACTGCAGCTCTGCTGCAAAGTGTTTAACCTAGAACACACTTCTGAAGTTCGGGATGAGTCCTGAGGCACCTCAGCACTTGAGAAGCCAAAGCTAGGGTGTGGCCATGTGGTAATCTAAGGATAAGCAAATGAAGCCAAGTAGTTTCTTCTGGCCAATCTGCACACACATACACAAAAGTCAACTGTATTTATAGTTTCTCTGTTGAAAGTTTTTCTTAAATACATTTTTATTTTATGTGTCTCTGTATTTCCCCTGTATGCCATGCACTGTGTGCACAGCTGGTATCTGTAGAGGGCAGAAGAGGGGACTGGATCTCCTCAGAGCGCTGTGAGCCACCATGTGGATGCTGGGAAATGAACCCAGCTTCTCTACAACAGCAGCAACCGCTTTTAAGCATGGCCATCACTCCAGCCACTCTCTGTTGAAAGTTTTAAAAATAAATATTAAAAACTACATTTATGTCAGGCGTGGTGGTGCACGCCTACAGTCCCAGCACTGGGAAGGCAGAGGCAGGCAGATCTCTGTGAGTTCGAGGCCAGCCTGCTCTACAAAGCAAGTCCAGGACAGCCAAGGCTACACAGAAAAACCTTGACTTGAAAAACCAAAAACAAAACAAAACAAAAAACCTACATTTATATGAAATATACACAGAAACACATATGCTTTGCCTAACCACTTTTCAACAATCTAACAGAAAAAGAATACATAACATCTATGGTGATGATAATATTCAATGTTGATCTGCTTCTTTCTGAAATATCATAAGGCTAATCATTTAATATATTTAAATGGAAATGTAAAAATCTAAAGTAACAAAACCACTGAATTCCTTTCTATATCTGTAAAAATGTTTTTTAAAAAGAAATTAATGAATTAAAAAAAAACATAACCAGTTTAAATAAAATATTTCATGTCTTTTCAAGTTAGGAGCCAATCTAAACCAGTGAGGAGACACATAGGTCAGTCTGAACACAGAACTCACTTACCTGCATATTAATCTCTTTAGAAATGAAAACACTGTTGCTAGGCAGGTACAAACTTTAAATAACCGAAACTGAGTGATGGCCATGGTGAAAACCAAACCCTGTGGGAAAGGCACGTACACACAAAAACAATGTATTAGACACATTTTGGAAACATGTTCTTTTTAATTCAAACTGAAAGGTCCTATGCACTAAGAGAAACTTGACATTTTTACCATTCTCTAAAACTACAAATATATCAGTAAATTCTAAGGCAATGTAAGTCATATAAACTATTTAAGAAAACAAGTTTTCAGAGTTTTTAATGGTTGTGAGGAATAACTCTCTCCATTCCAAGTCTCTGAAAAATGATTTGTCTAAATTGGTACAAATTTACTTACAATTGAAAAACTCAAAAAGCAAAAAAAGTATGCATTAATCCTTTCTATACCTTTTACAATTTGATTCACTTCAACATAGCACAAAAACATTTTCGACATTTTAACCTTTATGTATTTTCATTATGCGTATTTCACAGATGGAGAAACTGAACTAAGAAACATGATCAAGGCTTAGCTAGTAAGTTCAACGAACCCGTCTAGTCTAGAGGTTTGCAAATCTAGGCACGTGTTTGAAGATAGACTGGCGCTTAGGCCTACATTTAGTAAGTCCACTAACCCATAGTCTATGAGGAATAACAACAAACCATAGCCAAACAAAATTCCCAGTTTTTAAAAACAGTTCATAATGCAGTTTCCTCAACCAAATGAAGTATATTACCCCAAGCAGGTTAAAAATTAAAGAGTATGAAGTAGTCTTTCCCTGTAATTACAGGAGGCGGATATAGACACACTAGGAAACTGAGATCTGTATCTTAGCCAGAGTGGTAGCGATACTATTTGCTTTGTTGGATATATTATTTACATATTATGCCTCAACATAAAAGTTCAACACACAACCAAACAGTAAATAAAAAAGAAAGAAACAAACAAGAAAGCAAGGAAAACACCCCAACTGTCATGGGCCCTGACCTTGATTGCTCTGTAGTCACTAACTTGGCAGTTTCTTCTGAAGAAAAATGCAGCTGGTGCTTTCTGTTTCTAGGATTAAGAGTGGAGTGCAGACTACTAAAGGAACAACGGCAAGTTCCACAAGGTTCACTTAGCAATGCTCATGGATTTTTGTGCACAGGAAGACTGTCTATCTTAACTAAATGATTTACTCAATGTCTAAGGCTGAAGGTGGCTCACTGCTGAGAGGGCGCAAAAACAGTGATTCTAGAAGAAAAGGAAAACAAGAACACATGAACAATTTCCTTCTTCAAGTAATGTATATATTTCCGACAAATATATCCCAAAAGTGATTTACTTGGTTTCAAAAATGAAACTAAGTTGACTCTCAAAGTATCTTAGAGATACCAGGTGGCTCCTAAGCCTTATTGAATTCCCCAAAGTTGCCCATATTGTTTCCTACTTGCAATAGAGTTGGCTAGGAATAAGTTTTATTACTTCTTGGTGGAATAAAGTCTTCTTAATTCCTGTGGTTTTTTTCACTGTGACAGTTAATATTTTCTCTTTTATACTACAATAATATCTATATACTGTACCTGCCCTCCACAATATTTCTCTAGAGGAATTCTTTTTTAACCTGGTATGTTCAGTTACCATTTGCAAAGTAAAACTTGAAAGAAATGTTTGATTCCTCACTATACTACCCTGAACAAATGAAACAGTGAATTAAGGTTTCATTTAAAGGTGACTCAAGGTAACTGTCAAGAAAAGGAAAAGCAAATGTCCAAAGAGAGGTTGAGTACAGCATTCACACCCTCCACAGGAAAGCGGCTGGAACTGGAGCGAGACCATCATGTTGGGCAAAATAAGATAGAAACACAGACAGCATTTCCCTCCCGTTTGTACAAGTTACATTTCCTAGATTAGAAGACATGAAAATAGATGGGGTGCTGTTTGACCAAAAAAAGGGGGGGGAGACCAGAAGAAGAACAAGAAATAGTAATGGGAGGGGGGCAGCAAACTACATTGTGTAGAGGAATGAAATAAAATGAAGCCCAAGATTTTGTACACTATACACTAATATATTAATAAAAATTCAGAGTTAAAGACTATAATACATTTTCAGAAAAATTATTTAAAAGGTAGCTATTAGACTCATGGCACAGAGCACTGGGAGAGGAAATACAGCCAAAGAGATCTCTTGGGGCGGGGAAAACATTTAATATTTTAGGGATGTGCACAGGGTTAGGGTTAAGCTGAGAACTAAATTTCATTCAGAAATTTGGTAGCTACAGCCATTACCTCCTCAAATATCCTTAAGTGCCATTACTCAATAAGTACTCTCACCTTGAATGACTCCAGCAAAAAGTAGAAATAAAATTTCAAGTGTAAGTGGAAAACTCGAGAGGCAGATGATTACTGATTACAGAACAGAATTCTGCCATGGCAATTAGCCAGAACCTCATCCTGTGATAAATCTGCTTCTTTGAGACCTAAAATCTAGTATGAACCAAGCACTAGCTGAACATTAGCTAATTGAACCCACGGGACTAATTTCTGATGAAGTAGATATTATCATCTTAGTTTCACAGAACAGAAGCAGAGTAAGCACATGTTAACCAAGTTCCTACAACTGCTTGCATTCAAACCTACATCAATTTAATCTGAAAGCCAAGAAAACCTACTCAGGTACATTCTTAGCAATCAAAGAAGGTATCTTAAGTTACAGGATAAAATGGGCAACCAGTTGCACTAAAATGGGGGAAATGTAACCAAACTTAAAGTAACACTGTCAATTACACTGATTTGTAGACAAATTTTATTCAGGACATAATACTGTAATTCAATAGAATGAATATATACTAGCACCCACTATGTAACATATGCTACACTGATACTGGGAAAACACTTCCCTTCACAGAGAAACCCTCTGCTACTCAACTGTCTAGAGTTTCTTTCTCCATTTACTTTTATTCAAAGGAAAAAGAACCCAGAAAGGAAGGACCCCACCAGTGTGACTCAGTTTGCTATCTCTAAATCTTCGCCCCAGTGACAGCATTAGGTGCTCAAATATTTCTTGAATGAAAAGAAATGAACATTTCTTGGGCCCTTAACTTGTTAAGGATTTAATTCAACAGTTCCACCACTCCTATTTAACAGACCATCACTGGCCTGAATAATTTAAACAAGTTAAGTTAAGCAGGTTAAGTCAAGATTGATTGGAAGAGAAGACCCCAAGGCCAGGGTCTCCCCACATATTTCTTTTAAAACGATCCTAATTTTATACATATCACTTCAGTCTGGTTTCTAAAATACCCTATAGATCATCAATTAGGAAAATACTTAAATGGGCTACTTTGCTTTAAAAATGCTTTCTAGAACTGGGCAATATTGAAATAACCTACTATCAAAATACTCGAATTTTTTTTAAGTGCCTTAAAACGACTAACAAAATGCAGAAACTTTATATATGCCAGAGGAAGAATTTTGAAGAAATGACGTCTCCATTAAGCAATAAGAGCTCCGCTGTATCAACTTAGAAAGATGTTACTATAACTAGAGCGTAAGGCATTTTTTAAAATCCTGCATGATCAAGTCAATCTTTCCTTTGCTCAGTGATTTTTTTCACACCCTGGAGTAGTGATCCATTATACTATAATGCATTACCCAAGCCAGCTGATACCCACTAAAAGAGTCATCTAGTACTGTACTTCTAAACCTGTATTTTTTTTTTCCCTAAGTCTTTCCATACAAACACTTGCAAGTCCTATGACCTACAGCAGCACACACTCAAATTAGGTCTATAACTCGCTGAAGTTAAAAATCACAACGCTCCCAAATAAAAATCTATCTGAACGCAAATACGAAAAACAAGGGGTCAACAGAAGAGACAAGTCAGCAGAAACAGAAGTGCAGTTTTTGAAAAGCTGGTGGCAGGAAAAGAAAAAACAAAAACAAAAAACGAACAATCTGTACAACCGGGCCTTCAAATTTGACAACTCTAGAACTGTTACCTAGGCGGGTTTAGGTCTCCCGAATGCTTCGACGGAAGAGTTTCACAACTACAGTTAATTTTCACTTTCACATTACCCACCTAGAATGTGCTGACGGATAAAAAATCATACCCACTGCACAGATGAGCAAAACAACACACGCGCGAGCTTTCAGGTTACGCAATCCCACGCCCGGTGGCGGGCGTCCTGTGCGGCGCTCTAAACTGCTGCAGGTGGGAGCTGGGTGGGCAGGGATTTGGATGTTGGGCAAACAGGGCCCGAGAGGTGCGAGGCCCGTGGAGGGAAGGCAGGAAGGCGGCACATTGCCCTTGGGGAAGACTGAACACGGGGGCTTTTCCGGGTCGGCGGCTCACAGGCCGGTCTCCCATGCGTGAGCGCTGCACGGCGAGGGGGTACACGGCCAAGCCGGCTCCCAGCCACGCTAGGCTCTCCCCGCAGGTCACCCTGACCCGGAAACAGTACCCCCAGAGTGCTGTCCCGGCGTGCGAGAGGTCGAGGTAGAGGGCCGAAGAGGAAGGAAGGCGGGAGGGCAGGAAGTACGGGAAGACCCAGAGAGTGACCGGGAGAGAGCCGCGGGCCGGACCGGGGTCAGGAGGCGGGGTGGGTAGAGAAAAGCCCCTCGCGGGCACGCGCAGGCCGCACACGCACGCGCGCGCGCACACACACACACACACACACACACTCACCTGCCCCTCCCCCTCCCCGCCCTCCCGGCGGAGGCTCCGAGCTGCCGCGGGCCACGCGCGCACACGGGGCGCGCGCGCACGCCGCCGCCGCCGTCGCCGCCGTCGTCTGCCTCGAGCTCGCGCTCGGCCAGCTCAGTCCCAGCTCCGCTCATTCAAAGCCGGGCGCGCGCTCCGTCGCAGCCGCCGTTGCCGCCGCGCAGCCGCCATGGCCGGCCCTTCTCCAGAAGCCCGCCCCGACCCCGCCCCGGTCCCGCCCCTAACCCCGCCCACACACCCACCTCTAAGGCCCGACTAGGGTCTGTCTCCGGGTCCTCGGTGCCTCACCCCGCCTCAGATACTTCTGGCCCAATAGAGGATAGGCTACTTCTTTGACGTGCAAGCCGCAAGCCAATGAGAGCAGAGGGGCGTGGCTAGCCGCGGCGGTGCAGAGAAAGCTTGCACCCTTGGCCTATTATTGTTGATAGCGGTGCTAGTTGGTAGCGCTAAATTTTTGTCCTGGAGTGATTGGGCTTGTGCCACGTTGTGTAGACGAGTGTCTCGCCTGTGGCCAAGCCTGTTTCTGTTCCATCCTTAAACCTGTCTGCCAGATGGATCCAAGGGGACGCTGCATCTGGATTGCGAAACACTGGAGGAGCCGCTCTGTCTCAGAGTGATTTGGATGGGGCTAGGACAAACCCCAGTTACTGCGGCACCTGAGACATTTACAACTCTCTTCCAGATTTTAGCCTGCTCTGCTTAAATCTTAGTTCAATTTTTAACGGTGGAAGTAAGGGGAGGAGGCATTTCCTCTAAGTCCTTCATTATATCCTGGCCTGCATCCCTGCATCCGGGGCTAGCCATTTTACCAAGCTCTTGTCTTTTTTGTGGTGCTGTCCCGGAATCGGGTATTTTACTGTTGCTTGGTTAGGTTTTTGTTGTTGGTTCTTTTTTTTTTACTTTTTATCGTACATATTCATTGTATATGTTAACTATGTTCCATTAAAATGATTTCACTTAAGGAGACCTTGAACACGTGCCCCTCTACTAACCTCCTTTTTTTTCTTTCCTCCCACCTCCCATAGTCCCTTGTTCTCCTAAACGGTTTCTCTTCTATTTATATACATATATGTGTGTATATATGCATATGTATATACATATACACATAGAAACATTCTTTTTGTGCTTCCATCTTGTATACTAGCTCTGTGCTTAAAACATTTGCCCATTTTAAAGCTTCTGATCAGCCTCCTTTTGGTTTTATTCAGGCTCCCTCTGGGAGAGTCTTAATTGTTTTAAGTTCTCCAGCTGTCGCTGAGCCTGGTGTCCTGACCCTGTTCAAGAGGAGCAGTCCTGCACTTCCCCATTACCACACCGCAATTTCTGGATTTTTACCACCATTAATAGATTTTTATTAATGAGCAGCTGTCCATAGTTGACTACAGATTATGAAGTCGCATTTATTTCCTAATCAAGTGAGACAAAGACTTGCAGCTCAGCATGGAGTAACAGGCATAATTTGAAAGCACAGACTTTTTGATAATTTTAGCAGATTGTTTTATTAGTCTGACTACTAGAGAATTTTACTTGCTTTCAAAATAATAAATGTCAATATTCTAGAGATTTAAATGTTTTTAAATCACTAATAATTAAGGTTAGTGGCTTAAAGCATCTTTTTAAAAAGTCAGTCCTATTCATTCTCCACAGTTATGTGGAGAGCAGGGACTGACTCTGACATGAACTCTGGTGCTCCATGTTTGATCATCTCCCCTTGGTGGGGAGGCCTGGTGGCACTCAAAGAAAGAATAAGCAGGATACCAAGATGAGACTTGATAGCCTATGATCATATAGAGAGGGAGGAGGTCCTCCTCAGTCTTAGACCTAGGGGAGGGGAATAGGGTGAAAGTGGGAGGGAGAGCCTGGCGGTGGTAGCACACGCCTTTAATCCCAGCACTCAGGAGGCAGAGGCAGGCAGATCTCTGTGAGTTCGAGGCTAGCCTGGTCTACAGAGTGAGTCCAGGACAGTCAAGGATACACAGAGAAACCCTGTCTCAAAAAACCCAAAAAAAGAAAAAGAAAGAAAGAAAGAAAGAAAGTGAGAGGGAGGGAGGAACAGGAGGATACAAGTGATGGGATAACAATTGAGTTGTAATCTGAATAAATTAATACAATTTTAAAAATGTCAGTCCTATTAAGTGAAAATTAACTGTCCAAGAAGCATTTAAATAGTTTCTAGCACTATATTACAACCAAGAGTAAACTATTGTTTAAAACAGGGAGACCTGAAACCTAAAAGCAATTGTTTGAATTAGCCAAGTTTCTTCAGAAGGGGCCTGGATAGAAGTTTAGAAAATTCACACATTTTGTCTAAATTTTTTTCTACTAGAAACAGATTAAAGTAAAAAGAGGGATAAGGCTGGGCATGGTGGGGCATACCTTTAATCCCAGTACTTGGGAGGTAGGGACAGGTGGGTCGCTGTGAGTTTGAGGCCAGCGTGGTCTACAAAGTGAATCTAGGACAGCCAGTGTTACACAGAGAAACCCTGTCTCGAAAAAAAAAAGGGGGGGGGGGGGATAAATTCTCACTCTGTGGCTAATATTATGGTTTGGTGACATAATACCACTTGGCTCATCCCACCTTTACCTGCTACTTTGTGGTTCAAATAATCTTTATCATCTCCGAGTTCAAACATGTTGATTGCCGTACAGCCGTAGAGAATACTAATGTGATTTATCTTGTTTGTATGTTGCAAACTGGACAACAGTGTGAACTTATAATGAAAACCTGAGCTACATACAACAAGCTGGACATGACATCTCTGGCCTTCAACAATGTTAAGCCTCCATTTTGATATCTGCAATATTAGGTTAATAAATCCTTCCTCATGGATTTACTTTGTGTCATAATGTGAGCGGAAATGTGTTGGAAGCAGCAGTAAAAATCTGTGAAAGTTTCCAGGCATAGAAGCTTATCATCGCCACATCCAGTAAAATCTCAAAAGAGCTCGCTACTGGAAATGCTGCTTCCAAAGAAAACGGAGGTGGATTTTTCCATCATCAACAATGGGCATATTTGCCAGTAGCATATTATTTAAAGGAACAGGACTATTGAGGGTTGACGCTGCAGCTTGAAATTAAATCCCGTCAGTATCTGCTGCCCTTTGTGTTAAAGACAGAGTGAACGTGAAGAGTTCGGAACCGAAGCCCTCCTCTTGGCTCCTGAGACTGTTACACTCATAACATCACGCATGCCAAAGGCAGTCTGTTCTGCCTGCACCCCGTCATTTCAGAGCATGTAGGCATCTTAGAATGTTGTTTTAAGTTTTGTCTGTGCCCTGTAAGTCAGCTCCATGCTTTACTGTATGCTTATTATAAATATGCCTTAGCTGCAGACTTCTTCAGGATTTGAACTTTAGTTGTTATTTTTTTTTTTAAGTTTACTTTTTAAAATGCATAGATTCCACTAACATTGTCTTTCAATTCAAATCTATTTGGGAAGTTTTCCCTTAATACTTGTTATTTAAAGTCTGAATTTATTTCTAACTCCTGTTTTGAACCTCTTTCTGGCCACTTACTTCTGGCCTTTGAAAATACGGTATTAGCAACCTTTTCAATGATGTTTTTGTAGGTACGCTATATATTTAATGTGGTAAAGCTACTCATCTCACGTAATAAATATAGTTGAAATTTAACCTTTTATCAGTGAGAATTAAGTTCAAGTTGTAATCATACAAAAAATACTATAAATGTTAAAGACCTGTATTTTCTCTTTTTAGGAAGAATTTACATATACAAAGGATCATCAGCCTATATACATAAATTGCTGTAGAGGAAAAAGGAGTGAAAATACTCCTGTCATATAGCCAGATACACTCATAAATATCTTGTTCAAAAGGAATTATTTTCTCTGCTCACAGGTACAGATCCCATTGCCATAGCAACCATCACTAGTTGCTCTGTAACTGACTGGATTTTATGCAGTGTTATTTGAAACATTAGGGCAGTAAGTCAGCATGAAGTGCAATTTCTGTAATATTTTGGGAGTATGTTTTATCTGAAAAATACAGTGTAGGAAGTTTTTCGTTATTCTGCCTATTAGTTAAATTACTTAGAGAGTTTCTTCTACACTTAAGGATACGCTGTGTGCTAAATCCTGACAATATCCTCAACCTGCAGGAACTTCTCTAATAAAGTCAGCACCCATGGGCAAATAACATTCCTGGGGGTACAGTTTTTCTGTAAGAACTCAATTATTGATTCATATTCATATTTGTGAACTACTATGAATGAGGTAACAGGCATCCAGGCACTTACTGCATGTCCTCTGGTGGGCACTTGCGTTTGCTATTATACTGTCTGGGGAGAAATCAGAATAAATAATAAGTAGTGTATCTTTCACTGGGGAATTGGTATCTGGAGCCTACATGAATAAGCAAGTGTGTGCTCTACACCTAAGAGTCCACTGACCAACCACAGAAAGAGTCAAAGCAAAGTATAGGTATTTCTTGTTTGGATGGTATGGATAATATCTTAGTTTGAGTTATTATTGCTATGATAAACACCATGACCCAAAAGCAAGTTGGAGAGGAAAGGGTTTATTTGGCTTATGCTTCTGCATCCGCAGTTAATCACTGAAGGAAGTCAGGAGAGGAACTCAGGCCAGGAAGCTGGAGGCAGGAGCTGATGCAGAGGCCATGGAGGGATGCTGCTTACTGCGTTGCTCCTCATGGCTTGCTCAGCCTACAGGGATGGTGCCACCCACCACAGGCTGGGCCCTCCCCCGCTGATCACTAATTAAGAAAATGCTCCCCTGACTGGCTTCTGGCTGCTGTCTTGAGGTCACGAACAATAAGGTCATCACAGTATCCCAGTGCTGTGCTGATGGTAGTGGAGGTTCAAAGTAAAGTCAGGAGACATCCAGAGATCTGCGACAACCATGCCTCAGGGTCCAGGTGAGGAAAGACACATAGCTGCCCTCCACCTGCAGAGCACCACCAGGCTCTGCCTACTGCAGTGCCAAGCAGCTCAGGAGCAAGAGGATTCCAGAGACCATCCCAACTCCATGCCACACTATGCTGGTGGGGAAACTTGCCCAAAAGCACAGAGACTTGTCTGCTGCACAGCTGGATTGGCCCGCCAGCCACTGGCGCATCCACAGCTGGAGCCACCACAATGTGCAAGTGTGTGATGGACAGATAGGAGAGAAAGAGAAACAGAACAGTTTGAGCCTCATGAAGGAAGAGAGACCTAGAGATGAGAGGGAGGACAGGAATAGCCTGTTGTGAGGAGCCAGCCCCACTGCCTGAGTGCCATGTCAGATCCGTATTCCTGGTCTGGGTAGCTGCCTAGGACAACGAGGATGTCTGGGGACACCCCTCAATAGCTGCAGCATCCAAAAGAGCAGGTTCTGGTGTGGAAGCGGAGTGAGCTAGCCCTGAGTGTGGGAAAGCTAACCCCCAGCCAGTCATCTGCCATGAGGTGGTTCCGGTGTGGAGGTAGGTGGTGCAATCCACCCTGACACACCCCTGACTGCCTCCTAAGGTCAACTGACTCCAGGGTCATGGGAGTGGGAGAACTGGCCCTGCCCATCACCAGCTGTAGCCCTCCAGAGAGTGGGCCCTGCACCTCACTGGGCAGCACAGTAGAGCTGGCCCTGGTGGAGGGGGTGTGCTTCAACCGGACTCGAGAGTGTGAGTACGGGAGAGCTGGTCCTGCCCCTTCCTGGCTACAGTACTTGGGAGAGCAGGGCCTGGACTGGGCAGCACAGTGGAACTGACTCTGGAGGTGTGAGTTAGGGTAAGCCAGCCCCAAGGCCATGAAAGCACAGAGCTGACCCTGCCTCCTGTGGATTGCAGCATGGAGTGGTGCTAATTAGGACATTGGGGAAGAAGAGTTACCAATATCCATCTCTGGACTCCGCCTGCTGCGACACTGGCCTGCCAGACAAGATGTGTCCACTAGTGCAAAAGTGGCATGGATGCTATAGGGTGAATAATCATATTCTGATTGTATCTCAGGCCTTCACAAGAGGAAATTCAAGTCTGGTATTATAAACCTCCTCAAAAATCCTTCAGTTGAGCTGGCTATAGACCATAGGAAGGAACCTACTGTTGTTATTTTTGGTAAGTGGTATATTCTTAAGTTGCTTTCTAAATATTTATATTTGTACCCCTAGATCTGCCTTGGTCAGAAAAGATTCTTTTTTTGTCCCCAGTGGGCAGAGGTCAATGCAGTACATAGTCAACGAACTGAAAATTAGTACTTCTCTGCCTTAAATGAATCATCTCTAACAATACACACACACACACACACACACACACAGCACCAAAGCTCAGGAAACATCAAAGAGGAGGAAGCAACAACAACAACAACAATTTAACCAGAGAATTGGGAAGAAAGCTCTGTAGTGCTGTCTTCTGAAGATGACCTACCTGTTGCCTTCAGGAACTCACAGTGG
The DNA here is from genome assembly GCA_907169655.1 of Acomys percivali. Lineage (NCBI taxonomy): Eukaryota > Metazoa > Chordata > Mammalia > Rodentia > Muridae > Acomys > Acomys percivali. The sequence continues at coordinate 99,095,733 of OU015748.1, forward strand.
CTGTGGTTACATACACGAAACCTGCTTAAAATAATCCACTCAGAATCGCAGCATAAATGGAAGGGGGCTCATGATGTTTCCGCTCTAGTGTAGCCTCTATTGGTAGCTGATAGCTAAGAGAAGGAGGGTCTTCCTTGCTGTTGGTTGTTGTTGGGGGCGTGGCCACCGGCAAGCTGACTACGCTTCCAGTGGATGGCTCCACAACCGTGTGTCCATGGCTAGCATTAACTGGAATGGACAACAAAGAAGATCAAGACAAGGAAGAGGAGGGAGGAAGAAAGAAGGAAGTTGGGAAAGGGCCATGTTTAGGAAGTCTACATAGATAATTATTCTACAGTCTGGGAATTTTGATGAAAAGAATTGTGTGAATATGACCAAAATACATTGTATATTTGAAATACATGAAATTTTCAAAGAACAAATGGAAAAACATTTTTTTAACTATAGTATTCACAATATAAGGTAACCATACTCCTTTTCTTTGTTTTTTGTTTGTTTGTTTGTTTGTTTGTTTTTGTCCTATTTATTCAAAATGTATCTGGCACCATTAGCAAAAAACAGAGTAGGATGAAGGGCAAAGAGATGCATACTAGTTATGTTTTAAGGGGCGTTCTTAGGATAAGTCACAAGGTTATTTCTGTTTCTATAATTTACTACAAAGATGGTAGACATTCTTCACCACAGAGAACTGAGGACTAGTCTTTGCCTAGGTTGGCTAGTGCCCCTCTTAATAGTTATTACTCACATAGTGTTTACTACATTTTAGACAAGCTCTGCTATATCATGGAGCCGAGTGGCTTACGGAACCAGGGCTTGCCATGAGTGGGCAACAACTGTAGAAATGAAAGTAAAGGGATTGGCTATCGTTTACCGAAAGCCCACAGCCTATTGGTGTCTGTTTATGGATGGCATGTATGATGTCATCAGTTCTCAAACACTACATGGACACTTTCCATATGTTATGGGTAAAGAGGCTAAAAATAAAGAAAACTGAAACCTTTGTTGAAAACATAGAGATGATAAGTTAAAAATCCATATTGAACAGTAAGTTTGATAGAAACATGTTTTACTAAAAACTTCACATAGAGACATTTTTCTCTACTTAAAGAAAAATGAGAGAAAATTAAATGTCAGAAGTAAATCTGGGCCCTAGAGTTAGACCGCCATGGTTTCAGTCTCAGATTGCTGCTCCTAGCCCTGTGGATATGGGCATTTTTTTTCTTATGCTTTCTAAGGTCCAAGATCCCTTATCTAGATAAACATGTGGTAACTTTATAGGGTTATCGTAAGAGGCACTCAGCACTGGTCAGGACATTTAATTAGCATATGGTCAGTCTTCGCTTCACTGTGAAGGCTCATTGAGGTGTTTTAGGTGGTATTTTAGGGGATAAAAAGGAGAAGCTCAGCATGGTGATGTATTCCTACCATCCCAGGATGCACTGCAGGTAGTGCACTGGGATCTGGAGTCTGAGGACAGCCTTGGGCTCCAACTGAGGATCCCCTCCCAAAGCAAGCACACACAAAAACAACAAACGAGAGATGCGCTGGTCACTAATTGTCAGCTTCTGCGTATCTAGAGTCACCTAGGAGGCAACACCTGTGACACACCTGTGTGTGGTTATCTATGTTATGTTAGCCTTGGTGTAAGCCTGTGAGGCTATATATATTGATTACCATAATTGACGTGGGGTGATCCATCTTTTAATGTTTTTTTTAATGTTTATTTGTTTGCTTGCTTATTTATTTATTTAGAGGTGTGTGTGTGTGTGTGTGTGTGTGTGTGTGTGTGTGTGTGTGTAGGTGTATGCATGCTACTTGAAACTATGGAGATCAAAAACTTGAAGGGGCCTATTCTTTTGTTGTGCCCCTTTCGCAAGACCCTCAAAAGACGAATGAAACCTATACAAGCACACGAGCATCTTTATTTTCAGCTTGAGCTGGGCTCTGATCAGCACCAACACAGTGGTATCCAGAGAAGAGCTGGGGTAATTTATAGGTTCCTTTCCCTCCCAGAGCACCCAGAGCAGGGGAGTTGCAGCCTGGCCAGTGCCTATTGGTTGGGATATGAAAAGGGATATTGTGCTTTTAAAATGATTGGTTGGAAGAGGGCACCAAAAAAATCACAAAGGGTTCTGGTTTGGTTTCCAAGCAACCCTATCTCTTGTGGGTGGGAAAGGAATGCAGCCAGACTGGTTCCTCCCTGGACAGATATGCCTTACTGTGCCTTGTGTCTCCTGTAGGCCTATTTCTTAACCTTTGCTCCGGTGACCCTGAAATCCAATTTTAATTCTTCTGATCTCTCAGTGGAAACTGTTGAGGCTCATGAAAACACAGGGACAGGGCACAGGTGTGGGGGTCATGGACAAATGCATCAAAGAAAGGCAGCCTACTGTAGAGTATGGGTGAAGAAAAGTATAGACCTCCTCTTCTACAAACCTCGTAGGAAGGGTCTGGACTTTAAGGAGGACTCTTGCCCAACTCTGCCATCAACTTCAGCTCCCACATCCACTGCAATGGTTTGAATGAGAATGGGCCCCCTAGGCTCATATATCTGAATACTTGGTCCCTAGTCGGTAGAACTGTTTAGGAAGGATTAGGAGGTGTGGCCTTGTTGGAGGAGGTGTGTCATTGGGGGTGGGCTATGAGTGGTTTTATGTTTTTGTTTTTCCAAGACAGGGTTTCTCTGTGTGGCCTTGCCTATCTTGGACTCACTTTGTAGACCAGGCTGGCCTCAAACTCACAGA